>OY979668.1:23703625-24933917 GCA_963855955.1 Luperina nickerlii
ATAATTTCATATAATGTGTGTGTTAAGAAACTTTTCAGTGCTGTCATAGTCCATTTCTGCCAGAAATTTTGTAAGGTGATTTGCATGCATTATTTCTACACATGGATTGCATGTATTTCTATAGGTACTCATCGTCAGTACATCCATTTCACTATTGAGCTTACTGTAAATAAATGGTTCCATATATACAAAGCATGTGTTGTCAAAAAAGAGTTTAGACTTACTTGCATCTGCAAGTAAGCCTAAACGGTATAAACCTAAATGTAGACTCTTGCACACTTGGAAATCCAAGAGAGCGCACTTTGGTGTGTGTTACTACGCGATGGGCATTTTTGTGGAACCTTAGTGCCACTGCCACAATGTACAGTTGGCGCACATGCAGAACTCCAGTCTCTTGGTACAGTGTGTCAGTCGAAAAGCACATTGGTTTCCTGTAAGTTACCTTAAGAAGAGCTCGTTGTGCACGCTCAACTTTTATCAGTTGCGTCTGATGTGCTACACCCCATGTTATAGTGCAATAGTTGAGAACAGATTGGCAGAGTTTGTGATAACGCATTTTCAAAACAGTGCTCGCGAAAGCCATATTGATTTCCTGATATCAAGCCGATTTTTTCAATCAAATTGAGGAGTCTGTTGTTAATTATCTTCTCCAGGATTTTGAATAGAAACGTGAGTAGAGATATCGGTCGATAATTCGATGGGGCTGTTTTATCGTCAGGTATAAAAATAGGGTGGGCATACATTTGCTGTTTTCATTAGTGTAGGAACTTTATGGATATGGAAGTGCTAGAAATTGGAGTAAATTTAGTTTAATATTGTCATTTGGTATTTTTTTCATTTAGGCCTAATGGTGCGTTTAAACAATGCTCAGCATGCATCTACATACCACAAACCAGTTCAGCGTGTGTTTTGGTGCATAGGAAACAATCAATAAATATTATAAAGCTCGCACCTTTCTATGAACGTAATAATTTATGAGTTTTAATTCATCGAAAAAGATACTTACTAAAATAATATTACATCTCATCGTAAACTGATTACTAGGAGACCAATCAAGCATTTCTAGGTAGGTAGGTACTTAGTAAATCATATAAACCAACAGGTTGGTGATACTAATAAATGTGTGCATTGTGGTAGTTCTGGTAATGAATGGTAATCGAGGTGTTAGCTCAACGCCGAGTAATTGTGGTAAACACTCCGAATACATATTGGCAGCCTATTTAAAGGGAATAATAACTAGAAAATATGTGTATTCACAGGAATATTGTCTACAATAAACATCTCACAATGAAGGTACTGCTATAACTAGCAGCTCAAGGTCTTTGAAATATTAAGTTAGGTTCTCGTTATTGTACTTTCCACAACAACTACCTTCCGAGAGATCAAGTTCCATCAGCTGACATTAACATGCCTTCTGAATACAACATCGATACATTTCACGTGTAATGTAGTATCAGACCACATCACACGCTACGAACATTAACATTATTCGTTACTCATACATCAATCAACATATCCAGACTCGCACACACTGACATGCTTTCACAATATAATGTACAATTTGAGACGCTTTGATAAATTAGCTTTTAGTAAGCTTGTTTGGATGAAAGTGCGTAATCGTTTCGCTCAAAAGGGCTACGGGAATGTTGCCGAGTTGCATTTTCTCAGAGTTTCTTACGCAGATAGCAGATACCTACCTAAATTATCAGATTTTTATATTTTACATCGCAACTTGCGATTACTCGCAAGAAATTTTTCTAACGTTTTTTTGGAAGATAAACTTTAGATACATCAACTGTGTGTAGCTATAATTAGGAGATTTCGTGTAAAGAGAACAATTTTATTTTCAAATCTCTCGTAAAGTTTCGCAAACACGTGTAGGTAATTGAAGATTGATTGGTGTTTTACAAATATGTATACAACAGAACACCCGTCCTTCAACATCACCTCTTCCTTTCCCGACTCAACAAGTAGGATTCTATCGTAAACAGATGCTGTGAACACCTGTCAACAACTGAGATACAAAACTTTACAACCGTTCCATTGTGGACCACAAACAAAATCAAGATTGTTCAAACTAATTCAGAGCATCATCTGTCACCAGTTCGAATGGGCGAATCTAATTCAAGATTTCGAATTGTGTCTTTATTGTAATTCAAGTTTAATTAATAACAAGATTGATTCAAAATGTTGACAAGTTATTTCGTACTATTTGTCGCCAAGTATTGGCATTTGTGTCGTCTTGCTTCACATAGAGGGTATTATTTTACTTGGTTATGAATAATTATTATTTACAAAGCCTTGAACCATTTTTGGTTGGCCCCAATTATCAACTTTCAGTTGAGATTTGGAACAAATAGCATTACTCACAAGATTCAAAAATTTTCCTTTAAAAAAATAATGAAATACCTAATAAATAGCGTTTATAAAAAATAAAAAAAAATAAGCAAAATACGCGCATTGACATGGAGTTGCGGACACCAGCCCGTATTACCTATTACCTATAAATAGCGTTCATGTATTTATCTCTAAGTACAGCAATACATTAACAACATAAAAACCCTCAAACGAAGAACTAAAGAACTGTCATTTAATTCCCACAACAGCATTAATTTCCATCATTCCTTACAATTAGGAAATTTCTAACAAGGCCCGATTATTAGAATTGATTCGAAGGTAACAAGGCTCCGTATCCCTACTCCGTACTCTGTAGTTTTAGCAACGGTATCCCTGAAGGCTATCCGTTTTAATTAGGGGCACGACTCGTAAATGGAAGATTACTTAGGTACAATTTCAAATAACTTCGGTGAATCGAGTCAAGATTAATTTCTGGGACGTCTACCTGGGTTATGGAAATCGCGCTGTGAAATGACAGAATAGAGTGAAACTGTTGAAGATGTACCTATTTGGATTAGTTTTAAACGATGTTATCAGGATGACGAAAATGGTAAGGTTAAGGTTATAATTTTAATAACAGCTGTGTGCGGGGCCAGCTGTGCTAACGAATAGGCACAATAAATACTATTTATAACCTAGTCATAAATAATCACGTCAATCGGTTAAAAGGATTTTGATTTGCTTCTGAGCACATTAGTGATCTAAATAGCATAATACGTTCTTTCCGAAACCATATCGTAGCTATATCATGGTTCGGTTAGGTATACAATACAATGGCACTTGCAAATTGTACAAATACATTTAATAACCAAAATACTGTTTGAATACCATAGAAACATAGTTTAGAGTGGTAATAGACTCTTTCCTGTAACAATCCTGCCATCTTTCCTATTTTTTATAAAACATCCCTCAAACCGTTACCTCATCGCTTATAAGATCCACAACATACATGTGGTTTTATTTTACTCCAAGCAAAAAGACAAATTGATTAGCGAATAATATCTCTCTTTCAACAGGTGTATCATAATTATGAAATGTGTGTAGGTACTACGTTGACAAATTGATTGATAAGCTTATTCGTATTTGCTTGTTTTGCTAACGGAATTTGTTCCGGAAGTCTTTTACGATGAACAAAGTGTTAAGAATGTTTGGAATAAGAATGTATTTCGTGGTGCGGTCACTGGTGGCTAGATTGATTTCCTTACTTGTGGAGGCCTTGCGACACAGGTTGGACTAGTATGAAGAAGATTTTGGTTTAAAAATAAACGTGTGAAAAGCTCCCTAAAATGAAAATAAATAAATATTTAACTAACCATGTACATAAAGTCTTAGTTCATTATGGCCATATGTATGGTTTTTTTTTTTTATTTCACGTTTGAACAAACTCAGATCAATAAACACCAGGAATATTTGGTAAAAATAACACGTTGAACAAATCAATCATATTTGATTCATCGGATGGTAACAGATGGACGAGACTGAATATTTATTATTCAATGTTAGAAAATGTATGGAAGAAAATAAATGAAACGCGATGTGTTTCATGGAAATTGCTTTCTTTACTAAAAAACATCTTAGTGTTTTTTTTTCATAAAACTCTTTTCCAATACAAGAATGATATAATATATTATGTATAATTTTATTATACACTTTATTATATGCCTCATAATTAATGAAAAATAAACACAAGGAAATGATAACACGTAAGTCTAACATTACGTCTCCAAAGGTAACTATTGTAGGGTACTCGAATCTTTTCCGATATGCCATTATATGGTCCCGTTACATGTCTGTGACAGGCAATTTGGAGAATGGTTACTTTGGATAACCGATACCGAATGAGGCTAAATGGGTATTTCAATTTCTAAGAGCCGAGCAATCAAATAGTTCTATTAGGACTCGACGCTGAGTTACTGTCAAATATTCTCCTATTTTTATTTTTATCATATTCAAACTATAAGGATCTACCTTTTTTTTTTTTTTTTGTTGTCGGGGGGAAACCTTCAAAAGGCACCCGACCTCCGGGGAGGGAGGTCGGGGAGTGTGGGATTTTTACCTCACTAAAACCGCCCCGGTGATCACCTTCAGCACATAGGGGTGGTCCCGGTTCCTCTTAAAAGACCAATTCCGGAACCCCCCCGTGCAACGCCTGTAAGGCACATCCCTGGGGAGACTGTAAAGGGGCCTCCCCTGAGCCTCGCTATGCACGGCAGCACGTGATCACTGTGCCACCGTCTTCCCTGGGGTCACTTGGTGGGCGGACGGAGTCCCCATTCTGTGCGCCCGCGACCCCAAAGGTCCACCTACCTTGTTGGTAAGCGGGTTCGGCGTATTAGGCGCCAAGGCGGTTGCCACCCCGACGCCTCCTTCTCCGAGCAGGATCAGCCCTCTCCCGATCCCGCTCGGCAGCCTCCTTCTTGACCATCACGGTCTCACAGAAGGAGGCTACTACCGTCCAATTCTCTGTCTCTGCCAGCATAGCCCTCACTACTGCCGGCAGAGACAGGTCTCGCCCGATCTTGGCAACCAGGACCCGCCGCTCGGAGGCCCACGCAGGGCACTCCTCGAGCGTGTGTTGTGCGGAATCCAGGCTGCCTCCGCAGTGGTGGCAATTTGCCGTGGCCTCTCGCCCAATTCTGTTCAGGTACTCACCGAAGCAACCATGTCCGGTGAGCACCTGGGTGAGCCTGAAGGAGATGCGCTCCCCTCTTTTCAGCCAGGCTTCGAAGTGCGGCAGAACGGCTTCGACAACGCGCTTACGCGAATATTGCGGCTGCTGTAGCCGCTCGCGCCACCGCTCGAGCGCGTGTCGCCGTTCCCGCCGCCTCAGCCTTACGAATACGCTTCCTGGCACACTATTCCCGCTTTGGCGGATATCACGAATCTGGTCGTAGACCTTCGCGTCCATATCCGCCAGGATGTCCAGCGGCGGAAAGCGCGCCAGGAGAGTTGCCGCCTCAAAGGATATCGTTCGGTATCCTCGTGCGATACGAATGGCCATTTTCCGCTGCAGTCTATTAACTTTAGTCCTGCAGCGTCGGACGCCTGACAGTCTACCTGACCAAACAGGCGCCCCGTAAAGGACCATCGATCGCACGACCTCCGCATAGAGGCGGCGAACTTCCTCCCGAGGTCCCCCGAGATTGGGCAGCAGTCTATGCAAAGCACCCACTGCCCTCTCGATCCGGGGAACTAGGCGTTCGAAGTGCTCTTCGAAGCCCCACCGACCGTCCAGGGTGAGGCCAAGATACTTTATGTATCGCCCCACCTGGACTTGCGCATCTCCGACATGGACCAACGAGCTGGGTGGCTCTCTGCTCCTCGGCAGTTTATGGAACCATAACGCCTCAGTTTTCTGAGGCGCTATCTCAAGACCCAGCCCGTGGATCGCCGCCACGACTTTTGCCACCCCGAGCTCGGCAAGCTGGATGGTCTCCCCGAAGGTGTCCCCGCCGGCCAACACAAGAGTATCGTCTGCGTAGCAAACGATATTAACGCCGACGGGGAGATCGACACGCAGGACCGCGTCGTATGCTAGGTTCCACAAGAGAGGACCTAGAACCGACCCCTGTGGAACCCCACACGTAATCTCCCTCCGCTGAACGCTACCATCCCGGCCCACATAGCGAATGTGCCGATCGCGTAGGTATGCCCCGACAATGCCTTGCAGGTAGGGAGGCACTTCATGATGTACCAGTGCCTCTCTAATTGCACCCCAGGGCAAAGAATTGAAGGCGTTGACGATATCCAAACTTATCGCCAACGCCACCCCACCCCGGGACACTACCTGGTCCGACAGCGCGCGGACGCGTAGAATCGCATCTATGGTAGAACGCCGCTGCCGGAAGCCATACTGGCTATCAGCAAGGTCGGGACCAACCCGCGACAGGTGCTCGACGAGCCTTTCAGCAACCACTCTTTCAAAGAGCTTGGAAGACTCGTCAAGCAGGCATATGGGACGGTATGCAGAGGGAGACTCTGCGGCCCTGCCTTCCTTCTTCAGTAAAACCAATCCAGCTTCCTTCCAACCGGAGGGGAACACGCCTGCACGGAGACAGCTATTAAATAACCGTCTCAGGCGGTCACCCAGAGCAGCCAGAGTTAGAACCCACGCCCGGCCAGGGATACCATCTGGACCTGGCGCGGTGTTGCGAGCCGCCAAGCGCTTCACGGCTCGGTCGAGCTCCCCTTCCGTCACCCCTGACTCGTCAGACCAGTCTGACAATGACAGGGGCGGCAAGGGACTGTCCCTGGCTACTGGAAAGAGTGTGTTAACGACTCTCTCCAGCAGACCCGGATCCATGGTCTCCGTGATGGGGGGAACCCATGGGCGTAATTTTCCCATGACCATTATATACGGTTTCCCCCACGGATCCCTGTCCAGCCCGTTGAGAAGCTCGCTCCAAGACCGAGACCTGGCATCCGCGATAGCGTGTTGAAGCGCCATAGTCGCTACTCGGTAAGCTCGGTAAGTAATAAACTCTGGCTATCTCCTCCTCCGTAGCTCTCTGCTGCCTTCTGCGCCGGGTGCGCTGAAACTGGCGCCGGGTTCTAAGACAGACAGTCCGCAACTGCGCGATGTCTTCCGACCACCAGTAAACCGCACCAGGGCTCTGGGCGCACCTGACCCGGGGCATGGCAGCGTCGCAAATTGACGTCATTGTATCCCGGAACCAGGTCGCCTCCACTTCTGGATCGGGCGAGATCCCCTGGGATCCACCATTATCTGGCCACGCCGCGACGTTGGCAGCTGCGATGAGCAAATCTCGATTGAGCTGTTTGAGGGCCCAACGACGCGCCGGTGGACTTGAGCCTGGACGGCTCGGGCCGCCGGAAGAACGGAGTGCCACATCAAAAACGATGTGGCGATGGTCAGAGAGAGTGACCATCTCCTCCGCTACTCTCCAATCTGACACCATGCGGGCTACAGAAGGAGTCGCCCATGAGAGATCCACGATTGACTCCCCCTGCCATCGAACGCATGTGGCAACGGACCCTCGATTCAAAAGTCGAAGGTCTAGCGAAGCCGCCCAGTCCTGCACTACGTGTCCCCTCGGCCTATCCCGGATGTTACCCCATGCTCTAGAGTGAGCATTGAAGTCACCCAGGACAAGCACTGGACGGGGTGAGCATTTGCTTCGAATGCAGTTCGCAACCCCATCCAGGTATCCCTCAAATTGGGCCAGGGAAATGTTGGGAGACACGTAGCAGCCCACTACGGCCAGAAGTCCCCATTCCACTGCGACATATCCCTGCCCCCTATCGAGCAGGGAGCAGTGAGACCCACTGCCTCCACCAGCCCAGTAAACAGCAACAGAGTCCAAGGTGTCCCGGAACCAGCGAGGATGATCCCGGAGACCGTAGGGCTCTGCTACCACCGCCAAGGCAACCGACCACTCCGCAACAGTCTGCAGAAAAAGATTTTGCGCATTGCGGCAGTGGTTAAGGTTGCACTGAAGGACTTTCAGGGCTGGGAAGATGAGGTATCCATTTCCTCCAGTAGGCCCGCACCCAGTGGTGCCGGCGCCGATCTCTGCAATGGGGCCGGGACAAGCGAGGCCCGCTTCTTGCGCGGAGCGCATTTCTTGCCTCCCAGCCTGTGGTCAGCTGGACGACCTTGGTCCGCACACAGTGGACACCGCAAATTCGGCGACGTGCACTCCCTCGCTTTGTGGGGTCCTCCGCAAGAGTAACACTGAGTGCTCCGGTCAACCACACTAGTACACCGGCGACGGACGTGCCCGGGTTCGAGACAACGGAAGCACATCATACGACGTGCCTCCAACACCTCGACCCTTGCCAACGTCCATCCTATCCGCATGCGTTTGCTGGACGCCAGCTTCTTTACCGCCGCCAATGGACCACGAACCCAGGCGTGCCCCAGAGAAGTAGGCGGGCGTCGGATTTCACCAACCTTTACGTCCCCGAAAGAACAACCACCCGCCTCGGCAATAGCTTTCGCCACGTCTGCTGGCGTGACAGCGTCGTCGAGGTCCATGATCCTCGCCTCAGCCATTTTCATCGGACGTGCAATATGCACGTCATACTCGGCAAGGACCTCTCTCATACGACTTGCGAGGCTGTCAGCCTTTGTGGAACAGTCTGCACCATCGATGGAAAGAACCATTCCGCCATCCGCAGCCCTCTTTTGGCCAACAGTGTCGATGCTGAGATCGGCCAACCGAATCTGCTGCCTCGCTACCGACAGAACTTCTGCGAGAGTGGCGGATGATCCTTCGCTTACCGTGATGGTAATCGCTGCCGAAGTGGGAACACGAGGCAGTTTGACTGGCTGCTTTTTCCCCTTTGCAGGGGTAGACGACGCAGGTAGCGCGGCTGGGGCACCAGCTGTGGCATTGGACTGGGGAGTCTTTGCCTTTTTTGCCACAGTCGACCAAGCCTCTGTCTCAACCGTTGACGCGGGCTGTAAGACATGTGCGGTTGCTGCAGGTACAGCTGGCAGCTCCACCACCGGAGCCACCGACTTCTCCTTCCCATTTTTGCCCCTTTTCTTTCCTTTTCCTTTTTTCCTGTTGGAATTAGGGATCACGCTGGGACCCTGCGCAACTGGGAGTAGAGCCTCAGCCCTCTTTGCGTCGGATGCAAGTGGCGGACGTAGTGGCTTTTCAGGAGGCAGCCTGCTCATAATGGCAGCCAACTTAGCGTCCATCATACCCCCAATTTCTATGGCGATAGAACGCCGAAGCTGGGCCTCTGCTTCCGGTGCTAGTCCTGTCACCGCTCTTGAATTATCATCACTGGGGCCCACATGCCCCTTACAGATGAGGCTGAGTTGCTCCGCCATTTGTGCCACTGTTGCTGTGAGGCTAGCGAGTTGCGAACGCAGGTCCGCGTTCTCTCTCTCCAGCCTCTCAACTATGGCCCCACCCGAAACAAGCAGACCACTCTCCCCTGACGCCGCTTGCTTCGTTTCTGCCGCCTTCCGCGTTCGCTTGCTTCTTGACGATGCCTTGGAGGCGAGCGACATTTGCGAGCAGTCAGAATCACCGCTGTCGCTTACCATCCCATGCACTGGTGTAGCCGGCCGCTTGAAGCGAGACCGGGTCACCCTCCCCTCTGACACTGGAAGTGCCTCTGCGACGCCGTGCGTTCGCTGTTTATCTATAGGTATACATCCTAATGTTTTAACAGGCAAATCTCAGTGATTATTGATGGAAATTTGGGTGAAACGTAAGCCAGTTAACTACTTTTCATAGTTTAAAATGACACAACTTATTTGTTTACCCGACTGTGCCTGAAAGTAATATTTATCGTTATTTGCAATCATAATATTGTTCTGCAAAAAGTAAAACATACGAATAATAAAAGTAAAAATTGAATGTTTATTCAGGATGTTATTCATATGTAATAAATAGTAGTTGAGTATACTCTATGTAATCTATGAACATGCAATAAAAGCGGCCAAGTGCGAGTCAGACTCACACACGAAGGGCCCACGCCAACAACATGAAAATGTAATATTCATATAAAGGTGAATCAAAAAGTTGTTGGAAATGTTTAAAAAACAACATACATGAATGGCTTCGTCTACAATGATTTATGCATGCTCAGAATTAAAATCAGATACGGAATCGATAGGATTATTAAGAAAACCGCAATTAAGTACAAATAGAAAAAAAAATCGATTTCTCTTTGTACATCGTAGATGCAATACCTAAACTTTGCATAGAGTTAGATATTGTATTGTTACTGTAGTAAAACAATGATTGATGTAAATCATATTATTATTTTGAACTTTAAAACTAAACATAATAACCAGAAGTTTTAGTTCTTCGCTGGATCTATACGATGAAGGGATAAAATATAGGTGACCGCAATTGTAGCGAAATTCCACAGTGTGCTATATAATATATTATCTTCCATGTTTGTTAAATATGATCTAACATAATATATTTTTACAAAGTAGGTAATAAATGTCGGCTTCAATGATGAATTTCTACTTGTAGAAGTTATTCATGAAGAGATACTTTTATTAAATAAAATCAATAATGTTAGATATATACTATAATGTAATCTATGTGTATGTGTGTTGTTTTTGATTGGATGCAGCATTAATTTTGTAAAATCAGGAATTCGATAATCAAGTTTAATTATTTTAACAACTTCAATTTTGACAATAAAAAAAACAAGCTAATCAATGACAGATGACGATACTTACCTCATTTTCACCAAAAATGATTGTGAGTCATTATGAGTCAAAACAATGGGGTTGGACTTAAATTGGAGTAATTTCATAATTATTATTAATTTAAATCAACACACATTAGAGTGTTGATTTAAGTGGAACTATTAATTATCGATATCTCTTAAAAAAAATTGTTTGCTCTTGTGCCCCATCACTGGGCAAAGGCTTTTATAATTTTGAACCTGTATGTTATTTCTGAAATAGTAAAATATTTTAAAAAATAATACAAAACCTAACAACTGAACTAAATGTAACTACTTTCTATACAACACATAGTATAAAACAATGGACTGCAGAGCGATTGAATATACCTTCCATGCACTAACCTACTTTAGATAAAATTAGAACAACAACAACAACAACATATTGTAACATCTACATAGTTTACCATATTCTAATAAATAAACATTTTTGATTTGATTTTGATTTGAACATCCGATCACATTTAACAGATGCCCACTAATGATCGGCTCCTATTATCTAACCGACCAGCATTGGTTATACTTTGGTTCGTATTTCATTACTAATGATTACAGACATAGTGTTACAAACGACCCCGTAATCTGTCAGTGTCTTAAATTAGCTGGTCTACTGATGTTTTAACTAGATTACTTTCCTTATCGGGGGGAAGGAATTAGCCTATTAAAAATGTTTTCACTAAAAAAATACAAATAGATTCTTGTGACGGGGTGACGCTGTTAGTTGACATTTTTGTGCTATTGTGTTATTTTCGATGTGGTTTCAATTTAGGCCACGCGCCAAAACATCCTGCACAGCTATAGACATAGGTAGAGTACCATTTTCTGTCGGTTATTAATAGACTGTGATCAATTTATTATCTGTACTAGCTTCTGTCCGTGACGTCGTTGGCGGTCGCCAGCCCACTCCTCCGCATCACACAGCCCGCCCACGCTATTACTTTGTTTTCGCTTAACTTTCTTTCTAACTTTTTATCTTTTTGCTCGGCTCTTAGCGTGATTCGTTCTTCTTACCTTCCTCAAGAATTGTGCTATCAATGGCAAAAATATTTTTCGAAGACTAGTAGTTCTAGAGATTATCGCGTTCAAACAAACAAACTCTCCAGCTTTAATATTAGTAAAGATAGAAAATAGATGAGAGGGCTGATTAAGGCACTTTGTAAAATAATAGTTCTTATTAGCTATAATAACCATAAAAAGAAGGAACAAATGCAGCCGTAGATGGTAATAAGGCCAATGATGCCAATAACTATCATCTGTAAATAGGTAACCAATTTCTGAGTAAACTTTAACCATAAGTAGGTACGTCAAACGATTCATTACCGTCTATACAAACTGAAGATCAAAGTAGATAAATAAACGAACCAGGAAATGTATGTGTAATGGGTCAGGAACATTGAATAATTTAATGTTTCCTTTGAGAAATACTTGCCTTTCGATATATCTTATATCTTTTGTAGAAATAAATAAGTGCTTGTCAAAGAGTGCATTAAAATAGCATTTAGGAGTGACGATACTTAAGACTACTTAGTTTTTAGTGTGAGAGGTTTACTAACAGCCTCGCTGACTGGCAAATCTTTTGAACATTTCATATTTCTCGATACCTCCTTGCCAACACAAAATGTTCGAAGTATAATATGGGCTTTATGATTTAAAGTCCTAATGAAATCTGTTAATAGTTTATATTACAAGATATACTTATATAGTTACATGCTCTGTTTTGTATCATTGAGTAAACTCGTGAAACAAACTCAACAGAATAATAAAAATGTAAAAAGATTGTGTAGTTAACTTTACTACAGATTATTTTTTTGTACATATGACTATTCGATTAATTAGTGTTTATTTCGATTTGTATAAACTTAAATACTACAGGCTTCAGTCTATATTCAATTGACTGATAGTAAAATATAAAATATTAGCCCGGCTGTCCGCGCGTCATATTTTATCAATAAAAATGTTTAAAGCCCCTTCAAAGAGTTGATGCTCAATATCACATCGATAGCCCTTATCATATGCAGTGTACTTTCCTGCAATCTCCCACAAACCCCTTTCGATAATATCGAGGGGTGCCCTAAAACCATTCTAAAGGAAGGAACATCGGCACTTTTGGGTTTATATGTGTTTCTTAGCAATGGGGGCTGTGGAAAAGAAAATACATAATATTTATTTATTCACTTAAGAGCACCAACAGCACATACGTTCGACATTCGTTTACATAAGTATTTAGGAAAAGTATTACTGTTCATGTATATTCTCAAAAATATGTGTATATGACTTTAAAGGAAAAAAGTCATTGGACGGAAGCTGCTTATAAATTAATAATTTTTTTCATTTTTAAAAAAATATATTATAACTGAAATATTACAATAGTAATTACGTTATTAACAGTGATATCATAATGGGCTGAAATAATCGACCGATAGATGGACAGCAAACCATGCACACACATGACAATACACATGTTTTCCTAGAAGGTAGAATAACGTACCCGCAGTACAATCGCATATCGCTTTAGATAGGTGATATCAATATCTAGACGGCTATTTAATCGGTGTACTATTGGCTTTGTTTCCCACATGTGTCGAGCTGAGTTGAGCTGCACGATTACTGACAAATTCATGCACTGACTGGACATATTCACCCAATCTGTGTGGTTCTTTCCTCAAAAGACCATTTCAGTCATCCATCTACATAAATGGGTGTCTGAAATGGTCTTAAGATTAAGTCTGGACTTTAATAGAGACTGTGGCTCTGAGTTTATTTCGGCATTTCTTCTCAGAGTAGTGGCATAGGAAACGCCAAACTCATCTAATTTTTTAAATATGATTGACATGTAAAAGTGTTTGTGAAAACCTAGTTACAAAAATAAAATCATTTATCACGGACCAAATAATAATGTGTTATTTCAGCCGAAAGAAATCCACTGGTGGACATAGGCCTCCTAGGTGTATGGCCTACATGGAGTTATTTCGGGTCTGGATGTATGTGGTTTGTGCAAAAGGAATGTGTGTCAGTCTGGAAAAAATTTAAGGAAAAAATATTTACAAAAAAATATGAATGCCAATCTGACAGAAAAATATCTGGAACTACATACACAAAACATAGAGTGTCATTGATTGAACCGTACAACGTTGCCGAGTATACTATTTTTACATTTTTACACTTGACATTGGCTAAATTGTGGTGGTTTTTCCGCAAAAGCCATTAAATGAAGAGAAGAAGAAGAAGACACAAAACATAAAATTGTAGTGACGAAAAATTAAGTATTTCACAGCTAAGTAAATGATTTTACTATTTATGTACTTGTTAGTGTGTTGCAATTTAATATCATAAACATTAGCCCGTAAACGACCACTCTATAGCATAAACCTTCCACTGAATCATTACAATAAATAGTACTACTATTTACCATACGCTTCGCATAAACCTAACGTGGCCGGAGCCCAACATTTATAACAAGTATCTCACAATTTCTCATATCTTCTTTCATAAACAGCGCAAAACATTGCGACGGAAAAATCTCACACTTGTTTCGCAATTTCTGTCTTCAAAACCTACCCATCACATCTTCAAACTCACGTCAATTTACGACTATACATACATTTCCATATAATTTAAATACATGACTGCTGAATCAATTACGCCGAGAGTACTATAGTATAATAATAATAATATTTTTTTTATATTTTTAAATGTTTTTTTTACTTATTTTTATATTTTAAGAAATATTTAAAAATGTAATAAAATAAGAAAACTAAATAAATAAATGAATAATAATAATAATAACTTCTCCGTAGCCTAAAACAAATAGATTTAGAAGAGTCCGTCTATATCCACATACAGAAAGCTGCCATCTTAAACACCTGTAGAATAGTTAGGAAATTCATGCAGTTAGAGGAAGAAAATACACCCTAATACACACCACACGCTACATTTACTTGGCTTTAGCCCGTAAATGTAGCTAAAACCAGCCTAAGAGCTGAGAAAAAAAACACTCTCAAAATAATAATAATAACTTTATTTCCAATTTTACAATTTGCCTGTGGCAATAAGTTAATTCTATGACAATGAGAATATTCTTTTAAAATTGCATAAATTACTGATTACTCCACTGGCACCCAAGCTAAGATTAAACTTGTGTTATGGGTGCCAGGACTCTCTGTTAATACAATTTTCAATTTATACAAAACTAGTACGGAGTTACAATGGGTAAGTAGCTATCAAATTGAGTACAAAAAGAAAACAAAGTTATAAAACAAACGAAAGAAAATATTAAATATAAATGATAAATAAAAATCTATAGCCTCTCTCTAATGTGAAATTAGGTGAGGTTTGTGGTGTAAAGTGTAAGTGTATGACTGAATATAATACAAATCTATACGATCGTCAATGTTAACAGCCCTCTCGTTGCTCAAACCTCAATTACCGTCAACAAAAAAAACCTAACGAGTGTCTTATTATACTCCAAAGTGCCGTTCTCATAATCTGTTATTTTCTGGTTTCCAAGCTTGATTAAAACAAAGTATCGCTGCTAAATCCCTTCGTGTAATGCATATATTTTTGTTTGATAATCTCGAAGACCGGCTGTTGACAAAAATTAATATAAGGTTCACTTTATTAGTTCTCGTAACAACCTCACTTGCAGGGTTAATGAACCGACGAGGGAAATATTTTAATCCGAATGAAACCTCATCAAAAACTTTTTGATAGCAAGGTCTAAGGCTTCTAAGTTGGACATTTTTTTCTAGTAGCATTTAATCAGGATTTACTTTGGATCGGACCAATCCGATCCAAACTAAATCCTCATTAATCCCAAGATTATCACTTGATAGGGCCTGAAAACGTGCTTTAATTAATACTACCGGGTGTGTTGTTTATAGTTTATCTTCTTGCAATGTTGATGACTAGTGTATATGTATTGTATAAAAATACTGAAAGTTAATCTAATTTCGTGTTTCACTGCTACGTTGTTTTTCTGCACAAACAAATCTTACAAAACTCGAACCGTTATTGAGCCCTTATATTTGTTTTGAGCGTAAATCCATCCAGCACCTGAAGGTCACCCAATGAACGAATAATCACTTAGTTCTCTGAGTCCTATAAACCAAGACACGTCATTTTATCCACATTATTTTTCCGAATTCTTTACAAACTCAGTACCTTGTAGATTTTATTCCAAAAGCTCGTGCATTTTTTCATCAAACAAAAACGTTTTTTAATATAGAATATTCTAAAATAAAAATAAACGTATCTCCGCTTTTCTTCGCCCGCCATATTACCCAGAATGACAATAATGAGAAAGTAATCCGGTATCGAGTCGATCGCACGATAAAATGATAAAATTCAGCGCTGAATCCGCTGAAACAGCTGCCTATGATTATGTTTGTTTCTTGATTAAGTTTTTCTGAATATCCGATGTATCATTCTGATGAAAAGCGAAAAGGATGATTTTATAATGGGACGGAGTACACATCCTTCCCATTATAAAACCATCCTTTTCGCTTTTCGGTTTTCTGATAAGGGATGTGTTTTAATATTTTTTTCAAAGACTAAGAATAATAATATAAATCGATGAATAGAAAGATTAATAATATAAACCGTTATATTATAACCTCATATGGCCGTTTGTGATGGGCCGATGTGCCGTAAACAAAACACTTTTGATCTTGTGTACTCACTACCAACGCGCCGCGCGCCAGCGCGGCATGCGGAGGCGCCTTTTGTCGGGGTTTTTGTTTTGTCTATCATACATAATATACTGAATCACCGAGTTACCGTCACGATCGGTTCGAATAATCTCGTTTCTCGGTGAGGTCCCGTTGACGGTGCAAAAACGGCTTTCAGGTTAAGAGAAATTACAATTTATATCCTTTATTAAACATAATATTATTAATATTTTAAAATATTTTTATAAAAAACATAATATAACAATAACAATTAAAAATAAACATTTAAAAATATAAAAAAATAGTGGCCCATCGGCATCAGGAACAGGGTCCAAGCTGTCGGTGGTCAGGGCTCTTGAGATAGGAACCTCCTCACTATGCGTGCTGTGTCCAGGAGTACTGCTTTCTGAATCAAGCCCTTGACCCAGCCGCGCAATGAGAGTCTCCTGAGGTGTTGGTCGAGGATCTCCGCTTCAAGGCCATTTACTGTAACGATTATCGGTACAGTGATTGCAGAGTCCACGTCCCACATATCGACAGCATCGTATGCTAAGTCAGGGATATTTGATTTTTTATCTTTCTTCGTTTTCACAAGATTCTCGTCATGAGGGACAGCAATATCAACAATCGATTTATATTATTATTGGTATGTATAAAAATAATAATGTCCACATTTCTAGTTAATTAAATGGATTAGATTCGAATTTTGGATTTGCGTGGTGTAAAATATTGTTACATATTGCAACGTATCGTTTGTGGCCGATAATATACATAGAATCCCGGCCAAGTGCGTGTCGCACCACGCACAATGAAGGGATCTGTAGTTGGAATTAATTTATCCCATGAACAAACTTAACATTGTAGTTGAAAACGAAATGACAGTCCGAGCCTGTGTTGTGATGCGACCGGTGGGTTGGGGGAACAAGAAATTCCACGCGGACGAAGTCGTGGGCAGAAGCTGAATAGAAATATCGGCTTATTACTTGTAAGGGGTCGGGCTGCAGACATCGATTCTATTTTTATTCTGCAGAAAAGAGCTATCAGAGCCATATATAATTTCCGCAGGCGCGATTCTCTAAGGGAACGGTTTAAGGAAATTAACATCATGACGGTGCCTTGTCAATATATCTATGAAAACATCATGTATGTAAGGAAAAATTTACATCTTTTTAGTAAAAGAGGTGAAAGACATAATTATAGTACTAGAAATAGGGACCTATTAGTTCAACCAGGTTTCAGACTGGCTAAAGTAGATTCATCTTTTATGGGGTACTGTTTAAAATGTTATAATAAAATACCTCCCCACATTCTTCAACTGAATGAGACAAAATTCAAGTCTTGTATAAAACGCACACTATGCAGTCAGGCATATTATAAGTTAGGGGATTATATCGCTGACAAAAATGCCTGGCTCAATGCTGGTCCTGCTCCACAACCACAACTAATTGATTAACACATGAAAATACTGTTGGAGCTGCTGAAGATTGTAAGACTATCTTTGCAATGTATAAAATCAATTTCCTTTGTATTGTATAACTGCATAGCACAGATGTGAGTTCTATGTACCCTATAGCTACCATTTACCGGGTAATAATATGTCTTTCATTGACTCGAATGTGCCCTGGCAGCTGATAGTATGTCATGCTCACTCAAATGTCTCGCTGACGGTGGCGTGTGTGTTAGATCATTTAGCTCCCTTCAAAATGGTTGAGCTAAATGGTGCTGATTTATGCGTCATGTTCGTGAACGGGCGCCGTCAGTTGGGGCTGGTCATCTCTTAGCTGCCTCGGCTTATTTTTAATTAATTTATTTTTGGATTGTAGTTTGTTAAGTACTATTTGTTGCACTCTGGACGCTTTTAACACTTACGTTTTTCTTAATTTTTTTACATCGTTCTCACATTATATAATTTTAAAATCAAAAGTAATGATGTAACTAATATTTTTGTAAAATATCATTTAAAAAGAGTGTCCATGGAGTTTCTTGCCCGTTCTTCTCCATAGGTACCTACGCTTTGGAATGGGCAACTAGCTTCATATTTTCTGACTGACCGACTTCTTGACAATTCAAAAGTGCCTGTAAATGGTTTAATTGAAATAAATGGTTTGAGTTTGAGTTTGAGTTTGAAGAAGGTAAGCAGTATGCACTACTGGGACACAGCAGATACAAACAGTATGAAGATAAGTAAAAAGTAAGACATTTATTTTACGGATTTTCTTTACAAAAACTATTAATAATATCACTTTTATACAACTAAGTACAATCTATTTAAAATACAAAACAGTTTCGCACATTAAACCTAAAAGCACAGCTAAAAGTTGAATAGAAATAAATAATACAGAAACGATCACAATCAAACAACCTATATATGTACATAATTACTAGGTATACAATGAACATAAATGCAGAAAAGAGGTTTGTCCGGACAAAAACCCCACCTAGAATGATCTGACAGGAAATGATCTAAGTGACCAATAAGAACAAGGCCTATTTGCACCACTAATCGCAAAATAGTAACAAAGACATGTTTGACGTTTAGCGCCAAATATAATCTTTGTATATATAATTCTTCTGTAGGTACTGTGTATCACTGAATTCCTGCTAAGCGGCTGGACCGATTTTAATGTTTTTTTTTTTGTGTGTTTGAATGGGTCTCTGGATGGTTTAGATTCACAATTGGACCTGATCAGCTAGTTTAAAATAGAATTCTGTCTCCGCCATCTTCATTGACTTGATTGACAGAAATAGAACGATGGTTTAAATTCGTTATGCTCTAAACGATTTTATTATTTTTGTGATCGACTTGACTCTAACAAAAATTTGCACTTTAAAGCTTAATATTTCACAAACGGATCCCTAAATTGAAAAACTGTTTCACAAACCTGCAATATTTTTGAACATCACCACACCATGGGGTAGAAGAGAAAAAAACATCCCCAGTTTACGTGTACAGGATTTTTTTTTCATGATTTTATTTTACCACTTTGTCGGCGTGATTAATATGTATATCCATGTCAAATTATAGCTTTCTAGTACTAATAGTCTCTAAGCTAATCTGTGGACGAACAGATGGACATGGCGAAACTATAAGGGTTCCTTGTGGACTACGGACTCCCTAAAAATGAGAGAAATGGGAAGCTGCATCGTCTGCTAGTCTAATTCGGTGACCACATAATGCCAGAAACCTATGTCATCAAGTCTGATGTCACACAAAAATCCGAGTCGAAAACAACACTACAGCAAGAAAAAAGAAAAGAACTAAAAAACAAGAGCTGTCAGTTATTAAAGTTTGCGGATATTTATCTTATTACTGATACTTTGGGGAGTTTGGGTCTCTTTAAGTTCTCACATATCTACGTTCTGGTTGGTTATTTGTTTGTTGTTTACATTAGGCACGTTTGTGTACTTTGATTTTTCCTATATAACGTTGTGTTTTCAGGAAACCCTTCAGGAAATATTTTTTATTTTATTTTTCCCGTGTGTTTTAATGCATATTATGAACACAATATAGTAACGGAGATGCCTACTACGACTTTTTGGTCTTGGCAAATTAAGGGATGATTAATTACACGAGACAAATGAGGCTGAATGATGATAATGAAGATCGCAATTCCATTAATTGACGTTTCTAATTTGGAACCGAGCAAAAAGGAAAAAAGACAGAAATAACGAAGTGATAGAGCGGCAAGTTGATACGCGATGGGGTGGGGAGCAAGAATTTGCACGCGGACGAAGTCACGGGCAGAAGCTAGTATTATATAAAAAAGATTAACCGTTACTATCGATGATTATGGGTGTTAACCTATCAACGTTACAATTGCATAGAATAATACTAAGAGTCTAATCTCGAGCTGAACTCGCTGCAGCCAGGACTTGCGAGTGCTACATGTCAGATTTAATAGTTAAATTCAAGTTACGGAACAGGGAGAACACATGTTGAAACAAGTATCAAATGCTTTTAGTATAGACTTGTTAACTAATTCTTTCGAATCATCGGGTTAGGGGCAGAAAACTTAACGGTTCGTTTGTATTTTAAGCGGTGTCCTGTCAAAATTTAATTGATTTGTCATTTCATCATTATACGAGTACACTAACAAGTTTGCCAAATAATAACCTTAAGGAAATAATTACTAACTCCACCACCCACCCACTGAGCCTTACCATTTTTACTTACAATACGGTCATGTTCACTTTGTGACTGGTTTAGAAAATGTATTACAAAAATAATGATATTTTGTATTAATGTGATTTTTCCAAAATAACCTAAATATTAAAAGAAAAATGAATAAATTACTAAATATCATCCGACACATTTGTAAAGAGAAGCATTTACCAAATAAATGTTTGTAAAGCGAGTGTTTATAAAATAAAACATTTGCGGAATAAGTTGTTTGTGAAATAAATAGTATACGAAACGTTGGTTGTAAACTAAAAATTTGGCAATGTCATTTCGGTGAAACATTAGGTTACCATTTTAGCTTATAATTTTTATTCTGGGTAATAGTTATATTATACGTATGCTGGTTCAATAGGCTTATTTTATATGAGAGAAGAATAAGAACCCAACTGTGCTTCTGCTGGGGCCATTTTTCAGCAGGAATAAATCCAAGTTTTCTTACAATACTATCGCGTTTTAAAATATTCACTCAAAAGAAAAATAATTTAGAGGTAGTATCGTATACCATTAGTTATGATTATTTGTTATTGTACATAATAGTACCCTTAATTATAGCCCAAAAGGTTGTTATCAAGAGTAAGTGCTTACGTATAATATCAGATTAACGTCTGTACGAACACCCGCGGCTTGGGAATTGAAATTAATTAAGACTAACGACGCCGCCGTGGCATTTTGTTTTAAATATCTAATTCCCGTTTTACAAAATTGCTATCAATAAAATTTTAATAACAAGAAAATGTCGCAAAACTGAAACGTGTATCAAGTAAAGCAGCATGCCTTACACCGGTCAACAATCAAACGTGTGTAATAATTATCTTGTGAATAGATAGAGAGCGTTCCTATACATGAGCTACTGGGGAGACGTACATTGAGGACGAACATACGTTATTGTTATGGAGGCTGCGATGTAATAATGGTAAAGGTGTGATTATTGTTAAGGTAAGGTCGTTACTGGGTTTGAGAGAGTTCAAACTTTAATAGTATGCTTTACGAGCCTTTACACAAATCAAACATAACAAACCTTTAGCTTGGCTACTCTAAATTTCCACGATAAGTGGAGTATCGTAGACTCAATAATTATTTACACTAATAAAATAATTCTGTTTTATTAATAACATTGATATAAATATCAAAGTTCTTACCCAAAAACTTAAAAGCGTCTAGTGCCTCCTAATTATAACTTCTAAAAAGAATTAAAACAAAGATACAGCGAGACTTTTACCTAAATTTTTAACATGCCTTAAATCAAACATACTCTTAACAAAAATCAACGGAAAAAAAATTAACGAAAGAGCCTCAATGGCAGGATGAATAAAAGATGGTCCACTGTCAATCCATTATTGCTTACCTGATGACTCCGGGCTATGAACGTTTAGCCATTATGTAGACAGACAAACAAACGACACTCGTCAACATAATCTTGAAATCAAACGACTCCGCGCCATTTTAATCAAAGGACGCAATTGTCAGTTTAATTGTGTAAGATACTTTAATCGTCAGCCGCCATATTTGGAATTATTCGAAATCATTCGAATTTATAACTTACTAAGCTCCTTGAAAATGAAAATAATAAATATGGAGTATTAAGTAGTAAGACTTTTCAGGCGTGGAAATGTTGAAGTAGAATGGACGTGTGTTAGGAGGCGTCTTATGTGACTTTGCTGTATGTTTGATGTAAGGAGCCCTGGATGTGGTATTACTTGTTTCTTCACTTTCTGCCATTTATTCCAAAATATGCAGTGAAGTCATTTCGGAAAATTTCATAAATTTGTGAAGTGTGAGTGAGACGGCCACGGCATGTCGACTGTTGCTAAGCGTAAACTACACAATAGCTTTATGGGCATATTTAAACGCTCCCGAATTTTTAGTATTATATGCTTTGAAAGTACCATTTTGTAGTCGTTGTTAATCTTGAAATGGCTTACATAAATACCTACTTTGAGAGAATAATACCTCTTAATCACTCTACAAAACAGCCACTGTTATAATAATACTTCAAAGTAATTGTTTCGTAATAATACTTCCCGGTGACTTTAATGTAAAATGTTACGAAATTTACGTGAAGCTGAATGCTCTACTCCTGAACTTGTACAAAATTATTCGGTACCTAATTTAGTTGAATAAGCTTGAAATACTTTTAATTAATTTGCCAAAGGCCTTATCAGAGGAACTGAGAAAATTTGTTCAGAATATTCGTAAGATTTCAAAGTTTTCGAAATACGGTGTATATCGGCGAACTCGCTACGACTCGCGACGATAACCGAAGTCGGAGGAAGTGTACCGAATCAGAATATCGGAAAACGATGAACGTCGCGGCCCGACGCCTGAGACAAGTGATTAAGTTTTAAAAGATGGCCACGAAATGCGACCCCGCATTTTTCTGGACCATTTGCTTGAAAAAATAAGAGGGGAATCCAAGGTGTGAACATTTTGCTAGAAAGTTACACTTTTTATTTCGAGAAAATTACTTAAAGTGTAGGGAGTCAACTCAATGGATGAACTCGGTGCTAAAATAAATTGCCGATTTTTGACGGCCGCTACGATATTTCCGCTTTCGCCAAAAATATTTTGTCTTAAAATCGGAGAGCCCTTATATTAAATGTTATTCATTCATGGGTCACTGGTCACAAAGCGATACGAGAAAATAGAGAATAAGAGGGCGAAACGAGAAAGTCTGAAATAAATTATGGTATTTTTCATTTTTTGATCGGCGGGACATTGATGGATTTTTACCACCCTCTCACAGAGAGGAGGCCTGCGTCCCCGCAGAAGGAACATTATAGGCCGACTATGATATGATATATGTATAAGTTTGCTCAAAGAAAGGCAGTCTTGTTTTGAGTTCAATTATCAAAACCTTGATCTTAGACAGAAATCTTAACCTCCATTGCGGAAAATTCCCTCTCTGCTCAGCAACGGGATTCCATTTACTCTATTAATTGTTGGCACTAAAATGGATATCCTGGCACAATCTCCAGTAATAGGCCACTTTGTGTTGAGTGATCCGCGGTGCATAGAGTAATTGGGTCAACGTGGTCCGTATCTGTTTTATGATCTGCTCTTGTCATGTTTCCGTCATTAAGCCATGCGATATTATGATTTTGATGAGGCAGTTCAGAGAAATTGGAAGCTGCGTCTAGTACAAATATGTATACATATGTTTATCGAACCTGCCATCAATGCAAAATTTTATTTCAAAGCTTTTGTGATAATTTGTATCGAATAAAATTGATTGGGTCATAAAACAGGTCTAGCGGTTACCGATTTTATTTATACGGGAAACGAATGATTGTTCTTTACAATTTTTTGTCGAACGAGACCTAAAAATAGAACTATCAAATTCGATAGATCATCAAGATGCAATAACAGAGCATACTGCCTCATAAAACTAGGACATTCCGACGAACGAGCACTTTGTTAGGGGTAACACATCCAAACTATCGTATCTAGCGCCCTTTAGCCCGCAGTATGTGCGAACGTCGAATGGTTGGTAATTTGGCGACAGAGAAAGGGTGGGCCCCGGCCATTTGATAAAAGGCGCGTTTTATGAGAGAGAGGTAAGCGTTAGATAGACCACCAGCGTGTTCACTTGATTTACCGGGATAGGGATGATACTTTTTAAAATTGATATTGAAAATCTTTTGAGCTCGATAAATAAGTTTTTTATCACGATAATCTACAAAATCTTACATTTTTCCCCATAATTCATTATAATTATTTAAATATTCAGTATTTAGGCTTTTACCTATCCTGAACATTTATTTTTAAAGCTGATCTTTTGTGGGAATCTTACTTAAGGGTGGCCCAAGAACAATTGGCCATTTGTGGCTTTCTTGCTTAAAATAAACACACAATTTAAAAAGAAAACGTAACAATACGAATACTTACTCCGAGTTTCCCAAATGTTTTGCTGTAAACAGACTTCCGTAAACCCAAAACATTTCCATTACATTTCATCCTTACAATTTCATTTCTCTCTTATTCAAGCCGGGACCAGCAGGTCTTTGTCAAATAATAGTTGTGTTTATTTGGCTGCGACTTCATACGCTGGTGACGCGTGACGAATGTCGGCTTTAAGCGGAAAAATGGCTGCCGTCGCGTCGCTTACATATTTTATGAAAATACTGCTATAAGGAAAGCCGAGGTTGACTGCGCTTAGCGTAGTTCGCTTATATGTAGTTCTAACGCGCGTTATTTATGAACAACATCTCTTGTCTTAGTATCAACATTTAATTCTGTAAACGGAATAAGATAATAATAAGTTGGTTTGTAGTTTCTTTATATATTGCGGATTCTGGCATTGATTCGCACTTAGTGCATTTTATGAGTAATTAAGAAGAATGCCGTGAGGCCGTTCCAACTTACGAGGGAGAGTCTCACAACCAAATGAAGTTCATAAAATTACTCCTATTTTTTTTTTAAATAGATTTACGTTTTTGTTATGAAAAAGATTCCCGGATTTCGGACACATAAATAAAAGTATTTTTATCTTATGTCACTGCCATTGCACTTTATTTCCGAATGTTGCTACTACATACGTAAAAATTATACAAAAGTCGATTAAAACTTCAGTTTTTTTAATCTCAGTTATTGATCAAAATATTTTTTCAAATTGCATTATACTTCTGCTGCAATTTTGAACAAATATTTTGCTCAATAACTGAGATTTAAAAAAAAGCTGGCACTCCGAGATTGCCGACAGAAGTGAACAAAATACAAACAATACTTTGCCATCACTCACTGACATATCCATCCCGAGGACAGCCGAACACATCCGAAGTGGGTATTTTTTTAATCACCTTATAAACAAAATACGCGCGGTGTCGCTTACGGTAACAGTGGCGCAAGTTCAATGGTTTTTTCCCATCTCAAAAAATGCCCAACGCGCCTAAAGATTATTTCACTTAAAAAAAAGAAATCATTTTTATTGTGACGTACAAATTCAAAGCATTTATTTCAATTAAACCTTCTACAGGCACTTTTGAATTGTCAAAATTAAAATAGTCCGTCAGAAAGTTTAAGCTAGTTGCCCGTATTGTATTTTTGTTCTGTAGTGCCGTCACGGATGACGTTACTTTCAATATTAATTTCATCTGAACTATTGAAATATAATTAAAAGCACATAGCATTTGTGTGATAAATTGATAATCCTTAGCGATGCCTCCATCATTCATCGTCAACGTTCATACGTCATTTTTTCGAACGTAACCTCAAAATATTAAGTAGGTAAATGGCAAATAAATATAAATTGCGGGAACCCATGTAAACAATAGTTAGCAATATAGGAAAGGCATTAAATTTTCCTACAAATACACTAGGTTTGATTATGACAGCGGACTTTTCGTTTGGTACAGGGCGCCCTATATTTGACGGCATTCTCCTTTTTCCTTATTGGCAAAGAAATTTTATTTTTTTTATATGAAAGAAATACTGCCAGTTATATTAAAACAACAATACAACAATGCCTTCAGGATGCTGTTGCGGTAGCTGCGACGTTGCAGTGCGTCGGGAATGTTTGCTGAAGCACGTACGGATGGCTTTCACGCCATCATGCGTAAGAAAGCGGCTTCCCTACTGCAACGTTTGCGTAGCACTCGGAACGGCAACCTGGAAATGATTGTTAGCAGAGTGGACTGCCCCATCCAAAGGCACTGGGTAGAATTAGGTATAGGTTTATGTTAAATAGAATTAAGTACTAACAACAATAACATAGCATGTATGCACAGTTTGTTACTAACCACTAACTACGTATGGACTGCTTAGGTCTGAAACAAAGATACCTATATATATATTTTTTTTTATTAATAAAGAAAACATTTCCTTTCCACACGCGAATCAAATAATGTAAAATAATGCTGGGAATTTGGCTGCTATACTTAAATGTAATTACTAATGGACATTTTTAGAAAGGCCCTTCATTATACAAGATTAAAATGTAACTACTAATTTCGAGAAATATTTAAGCCTCTAAAGATAATTAGCGAGAAGGATAAATAGCTTTAGACGTAACCACGTAGGCGGTGTACCAGGAAGCGATGGCAGCGATCCTTCTGACAACACGACCGTCTGTCGACCGGTACTGACGGGCAATCGCTCTCACACAGGCTAAGGCATAA
The DNA here is from genome assembly GCA_963855955.1 of Luperina nickerlii. NCBI lineage: Eukaryota > Metazoa > Arthropoda > Insecta > Lepidoptera > Noctuidae > Luperina > Luperina nickerlii. Next base: position 23,730,169 of record OY979668.1, read on the forward strand.
GAAACTAGCGGTGAGACTTGCCGCGATTGCGGCACAATATTATTTTTCAGAAGTGCAATTGCATTATTTGCAAGAATAGGTACATGGTTATGTGCCTACTCTTGCAAAATGAAAAAGTAGGATATTTATATGTACGAGTCATCATCATCATCTGCCTAGCCTTTTCACTAAGATAGTCACGAAAAGTGACTTATATTTAATAAGATACAGATTATGATGAGAGGGCATGAGGGAAAACGTTTTATGGACGCCGTGGAAGCAGTGGCTGCGATTCAAAATGCCGTCGACGAGACCCCTAAGGACGAGTGGGCAAAGTGCTTTTCTCAGTGGTTCCATCGGATGCAGCGATGTATTGATATAAATGGACAATATTTTGAAAAGATATAATAAAACTAATAACTTGCTAGTTTGTTGTTATAAGAACTTTCAGTGTCGCCCTCGTAATACCTTAATATGTGCGTTTTTAACCCAAATCCTACTACTTTCTGACACTCACAATTCAGATTCGTCAACCTTCCCGTAGGCTATTCATTGTTACTCAGGCTTCGTGTGAGAGGTGATTCCCATACATTTTGGGTAACGTAACCGACAATACTACCCTGAAATAGATTGCTGCCATATTTTAGTAACTACGGGACTCCGGGATTGTTGTCCCTTTGCATTTGTTAGGCTACGTCGCCGCAGCTGCCTATTTCAAATTTTAAGTGATAAGAAGACCGGGTTTGTATATTTACTGTACCTACATATGTATGCAGGGTGAAATTGAAAACTTGCGCCAAATCGAATTAGGAGATGCGGTAACTGTAACGTAATCATTATAAATTGTCATTTACCAAATCTAAATTTTTGAAAATCATCGTGTAATAATCATCTTAGATAGTGCAAACTAAATTATTACCTTCAAATACGTATTATCGTACGTATTATAGTACGAATTATCGTCGTTGTAGTATTTTTTATCCTAAAATTATAAAAACAAGAAAATTTAAGTATAAATTTTAACGTGCACCCGATAAGTAAACTATTAATCGCAGAGTTCAAAACATGAAGCAAGTTAACAACGCAAACGCATTGAACTAGCTGTATAACTAATTTAGACCGTTCCTACGAAACTAAGGGCGCGCATCGACGTTGCCAAATCGTTCACCTACGCGGACGTATGTTCATCCTTTTCCATAATAATATGCTCTAAATTTAGTTTATAACACGTTAAATCAGATTTTTAATTTGGCACACATATTCAGTTTCATCCTGTATCGATATAGATATAATATGATGGTTTTAGAACATAGAAATCTTAGCACTAAAACTAATCAGTAAAAAAAACTTGGATTAAACCATAAGAAAAATATACCAGCCAATGATTGTCCTACTGCAAGGCAAGGATCTCTTCTCATACACGCACAGGCGTTGATGACCACGCTTGCATTTAATCATGACGATGACAGAAAACAGAAATAAAGCTTCACTGTATAAAGTAAATACAGTTTACTTACAGAAAACATTCACTTATAACCTTGCATGAATAAGTAAAGTTGCAGTAGGCGGTAAACACTCTGCGAGTGGCAGCAATCCATCTGAGAATGAAACAATCCCGCACTGACAGGTAGTCGTTCCTAACACTATTTTTACAGTTTTTAATGCTAACTATTATTCTCGTCGCCCGAGAATCTATCCAGCAATAATTTCCAAGCTGGTATTGAGAATTCTTGTTCGAAAAACAATGGACTTAAAATCAGGATGGCACTTGGCAGACTACATAATCTTGGAAGTTCGTAAGAAACTAATCCCGGGAGACTAACAGCACTAACAAAGCTTGAATGCTTAAAGTGGCAGACAAATGGTAAATATTATGCAGCAGTATATGTTAATTTTTTCCCTATAAATTTCGGGGGATTATTGCTCCATTGTTTGAGATTGTGCATTCAAATTTAAACATGATATCATTTTGACTTATTATTAATTTTGTCTGTACGGAAATATATTAGTAAAATAAAAAGCCATTAAAAGTTATGAGCCAACAAAGAATCGTTTTTTTTTGCTATTTTTAACGTAACTTTGGGTGTAATGTAAGTAATAAAAGGACTGTAAAATCTTCAAAACGAAGTCCGTACCGACAAAACTCAGTTATCGAAGAGTTCAATAAACTTTATTTGTAATTGATTTCTGCAGTGCTTTTTTCATAAAACTCTATTTACCAAAGCACATTTCGATTTTTTTTACGCGCCTTTCAGTTTTAACGATGTTTCTGTGCGTGAGAGTTACGACGTTGTGCGTGTAGACTAGCGTCTAACTGCTCATCATTGATATTAGCTCTGTCAGAAATGAAGCCGGTGAGACAGCGTGCTTTTTGGCCATGACCACCAGTGAGTTCGAGCTCGCGACTAGTTTACTTTTAAAATTACAACGTAGAATGGCCGCAATCCGTCTGGACATAACCGTCCGTCGCATCGGACGCGTGATGTAAGAGATTGGCGACAAACATGGAAATTGTTTAAAGAACGGATATTTGTGCAATACAGACGAGATATCTTATATACTAATAGATTTTCAGATTTATCTTAAAATGACGATAGGATGAGCAGAACATGGCCTAGAAAACGATGTCCCTTGTAAATGAATGGGTTGCAAATAAAGGTAAGTCTTCACTTAGGTATAATAAAAATATGTATAACGGACTAATATTATAAGCCCGTTAACTCACTGCTCCACATGAGACTGGTTTAAGATGCATCTGAACGAAAATTGATTTAAAAATTATAGCAGGTGAATAAGAATAAGATTGTAGCGATTGCTGATACCCAGATTCTCATGAACTCTTTTCATTAGTTATCTCCATGGTACGAGTAGCCCGTTAGAAAGGATGATACATTTGTACATGAATGATGAATACTGGTATCATATTACCCACTGACTGGGTAGAATTGTTAGAATATTTTTCTTACTTTTTTATTTTAGATAGGCAGTCGCGCCATATACAAACTGGTATTCAGCTGCATCCGGTTAGACTGGAAGCTGGCCTCGACATAGTATAGTTTGAAAAAGACTAGGCAGAGTATGATGATGATGGATGGACGTGAGCCAACACGCTGCCCGCTTCTACCTTGCATGCCAGCTACACACGAAACTTGTCTGGGCACCGCAATGATAAGTTAAACGGATTGTTGCGCGCCTCGTGTGCGGCCTGTCATTAATTCTTGGTGTAATTTCGCCTTCAATTAGCGGTAGGCGGGACAAGCCAATAACTCAGGATACCGGAGTTCCGCTTAAATTAGACAGATAGAGGTAAGTAATTTAAGGAAATGTGTGAGGTTTCAAAGATAACTTTGAAATAAGGTAAAGGAGTTATGGCCGACTCGACATTTTCAATTTTGTGTCAGAAGTTTTTTTTTTTGAAGATACGGTATGTCGGTATTTTATTCATTTTTTTTTAAACAATGCCCCACATTAGGATTTTTTCCTGTACATACACAAACAGCCTGACCCGGAACAACTACTTGTAGGTCATACAAATATTTGTTCCATGCGGGAATCGAAGCCGCGACAAGCAGCGCAGCAGTCAATCGCTTAACCACTACGCCAACCGTGCCATCAAATGCCGTTATATTATGTTTCGTCTGTTTACACAGTTACAGTCTTTTGAGGAAAGGAAGGACTCGTAGAAATGCTTAGGTAGACAGCTGATGATGAGTTTGCATTACGGCATTATACCTACCTTACAGTGGTAATTTCTGTTTTCCTTTGAACACAATTTTTTTTTCAGTAGTGTGCTGTTGAATTCCTACTTCATTTTATCCCACTTTTTGTGGCACATATAAAATACTTTGAAATTCTGACAGGTATCAACACAAGTACAAAAACTTAGACAAAACAAAAAGAGGAAACGGCTAATGGCCCCCGACGCGCTGACTCGTCACTATGTCATAAAATGTACCGTATCACACGGGTAAAAATATATCTTTTTGAATACCCCCTTACACAGAAATGAAAGATATTTCCCTTACTTGTCCTTTCCACATGTGACGCAGTCAACGTCGCGACGTCACTCCTCATCCGCCCGAACGACTTGCAACGACAGTATTTAATAATTCGTATTTCCGAATAATATGCTATAATAATATAACATTTCCCCATTTTTCCCCTTATTGTGAGCAACAAAGGATCTTTGACGTTTTCCTTGCTGTTGTTATTTCGATATTAACGTATTTTGTTTCCACGTGTTATTGTTAAGATCCGATCAGGTGAAAGTAATTTGTACAAGGCTAGGTGGTAAATTTTGAAATTAGGGGCGAAAGGAGATGTTAATAATGGTGATGGTAACAGTTTATTCCTTATCGTTTTTGGTCGATACACTTCTGTGACTACGCAGTAAATGTTTTTCGTATCTCTCAAAAATTTGATCAAACGTGGGCTGTGATAGCTTTGCACGGAACGATAAGTCAACACAGACCGAGCGAGCGCTGGGTCCACATATCTTGTGGACTTAGCCTGCTGCAAACACACCATTCATACAACAAATAGTTATAAAATAGTACAGTTTAGTCGATCATCTTTGTAAGCCCTTTCTATACCCTCAAAGGTGGAGTACAATGAGAAGGTTAGCAGAATAACAGAAATATAAATATACTAATCACAAAGTCTGACACTTGATTTAGTACTTCAATATGAAACGAGATTAAACCACCCGTCAATCAACTCAAAGTCCACAAAACCCGTGTTCACTGCAGTTCGACTAAATTCAAAATAAAAACTTTTTAGCAGATTTTCAAATTAACGTGGTCCACGGGGTCCACCTGACCCGAAATCCATTTACTATGTAAAGAAAAACCTTTATTAAACCAATGTTAACTACCTAAGTGCATAAAAAGTCCGCCTAACAGAGAGCCACTCTTCAGTAAATCTTGTTATTAGCAATAATCTTCGCATTGTGGCTCGCGGGGCCACAATAAGACCCCGTAATAATGGACTGCCACACAATAGGCCTGCCCAGTCCTTTTTACCGGGATTGTGGACCTAGTACTCTGTGCAGACAGAATTTAAAGCAATCGCATCAAAGAATTATGGGCCAATTCGTTTTATGCCTAGGTTTTACTTTATTTTATTAGTCTTTGAGAATAAATTACGAATTTTTATTCGCTGTATTTTAGCAGACAGACGTGTGTATGTTACAAAATAATCTCCGCTTAGATTTCTAGTCTTATTTGTGGTATTTTTCAAAAAGGCTTTTTCATTATAAAATCCAACCTTTTTAGTTTATAAAATACGATCACGTCACCATAAAATAGTAATATTATTATCTGTTTCTGGAAACAAATAGATATTTATTTATAAAAAGTTGACAGCTAAACGTAAAGCAATAAAAATATATTTGATAAAATTTAAATATTATACGACTGGTTCGTATGAATTAAAATTTTGATTCATTCGATAAGTGCTTCATTTAAAAACGCAATTTGAGAGCATTACTTAAAAATCCGCAAGACGTTGCATATTTACGACTGTCCTCTTCCATACATCTCTACAGATCCGACTAATTGGACTGCGCCATTCATTGGGCGGGCATCCCTTAACATAATTAAACTTGGAAATGTTTTATGAGGTTTCGTTCCGTTGACCGAATTGCTTTGTGGGTCAAGGCTTGAATGTGCGAGTTTTACATGGAAGAAACTGTGCAGCTGAAATATGAAGCTTAAGCCTGTTCGTCCACGACGCTACTCAAAAGTAATGTTTTACAAATTGAATTTAACTAAATAGGCAGACAGGTGAGACATTGTTCTGTCGCCGATGCAACTTCCTATACTTTGGCGTCGCTTGTCTCGTCAGATAGTTAAAACGGCACTTGTATATGATCACATATATGTATTTGCTGTCATCTTGACGACAGAATTAATGGATTAATCACGAAATCAGATATTATTGCCAAGGTGTTCATAGTAATATTATGCTCATGACTGTATATAATCATTCATTGATGCTTTGAGGTCGTAACACAATATTACTGTTGTAGTAGCATCGTGGTCAATGGGCTTAAACTTCAGAAATAATAAAATAATGTGTGAAACAAATCATTTTTGTTATATCAAACTAAAGGTAACATTAATACGCACTCATTATTATCCTTAGTCAACTAAAGCCAAGTTTACAATGTTTACACAGACGGACAGACTTTACTTTTTACTTTTATAAATGTTTACAATTAATTTGAGTCAAGCAAAGATTACCTCATAGCAAGTCACTTTGATTTATGCGCACAGATACTGTCGGCTCATGCTTGTAAATTAAGGGTTTTTGATGATATAAAAGGTACTTAATGTCTCCGTTTAACGTTTTAATTAACTTGCATTTTATTTTTAAAACTATGACTCATGGCTTTAAATATGTTTGATCGGGTATGTCACAAAAAATAAGGAATTTCAGTTCGTTTTTATGGGACTTGGTTTGAGTTGACTTAGGACAAAGTTGAAACCTGTGGCTGAAGTTGCGGGGTTACCTACTGTTCTGTGATGTGATTGTTGTTTGTGGTAGACCTGAGTAGGCATCATATTTTACTATTTCATGTTTTAACCCATTGAAGGACACTGAACGAGACACAATAAAAGTGTACCACAAAGTGTTAATTAGACTATGTATAACCTTATTGATTCAATCAATCTAATATTGTAGCTATTATGAAATGCCAAATTATCCAAGACATTACGATATCACTATATCCTAAGGTAAAGTAAAGTACTACCAGCAAAGACTGTAAAATGTCTTACTAACTGTCATTGCGAGTAGTCAAGTTTATTAACGACACACCGAGCTCTCTGTTAACGTTTTGCTGTGTGTCGCTACACACATACACATCCACATGATGATCTCAATTAAGCGCAGCTTAACCTAGTAGATATTTTAATCGGATTGATCCATGTGGTCGTTTTTAAACCGGGAACACTCTTCCCACCAAATGAAACCAATACTGCGCAAAAACCGTCATTTGCTCAATTGTTTGTCAATATAAAACCGTAAATTATACAATTACATTATTTGTAAAATGAAACTCAACAACAACTTGGCATTTTAGGTTTCAACACGATTCCATGTTCTACTTGTATGTCATTTATTTATCACGCGACAATTCATGTAATTACTTTTGCGAGTCGCCACATAATAAATTCATACTCAATTAATACTCACAGAGTTTTACCAACAAAATAAATGTGATTTTTCGTTTAATATGTAAATTACGGAATAGTACGGATTCTGCAGTGGCTCAAAATTAATTAACCCTTTATGAAGATCCTCGTTTACATAAAGTAAGTGTTTTTAGGGTTCCGTACCTCAAAAGGAAAAAACGGAACCCTTATAGGATCACTTTGTTGTCCGTCCGTCCGTCCGTCTGTCAAGACCCTTTTTCTCAGGAACGCGTGGAGGTATGAAGCTGAAATTTATATCAATTACTCAGGTCTACTGTCCCTTGAAGCTGTGAAAAAATCAAACTTCTAAGCCAACGCAATCAAAAGATACAGCCGTTTATGCCGCAAATTTTCGACACTTGCAAGGGAATCAAAACCTACAGGGTGCTTCCCGTGAACTCAGAATCTTGAAATTTGGTACGAAGCAACGTCTTATAGCATAGATAAAGGAAAAATTACGAAAACCATAAATTTTTAGTTACATCACATAATATATTTTTTTTTTATAATTTTAAACTTACTACCCATTTCCTCATAAACGCGTAGAGGTATTAAATTGAAATTCATACCAAATACTCAGGTCTATAATACCTTTAAGCTGTAACAAAATCAAACTTCTATGTCAACGCAATCAAAAGAAACAGCAATTTAAGCTGCTTATTTTGAAACTCGCAAGTATTCGCAAGGGAATCAAAACCTAAAGGGTACTTCCAGTCGACCTAGAATCTTGAAATTTGGCATGAAGCAACGTTTTATAGCACACATAAAGGAAAAATTCCGAAAACCTTAAATTTTTAGTTACATTACAAAATATATATTTATTTTTTAATAAATATAAACTTATTACTTTTTTCCTCATGAACGCGTAGAGCTATCAAGTTGAAATTCATATGCAATAAAAATACCATAGTTATGACTCGATTGTCGTAATGAACGAACTTTGTAAACCTTGCAGGTTTGTACGGAACCCTCGGTGCGCGAGTCCGACTCGCACTTGGCCGGTTTTTTTTTTTAGATTGTATTGGGAGGTAATGTAATAAGACATTATAATATAGACTTTAATATAATATTAGGATTCATAATACATAATGTATTCAATAATTTGAAAAATTCGTTCATTTTATTATATAAAAATAATATTGTTGCAGAAATAAAATGAATGATAGATGATTTTATTCCTGTAACTAGGTTTGTACAAACACTTTTACACGTCAATCACATTTTTTTAAACTAGATGAGGTCGGAGTTTCCTATCTGACTCAATCTCAAACTCAAAGCATTTATTTCAATTAAACCTTGTTCAGACACTTTTTAATTGTCAAAATTAAATAGTCTGTCAGTTAGAAAGTTAAAGCTAGTGACTATTCTGAGAAAAAAGGCTGAAAGAAACTCTGAGGTCACAGTTTAGTCCAGAGATAATCTTGGTCAGATCATGTGAAGACCATGTAGATTGGTGTCTGAAATGGTCTTTTTAGGAAAGAGCCACACAGATTGAGTGGATCTGTCCAGTCAGTGCACGCATTTGTCAATTATTGTGCAGCTCAACTCAGAACTTAAGGTGCTAAACGATTAGACGAACAATACCAAAGAAAGGACATTCGTGTAGGCCACATAAAATTACTCAAACTGCCAGACCATCATTAAAACTAACTGAAGGGAACAAAAACCAATAACTCACATAGTCCTCACATTCACAATATAATTAAAATAATATTATACTTTACAAAGTAAAATTAAATATTTCATGTCTATACAGAGAAAAAAATAAAAAATAGTAAGCAAAAATCAAAATAAGATTCACTGTGTAAATTTGGAGCAGCTCAATCCCAAGCATGTTTGTCCTTAATATAGACTTTAGCAGCATTTCAAGGCTTTCTGGCATAGTTTCCGCCTTACAAAAGATTTGAATTTATTAAGGCTTAGTTCTTGAATGTGGCTAGGAAGTTTATTATAAAAAACGGATACATTGGCATCTAAACGAGCCACTTATTTTCTTAAGCCTGGTTGGAGGAACAACAAATTTGTGTATGTTCCTTGTATTTATATTATGTATATCACTGTATTTTTTAAACAGATAACTTTTTTATGGCGTATAATAGATGTTCATAAATATACTGAGAAGGTACAGTCATTATATACATTAATCTCTTTTTGTCTCTGGGATTTAATTTATAAATTGAACGAATTGACCTTTTTTGTAAAACATATAATATTATCTAAATATATCGGCGGCAAATACAATATGAACAGACTAAAGTATACTAAACGGGCTGTCTCTAAATCAGTTAAAACACGATTTTTTCTAACAGCGTATTCTTTTTTGACAATTTATATGCCCCCAAAAAGCTTATCCCATAAAGCGTATCCCATTAAAGCTTGGCATCTAAAGTTATGGCTAAGAACACGGTGGCATCTTTGACATTCAGCACTTATAAGAGCACACTAGTTTTAACTTGTCTAACATGAGGTTGTTTCCAGCCCCTTGCCCGAGGCTTTGCTCTCTCGGTCCCCAGAATGGGACCGTCGTTCAGTTTCTCCTCCCCCTCCCGCTCTTCCAAGCGATTTGCTTTTGGGTTTACAGTGATATCTTTATTAGTACCTTCTTTGTTTAAATTTGGAATAGTGATCAATTGTCCGCTGTAATCAGAGTCTATTAAATTAATAATTTATATGTGGGATGGTATAACATCTATATAAATGTTATCTAGGCTGGCACTAGTGGGAGTTCGAGTGGGCTCCAAAAATTGGTTAGCAAGATTGTAGGACTGAAACAAACTTATAATTTTTAAACTTTACCCAGAGTTATCTAACAAATTAATATTAAAATCAGCACAAGTGACGATAGACCTTGTTCGAATCACAAATTTTGTGCACCACTTCATCCATAACCTTTTCAAAACAATCATACAATCCTGAAGGAGGTCTGTACACACTTAATACAATGAACTGCTCCAATTCTAGACTATATATTAATATGTATTTCAACTGTCCGCTCAACAGAGAAGCTCACAATATCCTTAACGTCTTTAAATTTAAGCTGGTTATTTACTAAAATTAATGAGCTACCAAGTACCATGTAGGAATAGCATTTACTCTGCTGAACGAACTACCAACCTGGTGATTACTAAAATTGAACATGAAATGGTTTTTTTGAGCCAATAATCATGTGAATGATTTCATGAACCTGGATGTTGTTCGTCTGGAAAGTAGTAAAAATTAGTACCTATTTACTTAAATCGATTAATCTGTACATATTGGTCAAACGTAAGACCATTTTGCCAGGGATTCAAAATATGGCATCAATAATTTCATCATAAAATCATCTCCATACATCTCATACCATTATTCGTCATTGTTCAATACATCCCCAGTTAATAACACGTCATAAATTCGCCGTGTAATCGAGTCGGTAAGCGAGCGCGGCCCATTGAGCAATGCGCAAACATGTCAAGTTTACCTGCCGTTCATTATAGCTAGGTAACGCGACTTATTGATCGTCTTGCCTTTTGTATAGTAAGGAGTTAATATGCAGGGATGCTCGAGTTTAAGGGTGAGGCGAGATGAGCGTAAGGCAAGCGTTGCTCATAATAAATGTAGAGACTGTGTATTAACTTTGTCCGTACGGTTGACATTTCGATTCCTTGCCGTGAACAAGACCCTATATTGACGTAGTATGCGCGTGGTAAGATTTCGCGGGAAATAATGCAGAATTGGGGCACTGGGCCCTAATTCACTATGACCACTTAACGATTCCTTACTTCGAAACCACGTCAATTCTTTAGTTTATCACGACGTCTGCTATTAACGTATTACCTATGACACACTGGCGTGGTTTGAATGTCAAAATACATGTTGTCTGTATGGTTGACATTTCGATTCCTTGTCGTTAACAAGACATGATATTGATGTTGTACCGGGTTTCATGTTGGAACTTACTTATAATGTAACAACTAAAATACACATGAATGCAATACAATTTGAATTTGAATTTTTGACTTTGGTTTGCACGTGGTAAGTATTTGCGGGGAATAATACAGAATTGGGGCCCAGGGGGCCTAAAAAGGCCAAGTCGATACTAATTTAATATTATAGATGAATGAAAGATCGCAATTTGTGGCTGAACCGCTTTTGAAACGATTTTGGTGAAAAATAGACAACCTATTATTATCAAATAAGATTGTTTTGCGCACTGTTAGTGTCAGACACGTTTAGAAGCAAGTACAATTTTATTAGTTCTTAACTCCGTATCATTACTATAAAGTAAAAAGACACTCAACAATTGTTTTTAAGATTCCACGTTAATACGGTAACTATTGTTAAAATAATTCTTAGTCAAAGTACATATTTATTCAGATACATTTTGATATTTATTATACGAAAAATATTTTTTTATTTCGACGTAATAAAACAAATTATGTTTTCTTTCAACTACGCAGTAATGTTATCATTAATTACAGCAAAACCGATCGCAAAGGACGTATTTTTTGCTTAGAACCAAAACCGTGCTGAAATGTTGTATGAAATCTCATGGTTGCACAGTTTTTCATTAATGCACTGTTTTTTATTTTTTATTTAAATATAAATTTACCACAGAGGTTTAATGTCTCCTATTAAGTTTAATATAAAATTTAAGCATTAGATCAAAAAGATTGTGGCTGAAAATAAAAATCAGCTGTATAAAACCGACATAGTGAAAAAAAAGCAAATGGCGTGCATTTTGTACCATTGTAAAACTTTGATACTTCATATTTAGCAAGAAAATATTTAAAAAATAGCGATAGCGATATGAATGCAAGTCCAGAAAGATAAAAACAGCGGCAAATGAAATTGTTAATAACCTTTTGCCGCAAAAGTCGCGGGATAAATATTTAAAAGCTTAGGAAAACATTGTTTTCATTAACTTGAGTTTTTATTTTGAGTAGGTATATCTCGGGCATCAATAACTCACTTTGCGCTCGATGCAACAATCTACTATTATGTTTTGAACGTACCAAGAAAAACAAATGCGGTTAAAAAAAGCATGTAAAATAGATATTTTAGACTTTTTAAAAAATAATAAAGTTCACTTACATTGGTTTTTGTGAAATTCCACTAAAATAGCAATAATTTAGTCAATAATTCACTAAACTATACATTTTAAAAATAGTAACTTTTATTGAATCGCTTATATTGACAGTTGAGCGTTTCAGTTGAGCTGCTCTATGAACGTTATGGTACCAAACAAATACAAAATTGAATGAATTAAACCAAAACTTGCGACTCAGTTTGGGAAAATCACTGTCAGATGACATAGCCTAAATTGAATCGTTAAACTGACGTCATGGTACGATTTAGAAGAACAGTTCAGTTTAGGTCCTAAAATGGATCGCGTTAAGAGTTCGTGGTAGGCCTCCTGGGTGGAGACAGAGTTCAGCCTATTTATTTAACCCTGAATCAGATTCAAAACTCTAAAAAGGCCTTTTAAGTAGGTAAGTGTCAAAAAGTTTTGCATCCATCCATACCTACTAATGTTTCTAGTCAAAAATACTTAAATAAAATAGTAGGTAAATAAAACGTTTCTTTGAATATTTTTGACGTTAATGTTGACCAAAAACCCAACCCTTCCTATTTTCTAACGTAGACGGGTAAACAAGGGTTCCATTTTAATAACTGTTGCCTTCCTCAATGTTACCCCTCCCGGTTTTAGCGTTGTCAACGATGTGGTATTAATAAGCACCGCCCGCGGCTTGCGGTATCTTTTACCAATTACAAAGCGGTATTTTTTGCTGAGTTTTCAGTCATTTTATTTGATTTAGCTCGTGGTTGGGTGTGCCTGCGGTTTCCTGTGAGCCAGGGTTGAAATCCCTTTTCAGTTTTTGGATAATTGTGTTTTCCTGATTATAAACGAATTTAGCCACTAACTGGCTTATTCCACTATTCCCCCCTGACAGAATCCCCCTCAGTGGGAAAATCTGGACTCTAATCTAAGAAAAGTCCAGAAATCCCCCTCTTCATTTTAAGTTATTCCACTATTCCCCCCTGAGAGAATCTCCTCAGGGGCGAAAACTGAACTCTAATGTAAATCAGTTATCAGTTATTACATTTTCGAGCCTTTGAGAGTTTAGTGTTGCAACACTAAACTCAGGACACTTCCCGTGTCCCAAGGTCTGGCTATTACCTCGGCCAGGAGCTAAGTATTGCCATACAAAGTGGTAATGCCGCCAGTCTCTTGGGTACATTACCAGTCGACAGCGATGCGGAGAAATTTTTCGGCGCCATATTTTATTGGTTAAAAATGTTAGTAAGATAAAGATATTATATTTTTATTTTAATAGTTTGTTACGACAGACAGATAAAATGTTGTTGAATCAAATCACTTTCAGTTAACACCGCTATAAAGCTTTACATTGTATTACATAGCTGCGGACATTCTACCAAAGTACATAATATTATAATGTGACATGAATTCGAACCCAGGACCTCTTACTCAGCAGTATCGTTTGCAACCAACGCTATTTTAAAATAAACTTAGGTACGGTCAGCAACAAAAGTCGATTAACACTTCAGTTTTTTTAATCTCAGTTATTGAGCAAAATATTCGTTCAGAATTGCAGCAGAAGGCTGCAATTTTGAACAAATATTTTGCTCAATAACTGAGATTAAAAAAACTGAACTGTCTGTACGTAGCCAAACCCAATTCAATGTACAGACGCCAGCACACCAACCTACTACAATCTGTCAAATTTCTTTAATAGATTTTCAACTTTATCGCTAAACTATAAGGTTCAAAGTTGATTGGGAAAATTTGACAGGTGTAGCTTGATGTGCTGGCGTCTGTATATAACTTCTAAGAACCTGATACAAAATGTAAAGAGAATAATAAAGTGAATAGCTTCGTAATACAAATTCCTGGTAAACTAATCATGAGTGAGAATTAGTAATGTGTTCAAGGTTACTAAGCGCTGTTAATTACTCTAATTATTACTACGCTATTGTAGTAGGTACGTTGCTGGTAGAATTTAATTGTACGTATCTTATGACTATAACATCATGCCTGTATTTCTCGAAGGGGTAGGCTGTAGTGTATATAGAAAAAGAAATATATCTCTATGGGTGTATAGTTACTACAGCTGTAAATACTCCTATAACAAATGGCGATCCTATTGCGTAAACATTAGCCTAATTCGCAGTTCGTTGATTTACCCTCGGTTTGTTAAGCCCATCCACTTTAGTCTTTGGCAATGTTTGTCAGCTGCAGATTAACGGATGTAAATCTGCTGTCTAACATTTACATAGACTAGATCAGACTTCCTGACACTAGGAGGTGATACCTTGTTTAGTTTCGAGATATTAAACAAAAAATGAGCCATAAGTGTACTTTGATCTCGCCGCGACTATTAACTCTATTAAGCTAGAATTAAGGTTTGGATAACACCTAGTGTTGATTAAGCTGCATTATTGGTAGGTAGTAGCTGTAAAGCTCTTTGTGAAGACCTTGTCAGGACTACCAGTACCTTGCTGTTAGTACAACTTTCTAGGCACTAAACAGCTTTGCTATGCTTTGGTTTTAAAAGTACCTACGAATGCTACAGAAATAAATGACGTTCCAGCTTTGTTTGTAAGGTGGTTAACTCACCCGAGATACCTCCGTCACTTACCATCAGGTGGGCCGCCATTTATTTACCAATTTCATAAAAAGGTGTCAGGAACATAAGTGTGTACAAAAACATTTTTAAATCATGTTAGGCTAGATTTATATAGCATTAATTTTTAATTAAATGTTATGTGCTCAAAAACCCTTTTGAAAGGGTACTGCACTCTTTTTTGATAAAACCCATCAGTACACAGTTGATTTAGTAGATTAATCGAGCTTGTTTGATTAAACGTGCCTTAATAATAATGCCTTAATCAATTTGGAATATCTATTTCAATTTAAAAATACATTTTGATGTAATTTCACCGTATCTAAAATGATTATCATTAATAACATAAAGTAAAAAAATAAACATCAAAAGATGCCTTATAAGATGAAAAATACAAATAAAATAGCAGGATTAAATTTTTAAACGAAAACTGTAACTCTTTTGGGGCCGTTTCTTTCTCTACTTTTAATATAGAGGTTTTCTTTTAAGCGGTTACATTACTCATCTAAATTATAGATATCTTATTATTTTAGTAAAAGAGAAAACCAATAAACATTTTTTTTAATCATTAATCACTAATAAAGTACTACGAGTAGATAAAATACCAATGCCATGCAAAAGTTTTCATAAAAAGGTCGTCAATTTTATTGTATTTACCTAATTCTAGTTGAAATAAATATACGTTAATGTAAATTCAACTTTAAATGCAATGCTCAAAGTTTTATTCACAAAGATATTACGACCGTTGCTCGCTGGTCGACATACCTACATCAAAACAAATTCAACCTTACGTGCAACGACAATGAATTTTACGACAGAGGCTCGCCGCTAGGACAAGGAATGAGTGAAATCGAATTGTTCAATATTATTTTGTTTTTATTGTTATATTGGTATGGATTTTTTTTGGAATGGATTTTATTTTATTTTTTTAAGTTATACATGTCAAGACATGACATGACAAAAAATGTCATTTCCATACCGGGGGCCTTATATTAAAATCATTTCTTATGGAGTAAACTCCAATAAAATCTCACATCTTTAATTTTATTACATGCACTTAGTCAAAATTAAATCTATTAAATGTTACTATTTTACTTATAGAAACAGTAAAAAAAATTATACTTTAATAATTAAAAAATCTTAAGAAACAATAGCGTCTCCACAAATGGAACAGAATCAACGCAGATAACCCGAACCATTTAAGTGGGCATTTAACCATTTAATATGATTAATACGTTTAGTAAGAGTCTTTACAATTGTGATGCTTAATACCGCCGGTTGTTTCATCATCAGCCTATAATGTTCCCACTGCTGGGACACAGGCCTCCTCTCAGTGAGAGGGAGTGGGCCGTAATCCACCACGCGGGCCCAGTGCGGGTTGGTAGATGTCACATGTCTTCGAATTTTTGGTTCTAGGACATGCCGGTTTCCTCACGATGTTTTCCTTCACCGTTTTGTGCGGAGCAGTGGTGGCCAAGTGGTAACGGCCGCGACTTACGAGTTGTAGGCCGGTTGTTTATTACGACTTAATTTAAAATATGTTTTTACTATGATTTCTTGTCAAAATATCAGTATTTACAATACAGTGATAACAATAATATTATAATGATAATATTAATACTTACCGAAAATATGAAACTCCATCCTTTTTTACCGTCCTGGATGTGTGATTTTTACAGTTTTTAAACGTGCACTGAGGCGTGTTTATCGTAGGAGCGTTCGAATGCTACTAGATTAAAAGTACACCCACATGTTGAATTGGGTGCACATTCGGTGAGGACATTTTTATTTATTTATTTAATACTTCAAGCACATAAATATACAGAGGCGGACTTAATGCCATAGGCATTTTCTACCAGTCAACCTTTGGGTGATGCAGAGACAAACACAGGACTTTTTTTGCCGCTGATTGGGTATCTGGTTCTTTAATAGTGATCGATGTTTGACACCTTCACATATTCAGTGAGCTCACTTACAATTATTTGATGCGATACTCAAATAACATCTATTGATCCACCACTAATAGACAGATCTTCAACAATTCCCTTTTTATGCCAATGCCAATATGGCATGTACACGCCATATTTCTAAACATTCATCCCACACCCTTCTTACCGCCAATCAAAGGTCCTGATGCGTCGCGGGTCTCCTAATGCAACACTCGGGTGGATCCAATTACGCTGCGCTCCCAGTAACCACATCAATTGTTCGTTCGGACGGTACTACTAAACAAATTAATACCTAATTACTTCAATACTCGAGAACTGAACCGCTTTCAATGGAACCCATTTATATCCGGCATCCACACCGACGATGGGGACTTTCAAAAGAAACTGAAGAAGTGTATTTTTATCGAGTATTCGCTGCATTGAACGCATTTGATTTTGTTAGTGTTATGTGAGCGGAATCGGGAGGGCTTGTTAATTATGTAGCGTAATACAATAAATGGATAAGCTTTAATTAGTTTACGGAATTCTAAATAGGATTTCGGAGACTTTGTTAGGCACGTTTGTTCTAGAATAATTCTACGACCTCAGAAACAAAGCTGGCACCTCATTAGAATAGCTACATCATCCCCCCAGGAATATTGATTAGGTAACTTTGTTGATATTTGTTTGTCCCTTCATAAACATCTGGTCCCAATGCCAATTTATACATAGACTTAGCATATCATAGTACCAGTGGAGGAACTTAACGTCCGATTGGCAGATTATAAATTGAGTCAAATATTTGGTGGCAACCCAGGAACCATTCAATAGAAAATCTCCAACAAAAATGTGAGCACAATACGTAAAACATTGCCAAGAAACCAGAACACGAAGATTAAGTACCAAAGGAATGCTTCACATACAGAACTTGTACATACGCGAACACCTCGGTTCTTTGCCACACTTAGTCGTGCGGTGCGGTACGATTCAGTGCGGTTCCCGGGAAAAAATATAACAATTTATTAGCTGTACCGTCGAACTTCGCCGCAGTATTGAATTGATATTAACTTGAATGTCTGTTGAGACCCTAAGCTTAGCACGGTAAACTTTGTGGTTGAGAGCTAATAGGTGCTGATAGAAATAGGATGTCGTTTAGTACGGTCGGCAATAGAATTTCACTTAGGTTCACATCAATCTCCCCCCCAAGAGGTTCTCGCATTGTAGAGGCGGGGGGCTCAGTAGCCGTGTCTTGGTCACTCGTACTTATAAGAATTGTAGATTGAGATATTTTATAAATTTCTGATCTATTTCTACGACTGCTTCAAGATAATAAAATAATAAAAATAAGGAATAAAAATAATAGAAACAAAACGTCTCTTGAAAGATGTAAAAGTGTCCGCTCAATTAGCGTTAGATGGATTTAGCCATTCAGCTAATAGCAGTGGTGGCCGAGTGGCAACGGCTCCGACTTACGAGTAGTTCCTAGGTCGTAGGTTCGAACCCAGACAGGTGCTTTCTTTGTGTAAATAATTTAATCACCACTGCACTCAAAACATTGAAGGAATATACCGTAAGAAAATCGGCATCTCCTAGAACCCAAAATTCGAAGACATGTGACATCTACCAACCCGCACTGGGCCCGCCTGGTAGATTACGGCCCACTCCCTCTCTACTTAAGGAGGCCTGTGTCCCAACGTTGGGAACGTTATAAGCTGATTATGGGTTTAACCATTTGATACGTTTTACAATCAACGATAAGCGATCTTAATTTCAAACACAACACGAAAATTTATCGATCGACAACTGAGTCATCGTACCATAACATAATTTTAGTAAAAAGAGCTTTCTTGACAAGTATCATTTATTAATTCATGACTAAGTTTATTCTTCGAAGTGTGTTCAAACAAGAACAGTTTGAAAACGAAACGCGAATAAAATGATTTGGCGAGTCTCAGAATTCACAGCTAATCTCCATTCCATTGCCTCTTTATTGGTGTTTAATAACGAATTAATTTTAATGCAAATCAATCGTGATGACGCAATGCTGATTATATGCCCAGAGGATACGGTGGAGCATACGGTGGAGGTCTGCCCCGCTTGGGCGGAGCACCGCCGTGTCCTCGTAGAGGCGATCGGCAGCGGCGGCGACCTCTCGCGTCCGGCCCTGGTTCAAGCCATGGTCCGGGGCGAGAGGGAGTGGGGGGCAGTCGCCTCCTTCTGCGAAGCAGTCATGCTAGCGAAGGAAGCGGCGGGACGGCTGAGGGAGAGAGCCTCCCGTCCCAGCCGCCGCGGGAGACGCTCCGGGCGTCGGGAGCCGCGCGACGACTACCACCGTAGGCGCGGGCCTGCGGGCGGAGAGTAATGGGTAACTCACCGTCCGATCAGGACCAGGCCCGTGTCGGACGGCGCGTACGTGTTCCACGCGCGCCTCAAAGAGATGTCAGCATCAAGGGAAGGGGCCTGTCAGGGCCGAAGCCTGCCGGATCAGCGGGATTGTCCGAAAGGGTTACCGCTGGCCCGGAACATAAAGGGCGAAGGAAGGAACACGGGTGGGTTTTAGTCAGTAAGAGTCTGACACTCCCTTCCGCTCCACCCAGAGCGGGAGGAGTCATTTGATGATTTCCCATCCAGAAAAAAAAAATGCTGATTATATTGAATTAACTATTCAATCGTATTGTTTTGTGATGCGTGAATTTAGTTAGTATTAATTTATTAAACTCGTATCAATGTTATAATGGAGCAGAATTTAGTTAATAATGACGGTTATTTAAAATAATTTTGAAGTGTCACGTTTTATACATTTACATTGCTGACCGTTCCCATAGAGAATTTTATTACGAATAAAAACTTATAGGTCTTTTTTGTTTTAGTCAATTCACCTAATGCTTACTAGATCTATTAGTCATACAGCGTTTGTTGTGGGTTTTCGCATGGGTTAGTTGGACTTAACTAAGGCACTGTTAACAAATATGGACCATTAGCGATTACAGAAAAAAATTCATTAGCACACAATCTGAATGCCGAATACCTATATCCGCTCCGATGTCGCGAAATCTCATAAAGATCAGTAACAATAAAAAGAGTAATTGTGTCTCATTAGTGACAGTTGAGCTACTTTTGTTATCTTTATCCGTCAGTATTTCGATGCCCACAGACTATAAGACAATATTTGCTAATTTCCAAGACCCACATACACATGTGTCCTAACTCACCAAGCTGCGAAGTGCTGTCTCCAGCCGCCAACCTCATGACTAACAATAGTTTAAGTTTAATAATGAGGTTACCCATCCCAGTCTATTAATGACCGTTATTAGGCCGATCCAGTTTATCACTTCGTAACTCCCAAGTTCGGCAACTTTAGATAATTATCATAATTACTTCGATGACCTTTAGCGTATTTTGTCGAAAATACCTTATTGGTATTAAAAATGATAATAACGGTGTGAGCCGAATTTTAATAGGGGCTAAACTTTTATATTAAAAACAGAAAAATAGGAGATCCATGAAAAAATATTCGATACTCAAAGTTAAACAGGGTGAATTATTCAATGGTTTCATTTAAACTTCGTCGTTGGATTTTATCATAGGACAATGCGACACATTTGTCAAAAATGACAATGTTGTCACATTTTTGTGATGAGTGCTGTTTAATAAAGTCATGCAAATAGATACGAGTAGTATGTACTTTAAAGATTCTTCAAAGAATCCTCAATAATAATTGTTGAATTGTCAGATAGCGCCCACCACCTGTAAGGTTTTATTAAATAGGCTTTTGGTTATTCAGGAACTCAATGTGCCGACATTGTGCTGAGATGCCGATCTTAATGCACGTGTGGGTCACCTTCCATGACATCATTGTGAGTCCATAACAATACGTGAAAACAACATGCTGTGATTCTCCCAAAGGTCTATTAATGGGCGTCCGGGGCCCTCATTCGAAAAGTTCGCGACCTCAAAGACCAACCGCTAGGCATAGGTGCGTGGCACTATGGGACGAACCTGTGCGTTTCATTCAAAAATCTGTAACTTTTTAGTTTCTTGACATTTTGTATTGAAATTTTGTGAACGTATGCCTGAATAGTTATGCTATTAGATAAATATAACACTGCTACTTTAAAAAAGTAGATTTATTAAGGAAAAAAAATCTAATATAATCTTTTGAAATTTTTCATACAATAATTAAATTTAATTCTTTTATGAATTATTTGCTTACGTTACATTAAAATAAAATGATTAAAAAGTTAATAAAAAGATCATGACATAATTTTAAACCAAAAAAGAAATCAATTCCGTGACAAAAAAAAATTAATCTTCTCATCACTTGTCAATATTAAAAGCTCCTTAGCTTCGTTAAGTAGTTCTTTTGGTATCACAGTACTGGTTCTATTTAGGCTAGATATATAGGGATCAGAAGTATACAACAGTATCTGCAGAACGTCTTCCATTGTGGCTGATCTGGAACACTTTCTAGCGTGATTTAACCGATATTTCTTATAGTCTTTATTACGAGCTTCTTGAGCATCTTCCGATAATTGGCCCATTGGCAAAACTGCAAAATGCTCTATTATATTGGCACCATGTATAAGAATTTTGTGGACTGAAGATGGCATATAGTTATATTTACCCACGTATAACTGTGCAGTCCCCAGCGCATAGTCACCAAACTTAACTGCGTTTTCAGAAAATCCCGATGACATGGTTTGCAGAATGATATATAATCTCTTGATCAATTTTTCATCGATACCTGTAATTTTTGCAGAATATTGATAGTTTTGGAAAAATTTCCTTGCCGTATTTCCGTCACTACTATTTCCAGAACATTGACGAGGTTTATCAATGTGTAAACCAAGCAATTCCCAGAAACGAGTTTGAACGTACTTCTATTTTTCCTCTTGTTCTCTGGAGACGATGCAGACGACTTTTGAAATCCTAGATTATAAGAAATATGCAGAATCATTTCCATACATCTTATCTCCGCATGTAAGGTAGACAGTCCGTATTTAAACGCATCTTCATTCTCAATTCTCACAGTTACTTTTGTTAGATCGTCAGTACTTAGCAACTCCTAGACAGATGAAATATCTAACCATAGATAAGGATCTATGGTTAGATATTTCATCTGTCTAGGAGTTGCTCTACAAACAGTACACGAAACACTCGATGGAGTCTGCGTTAACACTTGAGAAACTTTCCCGTCGATCATAGTCATAAACAGCTCATGTCTTACTTCTATAATATTACCTTCTATTGCTGCAGGCGTTCGCGTTGGAGTTAATTCATTAATTTTTGCTTCAAGATCACTTACAACCGTGGTAGTTTTTTCAGGAGCCTCTTTTGCTAATTCCAAAGAAATGGGTCTGCAATATCTTACTGAAGAACGTGTTGGATTTTGCCATATAACTTCTTTACTTTCTTCATCCACTAGTCGCAATGGTCCAAGTGAAACTATAAATATGTTAGCATCCGATATTTGTAAATTCTCTCAAATGCCTTACCTAAATTAACACCAACACAACCCAAACAAGTCAGAGCAGTTAAGTACCTAGTATTTGGTAGCAGCTGTTTTTCTTCATACACCTTAGGTACTTACTTTCAGGTATAACCCTTTATCTTGAACCCTTTGAATTACCTGGCTCTTACGACATGCGCTAATCGAATAGTAGGTAGGTAGTATACAGTCATAGTCTCAAGCTATTCTTGTATTATAATAATAAACCATTTATTTTTAGGTAACAAAAACCCATAGATACACACCTTAATCTAAGTATACATAATAATACAGTAACAATTTCGTTAGTAAATAAAACTTAAAAACTACATAATGTTAGTATCACTTAGTTGCACTAAGTCTTATACGCAAGCACAGTCAGTCTTATACAGCGAAGCGTAACTAACAATTTCCTTTTTTGGCAAGTTAACATAATGTGTGTGCAATGTTAAAATAGCTACAAATCTGATATCAAGGATTCTATCGTAGAACTTACATCGTAATCGATCCGACACCGGTACCAATTTTTAACTACCAATACCTACTCAGAATGACCTTTTAACGTGATAATAATCAAAAAGTTCATAAGAGAGGGTGTGCGTTACCCCAGCCAGAAAATGTCGAAAAACGTCATCTCAATGCAATAAATAATTAGATACACAGCTTCTGAATTTGGTAAGCAGATTTTTTAATTTGGTAAGCTGATAGTTTTTCAATTATTTGATAAATTAAACAGTTCCGGCTGGAGTAACGTAACCACAGCCAGATCTTTTGTTTTCTAACGGGTATGTTGAAATAAATGATATTCATATAATTAGATATCAATTTAAAATAAATGTTAACAACTTAATTTGTATTTGCTATGACTGCGAAGATATTTAAAATCCTGCTGCGGTAACGTTTGAATGGTTGGTGCATCTCGGAATTGAATAAACGGGTGATTTAATTTTTTTTACAGGACATCTGGCTAATTTGTTACAATTTGTTACGCAATAAAATAATCCACAATAATACACCGTTTTGAAGTTATTTCAGTAAATAGAAATATGCTTTAATAGGTCCTAGCACTTCCAATAAGCGCTCCAAATACTAATTTGAAACGTTCTTATATAGGTAATTACCATTTTAGTCACTCTTCAAAGGTATCGGCGTTTATTACACTTAACGCGTACATAATATTTGGCAAGAAGAAAAGATTTACATAAAATTTCCTGTGACATAAAAATGGCGTCGCGACTTAGAGTCGCGGAGGATTTTGATAATGCGACCGTGCGCGTCTACGCGGTCGGGGCCGCACTCTCTGCCGCTCCCGGCATCTCGCTCGCGCTAGCGCGCGAGGTGCGCGGGCGGCGAAGGAAGGGGCGGGCGTACCAACAACAATAAAATTCCCCGCGCTATACCATCTATAAATCTTACTGAAGTTTCATTAGTATCCCATACGTAATTAAAAAGTTATGATGAAACTTCAATAATTAGATATACAATTCAATTATATACTTGTGAAATTTCAGACTTGTACACTAATTAATTAATGAGATAATCAAATAAAAATATGTATGCGTGGTAACCCGACCAAATCTAGAATGTTATAAAAAAGCGACCGCGTAATTCATTATACCAAACAACCATGATATAAGATTCAGTTACCACTACTACAAAAACTTGGTTAATCGGTCGTCAAATAACTGAGCTGCACGCCGTGGCCGGAACAAATTGAAGTTTCAGCATAACTTTTTAATTACGTATAGGATACTAATAAAACATCAGTACCATTTAAAGACGGTAATTACCTATACAATAACGTTTCAAGTTAGTCTTTGGAGCGCTTATTGGAAGTGCTAGGACCTATTAAAGCATATTTTTATCTGTTAAAATAACTTCAAAACGGTGCGTTATTGTGGATTTTTTATAGCGTTACAAATTATAAGTAATTATCCAGATGTCTTGTGCACAAATTATAATCATCCGTTTAGTCAATTCCGAGATGCAGCAATCGTGCAAACGTTACCGCAGCAGGATTTTAAATATCTTCACAACCATAGCAAATACAAATTAAGTTGTACAATTTATTTCAAATTGATATCTAATTACTTAGATAACATTTATTTCAACATCATCATCATCATCATTTCAGCCGAAACACGTCCACTGCTGGACATAGGCCTCCCCCAAGCACCTCCACTTCGACCCGTTCTGTGCTTCTCGCATCCAACGGGCTCCTGCGGCCTTCACTAGGTCGTCGGACCACCTCATGGGAGGCCTTCCAACGCTACGTCTTCCGGTACGTGGTCGCCACTCCAGAACCTTTCGGCCCCATCGGCCATCTGTTCTACGAGCAATGTGCCCTGCCCACTGCCACTTAAGTTTGGCAATTCTTCGGGCTATATCGGTTACCTTGGTTCTCCTGCGGATCTCCTCATCCCTGATTCGATCACGCAGGGAAACTCCAAGCATAGCCCTCTCCATTGCCCTTCGGGTGACTTTTAGCCTTCTTATAAGGCCCATTGTGAACGACCACGTTTCAGTGCCATAAGCAACACCCACTCTCATAAAGATCGGAGACGCTACACTCGAAGTCGTGGACGAGTATGTTTACCTAGGACAAACTGTCCAGTTAGGTAGTTCTAACTTCAAGAAAGAGGTCAATCGTAGAATCCGACTCGGCTGGACAGCGTTCGGGAAGCTATTTCAACATACCCGTTAGAAAACTAAAGATCTGGCTGCGGTAACGTTACTCCAGCCGGAACTGTTTTTATCAAAATTATCAGCTTACCAAATCAAAAAATCTGCTTAACAATCACAGAAGGTGTATATCTAATTATCTATTGCACTAAGATAACGATTTTAGACATTTTCTGGCTGAGGTAACGCACACATAGAGAGGGCTATTATCACATTTCAATTTATAGCTATTGCTGAGCTTAGTTACGAAAAAGAAATAACTAGGCACCTAGTTATTTATAAAAATCGAAATGAAATTCACCAACATACAAACAAATTTAATCGTGGCTGAATCATTTTGCATCTGTCCCGCCGCTACTTCATTAAGTGACAGTTAGCTATTTATTTACTACAAAAGACGAAGCAACTGCTGACAAATTAAGTTACTTAACTTTGAATGAAGTTTCGCGATTAATTAGTGTCGACGGATGAAAAATATACCGACGTCGAAATAAGGTGCTTTTATTAAGTACACGGGTGCTACCCTGAAATAAATTAACCTGGTAGTTTGTGATACTTTAATAATATACGTTTGTATGTATATTTATATTATTTTCTACAACTTACCGACAGAATCCGTACATCGAAACAACACTGAAACTCCGAGTACAAACAACTGTGACCACTTCATCACAAAGTTCTTCAACAAACTCATCTTCACCAAATAAATCAATTTAAAAAAAACTAAAGTTCAAAAAACGTTCCAAATTCTAGAACGTCGCATTTTCAGAAAAGTTTTCTTTAATCGAACGCAGGAGCGACGACGGTAACAATTGGCTCGGGTTGATTCGGTGCGATCGTGAAGCAACTGTTCTGACGGAACGGTTGAACGGAGGCTGAGGGTTCCAAGCCACGCATGCGCAAATCTTTCTTCGCTTTTCAGAAAGCGGTGTTTCTAGTTTAAATTATATGGTATTTCCTTTTGACGTTACGCTCGATGTGCCTTTGACTTGGTGCATTCCTTCAAAGGCCCGTGGTTATGCGAAATGAAACAAAAGGTTTTCGGTGTCCCCAAGGAATGTGTCCCGTCCCCTTGATTGTTGCTTTGTTTTTTTAAATGTTTTGTTTCAAACAAATCAATATTAAAACAAACCAATATTATTATTATTTGATATTAGAATTCATTATGTTGGGAATGTGGGATATACACTCATGAAATAATTTGAAGTTTGTTTCTCTTACCTACATATTTAAAAATATTGGAGTAACTAATTCCAATAGGGTAATTAATTAGTCTAATTATGGGAGTGAACTATATACATAACTTACTTTAAATTGTCGCACAAAAAAAGAATGGCACATTAATTTTTTTTTTAAATCATTAATATTATTAAAGAACAAATGTTATTGATTTCTATGAACTCTTAGCGTTCAAATGGTCGAGAGATATTCCTGTGTTAGATTACTCGAGCAATTTAAGTGATCGTGTGACGCCACTGTGACATGTGTCCTGTAACTGAAGAGCATTTGTGGCAGGAAAGATGAATGGAGAGATTAGATGGCCCCAGTTCTCGTAGGCGCTGACTAAGTTAAATATAGTGCTGGCTTTTTTAGGAAGCGAGATAAAAAAGAGATGGTAGATATTTTAATACTAGTTTACAATTTTTTAATTTCATGAGCAATGGCCATGGAACATGAATTCATGATATTGCGTGTAGGTATGTATTTGTTGAACGTAATTAAACAATTTTTCATATCTTCCTGTAAGTTCAGTTCTGATCTGTATTTAATCATGAACACATATTCATAATTAAATACAGATCAGAACTAAACTTAGAAACACACGTTTCTATTGAGAGATTTTTTAATGGCCATTAACAACATACGAACAATGTAATCAGCGTTTAATCCATTTAATAACAAACGAACTTGTAGCAGTCGTATAGAAACTCTACAGGATGTGTGAAACCTGAGTGCAAAGCTTTAAAAGAGTGATAGTTAACACCATTTAGAGCCATACATGTCGTAGACGAAGTATGATATTTTTTTATTTTTAACAGCAAACTTTTAGTCAAAAATAACATAGCAACTTTAACTGGGAAAAAATAAAAAAACATACTTCGTCTAAGGCATTTGTGGCTCAATATACTCTAAACGGTGTTAACTATCATCCCTATAAGGCTTTGCATCCAGCTTCCAAACAGCCCATATAACTCCAACATCACAGAAAAGCAAATATACAACATTTTATAGATATATGTATGTTTGTCCACGCATTTCTCTGCAACTGTTAATCGGATTGTGACCATTTTTTTATTGAATTTTTTGAAGTGAAAACTTCTTTAGCGGCGCTGTGTACTTTTTTTGGAATGGGTAAAAACTTCTAAATTCGCGTCAGGTCACGTGACCCTGATCGAAAATTCGTAAGACGTAAAACGTCAGACGTAAAACGTAAGACGCGCGTTGTTGAGGACAGCGCCATCTATGCACATCGGGAAGAACTACGAGGGCCTCGCGTACTAACGTCAGACGTAAAACTTAAGACGCGCGTTGTTGAGGACAGCGCCATCTATGCACATCGGGAAGAACTACGAGGGCCTCGCGTACTAACTACGTAGGCCTCGCGTACTAACTACGTAGTTCATCCAACAACGACGAGATGGCGCTGAACCACGGATATATAACTGACGACGAGCAAATCTGAATAAATTCCTTTCACGAGAAGAATAAACCAGTCACTTTGGTCATCATACCTGATTTGCAAAAAATCCTATAAAATAAGGAACACACCTTAACACGCGTGTTTTGTTTATAAGACGATTCACAAAATACACTCGTAATTGTTCAAGTTTTCACTTCTGTCGGCACTACCGGAGTGCCAGTGTTTTTTTTTATTTACTTCACCTTAGGGAACAGTGTAAGTTTCAACAATATCGATTCAGTAATTTTCAAGATATGGAGTAATACGTGTAAGCATGACGGCCTGGCTTATTGATACGAGCTACGGGTGTAGTGTCAAAGGGAAAACATTTCAAAACCTTGGTCAAATTCTAGTGCAATATTTACAACAAAACGATTACCTACTTATTACAAACAAATAGA
Source organism: Luperina nickerlii (assembly GCA_963855955.1). Taxonomy (NCBI): domain Eukaryota; kingdom Metazoa; phylum Arthropoda; class Insecta; order Lepidoptera; family Noctuidae; genus Luperina; species Luperina nickerlii. The sequence continues at coordinate 23,758,145 of OY979668.1, forward strand.
ATTTTACTCAAAACTAAAAATGACGAAATAACAAAGTAATTAAAAAAAATTAAATCGATTTCATAAAGAAATTAAGTAACTCAAAATTATGAAATAACTTTAATTTTGGAAGTCGTTGGCAAAAACCTAAAACTAAAATACAGATCCCAAGATACCGATCACTTCCGAAATTAAAGTTATTTCATTTGAGTTAATTTCTTTTTGAAGTCGATTTAATTTTTTTAAATTGCTTTTTTTTAATTTTATAGAATTAAGAATACATACCGACAAACTTAAAAGACACCTGCAGACTTTAGTACCTAGACATTCTTAATTTCCGCTTAGCGACATTGTTGTTGCTAATATTGTTTAGCGAAGTACAATTTTCCTTTTTTCCTGCGAGGGCAAATAGCATTATCCCCGATCTCTCGCGAAAAATTCCATTTATGAAACTCTTGCCTAGAAAGTAATAAAGGAGTTTTTAGGTTTTATTTAGGTACCTACCATGCCCAAGGTAATCCAGATTTTAATGATTTAAACATTTACTCTGCCTTTTGAAGTCTACGGATGGAGCCAGATGTCCATTTTAGGTCGCTTACTGCCCGTTTCTAATCTTAGCTCTAATTGACCAAAGGGTACGAAACTCGAAGTTGGCCAATTCGAGCTCTTGAGTGAATTCAATACCTTAACCACTCAAACGTCCGGGCGACTATAGTCGCCCAAAATTTTTTGGCGTTGAGCGTTAGGGCGACTATGGCAGCCTCACTGACTTGTACACTTTAAACGAGTTTTTATCTGTGAAACGTTTCAAAGAGCTTCATGAGTGTGCCACTAGATGACTCTATATTAAATAACGGGTCTAAGGGTCGATAAAGCAGAAAGTTGGGTCACAGCAAGCATCGAAAAAAAAATTGTTTACGAACTTTATGTCAAGTGCATTGAATTGTTTTAAAGTGTCTGTGAGTGCCGACTTTAAAATGTAAGTAAAAATGAATTTATTATTCAATTCTATTAGGTGTTATATATTGAAATACTCCTGAAGATTCATTCTTTAGGAATATCTACAAATTCTAAGCATCCACAGTCTGATAGGATGTTTTTAAATGAGTTAAAATCGACAAGCAAAACCTTTGCTGTTGTGTGCCGGTTTTTCGTTAAGTTTTTGTATGATATGTTATATACTGTAGTAAAATACTTCTTGTAATTGGAAAAATAGGTAATTATTAATATCTGTGTAGACTTAAATGAAAGGAATATGGCAAAAAATGTTAGGATTACACGTTTTTATTCAATATCGATGCGATAGGCGATATCAAATTCATACAGGAATGGGCAGTTTGTTTTGATTTATTGTGCTACACTGTTTGTTATAAGTAATAATATATTGGTATCAAAATAAAGCTTATTTAATCTAGTTTATTAATAAATAAATAGCGTAGAAGTATATTACAAAATATTTCGTAAAAACTTGTAATTAATAAATATTTTACTCAAATTTCACCACTATTGTAAAGTTCAACTTTTTTTTGTACTGTTTAAGATAAGAGTTATAATTTAGTTTTCACATATTTTGATTCCTTATAATGTCAGCTCTATACAGGTATTTTTTAATTTGCCATAATAGTTGTAGTTTGTTAGAAAATAGGCTTTAAATCGGTAACGGCATTGGGCGCTCGACCGCTTCGTAAGTCCGCGCGCGCGCGGACGTACTAAGCGTTGGCAGCTGTCAGACTCGGACGTTTGAGTGGTTAACAAACATGGTTAGGAAACCTTCACTTGCTAAATATCTACAACATCTATCTTCACCGGTTAGATATTTTATTTCAATACATCCTGTTTTATTGAAAAAATATAGGTGTCTAATTTACTAATACATCATTTCCAACTACTTTCAACTCGTTTCTCTGAAACTCGTAAATACATATGCTTTAATTAAAATTATACTGTACTAACAAAATAAAATAAATATATTTGAAGAAGAAAAAGAAACAAGTGATGTGCCGCACCCGTGAAAGTTACACACAATTGGTCCCCTTGCGAGACCTCACAGGCCCTCGATTACCATAAATCACAATATGTACATATATTGAATCCGACTGAACTAGGATCGCGGCGTTTGAACATTAGCTGTTCACGGCAAGACCAACATCATCAATCAACGGCGTATTACTCTAAATATTGTATTGTATGTCTGCGTATTATTAGTAAATTACTTAGCTGTAAAACGTGTCAGTCTATGGTCACCAGACCATAGACTGATACACACTGACACTTTTATCAGATACTTTTGGACCAAAAAGTATCTGATAAAAGTGTAAACAAACCGCAACTGCTCATAAAGGGTAACACTTTTATCTGTATTTAGAAGGTTTCAACTTTATATATCAGTGCTTTTTCCAACAAACTGATGATGAATAATTAAATTTTAACTGAAAAATCATCAACAAAAATTGAGGTTATACTGTAAATCGACATCCACAGGTTCGTTTTCTGATATTTTTGTTTACATTTTCCTCAGATACTTTTGGAACAGAAATGTCTACACACACAGCTCACACACAGAACTGAAACCTCTGCATGGTTAGACAAAAATTATTTTTAATCACTGACGTAGGTACTCTATCATTCTTCAAATCAACATACGAATAAATTGTAAGTTACTCATAATATCAGGAGATTGAATCCGTTTAAACTAGACTAGCCACACAACTTGAACGTAAACTTGTCCGCGGTCAAACAAACACAATCATTCAATGGAATGCCTATTTAAGGGTCCTACAAAGGCACCGCCCGTTGCATGACTTGCAGTGCCTTTGTGTCGCGCGCGATTTTATTGCGTGTTGCGCCTGTTTGAAGGAGCCTTTATGCGATTATAGTAGTTTTATTAAGCATTGAGTTCCAACCGTTAAGTATTCAACGAATTGATATCGTTATGCACTCATTAAACAGATTGGACTACTGAGGGGCAATTCTCGTCATTTTAAGAACTTCCACAGTCTGATCTGTCTCAATCTGTCAAAAATACGTCATTTCCCTACATTTTGACAAGTTTTTGAAATTTTTTGTCGCCGAGATGAGACTGCGACTAGATTTTGAACATTTTAAATGACCAGAATGTGCCTTCAGGTGTTTCTATGACAATCTACATGAAGCAAAATAATTAATTAACAGCGTATTATATTACTAGATCTATTAAAAAGATCCATGAACATTATGAGTACAAAGAGGCGACGAATACGTAAATATCAAAAACATCGTATTCTAAAAGCTTTACTATGTGTTTGACTGTGTAATTCGAAAAGATATTTGATACTGTTTGCTTAAAAAGTGATTGCCAAAAACTGTCTTTAACATTATCACTCATCTATGTAAGTATCAATCAAAATCCTTCTGCATACTTGCTAACGTGGTATTATTTAACAAAGTTCGGGTTTCTATGACCATTCTGATGTCAAAACTATCGGATGGTGTTTGCTGAAACATTAGCCGGCTCACGGCGCGTGCTCTCTGAACAACATTAATCAACTGCGTATCACGGAGGTTGACTCCCCAAATAAAACGTATGTCGTAGTATTGTGTTGAAACTGGGCTCGTTATAAACTGTATAGAAAAAACTGTTATTTAAGAATTGGTTCTCTCTTATTTTATGTATTTCTTTTTCAATAATTGTGTCTAATTGAAGTATAATTATTAATACTTCTAATAAACATATATTATTCTAATACTTTTCTGTGCGATTTATTTCTAGATAAAACGGAAGAACAAAACAATTATTATGAAAATATATCAATCTGTTCGAGTCCGACACAGGACGAAGGTTCAATCGTTACCATTTACATTGTAATTGAATCAAAAGTCCACAAAATGACGGATCGCAGGGCGTCACAGCCGCGCCCGTTTCCCTTTGGATCATAATCCATTGTTACACGGGTTCTGACTGATCAATGTAGATAAAATTAAACATTAAAATTGCGATAAAAAAGCCTTACTGCACAGCCAAAAGTTGAAGGTTTATTTACTAATATTTAAGCTTCATTCAAATAATTCAATTAGGTACACGTAAAACACACTATAAAAATATCATAATATCGTTTTGCCTCCTTTAATCATCGAAAGAGTCAACAAAGCCGATCAACATTGTTTGTTCAGCAAGCTCGCCACTAAGATAACTTTCTACCTACATTGTTTTCATAAAACAGCCACAGTTTACGGCCCTAACCCTCTCATATTAGCATAGATCAGGCATCCAAAATCATAATTCGTCTCAGCAGTGGAGCCGCTCGCTCATACATTAGTATGCGGGTCGGCGCTCCCAGCCATTGTGGTTTGTTTATTGACAAATTTCCACTTGAGAATATACTTGAACAAGATGAAACGGACTGATTTGTGTTTGCTTTACATCCAGTCCTTTGTATTATATCTATTGTTCGGGACCCAATCAATCGTACCTTTTATTTTTTCGTCAGGTTTATGGTGCGGGCGTTTGGGGTAAATGCCGGTGATATGGGAATTGTCGGAGTCAGTTCGCGACTACGACATAAATTGCAGTTGGATTCATTTGGAGTGTGCGCGCCGAAATGAATTTGTGTTAGCCATGGCAAGTTTGGGGTGTTTGCAGATGCCATCAGTTCTGCGTGTGTTTGGGTAAATATACGGACTGCATATAAGCCCTTTATGAGTTTTGTTGACAACATTTTTAATGAAAAACAATGATTTCATTCAACTAGTATCAAAATGTGATTTGATTATAAGGAGGGTTGAATTATCAATAGTTGACATCATAATAGAATGATTCTGCTACTTTTGGAGCGAGTGTAACATTTTTAAGGTAACCTACATTCGTATCAAGGCTGCCTTCTGGGTTTCAAGAACGATGTTTAAAATAGGTACCTACATAAATAACATGTGCCAACAACCTTGACTTCCCAAAAACCGGTTTTTAAAACTCTTTACCTTTATATAAAAACTAGTATTTGGGCGTTGCGCGAGCTGCAAGCAGCTCGCGGGGTCGTGTTTTTGAGGAGTATTTCTTACCCTTGTAAAATTTTGAGAATTGGACAGTAATCCTTAGCACTTATAGAATTTTGTAATAATAGCTATTTATTCACCAAGGGGAGTAATCTGTACTTACCCTCGAGTGATATATACTGCTTTATACTACACTTGTGGAGTTGTTGACTGTTAATAAATTGCTATAATTGTCACTGGAATCACTTATTTTAACTTGTGATTTACACCGCCAAACTTTAAACTTTGCCAAGAAAATTGTTTCTACAAAATACGTCAACCAACAAAATAAGTCTTTTTTTTTCTTATTTTAGCGCGTCAAACAGTTTTCGCGCCAAAAGACGTTAAGCCGCATGGCTCTAGTGGGGACGCGGCTTAACGTCTTTTGTGATTTGTTGTGATCAACAACACTCAACAACACTCAACAACACCCAAAACACTCAACAACATTCAACAACACTCAACAACACTCAACAACACTCAACAACACTCGACAACACTCGACAACACTCAATAACACTCAACAACATTCAACAACACTCAACAACACTCAACAACACTCGACAACACTCGACAACACTCGACAACAGTCGGCAATACTCAACAACACTCGACAACACTCAACAACACTCAACAACATTCAACAACACTCAACAACATTAAACAACACTCAACGACACTCAACAACACTCAACAACACTCGACAACACTCGACAACACTCGACAACACTCGACAACACTCAACAACACTCAACAACATTCAACAACACTCAACAACACCCAAAGCACTCAACAACATTCAACAACACTCAACAACACTCAACAACACTCGACAACACTCGACAACACTCGACAACACTCAATAACACTCAACAACATTCAACAACACTCAACAACACTCAACAAGATTCAACAACACTCGACAACACTCGCCAACACTCGGCAACACTCGGCAACACTCGGCAACACTCAACAACACTCAACAACATTGAACAACACTCAACGACACTCAACAACACTCAACAACACTCGACAACACTCGACAACACTCGACAACACTCGACAACACTCGACAACACTCAACAACACTCAACAACATTCAACAACACTCAACAACACCCAAAACACTCAACAACATTCAACAACACTCAACAACACTCAACAACACTCAACAACACTCGACAACACTCGACAACACTCAATAATACTCAACAACATTCAACAACACTCGGCAACACTCAACAACACTCAACAACACTCAACAACACTCGACAACACTCGGCAACACTCGGTAACACTCGGCAACACTCAACAACACTCAAGATTTGCATATTGATGAACATAATTCTCGCATGGTAATTAAAACAAACAAACACGTCATAGGTAGTACATACATCGCTTTGAAAATGTTCCAAGTCTTAACTTCCGAGATCCGCCTAAAGGGGGGAGAATGGGGGAGAGAATGGGGGGAATTTTGAAAAATGGTTTTTACTTTTCCGAGCCTCCTCTATACGAATCCGTAAAAAAACAAAACGCAGGTTTCTTAATTTCCGAGATACGATGGGGGGAGGGGTGAAGGGGGGGAGAGGGGGGAGTTTTGAAAAATAATTTTGACCAACTCTGGGCCCCTTGATGTGAATCTGAAAAAAAAAATGTTCCAAGTCTCTTAACTTCCGAGATCTACCTAGAGGGGGGGGGGGGGGGAGAAGGGGGGCAAGGGGGGCAACTTTGAAAAATGGATTTTACTTTTCCGAGCCTCCTCTATACGAATCCGTAAAAAAACAAAACGCAGGTTTCTTAATTTCCGAGATACGATGGGGGGAGGGGTGAAGGGGGGGAGAGGGGGGAGTTTTGAAAAATGATTTTGACCAACTCTGGGCCCCTTGATATGAATCTGAAAAAAAAAAATTTCCAAGTCTCTTAACTTCCGAGATCTACCTAGAGGGGGGAGAAGGGGGGCAAGGGGGGCAACTTTGAAAAATGGATTTTACTTTTCCGAGCCTCCTCTATACGAATCCGTAAAACAACAAAACACGGGACTCTTAGTTTCCGAGATACGATAGGGAGGGGGGAGATTGGGGTGAAAAAGGGGAGGTTTGGGATTTTTCCCATACTCGTGAGAGTTACTTGTATACGAATCTGTAAAAATATACCCACCTCCCCCTTCACCATCTGGGAGAACAATTATGTCAGTGAGTCAGTCAGTGAGTGAGTGGTAATCGAGCTTTATATAGTATAACTAGATTTTGGGCGTTGCGCGAGCTGCAAGCAGCTCGCGGGGTCGTGTTTTTGAGGAGTATTTCTTACCCTTGTAAAATTTTGAGAATTGGACAGTAATCCTTAGCACTTATAGGATTTTGTAATAATAGCTATTTATTCACCAAGGGGAGTAATCTGTACTTACCCTCGAGTGATATATACTGCTTTATACTACACTTGTGGAGTTGTTGTTAATAAATTGCTATAATTGTCACTGGAATCACTTATTTTAACTTGTGATTTACACCGCCAAACTTTAAACTATACCAAGAAAATTGTTTCTACAAAATACGTCAACCAACAAAATAAGTCTTTTTTTTTTTAAGTGAAAACTTCTTTAGCGGCGCTGTGTACTTTTTTTGGAATGAGTAAAAACTTCTAAACTGGCGTCAGGTCACGTGACCCTGATCGAAAATTCGTAAGACGTAAAACGTAAGACAGCGCCATCTATGCACATCGGGAAGAACTACGAGGGCCTCGCGTACTAACTACGTAGTTCATCCAACAACGACGAGATGGCGCTGAACCACGGATATATAACATTTTGTTTATAAGACGATTCACAAAATACACTCGTAATTGTTCAAGTTTTCACTTCTGTCGGCACTACCGGAGTGCCAGTGTTTTTTTTTTTTATTTTAGCGCGTCAAACAGTTTTCGCGCCAAAAGACGTTAAGCCGCATGGCTCTAGTGGGGACGTGGCTTAACGTCTTTTGTGATTTGTTGTGATCAACAACACTCAACAACACTCAACAACACCCAAAACACTTAACAACACTCAACAACACTCAACAACACTCGACAACACTCGACAACACTCGACAACACTTAATAACACTCAACAACATTCAACAACACTCAACAACACTCAACAACACTCGACAACACTCGACAACACTCGACAACACTCGGCAACACTCGACAACACTCAACAACACTCGACAACACTCAACAACACTCAACAACACTCAACAAGATTCAACAACACTCAACAACACTCGGCAACACACGGCAACACTCAACAACACTCGACAACACTCGACAACCCTCGAAAACACTCGACAACACTCAACAACACTCGACAACACTCAACAACACTCAACAACACTCAATAACACTCAACAACATTCAACAACACTCAACAACACTCAACAACACTCGACAACACTCAACAACACTCAACAACACTCAATAACACTCAAGAACACTCGACAACACTCAACAACACTCAACAACACTCAACAACACTCGACAACACTGACAACACTCGACAACACTCGGCAATACTCAACAACACTCCACAACACTCAACAACACTCGACAACACTCAACAACACTCAACAACATTCAACAACACTCAACAAGATTCAACAACACTCAACAACACTCAACAACACTCGACAACACTCAACAACACTCAACAACATTGAACAACACTCAACGACACTCAACAACACTCAACAACACTCAACAACCCTCAACAACCCTCGACAACACTCGACAACACTCGACAACACTCGGCAATACTCAACAACACTCAACAACACTCAACAACACTCGACAACACTCAACAACACTCAACAACACTCAACAAGATTCAACAACACTCAACAACACTCAACAACACTCGGCAACACACGGCAACACTCAACAACACTCGAAAACACTCGACAACACTCATCAACACTCAACAACACTCGACAACACTCAACAACACTCAACAACACTCAATAACACTCAACAACATTCAACAACACTCAACAACACTCAACAACACTCGACAACACTTAACAACACTCAACAACACTCAACAACCCTCAACAACACTCAACAACACCCAAAACACTCAAAACACTCAACAACACTCAACAACACTCAACAACCCTCAACAACACTCAACAACACCCAAAACACTCAAAACACTCAACAACACTCATCAACACTCAACAACACTCAACAACACTCATCAACACTCAACAACACTCATCAACACTTAACAACACTCAACAACACTCATCAACATTAACAACACTCAGCAACACTCAACAACCCTCAACAACACTCAACAACAACACTCAACAACACTCAACAACACTCATCAACACTTAACAACACTCAACAACCCTCAACAACACTCAACAACACTCAAGAACCCTCAACAACACTCAACAACACTCAACAACACAACAACACCCAAAACACTCAAAACACTCAACAACACTCAACCACACTCAACAACACTCAACAACACTCAACAACCCTCAACAACACTCAACAACACTTAACAACACTCAACAACACTCAACAACACCCAAAACACTCAACAACACTCAACAACACTCAACAACACTCAACAACACTCATCAACACTCAACAACAATCAACAACCCTCAACAACACTCAACAACACTCAGCAACACCCAAAACACTCAATACACTCAACAACACTCAACAACACTCATCAACACTCAACAACACTCAACAACACTCAATAACACTCAACAACACTCAACAACACTCAACTACAACACTCAACAACACTCAACAACACTCAACAACACTCAGCCACACTCAACAACACTCAACAACACTCAAAACACTCAACAACACTCAACAACACTCATCAACACTCAACAACACTCAACAACACACAACAACCCTCAACAACACTCAACAACACTCATCAACACTCAACAACACTCAACAACACTCAGCCACACTCAACAACACTCAAAACACTCAACAACACTCAACAACACTCATCAACACTCAACAACACTCATCAACACTCAACAACACTCATCAACACTCATCAACACTCAGCAACACTCAACAACACTCAACAACACTCAACAACCCTCAACAACACTCAACAACACTCAACAACACTCAACAACACTCAACAACCCTCAACAACACTCAACAACACTCAACAACACTCAATAACACTCAAAAACACAAAAACACTGTATAATGCTTTCTGTCTCATTTGCTCCCACGTTAAATCTTATGTCTATTACATTGACAGTGACAGCGGTGTGAAGTTATTACCCATCCAAATTAGACACTACAGGCTAGCATAATGATCCCAATGCGTTTTCGAACTTCTCAAGTTGAAAGCGTTTTATTTTATGCTACTAAATATAGATGTCACCAAAACTCGTGTTGAATAAATCTAACGACGTGACTTCGCAAATGAGTACACTTATAGCATTCGTTCATTCACTTTGAGCGAATGCTGATTGCCCGATTTAATAATCACGGTTAAAATATTCGTGGTGAGCAGTGAATACTTAACCGGCTGCATAAACGATGTTTAGGAATTCATCGGCCGATTACTCAAACATTGGTCAAATGACAGTCCGTGAACTCGGCCCTTAGGCAGTCAATACAAAAACGCTGTCCGCCATGTTGTATTCTTCCCCCCTTTGCTCCACTCGGTCTCGCAGGTTCGCTCCACTCTGGACCTACCTACCACCGGAAAGCTATCGTGACCTTATCCCTACGCTACGCTTCGCTTTACCGCTACCTAGTTTCCGAGATACGATGGGGGAGGGGTGAAGGGGGGGAGAGGGGGGAGTTTTGAAAAAACTAATTTTGACCTACTCTGGGCCCACGGACATGAATCTGAAAAAGAAAATGTTCCAAGTCTTAACTTCCGAGATCCGCCTAAAGGGGGGAGAAAGGGGAGAGAATGGGGGGCAAGGGGGCAACTTTGAAAAATGGATTTTACTTTTCCGAGCCTCCTCTATACGAATCCGTAAAAAAACAAAACCCAGGTTTCTTAATTTCTGAGATACGATGGGGGGAGGGGTGAAGGGGGGGAGAGGGCGGAGTTTTGAAAAATGATTTTGACCAACTCTGGGCCCCTTGATATGAATCTGAAAAAAAAATGTTCCAAGTCTCTTAACTTCCGAAATCTACCTCTAGAGGGGGGGAGAAGGGGGGCAAGGGGGGCAACTTTGAAAAATGGTTTTTACTTTTCCGAGCCTCCTCTATACGGATCCGTAAAAAAACAAAACCCAGGTTTCTTAATTTCCGAGATACGATGGGGGGAGGGGTGAAGGGGGGGAGAGGGGGGAGTTTTGAAAAATGATTTTGACCAACTCTGGGCCCCTTGATATGAATCTGAAAAAAAAAATGTTCCAAGTCTCTTAACTTCCGAGATCTACCTAGAGGGGGGGGGGAGAAGGGGGGCAAGGGGGCAACTTTGAAAAATGGATTTTACTTTTCCGAGCCTCCTCTATACGAATCCGTAAAACAACAAAACACGGGACTCTTAGTTTCCGAGATACAATAGGGAGGGGGGAGAGTGGGGTGGAAAAGGGGAGGTTTGGGATTTTTCCCATACCCGTGAGAGTTACTTCTATACGAATCTGTAAAAATATACCCACCTCCCCCTTCACCATCTGGGAGAACAATTATGTCAGTCAGTGAGTGAGTGAGTGGTAATCGAGCTTTATATAGTATAATATAATATAATACTTCCAGTAACAATGTATAACTAAGTGCTTGATCCACGACTGGCAGTAATGCTCTCTGGAGAATCGAATTATTGCCGCTCGGCTGAGTAAATTAACTACACGGGAATAGAAAAGTGGGGTGCTGTGTAAACGAGTCTTGATTCAACATCTGCACTCATTTGAACGCGTGATATTTGTTTTGGTAGTGTTAAGGCATAATGGAAAGGGAATCGGGTTTTTTTATAAGGTTTGATGGGAAATCGTTAGAAAAGAAATGCTGGGTGTCGTTTACGGTAACTTTTGGTTTAGAAATCTGAATGCGAGCATATAAACATGCTCAACTTCCTCTTACAGAGAAGAGCCTTCCCAGTTTCAGCAGTGAGAACATTGCAGGCTGATTATATTAAATGGGTGCGTCTCATAACGTATAAACTCATTTGATCTAATTTTATTTTAATATCGTTCATAAGATATAATCAACGTGAGATATACCAACTGTTGATATAATTTCTATAGATATAACATTCACTTATTCTAAAACTTAATTAGTATAACGTTGTTTGATATAACGTTTATGTAATCGAAAATCATTTGGTCTAACGTTTAATATGTATAATGTTTATTTAATCGAAAATCATTAGGTCTAACATTTTATATATATAAAAACGTCAATATGGTTAACACCCCGACTCAGAGTACCCCGACTCGGATAGGTGGTTATTTTTTTTTAAACCACCCAGAAATAGGAGCCCCGCGAAGCGGGGCTCCGTCGACCTATCTTAGCGCAGGTGGTAATCAGTTACTAGTTATGTTAATATCTACTTAGGTTACTATTACCTATAACTACGATAGAACTTACAAAGAATAAAACAAAGTTTTTTTATGTTTTAAAGTAGGCGTTTTCATCATAGTACACCAAATAAGTTTTATATCTTTTGAGCGGTATGTCAAACGATTTTATATTTAATGTATGTTATATCAAACGATGTTATATTTAATGTATGTTATGCTTATAAAAATTAGTTATTTTAAAATTATATCAATCGTTCATTATAAATTAACTAATCACTATATTAAATAAAATTATAGGTTCCGTTGTTATATGTTGTTAATATTAGAGATTTTGTTGTTATATCATCTATTACTTACCCATATTAAATATCTATTTAGGGTTACAAGATTATAAAAGTGCTGTCCACTGTATCTCTTCAAAGGTATTTTTTTTTTTGAAATATTACCTAAATCCTTCAAGATACTAAAATTAAATTAATGGCACTTAGTAAAGCAGGTAACTTTTTGAATTGTTGGTAACAAACGTTTCCTTTGGAACGAATTTGCACGGACTTGTCAATGCTTCTGCATCCTAGAAATTTCAATATTGGCACCGATCTGGCTACCGAGAACTCGAAACCAATGGTTTAAATTACGCGAACCTAAGCTTCAAAATCGTTTATTAGAACAATCTAATAAACGATTTTAAAGCTTAGGTTCGCGTAGAATATCATAATTGCATTACAACTGTTAACACAAGTTAACAGTTGTAATGCAATTATGATATTCTGAGTCAAAACTTACATAATATGCGATTTCGCTTAGTCAACGAATTAATGCATTTTGCCAACATTCTTCGCATCGATACATAATGTTATGGCTTTTCTCAAGAATGTAGGCAGAAATAAATCCCATAGATTATACTACTTTTGTTTTATCCACAATACATTTGGTCATAATCTTATTCCCAGTTACAAATTAGTAGGTACATCTACGTGTCTGACCTTTGTGAAGGACTAATAAAGTCAGCATTTGCCCCTCCAACAATCTTATAAAATATTATGTCCTACCTCAGACCAACAAAAAAAGATAGACAGCGCGCCGCGAACATTAAAACTGAAGCCACCTTTTTATCTAAGTATATGTGTATCGAAGGGTTGCCATATGTTAATTTTTTCCCTGTAATTTGGGGATATTTGTGTGGGTAGGAACTAGTATAATATTGTACGAGTAAGATATTGTTGAGTATGGTATTGGAATTAATTGGAAACCTAAAATATTAAATACATAAAAAAGAAAATAGGAATACAACTCGAAGTAAGAAATCATATTTATATGTATACATATATTAATCGAATGGGGAAATTTTAAATCGTATTATGGCAACCACCGCACTTTATGCTTTCGTTCGTTGAGGTTTTTTGTTCCAAGTAACCTAAAATTTAATAATAAAGAAACGATGTTATTTCAATTACTTACAAGTGAAAAGTGATTCCGTGAGACTTTTCATGTGATTTGCTGTTGTTTTTGCAACTTTTCACTACACAGGAAGACATAATTATATTTTTTAAATCTATGTTACCTTTATGACGACTCGTGACGTACTAAGAGCGATGAGCATGGTTTCAGTGTAGGCTTCACTTTTGATGTTCGCGGCGCGCCGCTTAGTGGGTCGAAATTTTTATATGAGGGACATAGGACTTTTTTTACAAATTCCATTTAAATAAATACCTATTGAAAGATCTGACATTCTGATGAATAATTGTTATGAAACGTTTTTCTCTAAAACCGATAGTTTGCCCGGAAAAAAATATTTTTAATTTTTGTTGTATGGAATGAAACGGAAACTGCTAAAATTTGGCCAAGTCTTGACAGATCTTGCTTATTCCTATTCTTTGGTTTATTGGCTATAATTCTACGCTATCAGCGCGCACCCATAGCTACCCGTTCAAGAGTTACGAGGTTCAGTAAAATGAAAAAAAAAGTAAGTAGAAGGTACTTTTTATTAATAATATCGTAGATAAAATTATTGTGTTACAAAAAAGTACTTATAATTAAGAAATATTAATAATTTCAAAATATATATTTATCTGAAAAAGGACTAAATAAAAATAGTTAAAAAAAATATTATTAGCTTTAATTTAAAACAAAATTGTACTTTTTTCGATAAATAATTATGTTTTGAAATTATTAATATTTCTTTCTCTCTCTGAGTTTGTCTCGGCCTTGCTTCTCAGAGTAATTAGATAGGTAACGCCGACCTATCTAGTTTTAAAAATATGCAAGACGTACAGAAATAAAATCATTTAGCATTAACATTTACTTAGAGTTCGCTAAAACTTGTAGAAATGTGCCTAAGGTATAAGGCGTTTGCAGTGAAGCTCTTTGTGAAAGTGATCGAGAATTATTGAAGGCGACATATTTTACATAGCACTCATTAAACTTCAGTTGCAACTATTCATCGAATAAAACCCCGCTTACAATGTAAGAACTACTAAGCAATACTAAGTTAAACTGCACAACTCGTTCCTTAAAAAGCAGATAGCTCTCTAATCTGAAGCACTAGTCGAAATAAAAACAGAGAGTGTATCAGCTTGTCCCGAACAAGTTTAAGACTAACTCCACTGAAGCTAGTGAAACTGGGTTACTAATATACTCAGTCGCAGAGTGAGCGAGCAAATATACTCCTTACCTGCAGTATGTGTCTTGAGAAGTGCATGTATATGTCTGTCGTAACGTAGGTTTTATACATAGTAGCACTAAAATTCTGTTTCCCATGACATCGAAGCAAGTTACGGTTTGTACCCATGTATACACTCGGAAACAAAGCGATATTTTACTCACATATTTTTCCTCTCCAAAAATATATATACACAAAATAATCCATGTTTTTTGATAACACCAAAAATTGAAAAACCATATGCAACAACAATGCAGCTTGGACATGACCAGATATTTTTTTATCCCCTGTCGGCCGTTCATACAAGCTAAATATATCATGCGGGCGAGTACGCTTGTCGGTTTTCAATTTACCTCTTTTTGTACCGCAAACAAACTGACGGTTATAACTAGCATTTTGACAATTTACATACTCGTAATGCATATAATAATAATTCGGTTTGAATGGGCAAGAGATTTTTTAAGTTCTACATATATCTTACGTGAAATACTGCAAAGTAATTAATCGCGTTCGAATGGAGAAGACCGTGAACTTTAGGTTACATTCTGAATTATTCATGTTTCTAAAAATTATTTAACACTTGAAAGAGAGAAGTGAAAATATTGGTATATAATATAGCTAAGTTAATTACAGGAAGAGTAAATTAAAACAAATATATTTATTACAGATGTTGTATAGCTATATTTATTAGCGTTCAAACATTCTAGGCCATCCTAAAGTGCCTTTCAGTAATTATCCGTTAAAAAAAATTTGCCTTACACAGAATCTTGCTGTCTTGTTATTATAGTTTGTCCTTAGCAATATATACTACTTAATAGCTCAATTTTGACGCAAATAATCAAATTGTAAGGGCCCTTATTGTATTATATCTCAATAAAGTTGCAGAGAGGTTCACTGTAATATTATTGTAAATTTAGCAGCCGAGAATATTTTAATGAGCAAACACGCTTAGGATTCTATCTGCAAAACATGCTGTGGCTTAGGCCAACGGATTGATAATTCTATTTTCGTTATTTTCATAGCGTTATGTCCTACGGCATCCTGCTGTGGGGCAAAGCCGCTGATATTCAAAATATATTTGTTCTTCAAAAACGATCTGCTTTTGATATACCAGCAAGGTGCAAGGGTATCTTTGAGAGAATTAAAAAAAAAAAGATTTAGTGATATTCTCACGGTGACATTACAATACATCTTCGCCAATATATTATGTATTTAGCAAAATATACACTTATACACTAAAAACAGTGATATCCATAATATTAGCACTAGAAATAAGGACAAACAACGTGCGGGCTGGGATTCCACCGGTTCTATAAGGTTCATAATTCAATTGTTGGGCTAGGTATAACCATTTGGTCCTGTTTTGTTTTACAAAATTTCTACACAATGTGTATTGTTCCGAAATAAATGACTTCATAACAAGCTTCCCTCTTTGTCACTAGATTTGTGTTTTAATGCGTTTAAAGCTAAAGTAAAATCCAACCTTTGTTCAAAGGCATACTATTCCATTAACGACTACTTAAACGATACATAGTCTGTTAGTCGCTGTCATTAACTCAAGATAATGTTTATGTTCTTTCTCCAGAATCAGCTTATCTACTGACAGGTTATACGAGTTCATATAATTGTATTTTTTTTATTTATTTATCACAAGTTTATTTTATTTGACTGTATAAGTCAATTTATTTTAATTTATTATTGCCATAATCTACTCATTACGATGTTTTTAAATGATTTGTAATTCAATGTATGGTTAGCTAGTGACCTCGACAATTGATCATAGATTATTATTCTTGTCTGAGCAAGTGGCAGAAAGTTCGTCATACCTATTCCCTTAGATGTCACTGCTTGCAGTAGCGTCAGGGGTCGCGTTACCTCCTTCCCTTAAATATGGCGAGGGGGGTAAAGGCTGATCTTTGCGTTATGCTCGTGAACGGGAGCTGCTTGTTTATTAGTAATTCATTATTGATTTATTTTACTTCGATGGTCCTAGTTTATCATTTGTGACTTCGTATGTATGTGATCATAACCCAGTATTGCATAAATATGTCAGCTGTCACGCCCTTTATGCCTGGAGGCTTTTATTTAGGTATTAAAAATATTGTTTTCATGAATATTTTTAGCATAGTTTACATTCTATTTATTAGTGTATAATGGTGTGGCTAGCTGACATAAATATGGCAAATAGTTTAATAACGTTCTGTGTCTCGTAATATTAGCTACTTCACATACTTACTATTGTATAGAAGCAAGTTTTTTGACTGAACAGACAGCTGTGCTGCTGGGGAGTTTGTTGAGTCACTTCTTCTTCCCAGATAAAACACAAAGAAGTGGTGAAGGGCGGGCGTTGTGGAAGACTGTCTTTTGTAATTTTGACGTTTAAAAAGTACTGATTCTCAGCCTAGTTTGAATAAATGGATTTTGATTGAGTGCAATCAAACTCCACCAGTTCCAACATACAACTTGCACAAAAAAAAAATCTGACTCTCTTCAACGCTACATCAAGCTTTGTGGCTGACTATCCGACGTCCGTCAACCAACTGGATTGTAACATTTCACACCATTTAATTCTCGCACAATTCTATCAATGCTGAGCCCATACATTTACACTCGACATTGTTAAAACGAATGCGAGAAACACGCATTGTTTCGTTAGTCGAATAATCCAATACATTTGTTATTCATATTCCACGAGACTCGTATGACAACACCAAGCAATATATAAGTAGGAAAGGTTATATTTTACAGTGAGACAAACTGCACGAAAGTCTGCCAGATAATATTGATGCGGTGTATGAAAAGTCGTGTTTGTATTGCGCCGTTTATTTTGATTTATACTTGAGCTATGGCGGGTTTATTTTTCTTTACGATTTCTGCACTTATTTGGTTAGATACTAGCTGCTTTTGTTCTTGGTACGACTTACTATAAAATAATAAAAAATCATGCAATGGTTACAGTATCCAACCAAGGTTGACTGCCCAGTGCGCACGGGCAGTAAACACATTACGTAATGCCACTCGTGGAGGCTATTTTAAAGTGGGATGCATTGAAATAGCCTCCACGTGCCACGTGAAATACTATCTGTTTGGCACCCTTTTTCTGCACGTGTAATGTTTTTAAATCGGGATATTAATTAGCAGACCTTCTCCAGATTCTATGAAAATAAAGCAAAAACAAGCAGACTCTTTTCGCATTTAGAATACGAGTGAAGATTGAAGCGGTATTGATATCCACATTCGGAAAGGCCTATGTGCACTGTTTTAGACTGAGCCCTTGCTAAGATGTGTCTTCGAGTAGGGAGAGTAAGGAGTACACAGGGTGTTTGGAAGCTGAGTGCAAAGCTTTATGGGAGTGATAGTTGACACCATTTACAGCATTTTGAGCCATACATGTCTTAGACGAAGTATGTTTTTTTTTTATTTTCAACTGCAAACTTTTAGTCAAAAATAGCATACCAACTTCAACTGGGAAAAAATAAAAAAACATACTTCGTCCTAGTGACTAATCCTGAGAGATGAAACTAGGGTCGACTCTGAAAACTATTAAAATCCAGAAGTAAAATTGAAAAGCCCTCTTGAATGCACTTCTGTAGTTATAGCGAAATACTCTACTTAGGGCTGATTTTTCCATCGCCAGATAACTTCTTTTCGAGGAATAAAATTGACGTTTGACAGTTTTTGTATGAAATAACTGTCAAAATTTCAAAATTGAAAAATCAGCCCTTGGTTAATTTGCTTTTTGTACAATAATTTAGAGTGAGCTTTTTATTGAAACACGAAACAATTTCGAAATATAGCCGCGGGTTAGGCTTATTTAACTATTTTTGTGGAGCACTCTTTTAATTTTTAATTAAACAAATTCTGTTTCTGTGACCATTAGTGTTGCTGTTATTCTTTGATCATTTTCCAGTCCAGTTTACAAAATAATAAATGTATTTTTAATTAGGCTTTGTACCGTAATAGCGTTGTTCAATTTAGTTGTAAACTGTCAGTCTCGAAACACGGAAGTTAATCAGTCGGTGGTCGGACTGGTCGGGTTAGTCGGTAGTACAAAAGTGAACTCTATGGTCAGTTACAGACTCTGTCGTGCATGAGATGGTATCTATAACAATTAAGTAATTATTTTCCTATACCTTGTTATTTATTTACTACACACTTAAAAAAAAAATAGAATAGAATACTCTTAAATCTCACTTTATCTCTCTCTCTTCTCTCTTATTCTTAAATTGCACTTTTTTAATTTGAAAACTTTGCTACAATATAATTAACATTGTAGGAAGGTGTCGTTTTTAGGGTTTCGTACTCAAAAGGTACCAATAAGACCCTATTACTAAGGCTCCGCTATCCACCCGTCTATCGGTTCGTCTGTCACAGGGCTGTAACTTTTAAATTGTAGTACGTAGACTGATATTTATAAAGAGTGTACTACTATGGCCACTATAACGACAAATCGTAAAAATAAAATAAAGTTAAGAATTCAAAGGGGTCCCCATCCCCATACCAGAAACGTGTTTTTTCGTCTTCGATCTTAATAATAGCAATACATACAAACGTTCAAAGAATAAACTATAATACATACTCTTAAGTAAAACCCTTGGAAGCGTTCTTGTGCTAGTGCGACCCGCACTTGGTAGCTAGTAGCATATGTTAAAAAATAAAATTACTGATAATTAATCAACAGCCTTAGGGTCTAGGTGTTATATTATTTCTATTTTACTACGGTTTAAAGTTATAACAAAGATAGATATTTTTTATCCTTGGAATAAAACTGACTGCTGACAGTTTTTGTTTGAAAGTACGATCAAAAATTCAATAAACTATGTGAAGTGCAATAAATAAACTTTGTTGCTCGAATTCGCATAATTTAAGTAACAACGATTGATGAACCCAAAGTGGCGGACAGTGAAGAAGTCCTACATTCAACAGTATCCAATGTTTAAGTCATGGCCAACACGAGGTTATTTCGTGACGTCACGATATACGAGTATATCGGCGTGCCGTTGTTCCGTTACAATCTGAATTATAGTTTCTATTGTATGTAGTGCATTGTGGAGTATTGCAAGGCTATATAAGCGCATTGTAGTGAAAACACATTTGTATAGTAAGTATAGTGATTGTATATGCAACTATTAGATCGTCCATTGATAAGTCTACCTATGGTTCAATGTTAGGGTCGCCTACCAGACTCAGTATCAACATTTATTTATTTCTGGGCACCTGCAATGCCTCTGATATCACAAGTTCGTTGGCAGCAAAGACTTCTTCGTAGGAAAGCTGCCGACTCTTTGTCACTTAACAACATAAACATAAAAAAACATCATCATTAAAACCGTGGAGTCCTCGCATATTAATTCCGTGTCCGAAATATAGAAACGGAAACGTCCTACATTTGTATATAAACATAATTTACATGAACGCAAGCATTAATACCTACGAACATCGCACTTAATACCTGGTATTATTATTAGTATAGTACAGATTAGGCTTCTAATGTTTCTCTTCTAGATTATTAAAATGAATCTGTGCTTGAAGGATAGCCTCATGTCTGTAACCACCTTTTTTATTGGTGCTGTATTTTCGTTAAATATGTTAATAAAACTTGTTGTTTTCTTGTTTTTAGGCAGTGTAGAGCACTTTGTATTGCAAAACTGGTTATAACAATGTGCACAGTTTGAAGCTGTGTAGTTTCTCGCTTTGTGCGTAGAGTGGAAATGTTTTTCACTCTGAAATCTGCTGGACAAAAAGAATTTGGTTTTTAAAACTTGATTGACAGCCTGTTATTCTGTAGTATGTAGAATGTTTATATTATTGTTTTTATAAAACAATGTAATTCTCGATAAGATTTTCCTTCAGACCACAAAATAACTTTTTTAAACTTATAGTAGATACTTATTAAATCTAATTTGTGTCCAGCCGGGCAGCGAACAGTAGGATAAGATGTTTAAGGTTAAAGTTTACACAAGATCGAATTGAATAAGTTGATTTATCGTGATGAGATAATTACGCCCATTACGTCCGTGGCGGTTCGCTAGCTAATTTGATTTACCCCGCATGAAGTTCTTAGTCTCTACTGATATTTATTTATTTATCCATTTATTTCAGGAGTCAAGGTCCATATAAAATTTTGTTAGTATACTTATACTTATAGTTAGTATACTTAACAAATACTGAAAGCCGTCATAATACCTTACACAAAGTTTTGCGCTAAGTTAACTGTAAGTTGTTATGCCTAGTTAGCGCAACCCTTCTCTTCTACTTAAGTATAGTTTACTGTGATGCCATTGGTCGGCCACTTTTGAGTGTAAGGTGACTGTGGGAAGTCTTAAAATAATTCAACGACAAAAACAAGCTTCGATTGAGTAACGATGTATGGTGTATGTAGGTACTTATATCAAATATTAATCGATAACAACTGATTTACTATTGCGTATACTAGCATAATATCTCGACAAGGAACATAGATGGAACTGACTTACGTCACTCAGATAACTGTCCACATATGCTATCTATTGTACCTGCAGGTTGAGTGAACTTTACACCCTGTTGCTCATACCTCTATCTAACGACCGAGTATCTTCTATGTGACGTCTGTCTGGACCTCTTGTCTTCTCTCGTTTACTGCTATATTTCTTGTATGTATTTCACGAGCATGCACTAATTATTGCAATTTAAACCTTATCTCAGTGAAGTAAAAGTCACATGACGTCCACTTGTGTAATTCAACGACTATAGCTTATTTCCGATTCAATTCATCACTACACATGTCCTAAAGACATTGAGTCACATCATTAAAGTACAACTGTAACCAGTTGATCACACTACCCAACTCATTACTGCCGACCTTAACTGCGGATAACAAAACTTTGCCCATTTCACAAAATATCCTCAACGACAACTATCAATAATGGGCATTGTTTGTCCAAGCCTCAAAATGCAGCAACAAGGATTAGTTCCACACAAACTGAATCGTGTTGCTCTGTTGCCCGCGCTCCCCTCGTTGCCCGCGACATGCCCAACTTGTGCAGTTTGTTACCTTAATGCCCGCTGAATACTTGCGTCTAATGGTTAGCCCTAACTTGTGTTTCTGTTTTTAGGGAATAAGATTGTGCATGTAAATTGGAGAGTGTTACATTTTTATATTGAGGATTTGGTGGCATATTTAAGGCGAATTACTAATAACACAAGAAAAAAAAAGAAAGAAAATTAACACTTCCTTTGCAACAGGATTTAATAGTAGGTATCATGGGCAGATTTTTTCTTAGGACTCATACTATTAAATTTTGAATTTTGTTAAGACTTAGAGAGATCAGAGGTATAATTAGGAAGTGCATAAAAAAGTAAATTAAAAGTATTTTAGTTAGCCAGATTTTTTTTTGCATAAATGTTCTCGCTGTTGTATAATTATATGAATACCGGCAAGTAGTTTTAAAATGTATTGCAAAACGGGCAACTTAATTGCTGCATTGAATCATTAGATGTTTAAGCTCACTCCAGAAAATGAGAAGAGCCATTTACGGCTAAATACCATATTTAACAACACCGAAAACAAACGTAGGAAAGACCGAAATACCATAGATAACCGACCGATATTTACTCCGTTACATCACACATAAGTCAATGGACACTATACATAAAAAGTCACTGCACAACAATTACTAAGTAATTCTTCCGTCGTCCACACATATACAAGTAGAAAGCTAATTACATTTTTCCTTCATCCCTCATGAGCCGTCCCCAATCAGCGCAAGTGACAGGTATTCAGCAACAGAGAGCATCCGTACGTGTCGAGAAATATTGCTGTTTAGACACTTACCGCGCCGAAATGTACTACTAATAACCAACTCAGGAATAACAGTCCAACTTCAGATAAGGTTATTTTTTTATTTTTATTTATTTATCATCCTTACATCTATCACTCAGGCCTGACCCTAATGCGACAGCGTGGTTATCAACTTGAAAAATAACTTATCTTACAAATATCTAACCACATTTAATAAAACTCTTGCGAATTCACTCAAAGAGCACGAAACAAAATATCCAGTCTCTCATGGACTTTGTTCACCACACGGATTGTTCGGGTGAGGGGTGCTTTCGCCAGTAGATTGGTTCTGGTCACGGGCACATTTAGCAGTTGCGGGCGTCGCCGCCTCCACATGTACCGGTCCGGCACTCTAAGTTCCAGTTGACGCAGCACTCCCCGGTTAAGTGCTGCGCCACGCAGTAACTTCACTACATACGCAGCAAGACTGAACTCTCGGCGAACCCTGAGCTCAATATACCTCACGATACCCAGTACAAATAGTGTGTACATCAGTGGGTACATCAACGGGTAGAACGGATACATCCCATACAATTTAAAATACAAGGGCCTGGATACTTGTTCTGTACCCGATCCAACATAACACTGTATTTGGCTTCATGTGGTGCCCAAATGACCGCACCATGTTCAAGATAACTTCTAACTAGTGCGTCATACAACACCTTGAGCGTGGTAATGTTTGTAAACCCCTATGACTGCCTCAATACGAAACCTAGGTTTCTGTACGACTTTTTGCATATCTTAACGATGTGTTCACGAAAACTAAGTTCTGGAGTGAGATATACGCATATATCGCGTACCTGCGACACTCGTTTCATTGGTGCTCTCTCTACTTTGTACTCGTAGCACATTGGGGTCCGCGCCCGAGTGAACGTTATTACCGAGCATTTGTCAACATTGAAGTTACTGTTGAGCTTATTATCATGGCTCCACTCCACCACTCTATCTATGTCCTCCTGCAGGCGTTCACAATCCGACTTATCTTTAACCCCGAGCAGCAATTTAAGGTCATCTGCAAACAATAAACATAAGCCATGTCTGACGACCTCCGGTAAGTCGTTTATCATTATGCTAAATTCGAGAGGCCCCAAATTGCTACCCTGGCTTACTCCGGATCTTGTGTAGTAAAGTATTAAGTAAGTAGTACTAATAGTGTAGGTATTTATAGTATTTTTAAGTTATATTCATATTGTATTGTATGTGTTTTAAATGGCCCTTGATGTCTGACATAAATGGATAAATAAACAAATAAATAAAGTTCAGACTCCTATTGTAGTCCCCATACTGTTGTCTATCTTTCATGTAGCTCACGAAGAACTACAATAGGTGTAGTGTACAGCCGATCTTTGCAAGTTTTCTTAATAGGAAATCATTGAAGACTGTGTCAATGCCTTTTTTAACCGACTTCCAAAAAGGAGGAGGTTATTGTATGTTCGATTTTATGTACCTGTTTTTTTTATATTTTTCGATGTCTCCGTCAGTCGATAAATTTCAACATTTTCGAAATGTCTTATTTAAAAAAAGACAACTGGAAATCTCTGTTTCTATGGAAAATTTAAAATCGGTCTACTTTGGCAGTAACACTATTTTTCGAAAATGTTCTTAACTAACTTTTTAGACCTTTGTATCCTGCTTATGCGTGTGAAGTTTCAATAAAATCGTTTCATTCATTTCGAAAAATAAGGCTTTGAAAGTTTGTATGAAATGCCGTACGGCGTAAGCGCTCTTAATTCGGACGGATAGAGTTCGGATCTAGTGCGCAACTCCTCGTAAATATAGGACTATGGTCACTTCTGACCGGCATTTCTTGGATTCAGATCGGATGTACTGCAGAACCGCTGTAAGCCTTTTTCCCGACTGGCCTTTTTCCTTAGTGTGTATACGCTCAATTTTTAAGTTTTTTAAGACCTGGCTGAAGGCTTGAATTTATTGGGGTACCTGCATGTAAGACCAGTTAAGTAGACGACAACCTCCTAGGCTGATCTGCGAGACGCCATTCCCAAAAAAAAAAGAAGTTTATACGTGAATTTTATCTTGGTAATTAAATTACCTTACATTCATTCTATCAGTACATGGTCCATCATTACGTGGGGTTCGGTTTACCTTAAACATTGTTAGCCCGGAGGCTATAAAAACTCCTTATTTCCACAAGGCTACATAGTAGATGTTACCTACTGGGTGAATGTAAAATCGAACCGTACTCTGCTTTAAACATCATTTGCGTTTTAGTGCTCACTATTCGCGACACACTTTTTGTTTATACAGCTATTTTACGACCTTTGTACAGCTATGGGAACCATAAGTTTTTGAATAATGCCTGTTGAGAGTATAAAAGGCTACCAGAATTGGGTGACGAAAATGTCACACTATACGTTTTCTAAAAGATAGAAGACGTTATCCTTTTAGTAATTAATATCAGATAGTATCTACGTAAGTACATACATGAAAATATTAGGTACCTATATTTTCTGTCGCCGTTCATTCAACATAATGTAGTTTAGAAGATGTGAGGCCCTTTTTTTCAATTCTCTAGGCTAAATGGGTATCATCAGTATACCTGCTAGCCAGATGATATTACCGTAAGCCTTTCAAATTGTACACCGAATAGTTAATATAAAAGTTTTTTAGGGTGAATTCACACCTAAATTACTTTTTGTAGACCAATATTTTGCATTAAGTAACTATCTATAACTTTTATTATATTTACTAAATAATTTTTGTCATCCACTCGACCATCCGTTGTTGGCCACTAACATTTGCAAACGTAGCTAAACAAAAAGTAACCTCGGTGTGGATGCAGCTTTTGGTTAATATTAAGGGCAGCGTATGAGTTTGTGTTCTTTGAATCTTTACAATTTGACCAATCAATATTGCCATTACAATGTATTTTCTGAATTGATGTTTCTTGTAATGAATATTTTTATATTGATAATATTTAATAACAAAGGACTCAAATATGTTGGTGACAATATGTTTTAACAACTACGTTAGTAAATTTAACCTACACACTTAACATATCACTGTAATCTTGTTAATGCGAATCCCTGCTACAAGCTTAATATCGATGTGGGAAGTTTGCAGCAGCGTGCAGCGATTCAAAAGGATTATTTGTTTATTTATTTATTCTTTAACTAAAACGGTTTACAACCAATTACAGAAGTTAAAGACAGTTTACACATACACATAAAACATTAAATATAAAATCAAGTAAAAAGTTAACAACACTTTTCATACATCCCTCTCACAGTACTTCTGACATGCCGACAAAATCTTCGTCCATTCGTCCGCAAACAGATCGTTTGTTGGATTAGAGTCCAAGAGATCATTAAGTGCGGCCAGAGTACGTGGTACTAGGGACTTAGCACGCGAAACATGACGATTCGAAACGACAAAAAGTAGGATCAAAGTCACGTACCCAAATATAACTAAGTTGATGTAAAACTAACTGGCACGCATAGGTGTTTCGGTAGATAAAGTTGAGCGCGATAGTTGAGCGGCAGATAGTTGCGACGCGACACTACACACGTGACCTGACACACTAATACGACTGACGTGTGACATCGCGTCAATGTGATAGTAATACACCCTTTATTTTATACGATATAGCAAGTGCAGCACAGCACATAACCAATATAGCCAGATAGATCTGTTGGTAGACAAAGTTGAGCGCGATAACGCGACCTCGCGATTGTTAAAATTCTTCAAACGTGTTTAGATACCACCTTACCTAAGAGAGATGGAGAGAGAGAGAGAGGAGAGATGGTACCTTATCACTTAAAGTATGAGATGAGAGAAGAGGTCTAACCACCAATTTTATCAAATATTTTAATAGCTTTATCCAGAGAACCGATCAAAACATTAAGAAATGTTACTAAACGCGATTAAAGCCTTAGTTTATCTTACATCGATTATCATACATATTACCAGAAAATATTTTTGTAAAAGAATATGATCATAAATTCAGGAATGTTATAAAATTGTCTACCAACCTTTTTTTATGGTGAGAACTGATTTATGAAATTCTCTTAATCTGATAAAAGATTGCCTCGGTATTTTTATACCTGAATTATTGCTTCCATGATCCCTTTTTATCTAAAGATTATTTAACACGGTTCGCTTTTTGTGGGCAAAATTAATTTGAAGCATTAATTTTTAAAGAACTACTTAAAATTATCGAAGTCAGCGATATCTGAAAAAATTTACAGAGAATTACTGTGTAGGTGTTATCAAATTAACTTTTTTAAACATATACTTAATTCGGTATTCTTTTTGAACGTATATTTAAATATATAAGATAATCTTCATTTTTTTCAATGCGACTTATGATTGAAATTAATTTCAAGGAGGAGATTATTACTAACATTACATCACGCTTGTATTCCTACAAAGGAACAAGCAGAGGGATCTGTATCGTATTTTTCCAATCTAAAAACATTACCATGACACTGTCGCCGTTTTCAACCTCAAATAACAATAATTTTCACACAGAACCAAATGCTCAAACCATACAAAGAACACACCCGTTACCAGACAGTACCGTGAAATGGATGCACAAACTCGCAAATACAATTTGGTAGTAACTGCGTATCGGCCGAATTGAGCCACCTCATCTCCAGCCGGCTCCCTAATGTTTTCGTGCTAAATATTAAACATTAACCAAAGTATAATCGAATTTGAAGCAGGAAATGCGTGCCTACGAAATGTTGGTAGATTATCTAATCATACTCTTTTAAAATATGATATTAACAGATACTTGTTTGAATACACGTATATTACTATATATACACCTCTACCTAACCGATCGGAGGTCACGGGCGTAGCTGCGGTTCAGTCTCAGTCTTTTTAAAACGGAATCTAATGTACCTACATGTCGCAGCCAACTGGTTTAATTTTGCCGTTTAGTTTAGCTTAGCCTTTTAACTAAACGGCGGCCGTTCAACTAAAACGCCCTGAATGATATTCAGTTATAGTTTAGGTTGGAAGTCTATAACCAATCACGCGCGAGTCGTATTGGTCACAGTAACTAAACCGACCAAATGGATTAGGTTAGGTTAGAACTGTGATCAACCGCGTACGAGCCGAGAGAGCGAAGCGAGGCGAGCACTACTTCCAAACGCCAGGTGGTTAACTAAAAGGCTAATTTAACCAGTCAGCTGCGACGTATATACTCTACGTTATTTATGTTTGGTAGCCAATAACTTTGTAATGAGAATTCTGAAAAAAATCACGGTTTAATTGATTACATGCATTAGCATCACAGATATCGATATCCATGATTAGCGTGCCAATTATATCCATCGAAGAAGAAGAACGAGTGTTTATTTTAAATCGTAATAATGAATCAATAAGTTTATTTGGAAATACGAAGTAAAGCGCACTGAAACACATCTTATAGTAACCGAAATCGTTTGCATAATCACCTTACAACTTGTTAATTAATTATGTGAACTGGTGAGGTCTATTCACTTTCTTTTGTTTTTCAGAAGGGGAACTATACGAATGAGTATATTTGATTTTTTCGTGAGAAACCTTTATAATGTCTATTCCAATTTATTTTTGTGAGTGTTTTTTTCGTACTATTTTACCATTTTCTTATCATTATTGGATTGCGTTTGACCATTTTCCTTTACTCTTAGGACAGCGGTTTAACCGATAGGAAATAATAGTGTCTTGTGAAAGTAGGTACAGGCATAATAGAGATTTTAAGTTTGTGTGTAAGAACGTAAATGAAGTAAAGTAACTTGAAATATAACGAGACCATTATAATCCCCGTCGCGCACAAAAAAAATAGTAAGAAACTTCCAGAGTGGAATCTACCTGTCCATTTGTGTGTCCACCTACAATATAAAAATGACAAGGGTTCTTATTCCAGCTGGGAACGAATCATTTTCAACTCTGAGGTCACGACCTGCGTGACCTTGTGCGCTAAATGGTAATGCGGGTTACAAGGGTTTATTTTCACTAATAATTGCAAATTGGTGGGTTATTCTTGGGTCACCTCCTAGAACAATAAAAATAGCTATTAGAACTTACGTCTAAATATCTCGGTACCTACACTACACTGCCGCTAGTGTTTACAACTTTATACTCCAGAATGACCATAATTATCATAAATAACAATTAAGACACAATCTCTTCACTCAAAATATTGGGCTTGTTTACTCCTAAACTGTTGTTTGATATTTTGAGGAAAGTTCTTGTTTAAATGTGCTCCCTTAATAATTTATAACAATTGGGGTAGGACTCCCCTACTTCTCCCCTTCGTCTGCAAGTGTACATTAACGTAAATGCGAACAAATACAATTTGGCGCATATTACTTGCTGCCGAGGATCAATAATAAATACTTGTAATACTAATGTCACACTTCAGTTCCCGAAGGGTTACTTACGCAAATTGCTGTTAGTTCGAACTTGACTTTATTAGCGTAATTTTTGAAGTGAAAACTTCTTTAGCGGCGCTGTGTACTTTTTTTGGAATGGGTAAAAACTTCTAAACTCGAGTCAGGTCACGTGACCCTGATCGAAAATTCGTAAGACGTAAAACGTAAGACGTAAAACGTAAGACGCGCGTTGTTGAGGACAGCGCCATCTATGCACATCGGGAAGAACTACGAGGGCCTCGCGTACTAACTACGTAGTTCATCCAACAACGACGAGATGGCGCTGAACCACGGATATATAACTGACGACGAGCTCCATGCGAGCGGCTTGCTTCTCTTACCACTGCCGCGACCAACACCACGAACTGAAGTCTATCCTGTGTGCTTATTTGTAAATCTGAATAAATTCCTTTCACGAGAAGAATAAACCAGTCACTTTGGTCATCATACCTGATTTGCAAAAAACCCTATAAAATAAGGAACACACCTTAACACGCGTGTTTTGTTTATAAGACGATTCACAAAATACACTCGTAATTGTTCAAGTTTTCACTTCTGTCGGCACTACCGGAGTGCCAGTGTTTTTTTTTTTTTCAGAAAAATTTTGCGTTCCTTGTTAACTTCCCATTTAAACTCTTATAGGTATCCGGTTTTCGGGGTCGAGAGCGGATAGTTTTACTTACTTATTCTATTACCTTGTTATAGTCTCTGGGTTTTTTTTAATATTGTGAAGGCTTGTCTGTAAACTATGCAAAAAATTAGCTGTTCGGTGCAATTACCACTTAATTATAAGGCATATGTTTCTAAATCACTCTGACATCACTCACTCCTTCATACTATCATACTATTTTTCCAAAATAAACAAAACGGCAATCAATTCGCAGATATTTGAAACTACACTGCGATTCAATCGTATATCATTTTTACACCGCTGCACCGGCTGGTAAATAACAATTGGTAAATGCGCCCATAGGACTAAGGTTGGCAAACGATGTTGTTTATCTGTTCGGTTCGTTCCAAAGTTTGACTGGCTAAATAAAGGTAGGTACATCACATAAGGATAGGCTCAGACATAAGTAGATCTTAAGTCGCCGAGGCATTTGAATTTTTTTTACAGATATTCCCGTTTCGACTACTAAATCCCTTGATTCTACCTTTATTCCCAAGACTATCTCTCTTAATAGTATTGCATCGTTCAGTGATTGGGCTACCATTGGTATTCATAAAAGTAGAACACGGCTTTCCCTAAACTCATCCCCTTCTGTTGCTGAGTCTTTGCTTAAGGAAAATGTTAACGGTTGCGATTCGGACTTTTATTTTGAATATATTACATGTAGAGATATAATTAAAACCTTTCCCAATTTCAATGTAAAAAAAGACTGCAGATCTGTGGGGTAATTCTTTTGAAGTTGCTAAGTCTATTATTGACATTGTAGCACCTACTCTTGCTCTTATCTTTAATAGTTGTATTGACAATGGGGAGTTTCCTGACCTTATGAAAAATAGTAAAATAATGCGTTTGTTTAAATCAGGTAGTACATCAGACCCCACAAATTATAGACCTATTTCTGTACTACGTACCTTTAGTATTTTTTTTTGAGAAATTAATTTTGGACCAAATGCAAAGATTTTTTAATAAACATAAATTATTACATAGCAAACAGTTCGGTTTTACAAGGGGTCGTTCAACTACTGATGCCGGGTGTTGAACTTTTAGGACATATTTATAATGCATGGGAAGATAAATGCGATACCTTAAGCATCTTTTGTGATTTGTCCATGGCATTCGATTGCGTTCTTTACGAAACGTTAATCAGGAAAATCCGTCACTACGGGATCCGGAATACTGCTCTGGAGCTTCTTACTTCATACTTGAGTAAAAGGATTCAGAGCGTTGACGTTAATGGAAAAAGATCACCCGGATCTATAGTAACAATGGGAGTCCCACAGGGCTCAGTCCTTAGTCCTTTCTTGTTTCTTGTTTATATTAATGACTTGCCGCATCTCATAAAGGATAATCATGATATAGTGTTGATTGCAGATGACACTTCACTTTTGTTTAAACTTAAACGTCAGCAGTTGGTTACTGACGATGTAAATAGCGCGATCTCGAAAGTAGACCACTGGTTCAATGTTAATAATTTGCTTCTAAATGAGAAAAAACCAAATGCATTAAGTTTACGCTACTCCACGTTAAAACAGGCAGGTGAAAACTAATGTGTTGATAAAGGGCGAGGAATTAAATCCTACAGACAGTACAGTAGTTTTGGGCATATCTTTGAATGCCAAGCTTCAGTGGGGTCCACATATAGATAAATTGTCAAAAATGCTAAGTGCCACAGCATACGCTGTTAGAAAAATTTGTAATTTAACTGATATAGAGACTGCCCGTTTAGTGTATTTTAGTTATTTTCATAGTGTCATATCGTACGGTATTCTATTGTAGGGAAATGCCACCGATATCCAGACTATCTTTGTTTTGCAGAAGCGTGCTGTTTGATCAATTTATAAATTAAGTCCGAGACACTCTCTCAGAGACAAATTCAAAGATTTATGTAATGACTGTGCCTTCGCAGTATATTTATGAAAATCTTTTATATGCCCATAAAACATATAAAATTCTTTAACATATACAGTGATATCCTTAATATAAATACTAGAAACAAACACAATTTTTTTGTACCTACAACACGGCTCAAGAAAATAGGTGGCTCGTTCAGATGCCAACGTATACGCTTTTATAATAAACTACCAAGCCGCGTTCAAGATCTAAGCCTTAATAAATTTAAATCATTCAATAAACATAAGTTGTGCAAGAAAGCCTTTTATACCGTTAAAGATTATATTGAGGATAAAAAGGCTTTGGATTGAGCTGCTTCCAATTTATGCATTTTGAGTGTTTTTGTTGTTCTTTTGTTGTTTATTTTTTATATAATATACACATTGACATTAATATTTTTTTTAAACAATGACATTTGCTTACTTTGTAAAGTATTACATTTTTTTAATTTTTGTGAATATGAAGACGATGTGGGTCATTTATTTTATTCATTTTATATTTTTTATTATTCTCTCCATGGCCATAGCATGGTCTGGCAGTTTGAGTAATTTTTGTGGCCTACCCAAATGTCCTTTCTTTGGTATTGTTCGTCGGATCGTTGAGCTCCTTTTTATCCTTATTTAAATATCCTAAATTCAGAAAGCTTCCAAATTGTTATGAGTAATTCTGAAATTGACAAACTTTTACACCAGTAAAAATCTTGTAATTGTCTTAATTATTTGAAAGTAAGTTATCGCACACATTTAGATATCACGACGATAAATATCTTCTATAGTTAAAACCTATAAAAATCATTTATCGTCCCCGTCATATTTACGAACGCGTGGTTCAATATTGTAGCCACAGAAGTGCTCATACCTCATACCTCCGAGCGCGCATCAATCGAGGTAATAAGTGGCAGATGGATTGGATTGCAGCGCTGCAGCGGCTATATCCCCTTGTCGCGTCAAAGCGTGGCCTACGTTATTAAAAGGTAGGGATGGGAAGCGGAGGGAAAGTGAGCGGGACGTTTGATTTTTGTTGTATTCGGTTGTATGTAGTTATGTATAATAGTTGGTACTTTAGAACAAGTTACCAACCGAACTAGCCCGCTTGCTGGATTACGGTCTACTCTCTCACGTAGAGAGGAGACCTGAGTCAGGAGTGTCAAGTCGCGAGTGCCAGCTGTAGGAACATTGTAGGCTGATAAGTGTAGCTGGCAGGTTTTTAACAATTTTTCAATATTTTTTGGTACTTTGAAGAACTAGAAATAAGATTTCACCAAACACAAGAGATCACGACCACACAAAGACCAGACTTCATTTTCATTTTCATATGCCTTTCTCAGACTGAGACGAACTATTCTGTAAATTAATCAACAAAAAATATTGTGATGATGTACATCACTATAATAAGAGCATAACACGATTCTTGCATGGATGCTGCAACATGGAGCCGCCGCGGATCAGTGTAATTACCAATGGCTCTATGGTTTCAAGTGATAGGCTTTAATTCGATACCTACTGAAATCATTTGTTATTCCAATGGCTGAGCGTGATTAGAAGTGATTTTCGCATTTCTGATTTACAGAGATTATGTTAGTTAGAATGTTGCAGTTGCAGGATTCTTTATAGATTACTAGTTGCATTACACGTTGCTATTATTCCTGTTAGCCCTAAATAACAACTTTAATAAATAATGTGTTTATATATGTACATGGTGAGGTGTTATGATCCTACGACGTATTCGTTGGACTATTATCAACGTTCAGTGTATTGTTGTGTTAATTAATATATATATATATTAATATATTGTTGTGTTAATTAATATTGTGTTAATTTAACATAATATGACATAAAAATAAATCATGCCGTTATAAGGTAATGGCAAAATAAATGAGTATGAAAAATTTATAATAAGTTATACCTAAATTGCGCTTGAAAAAGTAGAAGTATCCAGATTTTTTTTCTTTGTTTAGCCAACCAGCAGGGACGTTATCACAACGCGTACCAGGCAATAAAAAAAAGAGTTTCACGCGATTTTCAATAATTGACATTTAAATTAAAATACCGCACATTCTCCGAAGGGATTCAAATTTAAAATTCTGTTATTTTACAAGAAAATAATTGTAAAAAAAGTTGATACTCACAGTCAGTGTGTGTCCGGAACACACATAATTATGGAATTATGTATTGTTTCACAATTCACTGCTTACGTTGTTTGTTACTATAGCATATAGGAAATTAAATATTATTTATTTATTCAATTGAATGATGCGCTGCCTTTCAATTATAAGTCTGTTTAAAAAAAGCAAATAATTACTGTAATGTTCCCACTGCTGGGACACGTGCCTCCTCTCTGTAAGAGTGAGTGGGCTGTAATCCACCACGCAAACCGGAGCGTGTTGATAGATGTAACAGTTTATTTGTGCATAAACATTAATATTATTTAAGCACTAATATACAGTACAGATACGTTAGCATTTAAAACAGTTTTGCGACCAACAATACCGGAAAATCAGATTTCCAGATAAACTTATTTATTTGCCCTAGGGCAAACTAGCTTGTCTAAAGCCCGTTAGGACCAAATAGATTAGCCTGTACTGGGCCCCTCACTATGACCACTTAAAGATTCATTACTTCGAAACCACATCAATTCCTTAGCTAATCCCGCCAGTCGCGCGTTGATTTCGCACGGTTCATTGTGTCATGGAGAATTACGGCCCTCGACTGGTTTGTCCTTAACGCGTTAGGACAAATCAATTATGCTTACATAATACTATTGAGTGCCTCGTTAGTGTAGTGGTCGCAAGTGATACTGCTGAGCATGAGGTCCTGGGTCCAATATCCAGGTCGGGCAAAGTGTTATTGGGTTTTTCCATTAGGAATTTCTCTGAAGCAGCCTAGTCTGGAATTGTGCCCGGTTAATGAAAAAAGGCTCGCTCCCTATTACATGTGACTTAAGGCACATTTTCATTGGTAATTGGGAGTTATCGCATAATATATCGACTGAGTTATCGACAAAACAAAATAAGTCATAAAACATAAATTACGAAATGTGAGGTACAATGCGTGCCACGAAAGAAGAGACTTGACCCCGCCTCCCCCGCTCTTTCCGCCGCCCCTATGACATCCGGTTTCTTCCCGCACTCAGACCTCATACCGCTAAAGATACCTAAAATCGTGTACTGCGCATGTCTAACCACATGGTGCGTCAAGTCTCATCTTTCGTGGCACGCATTGTACACCTCTGCCCTTTGGGCTCACAGGCGTAATGAGTTTATGTCACAATATTCTAAAGCCGTACATAAATAGAGTCATCAATATTACCGATGACCAAAACATAATTATGGGCTACCAAAATTCAAACTAACCGAACGGGGAAATCGAAACACCAAATCGTTTACAATTCATAAATTTAAATCGATTCAATCCTAATATTCAAATGAGATGATGGCAACATTTGCCGGAGTTGATACTGTTCATTTTAAACTCCACTGCTGGGAAGGGTGCATGTCCAGAATAATCTCTTACGGAACTCGGATTTACATTTTTAATATCAATTGTGTTTTGGGTTTGTTCAATAATTTAGAAATTGTTTTGCTGAAATATTAGTGTAATTGAATTTCAGGCTGGAAATGGTGCGCAACATGTTATAACAGTATGTTGTCTAACAAACTCTGCCCGCAAGCTCTTCAAATCACAACAAACTTACAAAATTGTTACATTCATTTTAATTATTATTTTAAAATAGATACCTACTAATTGTATTTCGGTGTCTAAACAGAGCGTTTTTATCTTTTTCACTAACCGTGTTTTCTAATTTGACATTAAGGGCCTTACTCTCGTTTAGTACCGTAACACGGTCACTTTATGAAGCTTATAACTCATTAACGGTTTGGTTAGAAGGTCTGTAAAAAATATATGTTTGCTATAGATTCATGTACTGCATTTTTGAAACAGGGTTTTTTCATAAGGCTAATACTTTTGCCTTAAAAAAATATTTACCAAAACGCTATTTTGGCTAACATTTGCTTATAACTTCTAAACGGCTTTGATGTTTGGAAATATTTTTACACTGAAAAATTGCTGGTTAGAGGTACTACATATTTGAAATAGCGTTTTTAAATCAATCAACAGTTGCAAAGACAATGCCCCACTTTGAGATATAGGTTCAGAGGTGCTCTGCGCGGGCGCAGGCGGCAGTCGTGCGTTAGCACTGAGACGGGGTGGCTGTGTCGCTCGCTGCTCCGCCCCGGCTATCGATCGACTACGCGCGTTTGGCTGTGTTAGTGCAAATATTTATGAACGAATTGTATCAGTATGCGTTTATAGATTAGCTCGCTGCAGAGGGCCCATTTCTAAATTGTCCGCGTGGACGCTTTATTAGTGGTGCCATTTCTAAATACTGTTTTTGTTTATTTTGTAAATATAAGATAATTTGTAAATAAATAAAAATGCCAAAGCAAAGCAAGTCAAGAAAAATACGTTTTCTCTACGACGACGCACCGTTTTATAGATATTAGCGAAAACCTCAAAAGTGGGAATTTTTATACCCCCCACTCCGGCTCACCTCCTAGACGCGGGGACTTTTAGTATGTTTACTCCCTAAGCACTCTGAGCAACTTTCTGACGAAATGGCTCAGGGCCCAGCTCACGCACTCTACACCTCTTTTTGGGTTATTCGTTGAGTGGACTAATAAGTATCTATCTATCTATAGGTACAAATAAATAAAATTGGAGTGTCTGTTTGTAATATTAAAACAACCGCTTCAGGCCATTTTATTTTGACTGTTTAGAAAATAACTACTTACCCACAATAAAAAAAAATGTTTTCAAACACCATAATTTATAAAAAATGAGCGTTCTTAGTTGTCAATCTACGAGTATTTGCATTACTGAGTTTATTGATTACTACCTTCTCATATTCTTGTGCGGATTTATTTCT
This sequence comes from Luperina nickerlii, assembly GCA_963855955.1. Classification (NCBI taxonomy): domain Eukaryota; kingdom Metazoa; phylum Arthropoda; class Insecta; order Lepidoptera; family Noctuidae; genus Luperina; species Luperina nickerlii. The sequence continues at coordinate 23,794,989 of OY979668.1, forward strand.
GTGACTGGGACTTTCACTAGCAGATAGGTGAATAAGGAGTAACTTAGGCACTTTTATTTTATAAAAAAAAAGAAACTAGGTTCCCACGAAAAAAAATTAAAACCTATGAAATTAAATATTGAATATTTATCCGATTCAAATAGGGAGGTTGTATACGACGTTTATTTAGGTACTTAACCAAATGTAAATAAATCATAATAAAGAAACGGAGTATAGTTTTTTTTTTATAAGTGGATCCTATACGTGAAGATTCCTTAATCTCCAATGAAATTGATTGAATAAATAATAATAGTTATTTATGATACTAGTGCGGTAAGTTGGTTTTTACAAACGAGTAGACGAATGTAAGCCCGAGACGAAGTCGAGGGCTTACCATAGTCACGAGTTTGTAAATACCAATTTCTGCACGTGTGTCATACAATGTTTTTCAACACATTTGCGAGAAAACAGTACAGTATGTAATTAAACAAACTTTTTCAACACATTTGCTCGAAAAATGCATTTACAAAGCCTGTATACATTGTTCGAAAGTTAAAAATTACGCACCATACAACGGAACGTGCGGTAAAATAGGTACTCTCACCTAAGTATCTATTTTACCGCACGTTCCGTTGTATAGCACCGTGCGTTTTCTTTACGGTTTTTTTTTTAATTTCCATAAAAAATATAAGAATTCCACCAAAGAGTTTTACATTAGGTATGAGAATAAACAACCTGATTGATCGAACCTCCTTGGAAGCGCTTTTGCTCAATACGTTGTCTCACTTTAATACTAAAGAGTAAATGAGACAAAAGATGTAGTTCTAATTTTCACCACGTGCATGTGGCGCCATTTGCAAATTCGCGCCATTTTCATATTCGAAACAAAAATTGTTGCGACTTTCCCACTGTTAAATAAACAAAATAATAATATGACTTCAACATACTAAGTGTGAAATTAATAATGTCAGTCAGGCAGTTAAGCTTCCAAAGCAGCAAATTTCACTGAATTTCAATAATTGTTCAAATTTTACTATTAATTTCCAAGAGTAGTGACCTATCTGTTTATTTTCTTATTTGCTTATAAAAAATAGTCAAATGAAAAAGTTTGTTTAATTATATACTGTACTGTTTTCTCGCAAATGTGTTGAAAAACATTGTATGACACACGTGCAGAAATTGGTATTTACAAACTCGTGACTATGGTAAGCCCTCGACTTCGTCTCGGGCTTACATTCGTCTACTCGTTTGTAAAAACCAACTTACCGCACTAGTATCATAAATAACTATTTCATTTGACTATTTTTAGGGAACAATTAAAGTCGTAACAATTTTTGAAGTTTCTAATATGAAAATGGCGCGAATTTGCAAATGGCGCCACATGCACGTGGTGAAAATTAGAACTACATCTTTCGTCTCATTTACTCTTTAGTATTAAAGTGAGACAACGTATTGAGCAAAAGCGCTTCCAAGGAGGTTCGATCAGTCAGGTTGTTTATCCTCATAATGTAAAACTCTTTGATGGAATTCTTATATTTTTTTTATGGAAATTAAAAAAAAAACCGTAAAGAAAACGCACGGTGCTATACAACGGAACGTGCGGTAAAATATATACTCTCACCTAAGTACCTATTTTACCGCACGTTCCGTTGTATGGTGCGTAATTTTTAACTTTCGAACAATGTATACAGGCTTTGTAAATGCATTTTTCGAGCAAATGTGTTGAAAAATAATATACCTAGTGTTTTTGTTTTAGCCCAAGGAAATCGTTCACCAAATACCTATTGTATATAAAAAAAGGCTAATACGAAAAACTAAAAATAAATAATAATTAAACTAAAAATGCAAAAACGATCAAAAAGAACTAAATGGAGAAATATTAGAAGAATTTCATTAAAATTAGCATAGGTATTTCTTTACGTGGCGGTGAATAGACGACTTTTATGTATTTGAGTTTACTTTTATGTAAGTGGGATACGAATAGTCCCCGCCTATGGCGGGGTGCACCGCGCGAATTTTGTCGATGAGCGACTTCCATTATATTTAGAAGTGTAATTTCGCGACTCGAACAAGATGCACGATTGCCTCCGCGCTCTACTGCCCGGATTCTCACTGCGCGGCGTAATCACCAGGTTCGAATCTCAGCCCAACTAGCATTTTGGTAATAAGAATTGGTGATAAAAGAGTTATTTAAAAGTGAATTTGGCAAGCAAGAGTGATACAATGGTTTTAGCAATTGGTGTTAGAGCACGCTCTAACCCCTTACAAACTCTCGATTGGGCCCACGTCTTATAGCGCTATAAGTAATATAATAGTTTTAATGCTCACTCTTTTAACACTGAGAGTTACATAATAGTTATAGGGTGGCGTTAGTGGCAAACAATTTATTGTATCTATAATGGTGGTATAATATAAATCTAGCTACCTCAAGCACTTTAAAGTCTGTATTATGGTTATAATAAAAACTATAGGTGGTACACAAGTTCTGAAGTCTACTGGTATAAATTTTATAGTAACATATTAGTTCTTTTTTAGGTCCATTTTTTTCTTGGATTTGCTTTATGTATCTTGATCAGTGTTGATTAGCAACTCAGGGCTGTAGCGTGTTTTCTTTTTCTATTGTTTTGCATATACATTAGTTCCAAAAGTGTTACTTTATTTCTCAAAAATGATGGCAAACTAAGGAGTTGAAATTAAGTGAATTTCAAGTTACGGATTGTCAATATCTCGATGAGTGAAGTTTGATTTCTTTATCACATGGCTAAAATTTATTGCGAGGGTTACTTTATTGAGAAAATAATATATGTTTTGCGTCTCAATTTTGCAGGGCCTTAAAAATAAGTGATATTTAAAGTAAAAATAAATTGCATTTTACCATGCGGGGCATACACTCAATCTAAATTTAGATAAAAACAGGATATTGGCTCTGTCTTTTACATTCATTGTGTATTGTAGTAAATATTTTGCGTATTAAAATGAGAAAATTAAACAAAATATGAGTTTTAAACTAGTTTTTTTCTGATTTATTTTTAGGTTATGTTTGATTTAAAATGGTGTCTACTCCTTATTATCCTAGGTTCCTATTATTACTATTAATGAACAAGAAGTACTGGATGGGCTGTAGTTAGAACTATTGTAGCACTTGTTATACCAGAAAAGGGTTTTAAATGTTTAAATTCCGTGTTATTATGGCTTAGAATAACATAAAAGTAAATTTGAACCCCACTGTAACGATTAGGGCTCTAAAAATAACTCCATAATACCAATTGCTATCATAAATAGGGGTTTTTGATTACTGAATTAAGTAGCTGTAAATTAGTTGCAATTAATACTTTTATAGCAACGTAGGTGGTAAAAATATTTTGCTAACTATTTTCAAGAGCTCTTGTCGGTAGAAAGAGTTATAACAAACTATAATATTACTTTTAGTAATTTCTGTTACTTGAATTTATAAAAGCAGGTGCTATGATGGTTGCGACTTTACCGTTTATACCTCCTTAAGTAATAATACGTTTCCTAGGCAAGATAGGTGGTATAAAACATTTACTTAGCACTCTTTAAGAACACTTGAAAATAGTGAGACTTATTAGAAATCCAACTATTACCTTAGGTACTTATTGTTACTTGAAGTTACTACACCTAGTGTTACTGTGGTTCAGCTTTTATCTTTTATACCTACCTTAGTCATATTATGTCTTCTTGTTACCGTTACTCATCTTGATGAGTTATTTAGTTATAGTCATGACCATTGAATAAACAAAAGTTTTACTGGGCGCTTTTATACACCCGTTAAACCAATACAAACGATAACAGAGGTGGAAATTAGCGTCAAAATGTTGGTTGGGAGTGGACGCATATTATCTCTTTTTGTTATTTTTTTATTATAATGTGCTTATCATTTGTTTTGTTATTTTTTAATTATAATGTGCATATTTTTATTTTCTTATTTTTAAAATAATTCAATAAGTAATTGTTATTTTAATAAACACAATCATTTTTATTCTTATAGTTATTTTTCTTCAGAATCTAGAGTAATATAATAAAAATAAAATAAAAACGTCCACCAAGCTTGATTCGGAAGAAAAATAATATACCTACAGTGTGTTACAAAAGAGTATAAGCAATAATAATATAGTCTGAAAATTTTCAAACAAGAAAATCGGCAAAAAGTAAAATAATAATTAAAAAAAAAAAAAAAATAAAAAAAAAAAAAAAAAAAAAATCTGAAAATCTGAAGTCTGAAAATTTTCAAATAAGAAAATCAACAAAAAGAATATGTAAAAGGTTTGGATTTGAACCCGGACATTAGTGACTGATACAGAAAACTATAGTGACGCACGAGACCACTAGACCAATCGAGCTGTTGTAATGTATGTCGAAATTACGCGTCTATAGATAATCTATACAAACAAAATATGGTGTGTACAAAAAAGTAGGTACCTACCTACTTACGTTACAATTTGTTTCGTCGAATAAGATCTCTTTATTGCCTTCCGTTTATTTTCTTGTTGACCATTTTTTTATACACTGATTGCTTATTTATACAACTTATGAGTAGAACCGAAACAGTACAAACATTTACACCAACAACATTACTTAGAAAAAACTAATCATAAAATAAAAAATGTATAATAAACAGCTTTCATCAACAAACAGATACCAAAGTACGTACACTAGGTACCGACCCGAAATAATTGCAAGACTTCAAAGTAGGTATTTTAAATACGGCTACTCGCTCAACTACATAGGTACCCAACCGCGTCAGTTTTCGGAAATGCGATCATGCTCCTTATCAATTAGAGTCTACGGAACAATTTCGTATGAAAGTATTTTTACTTTAATGGTTTGTGAAAATATTAATTGTAAACGCGATTATGCTCCTTATTCATAGAAGGTAACGGGTCAATTTCCTATGCAAGTATTTTTACTACCAACAGGGCTTTTGAATACGCGATTGTATTTCTTATTTGTATGAAGTCATGGATCAATTTTCGATGCAGATAGAAAATACTTGATAGTATCTCGAGCTATGGTTTTTTAAGGTGGACGTACTTTGTAGCTCTGGTACTCGATTTTGCAAGTACGACCCATGCCTAAACGCGATCGTGCTCCATAAGTAAGAATTCAGAGTTCAATTTCCTATGCAAGTTTTTTTTCTTCCAATAGGGCTCTTGGTTGGAATAGTAGTAGAAACTTTAATCGTCTATACTCTATAAGTACGTATTTATTTGTAAAAGCGATTTTGCTCCTTATTTGTATACAGTTAAGGTTCAATTTCCTATGCAGATAGAAAATACTTGAAAGTATCCCGAGATCTAGTTTTAGGACGTGGTTTCTTAAAGAAGTCGTACTTGTAAGCCCTGGTACGCGATTTTGCAAGTACGACCCATGTCTAGTCACTGCTTTTTAGTTGGGTACTTATACCCTCCCATAGAGTATAAGTACCTAACTAAAAAGTACTGTCTCACCCCTCCCTTAGAGTATAAGTACCTAACTAAAAAACAGGGACTCACTGTCGCTGCGCGTAGAAATGAAAGAGAAGCTAAAAAGACGCCGCGATGGCGCAACGTTTCGTTCGAGTTATTTATCATTAAATACAATTAATCCTTACAAATATCTTATTACAATCGATAAATAAAAACAACAGTTCCCTTTATTATTATACATCACTGTTATTAATTTTATCAAGATTTGTTTATAAATAACACAATTACAATTGCAACGATTTCAATTTTAATGGTTATTTTATGATTTTTTTCTATCGAGAAAATTTACCGAAAACGTGTTTTGAACACAATGGTCCACTCATAAATATGATCAAGATTAACATTTTTTTTGCTGTTCTAAAATGTATACATTTGGCTAAAATATTGTTTTGTGAAGCCTATTTTGACTAAGTACAGCGCCTTAATAAGTTATCGTAAACTCTGCGAACTCAACAATAACTTTTTTGTTAAATTCCACACGGACGATTAACAGCTAGTACAAAATATATCAGCCTTGCATCCGCCATTCCCTTCTGGAATCGTAGGCAAAAATGGCGACCTACGTGCGGCATGTCTGCGCCTCTTCATATTCTTTGATCATAGTTTTAGTGTCGCGCGCCACCGCACACATTTTACGTATTCGGGAGTAGGGCGTTTAGCTCCGCCCACATGCACAAGGTCAGTGAGCCATCTATACACCTTAATAACTACAATAAATCTAATTGGTCACACGGCTTGTCTTATGTAACTCTTTATAAGCGTATCTATCACATGCTGAAATCTGCTGACTGCATTCCCCGCATTGTGAAGTTAATTCATAGACTCGGACAGTCCCATTACCGGCGCTAGAAAACGCCATCATTTATACTTAGCTCGGTTTTCACGCCGACGTTTTAACCTTAGAAAAAGTGTTGTGTACGTTTTGTTTTTCATGAAACCCTGTAATTATAGATTTGTGAAAAAAAATACCTCATTTACTTACATAATCAGCCTATAATGTACCCAATTTCTACTGGGACACAGGCCTCCTCACTTTTAAGAGGGGGTGGGCCGTAATCCACCACGCGGGACAAGTGCGGGTTAATTTCCCTAAATTGGCAGTGTACGCTATAATATAACTACGTATCTAATTTAAATATTTACTTCTGACTACTCTAACTATTACACACAAAGTCACTAAGATTTCACTTATGACAAAAACACTCACTGTATTATATAGTGTAAGAGTTTCGGTTCAAATATTAGTAATAGGACCGGAAAAACATTTAAAACAAGATTTTTCCTCCCTAAATAAACCAACCCATTGACAAATCCTCGTTAATTCTTCCACGTAATTATCTCAAAAACGAATGAACCGGAAATACCATACGTTAAATACCATAAAAAAAACTTTCTATAATAATCCCACTTTATTTGTATAACCCTGAAAAAGGGTAAGGACGCAATACAACTCTGATTTTTTTTTATTTAATTAAATAAAACCAAAATATTTGTATACGGACCGGAGTCCGATTTAATTTCTATTCAAATGGCTCTGTGCGAAGAATCTGTCTTTTCCGATATCCACGAGTAGGTACAGAATAAAATGAACAACTCATAGTCGTTGAAATGCCAAAATATTTTAATTAATAAAGGGTTATGAAAGGCTCAAACGAGTTCTGTTTACGGAAATTGATGGGATAATTTAATTTATATATTGTTTCCTTAGCTGGTGCTCAATGTATTTTCTGAACCCCTCCTACTCCTTGATGTTTTAGTCAAACTCAAACCTCAAACTCAAAGCATTTATTTCAATTAAACCATTTACAGGCACTTTTGAATTGTCAAGAAGTCGGTCAGTTATAAAATATGAAGCTAGTTGCCCATTCCAAAGCGTAGGTACCTATGGAGAAGAACGGGCAAGAAACTCCACGGATACTCTTTTTCTTTTAGTCAATAGGCAGGTTGTTATGGGATTTCACACAGGTAACTATTTTTTAAATTTGCAGAAAATATGATTGGAAACACCGGTCAATTATAAAGAATCCGAAGATATTCGTCAATTAATCAATGTCGAGTTGGTTCATGGGTGTACCTACTCTTTTAATAAAATAAGAAAACCCTTTTCCTTGTATCATCAGATGTTATAAACATGCATTCGTGACAATGCTGCCTTCCTTTAAAATTTCACAAAAGAATAGAATAGAATACTCTTTATTATGTACACCAAAAGTGTATTTTATTATCTTAATTCCATATTCGTACTAATTCTTTGCTCCGGAGTTTCATTTAAATATCCTTGTCAACTTTCCAAGTATAGTAAGCCTTGTTTTATGTTCAAGCGCATTGCATTTTCCTTGTAACAGTCACAGCTATCCAGAATACCTGACCTTTTTTTTTTCAGGATGGGAAATCGTCAAATGACCCCTCCCGCTCTGGGTGGAGCGGAAGTGAGTGTCAGACTCTTACTAACTAAGACCCACCCGTGTTCCTTCCTTAGCCCTTTATGTTCCGGGCCAGCGGTAACCCTTTCGGACAATCCCGCTGACCCGGCAGGCTTCGGCCCTAACGGGCCCCTTCAATTTGATGCTGACATCTCTTTGAGGCGCGCGTGGAACACGTACGCGCCGTCCGGCGAGGGCCTGGTCCTGATCGGACGGTGAGCTACCCATTACTCTCCGTCCGCAAGCCCGCGCCTACGGTGGCCGGGAGTCGTCACGCGAGAATACCTGACCGTACACTTAATTCTCTCATATTTTCTCACTGTTGACACTTTAATTACTCCGCAACGCTTACCAAATGTTTTTTACGAGAACAATTGAAATTAAATCTGAAGTATAGTAGCCTACAAAAATATGAGTAGGTAATATTCACCAAGACCTCATTTAGTGCAATCAAACTCTTTGATCTTTGGCAACCTTCGGTTCCAAGATTTTGCTCAATCGCGGGCTGCCTCAGAATCTCGGAAGAACTAAGTGCAAAATGTTACTTTGTTATATTTTATGTGTGTGAATGCATCTTCGTATTAAAAACATTCAAGAAAAGGACATCATTCATTTCGTACCCAAAAATAAAAGTGCGGGCTGGAAAAAAAAAGTACTGTTTTCAAGGCAAATAACATCTTGAGCACTTTTTACTATAATTCTGGGTATAACATTTTCGACTTCTCGATTGTTTTTACTACACTGGTTACAGTGCACAAGACAGTAGGTGAAGTTAAAACTGAATAACTACATTTTCTTCAATATCTATTGTATGTTTTTTCATGAAAATTATAAAAATCAGGTTTTTTATTATAATTACACTGTGATTAATTTTGTGGTTTTTATTTACCTACTGTTTTTTTTTTGTGAGAAACGCGATCCGTCGGCATCAGTTACATACAATTTTGAAGATTATAATGAAGCAGTAGGTAAAACCGAAAAAATATAAGTAGGTAATTGTCTGTTAGAATAAATTGGTTTGTGTCTAATAAGGTATTTTCATGACAACACGCATGATTAGTTCAAATTAACATAGAAATCAAACATAATCCTTCTCCTAACAAACATACTTGTTTTACTGATTAACATTTATGTTAATCATTACCTATCATTCCCTGGGTTCGACAGCAGCAAGCCAAGAATTCGATTTGAGCGGCGCACTGCACCGCCCGTGATGTATGCCCACTTTATGAGCGAATTAAAATGGCCGCCGCGTGACTTATGACGTCATAATGGCGGCTATGACGTCACATACTTCATACGCGTATGAAATTAGTAGGCAATTAACTATTAAGTAGCTATTTAATGTGCCGGGGGTACGTTATTTTTGTAGATTGTCATTTTTATAAGTAGGTACCATAACTATTTCCAAAATACCAGTTTTACCAATTATTATCAGTGGAAACTTGTAAATGTTTAGAAACACTGTGTAAATTAGCTGAAAGTTTCTTGAAAAGAGTAAAATAAATAATTACCTACAAAGGAAACTCATATCTGTGATAAATTGTTCTGTCGTTATGGTTTTGCCTTAAGAAATAAGTGTGAATTAAATAGTTAAGTTTCAAATTCAAATAATGTTTAAATCTGCAATTTAACAGCCCCATATAAAATAACACTCGGCACCGTATTGCTAATCTAACAAGAATGTATCCTAAACCGATTTGTTAGAAACTCCCCAATTTATTAACAAAAAATAAAGTTGTTAATAAAAAAGAAAGGACCGCTGCCGTTCTGCCGAAAAAATTTCACTACCCAAACAAATTTTAGCAACCTTTTTTATACCAATGCAATGTTTGGAATAATTTTAGTACGCACATTTTCATTTGGTCAATTTTTTACTTGGCAGAATATTATCAAGGATAATGTCGCTTAGGCATTTGGTCTTTAATCAAATTATTTATTACAGTAAACAATCTATAGACACTAAACATTTAGTCAAATGATTTGTTATGAAAAAAATATATAGAAAAAAAATATTTTTGGGTATTACGTCGTTTTACTTACACAATTACTTTTTTAATTACATTGCATGGTTGCGATCGGTCGACAGGTGACGTAGGATGCAAGAGCAAGCGAAGGGCACCCCGAGTTTCAATATTGTTAGGTTACTTTAAACCCTTTTTACAGAAATAGGAGCCCCGCGAAGCGTCCGTTGACATTGGATGCAAGAGCGAGTGAATGAGAATACAAATACCTTTACCTCATATCATATTAAACAGGGCCAATTCAAATCATAGGCAGACAGAAATAAGAATGGCTTATTTTGTTTTGCGTAAAATATGTTATACCAACTGAAATATTTGACTAAATTAAAATTGGTAAAAGTACTAGTTGGTATGCAAGTTATTGTTTAAACGTTCACTTGCCAAACATTAGGTTTGCGTTACAATTTTTTGTGAAAAGTTTATTTGGTAAGTAATGATTTGGCAAATTAAATTATGCGGAAAATTGTTTGGGAAGTGATAATTTGGCAATTTCTTTTCGATGAAACAAGGGAGACCCAAAAAAGAAACGTTCCTTAAAGTTCGTCTAATTATTTCCATCATTTAATTAATTGAATTGGAAGTGGCAGCTTGAAGTGGGGGATGGGGGATGATACAAATGTAAATCAGCCGGTCGATTCTGTAAAAATCTTACCGTGAAAACTTAGGTGAAGTGAGTTTATTTTTGCTAGGAATTGACACTATTGACAGCTCACTCCACGCTCACTTTACCTAAATTTTCACGGTGAGATTTTTACAGAATAGCACCGCTGATGTCCATTATCCTCCATCGAAGTCTTTGAAGCGAAGTGAAAGATTACTAGGTTACATGATGTTTAATTTGAAGTTTCTCCATTTTTTAAAGCACTAAGGTAGATGTTTAGTACGTAATTTAGCGAAATAAAAGAAGAGCTTCACTACATAGAACACGTATATTTTTTATAGAAATAGAACCAAAATTAAATATAAAATGTAAAAAAAAACTATTGTTATAAAAAAGTTGCGAAACAATATTATAGCTAGTAAAATATAACGAAAACACGAGAAAACAGTAAAGAGAATCAGTAGAGGTTTGCAAAATGGGACGCTTGCAGATTTCACTTGTAAGTTCTAAAATCAAAAAGGTATGCCGCCATATTCTTTTTTTGCCGTAAGAAGTAGATGAGAGAGTATGTGATTAATCTTAAAAAATGTCTAGAGATGATAGTAAAATAACGGTTTTACAACTTTTTCACTTTTAAGTCGAAACCTTTCGTTAAATAATTCATAGGTCATCTGCATATTACCGTAGTCAATTCTTATCTCATAATTATGTCCTCTGATCCATAATTCTACTATTTTCTTCATCGCTTGAATCACTTGACCATATTTTTATAAAAGAAAATCGAATTAAAAAATTGATTGCGGTACTCAGCACGACATTTGTAAGACGAAATGGAGAGTCGCCAGACGCTCTCAGGACTTGCCATGATTTTCTACAAGTTGTAACTTATAAAGGATTTTTTTATGAACAAAATCACAAATACCAGTGTAAAAATACACTTGTTCAATAAATAACTACACTTGTAACCTGTAATTTACACGTGTAATTTTGTTAGACACATATTTGTAATACCGAATTTTTTTACAATAAAAATGCTTGTAAGACAAGGTTTGTAAGTTTTGATAAACAGGGCACAGACATATTAATTAGAAAAGAAGGTTTTAACCGCAGAGTTAACGCTGCAGTACTACTAATTATTATGAACATTAAATTCACTGTAATATTTCTTTTGAGTTATAAAACACTGTCAGCAGAACTTGTTGAAACTTGAGAGAGATTGAAAGGCATATAATGCATGCAAACAAAGCCTAAAGTCTAAACGAAGTCAAAGTAAGCTAACAAAAAACGCTCATCAAAATGGAATTAACTTGAACAGATCTTGGCGGATTATCTTAGCTAAAAACGGCTCGGTCAATTTAAAAACAAAACAATAAAACAAGGCCATCTAATGAAAATATCTTCACAGCAGCAAATCTGTAAGTTTCTCGCAATTTAATAAAAGAAATTAAAAAAAAAATCAGCACAGCGATAAAATAAATTTGACGTCCACAAAATAATCCACTTGTACTTCTTAACGTAAAAAGGAAAATCCATCGTCAGAACTTTCATGACTTTTAATCAATTCGAAAGTGGTGTCCATATTTTTTGCACTTAAAAGAAATTACTTTTGCAGAAAGCCACTGGCAAAACGTTATTTAGAAAAGTAAATAAGAAATACTGAAGTCCAAAGCATCTTAGTCGCTTTTCCTTCACTGGAGTGAAGATTGGGACTCTTGCAATGAATTTTTTCCTTTCTACAGACTTGAGTTTTTGTCTCCCAGCGATTTTTATTATTTGCAAGAGATTAACTCTATTATGCAGAGTTCACTCGGAACCGTTCAGTTTATTCCCGATGACAATTATTTTTTTTTTCGTATTACCGGTGTAACTTAGAAGAGGTAGAGAAGTTTGTAAAAGTTTGACTTCGTGGCTTTTATTCATGTTTTGCCGTTCGTCAGTTAGAATTGCTTTAGTTTTCTTTAAATTCCTGTTACTGGCGACTATAGTCAACAATCAATCAATTTAAAAAATATAAACTTTAAGATGTTGCGTGTCTGTCTTATTTTTGTGACAGTTTGTTAAAACAGTATACTAAGCTTAATTTACCAACATCATAATTTTCCTCCTCAACCTCATTTAATAAGAAACATTTCTCTCCCTGTATTTCGAACACAAAATACATTGACACGCGTCGCCAGCACGTTCACACGACACTTGTTGAGACGCTCTTGCATCAACAGCGCACACGCGCTCGGATCGTGTTTTAGTCACAAACAATTGCTGTAGACTTGTATGGTATAGGTATTATAGGTGCAAGCCATGTACGAAATAAATATTTGTGTCTGATTGTTTCAACGTGAGAAATAAATACGCTTATACAACACCTCACCTAGTTTCTCGGAGGTACACCCAGATTTCGCCAGTTATATTTAAGTCCCATGTGATAGGAGGCGAGCCTAGCCAAAAATACTTATTTCCATTAACTGGGAACAAGAGTGCCCGATTGATGGCCATTTAAATTTCTCAGTAGCATCTTGTAGTCAAAGGAAAGACCATTTAGGCAACACAAAGGTACTCTCAAATCATCGTCTATCATTTACCTTCAAGTCACACCGAATTATGCAGGGAAACCCATTACAGCAAAAAAAAAAATCTTCAACAAAAAACAAAAACACATCTACAATGCAAATAAAAACTGCTCTAAACAATGGTGAGCCCTTTCATTAATTTACTCATTCCCTTTTTATTTGCAAAAGCAATTAATTGCTAGTTATTCAGGGGCTGACATTATAGGGGATGTTAAAAACCCTTTCATTTTTCTAAAGCTACGGTTGCCAAGAACTAGACAATCAATTAAGACGACCGACAAGATGGATGCCGTCTAAGTAAATGAACTGAGAACATGGATGCACAAAATAGGCAGAGAGAGACAGAAGGTTCATTCTGCTTTTTTTGTAAAGCAAAAATTATACGTCATGATGCACGTCTTGACATAAATACAAACTCTGTTACCCGCAATTTGAGTAGTGAAAACTATTGCGAAATTCCTGGGAAGTATTGGCTCGGCTAGACGCAAGATTTCAAGACAGCTTCTTGCAGTACCTATATCCGGTTTTCACTGTTGAAAAAAATAGAAAAAAACAAGAAGTAAATCTTCGCGTACTTGTCATTATGAATTAAAGTAACTTGGTTTTCAAACAACGCCTAACATTAAATCTTAAGATTCAGAAACTATATAAAAAAACTACAAAAATGATATTTTAATTATAAACCCCATTTTTTCTGAACAGATCTTCTGGCTTAAAATTTCGGGATGCGCTATAACGAGGTGTTTCGTTCCCAATTGTATAAAAGATCTCTCGTCAGACGAAGAATGAAATTGAAAACGTTAACAATTGTTTGTAGACAAGATGTACTTACCACGGTTTTGTGAACGTTTGGAAGATGGTTCGGAACTTCAAAAATAGGAGTAGGTATCTAGTATATAGTTGAACGTTATTTTTTACTGCAGAAAATAACTTTTGGTTTTGCGTTTACTATAAACGAAATAATTAGCTGAACGACGGTTTTCTAATTATTATTTTTTTCTCTTTAAAACACAAATCGATCATTCAATTTCGATACGCTGACTAAGCCTTTCAAACAAATTGAATACCTGCAACGAAATAACCTCAATATGAATGCTCTACATCGTGTTGTACGTTTCAATTGCGGGCTGCACCGCGGCACAGAACGTGGGCCGAACACGAGCAGCTGCCGCGACTGCATCACTCGGAATCACAAGTGTTGTGTGTGTTAACCGTGGAATATATCCCACTATTTACAATACATTACACACGTAGATGTATAGCAGTGCAGAATAATTTCCTATCCACAGGTCCATCGGTCGGTCGGTTTCCATCTACAGGTTTATTTTGGTTTCTTCCAAATACATTTCTAGGTCAGTGTGCCCTGCACGCGTAGTGAGACTACCAAAAGAAACGAAAGACAAATGACAGATTATAAATGTAGAAAAATATTCCTACGGGACGATATGATATCTGATATGATGAAGATATGATTGCCTCAATCACCACGATTGCCAGATTTAGCAAATCGTGGCAATTGAGGCAATTTGGCAGCTACATTACTTATAGACTTTCAAGCGCCGATAGTGTGCCAACATCGAAAAAGAAAAGGTTTTACAAAGTACATATGTAAGCTACTATTAAGAGGTGTACATCATTATTCTATCTACTTATACAAAAGCAACGTCGAAACAGCTGTGTTACAAAACGTAAAAATAATGTACATAAAAATAAATTACGCGAGTTTTTCTTCCTGCTAAATGGTGATGCATACATTTGTCTATTACGACATAAAGGGTTGAATCATTGGGAATTTGGTTTCTTCAATGATTACTATAATGAACTTTTGGAAATTTTGTTTATTTTAAATTATAGAGGACACAAAAAATACATCGGCCGCTCGCGCGGTTGACAAGTTGCGAAGTGACGTAGGTACTTTAAAGTTTTTCTTCTCACACAGCCACAGAAATCGCGCCTTGCCAATTAGTTAAGGCAATGTGTTTTATCGCCCACGCTGCTAGTTAACAGGCAGCAGGTGAGCCTGAACATCCTCCCACCCGTTGAAAGGCTTGTCTTTCAACCGTAAATCTTCAGCAGCGGGTAGCGGGCACAGCTTGATAACAGGCCGACGGAGAACACCTCTAGTCGTTTTCAAGTCAGCCACTCTCGAAATTCCATCCAGACCAGGAAATAATCTAATAACTCGTCCAAGGCGCCAACACAATGGCGGTACATGATCTTCATGGATAAGCACGAGGTCTCCAATATGTAGGGATCTTGAGTTCGTCTTCCACTTCAACCGTTGTTGCAGCTCGTGTATATATTCACGCTGCCAGCGTGACCAGAAATGCTGATGAATCTGTTGCAGTCGAGCGTATCGTTTCAGGTGACTTTCTTTCAGGTTTTCCAAGCTAGGTTCAGGCAGTGCCTTCAGCGGTCTTCCAATGAGAAAGTGCCCTGGAGATAAAGGAAGGTAGTCATCAGGAGAGGAGGACAAAGGACACAAGGGGCGACTGTTTAAAACGGCCTCCACTTGTGCGAAAAGTGTAGATATTTCTTCAAAGGTAAGATGGGTATTTCCCATAACTCTTTTTATATGGAATTTTGCAGATTTGACTCCGGCTTCCCAGATGCCGCCAAAATGAGGAGCGTGAGCAGGTGAGAATACAAATTTTATATTTTCTTGAGTTGCAAATTCAGATAAGTCCCTATTATGTAATTTAAGAAAATTCCCTATATCTTTAGCAGCAGCTACAAAGTTACCCCCGTTATCACAAAATATTTCATTGGGTTGGCCTCGGACACGACAACATCGCACACAATAGTTGTGAACTGTGCGCCGAGCTAACCTTCTGCCATTTAGCGGCCATACTGATTCCCTTATCAGTGATAACAGCAACTGCGGGCCAGCATGCAGGTGTCTTAAATGTTCTCTTTCAAATAAAAGTTTAGTCAAATGATGGGACGAATCAAGTAGTTTGGGATGTTTTTTATCAAAACTATAAGGTGAAGAACTTATTCGTCCTCCAACTCTAATCAAATTGTTTTCGTCTAAAAAAGGTGACAAACACAGTAATTTAGATTTAACATTTAAAGGTACGTTTTTAGATAACGCCTTGTATTCAATAGGAAAACATTTATTCTGAGCAACACGGCATAGATAATGAAATGAGTCATCTAACTCATTAGCGCTGAGAGGCAAAACCTGTTTGTTATCAATATTACGAATGTTAAAACAAAATCTTTTTACCCATGCGACTATTCTGATAAGTTTGTTTAGTTTGCTATATTTTTCAATATCTATTATAGGTTGCAGTATGTTGTTAGTATTAAGGTAAGTATTTATTTTATTTTGATCAATTAAGGTGTTATTAGGTGTAACGAATGAATTTTGTATTTTATGAATTTTTGTTTCAGATGCTGATTGCTCTGCTTGCGTTGAGACGAGTGGAGCAGTTGGGACGGTATTGGGTGAGTATTTGGTTTTATTTGTAATCTTAAATTTAGTTTTGGATTTAGATGTATTTTTAGTTTCAGGTACATCATCGATATCAATGTAATTTAGTTTTGGCCAATCTATTTCACTATCACTACATAGTATAAAACAAAGTCGCTTTCTCTGTCCCTATGTCCCTATGTCCCTATGTCCCTTTGTATGCTTAAATCTTTGAAACTACGCAACGGATTTTGATGCGGTTTTTTTTAATAGATAGAGTGATTCAAGAGGAAGGTTTATATGTATAATAACATCCATTAAATAGTGGAGAAGTACTGTTATTTTTGAGGTTTCTAATGTGATGTCGTAAATAATTACATTTTTTCCGCTTACATTGCAAACGCAGGCTGAACCCTACGAGTTTTATCAAAATAATGTACTAAGTATTGTACACATTGAAAAGGTCTACAGAAAAGTCCGTGATGGTATATGTCTATCTCTTATGGATAACCCACAATAACTTTTTTTTTGTCATTTACTTTTTACGACAAATAATGGCTAATTTTCGAAGCGATTTTAACCAATACAGCATTAATCCTTAACCAATTAAATACCTTGAATACATTGTTCATTTAATATAGATCTATATGGCCCTTTACACCGTATGATTTAAGTGAATATTTTCGAAGATATTACAGATTTAAAAATTGCGGGACGTAGCGTTTGCGGCGGTGCGAAGCCGGAGCGGGCCGCTATGTTTTTATATACAACGTTCACAGTTTTTCTGTAGTGTATTTAGTATCAGCATTGCAGCCGTGCGAAGCCGGGGCGGGTCGCTAGTTAATTAAATAATTTGGACCTGACCACCATAGGCTATTATTTATTATTTGACTAGCATTTATACCCCTAGAAATGAGATCGGCTGGGTTCATGTCCGTGGGAACATATCGCCATGAGGATGCGTCAGTGAGCTCGGTTATTTCAACCACCCTATTCGCGACAAATGTTTTGAGTTTAGTCGGATCACCTATGAGCCATGCGAGCACAACGCTTGAATCGCACCAATGAACGATTCGTGACGGCTTGTAACGAATAGACTCAAGGACACCTTTGCATAGTTTAGCAGCCAGCAACGCAGCACAAAGTTCCAATCGCGGTATGGTCATAGGGTTTATACGAGCTACCTTAGATTTGGCTGCTAATAGTCGTACCGTAAAATTACGATTATTTTCCGTGCTTCTCATGTACACACAAGCTCCGTATGCCTTCTGTGAAGCGTCACTGAAAGAATGAAGTTCTATCATTTTTGGTGAGTCGCACAACACTCTTCTAGGTATTTGTAAATTCAATAAACATTTCAAATTACTCGCAAATTCTAACCACCTTTCCTCTATTTCTTGAGGGATAGGTTGGTCCCAGTCCACTTTTTGTTGCCATAAATTTTGTAGTATCATTTTTGCTGTAATTATACACGGACTTAACAGACCTAATGGATCGAATATCTTAAATGCATTTGATAATATACGTCTTTTTGTTATATTATCATGATTGAAAGATAGTTGTATAGGAAAATTTAGATTATCAGTTTTTGGCTCCCACCCTAAACCCAGCGTGCTTGACGCTTCACTTATAGTTAATTTGTCTTGAGTGTTTAGAGATGAATTTTTGAATAGATTTTTAGAATTAGTTTTATATTTGCGTAAATTAAAACAGGCTGACTTTAGAGCGGAGGATATGGAATTTTGAATGTAATTTAATTGTTTTTCATCATCACAACCAGTGATTAAGTCGTCAACATAAAAGTCATGTTGTATTATGTTTTTTATGGTTTCATCCCCACACTCCTCGCCTGCCTGCCATAGACAGCGAGTGCTTAAATAGCTCGCACTTGTGGTGCCATAAGTAAGAGTATTCATTTGCATCGTTCTGATAGGCAAGGACTCATCTTCTCTCCATAGAATTAATTGCAAGTTTCTACAGGATTCATCCACTCTCACTTGTCTGTACATTTTTTCAATATCACCAGTTATTAAATATTTATATTGACGTGCTCTTATGAGTATGGAGAAGAGAGAATCCTGTATGTTTGGGCCCACCATCAGAATGTCGTTGACAGATATACCCGAGGAGGTGGGGACGGACCCATCAAAAACGACACGGACCTTGGTTGATTCGCTATTATCCTTAAATACAGCATGGTGGCATAAGAAGTATGAGGGAAATTGTTTACCTTTAGGTGCTAAAGACATATGTCCTAGCTCTTCGTATTCTTTCATAAAATCAACGTATTGTGCCTTTAGTGTAGGATTTTTCCTAAAACGTAATTCTAAATTAAGCAATCTTTTTTTTGCAATATTATAAGATTCACCCAAGTTGCTTGGAGAACTATTTAGAGGTAATTTAACATTAAATCGTCCATCACTCAAACGGACCGTATTTTTCAAAAAATGCTTTTCACAAGCCCTTTCCCTTTCGCTGAGAATGGGTTTGTTTGGGAGTTCTTCAATCTCCCAGAATTTGGTAAGTAATTTATCAATACAAGACTCTTGAATCTTATTATTTTTTGTAATTATGCTGTTGTTGCAATATATGCTATTCAAAGTATTTTTATTTATCGGACCGGCTATTAACCAGCCAAATTTGGAATTTCGTAACTTTATATTGTCTGGGCCTATAGAAATTTGTTCATTTCCCAGGATATCCCAGAAAAGATCACATCCAATCAAGATATCAACTTGAGAGGGTTCATTAAAACTAGGATCGGCTAATTTTATGTGTTTAGGTATTTTGAATTTAATGTTAACCCGGCTTTTCGGTAAATAACCAGTTAACTCATTCATGACGAGCATGTTACAAGTAACATCAAACTGTTTGTAAATAGATTGCACTTTAACAGTGCAGCTTTCCTCTACTTTATTAGACAAGTGATTTCCTATACCTACAATATTAACACTAGGTATTGGAATGGAATCAAGTGACAGTTTATCGCTTAACGATTTTGTAATAAAACTGCTCTGGCTACCACAATCGAGCAATGCGCGCACTGTTTCATATTTATTGTTATTAGGATTATGAACCTCAATTAAGGCAGTGGATAAGAAAATATGATTGAATTGATATTCCGATGAGCTAACGTATACAGATTCCGATTCTAAACAGTTGTTTATAGATTCTGATTCTGAATATGCATGATTATTATTAACTGACTGCTTAGAGTTATGCAGAAGACGATTATGTCTTTGTTTACAATCAGGACATGGTCCAAATCCACAAGCCTTTGCTGGATGACCCTGTTTAAGACAATTAGAACAAAGTTTATATTTATTTACATCTGCCCATTTTTCTTGTATAGTTTTGTTTTTAAAGATAGGACACTCATATATTTTATGATTTTTACTGCAAATTATACATACAAATGAACTTGAAGTGTCGTTATTAGTAGCTGTCGCTGCCTTAATAAAGATTTTTTGATATTTATCTTGTTTGTTGTGGTGATTATTTTGTGCTTGTGAACCCTTTTGGTGGCTATTATCTGTTTTATTCCTATCTAAAGCATCAAGCACATCAGCGCGATCTATTAAAACTTGTTTAAAGTTTTCTAAGGTTGGAATTTTGTCACCAAGCTGGTTTCTAAATTCCTCCCATTTTAGAAGTGTATTATGGTCTAATTTTGAGGTTAAATTAAATATGACACACATGTCCCAATTATCTGTGGGCATTCCTAAACTAGATAATGCTCTCAAGTTTTTTGTGACATGATCAACTAAAAATCGTAATGAACTTACAGTTTCCTTGCTAAATGAACGTGTGTTAAACAATGAATTCATGTGATAATCAATCAGAAGTCTTTTATTATCGTAACGAGCACACAATAACTTCCAAGCTTCCTTATAATTTTCAGATGATACTTCAAGATTAGAAATTATACGTGCCGCGTCTCCTTCCAGGTAAGATATTAAATAATGAAATTTGTGTATCGGCGAGAGTTGCTTATTACGATCAACTAAGCTCAAAAAAGAGTCTCTAAACTCGAGCCACTTAAAATATGCACCGTCAAACTTAGCAATTTGTATGCGTGGCAACCTGATACCAGAGTCACGAGATTCGAATCGGGATTCATGACAGTCATGACTGCATGATTGCACACAGCTGTCCAACAAACCTTTTGCAATGGCAAGCCCACTCACCATATCATTTTCAATTTTGTCCCGCTCCTCAATCTCTAATGCCAGGCTCTCACTATTTAAGACTTCAATCTGACTTTGCAACTCATCAAACTTAGCTGATAATTGTTCGAATCTACCAAGTTTAATCTTTAATTCAGCAATATCCTTATTTGAAAATGAGTCCAAAGACGTCAATATATCCAAAAAGTTTTTAAACTTGGTAATTTGACCTTTAATTGAGCTACGCCTGACAGTCAATTCACGTAATTTCTTTACATCGACTTCTTGCGACATATTTATTTTTTATTTACCTATTTAATTTTTTATTTACACCTTATTTAAGCAAAATATGTTAAGTATAATTGACTAGCAAGCAGACTCAACCACGTATCAGTGTAAAAATATAATTTAGTAAGTTATATAAAGAATCTCACGCCCCTCAATTCGACGTCACCCGCCGACCGGGAAACCGGATTCACACTGCCAAGCACGGAACGCAAGCTCTGCTGATACCAATGGTGCTAGCGTGATGTTACGAGGTATCTGAAAAGTTTGACGAACAATGTTAAAAAATGATTAGGAACTATTTTCCTAGAATGACATGAGAAATACACGATGTAGGTAGATGAAAAAATGGAAAAAAATATATTTTAAAATGGAATTTTCGGACGATTATTTGGATAAATTGCATGCCAACTTGCTGATATGGACTATTAATGATGGCCTTTAATGAAATACACCGATATTATAGTGAATTAAGTGTAGTACAAATAAGTTTTGTCAAGTAAAACTTTTGATCCCGAGTGACCCTTCAATAATACATAAATAATTAATTGAAATTATTGCACAAGTGGAAGGCACGTTTTAGTTAGGATAGCTGATGGTATGATTTGGAGAATAGATAGGAAGGTAGGAAGGAAGGGCACTTAACTTATGGTGATCCGCTTCACATGAATCTTCTGCAACTCCTTTTTCTTCAGTAGGTTACCTGTGTCGATACTTTAGCTGCATCGAATGCTTAGGCTTCAGGAAGTTCTTGGTTTCAGCTTCACGACGGGAACTCGGCCTTTTGTGGTCTCGATGATCACGCCACGTCGATGAACCAATTGTTGAAATTTTGTTGTAGTTTTTTGTGTCCTGTCACGGTCGCCAATTTTTATGTCTATTACGACATAAAGGGTTGAATCATTGGGAATTTGGTTTCTTCAATGATTACTATAATGAACTTTTGGAAATTTTGTTTATTTTAAATTATAGAGGACACAAAAAATACATCGGCCGCTCGCGCGGTTGACAAGTTGCGAAGTGACGTAGGTACTTTAAAGTTTTTCTTCTCACACCGCCACAGAAATCGCGCCTTGCCAATTAGTTAAGGCAATGTGTTTTATCGCCCACGCTGCTAGTTAACAGGCAGCAGGTGAGCCTGAACAACATTAACATAGTAAGATGTCAATAAAACAATATTTTATAAGTATCTTAGAGAAAAGTCACCAATTCCTGAGATTAGATTATAGAAACATTCTTATTTCTTTTCTAAAAGCAGTTTCAGAAGCTCCCATAAGCCGAAGTGCATTCACACATAAAAATGTGATACAACCAATCTATACATATAATAAAATTGTAGAAAAGTGGTGTCTGTACAATAGAAATATATTAAAAAAAAGTAGCAGGAGTTGTTATTATATCGATGCCGTACCCGAAATTGTAATTACATTTTTTTTTGTCTGTTTGTCTGTGTGTTTGTGCACGCTAATATCAGAAACGGCTTATTCAATTCAGATGCGGTTTTCACTAATATATTGTAGTCAGCTTCACTTAACATTTAGTGTTTATTTCATGTCAATCGGTTCATAAATAAAAAAGTTATGTCAATTTAAAGAATCACGGCGAACATTTGTTAGGTATTCTATCAGAGTACGTACACGACACGCCTCGCGCCTGCGCGTCCGTTGCTATATAAAACGCGCTGAGAGCCACGCCGCTGCCCGCCCCACCGACGCTTTTTTTTTTCAGTATTGGAAATCATCAAATGACCCCTCCCGCTCTGGGTGGAGCGGAAGAGAGTGTCAGACTCTTACTGACTAAAACCCACCCGTGTTCCTTCCTTAGCCCTTTATGTTCCGGGCCAGCGGTAACCCTTTCGGACAATCCCGCTGACCCGGCAGGCTTCGGCCCTGACGGGCCCCTCCGAATGATGCTGACATCTCTTTGAGGCGCGCGTGGAACACGTACGCGCCGTCCGGCACGGGCCTGGTCCTGATCGGACGGTGAGCTACCCATTACTCACTGCCCGCAGGCCCGCGCCTACGGTGGCTGGGAGTCGTCGCGTGGCTCCCGACGCCCGGAGCGTCTCCCGCGGCGGCTGGGACGGGAGGCTCTCTCCCCCAGTCATCTCGCCGCCTCCTTCGCTAGCATGACTGCTTCGCAGAAGGAGGCGACTGCCCCCCACTCCCTCTCGCCCCGGACCATGGCTTGAAACAGGCCCGGACGCGAGAGGTCGCCGCCGCTGCCGATCGCCTCAACGAGGACACGGCGGTGCTCCGCCCAAGCGGGGCAGACCTTCACCGTATGCTCCACCGTGTCCTCTGGGCGATCCTGGCAATGGTGACACCGGGCGTTTCCTCCCGCCTGATTATGTGCAGGAATCTCTCAAAATTTCCGTGTCCGGTGAGGACCTGCGTCAGGCCGTAGGTAAGGGCGCCATGACGCCTCTCTAGCCACTCCTCAAAGAGGGGTCTTACCGCCGCTATCGTGGCGTGCCCTCCCCACCGACCCTTGCTCTATGTAGCTGGGCCGCAGCTGAGCCTGTAGATTTAAATTCCCGACTGTGACCTCCGAGTTTGTTTCGGCCTTTCTTCTTAGAGTAGTCAATTAGGAAAAGCCGACCCCATCGTTCTTGAATGATGATGATGTTCGTGATGCGGAAGCGGTGCGCATCCTTGGTCCGTAGGGAGAGGGGCAGCGCCAACAGCATCCTGTCTATGATAGCGAGCAGGCTTGATTGTGCGTTTGTGAACCACTGCTGCAGGGTTTCGGCTGGGCCTGTCACCGTGCATCAGTGATGTCACAATCTGTTTTTGTGTTTTTGGTTTTGTTGTATTACTAACATAGTCTGTAAGTATATTGTTACTAACACTATGAGTCTTGCTACTTGAAATAAATTATTATTATTATTAAATAATCAAAAAATCGATCCAGCCTATCTCAACTTGCTGCCTTCTCCCCAGCGATGCCCTAAGCCGAGGTTCGTACCCCACAGGGGGTGCCCTTAGCGTGTAGTCACTTAGTATACTTAGTTAATTTAAGCCCCTGGCTGGAGGCTTTGAGTTCTCTCAAGGCAGTCACAGGATAGTCCGGTTAAGTAGTCACGACCTCTCAAGGTCAACTACGAGATGCCATAGTTAAAAAAAAAACACGCCGCTGCCATAAGGATTCAGTTATTCGTAGCGAACGCACGTATAACGACCAAGCAGCAACAATAAACGCTGAAATTTTGAGCTATGTTCCGGGGGATTATGTTGAGTATATCTCCATTAACAGAGTCATGGAAGAAGGAGAATCTACAAGCTACCCAGTAGAATTTTTAGAATCCCTCAATGCTCCTGGACTACCAGCACATAAAATAAAATTAAAAGTAGGCGTACCCATAATGCTTCTTAGAAATTTAAGCCCCCAAAACTTTGCAATGGCACCAGGTTAAAAGTGACCAATTTACAACGAAATCTGATAGAAGCAGAGATTTTAACAGGGTGTGGAAAAGGTGAAAGTGTTTTCATTCCTCTGATTCCTCTCATTCCAAACAATTTTCCATTTAGTTTTAAACGAGTCCAGTTTCCAGTCAGCCTATATTTTGCGATGACAATTAATAAAGCCCAAGGTCAGACGCTGAAAGTTGTGGGTGTAGATCTAAGTAACAGCTGTTTCTCGCACGCTCAGTTGTATGTGGCTCTGTCGCGGGTTAGCAATCCTAGGAGCCTGTATGCTTTCATCCCCGATGGCCATACGTCAAATATTGTATACAGAGAAGCATTACTGTAAAGTAAATTTTTAGCTACCCAAACGACGGTATTTATGTAATTCAAAATATGCTGCCCGAAAAGTCACTATTACACGCGGACGAAGTCGCGGGCACAGCTAGTAGTGAATAATTTTAAATAACCCGTGAAGTCCTGGGTGTGCCTCCATTCTGCCAGCCTGCCAGACTGCCAGGCTGGCCATATTCCATTCATTCTGGCACAAAAACTGGCGGTATATACACTGTATGGAGTTTGGCAGTGCAGCAAATGTACGAGAAAAAGACAAGCGTGTTGCGTTGAGGGGTGTGTACCGAAACGAAATTGTTGGCGCGAGTTGTGAGCAACAGCGATTGTAGATGCGTGACGTGTTTTATTCATAATTTAGGAAAAGTGGCGGCTATTATCACGAGGTGAACATATGAACAGTATTAGTGATTAACTGTCACTATATGATATGTATACACAGACACTGCGAAGGATCAATCAACCTAGTTTCTCAGTGTCAGATAGTCAAAAGTTTTAATTTAAAATGAACCGACTTCTTACAAGAGAGTAAAACATTTGAATCGTTTAATTTTATAGTAGCTTTATCAGAATCAATTATTTTATGTTTAATATTAATCGGCATCGCAATAAATATGGTGTCAATGATTTCATCATCTCCCGCTCCCGTGTACGCTTCTCCCATACACTACACACTAGACCCAATTCCAAATGTAACTGCAGTGCTTGGCACAGCCGAGTGTTCAAAAAAATACAGTCGCGTATAAAATACAATTTATTCATTGGTTCATTGGCGTTTATACGGACGAATGCCAAATCACGCTGTAAACACACTACACACACACCTACTAAATAAATCGCGGGCAAAGTTTTACCGCGTCCTAGAATGGAGACTGCCGTCTATGCTAAAGTTTCGTGAAGAACGGTAATTGGTGGAATTTGAACGGAATAGGACTGGATCGAGTTTGAAAAGATCATAGTCATATTTTCATAAGTTTAATACACTTTTGGTATTGAAAGAATACTTCAGCTTTTTCGTAGTTTCAGTAGCACTAGGTGTGCGAGTAATAGATGAAACAATGTATCATATTACTTTAAAACACATTTGCAAAATCACCTGAAAATATTTCGCTTGTTTTTATTTTAAGACATGCATTTTCAGTTCATTTAAAAATCTGTGAAGAGTAAAATTCTACAAGTATTCTGCGAACGCGAACGCTATTTAGAAAGATACCTTATTAATGAACAAACGAAAGCAAAAATCCTTAAGGAACTTAAATTTAACGCATAATTTTGTCGGAATTCTCATAATAAATTCAAAATTCAATTTCTGCAGCCAAATGAACCCTCATCTTTACACGTGAATTAGACAATCTTGTGCCACAGAGTAGAAAAGAGACCTTCAAAATTTTGTCTGTCTGTTATATTTGGCGTGTTAAATCAAAAGATAATTGTACACTGTGGTCTAGTGCTGGTAATTAAGTCTGTAGAGGTATATAATCGCCTCATATCGTGCTTTCTCGTCGATTAGGCAAGCAAATGAGGTGAAAGGAATGTATTGTGTGCGAAAGAGACAAAGAGTGGGGCGAAGTAAATGACTATTGATTATGTTGATTTTGTTTGTGTTAGATACCTGAGATAAAGTCTCTCTTACTTTTGTTCAATGTTGCTTTCTTAGCATTTACGTGTAAGTGCTTTGATTTAAATAATGGAAATATAATTATTCCACTTCCATTTGCCTCTTAAAAACTTTTCACTTCTACTAAAATTGACTGTCTCTGTTCGGAGTCTCATGAACTTTCGGATATAATCGACTTGGCGCAAATATAAATATTCCTTGCACTTATAGATTAATCTGCAAAGCTCTAATTTAGCCACGAGCCACTCTAAGCTGATTGTTAAAATTGTATTTACTCTGTAAACAATACGCACTGTGAGACATTTATGGTACAAGTCTAGTCTAAACCTAAAGCGTTCTAACAGCCTCAATGTTTTATAAAATAGATTGAAATCTAATTCGAGATTCAGTGCAAATACCCGGAGTTTTTGCACTGAATTGTCTCAAGGACTAAACGATTATATTATAAAAGAATATTACAAAAATGTTGGCCTTATTGATTATCGTGCTATGTGTATATTTTGTATGGTTTTATTTCGATATTTTACTCGGGTCTAATTCAATGCTCATGAATTATCTGGGTTTAAATTTTTTTCACACTAATATTATAAAGGCGCATGTTTGTGTATGTGTTTATATGTTTGTTACTTCTTCACGCTCAAACGGCTGGACCAATTTTGATAATAACGTTTTATATGGAGGTAGCTGAGACCCTGGATTAACATGTAGGCTACTTTTTATCCCGATATTCCCACGGGATTGACATTTGCGCGGGTGAATCATTTACACGATGCAAGTTGTCTATGTCAGCTTACAATACGATGTAAGCAATGACTTGCATAGTTTATACAGTGTTTAGATGACGCAACTTTTAATGATGCTTCAACTAAATCAAGCAATTAAATTGCACCGTGTAAATCAGACGGTAAGTTATAAATAAATATCAAGTTCCCATTGAGATTTTTTTTTTATAAAATCACTGACATATTTCAAGAGCGTTCGTTGTTTTGTATTGATACAAGTTAAACCGAATCTCCGTAGCAAACGTGCCAACAGAGAACACGGAAGATGGAAGGAGTGCAGCCAATAATAAAACATTATGATAACAGTAACAATATGTTTAGACGTGGACAGTTTACTGGGAAGTGGACACCTGTGACTTAGTACTCGTAGTATATAGCTCGATGTAGGTATAGTCAACGTCTTCATTGCTTGAGCACCCTAAGGTTGGATATCACTTGCACCACGTCATTATGTCTATTACTGATTTACATCCTACTGACAACCTTAGTGAATTCTCAATTTACAGATAGTTTTTTTTTCTTCAAATGTGGTAAAACTATAACGAGTTCCATTATAGCCTTTACGGTATAGCAAACCCATTTACAAAAACCTTCGATATTGAGTTATTAAAGTGCGTAATTTAATAGCTTTATTGAAAAGCCATCTACTATCGATATTCTACGACTTTATGACCTTCAAAATGAATATTATATAATTTTAAAGCCAATTATGATGCAAATTATTTCAGCGCGTAGTTGACGCGGGCTACTCACTCTTATTAACATAGTAGTTTACAAAATGCACAATACAATAACCTGCACAGTGCCTGAATAAGCCAATGTAACATGCATCTTGCACATACAAGAAACATTACAATAAAGTACTACGCGAGCGCTACGCCGTAGCAGTAACCGCTACGCTAGCTACGCTTTCATAGCAAAGAAGAATATCGAATCGACTTACGTTTGAGTATTCATTATTGTTAACAAAGGAACTCAGAAATATGTCAGAAAACAGCACACAGCATGTATATTTTTTTCGTGCTAATACTTTTCTGTAATATCTTGTCAACCCATACTAATGTATCTAGAATTATGTTTGTTGCAATGCCACCGTGTCGCGGTGACCCATCTTACATTACTGTAAGTCGTGATCGATGGCTGCACCTGTGACTGATCGCTCAGCGTGTTTGTTGCTACGTTTTCTTGTATTGGATATTGTTGAAAAATTGTAGTGTTAACATTTATTGTTGTCTTTTTCGTTCTGGAGCACTTTACACAGTATAAATGAAACACAATTTGTATGACAAATTTACTAATTAATTTTAATTTTTTTTTGTGTTTTAATTAATTTTATTTATTTTAATTTATTTTTTGTATTTTTATTTATGTGTAATTTTTACTCTGTCTAATAGATAGTGCAGCCTACCCAGATTTAGTACAACTAGCCCTAAGTAAATTTTCTCATTCGTAGATAGATAGATTTATTTATTTGCACAGAATGTAGGTAATTAATACAATAAGTGTTACAATATTTTTGTATCCTTATACATTCTGCCTCTCACTCTGCATATGTGGTGGTGTATTCATAATTTGCCAAAGATTATAATTATTAGCAGCTAACAAGCATATTTCTGCCCTCGTTGATCGGATTGTGAACTTTCTTTCTTTATATATTTATTAAAATCTCCCTGACAACTATCATTACAGATGTATGTACCCAATGCGACAGTGCGGTCATTTTACAAATCTATACTAACTTATTATTTACAAAACTAAAACTAATAATCTAAAAAGTAGTTCTTGAAACCATCCATTAGTCGACTTGTACAACCTTAAAAATACTTTAACTGTTATAAAGAGTACTACGAGATTAAGTCAACATCCGCTGTTCTGTGCTTTAAAAAAAAAGATAAATAAACAACCTATTCTCAGCTGTAATAAACAAAACAAAAGTACTTACTGAAACCATAGAACTTCGTAGCCTAAACCTAGAACAACGCATTAAGAACAATAGAACCACATTTGTGAACTGTAAAAGCCATTAAAAACATTATCGTGAAGACACACCGTCCCCCGCCGTGTGTACGCGGCGTTACATTAAGCGTATTCAAAAGGCGGCCGTTCTACTAACGAGTGACAAAACTCCGTGTGCTACTTAATATGTACCTTCAAAAACCGTTGGGTTAGGAGGTGATGATAAACGGTAGCGGATAGTTGAATAATAAACAGTTATGAAATTGTTAACTTCACATCACCTTCACTTTTATAAGTAGTAGGTACGGTAGGACACATGTCAAAAGTCTCTCCGATCGCATTTCCTCTTAAGCTCAAAGCGTTGCCACGTGCGGCCTACTGCTGTACATTCCTAAAATATTTCCTGAAACTTTATTGCCATTTGCTTTGTCAGCTTTGAAATACCATTAAATGTGTATTAAAAAATCCCTCGATAATTTTTTTTTCAGTCTTCCTCTGGAGATGTAATTTTTTTTGTGTTTTTTTTCAGGCTCTACTGATTGTTCAAGTTACGTAAAAAAATTGGTTTTCTATAGCTTATTCAACTGAACTGTAATTTCACTCAAATCTACCTTTACCCAGGATTGCTGTCTTTGAGACATTTATTCAGATTACTTTATAATCGATTCCTGAAACAGTACCTATAATTTTTGATTACCAAAAATTACTTGACTAGGCTGTAAAGGATTTAATTATTTATTCCGTATTTCTGAAAACGTTTACGACTGAATAATAGTCTAGCCTGACTTCAATGAAAGCTTTTGATATTTAAAAGATAAATGTTTATAGGCAATCTTTAATCGGATCTTAAAAGATATTCAGATGTTTTCAACCGTGAAATTGTTTTATAGTTGATATTTAAAATTAAATATTAACTGCAGAATCAGTTTCAGATGATATTTATTAAGCTATGTGCATACACGAGAAGTCAGCACATAGACAAATGGAGATATAAATATTTAAAATTAAGAATAATAAGAATTTTAAAAAGAGGTTCTATGAGAAGTGTTGGCTCTTACAATATTGCCAAGCAAGAAAAATAAAATAAATCTGTCGGTCTGTTTATTGTTTGTAAAGGGTAGATAAATGAAAGAACTACATCATCATCTGCCTAACCTTTTCCCAACTATGTTGGGGTCGGTTTCCAGTTTAACCGGATGCAGCTGAATGCCAGTATTTTACATGGAGCGACTGCCTATCTGACCTCCACAACCCAGTTACTGGGTAATACGATACCCCTTGATAAGAATGGTTGTCAGAATGAACTTATTGTGTTAGAATTATTGTGTATCTAATTATAATGCATTGATGCATTTATTTTACTGTCAACTGTTCTAATTTCAACAATCTGAATCTTGTTATCAGAAGCTGGAACTGTTTTAGTTATTCTGCCCAAAGGCAAGTGAAGTGTTTGTGTTTCTAAGTAAATTTAAAATATTATTTGCAAGTTTAACTAACAATAATGCGCAATTTAGCTTCGACATAGTCAACTTTGAATGTAAAGGAGCGATACGTGACTTTGGACATAATAAGTATTCGTGATATTTACCGTCTACGTCTATCATTTCGTGACATTTTACGTTGTGATTTCTTGCAGTAAAAGCAGCCAACTGAATGCGCTCAATAATATCGTTTTGTAGGGCTAACCGGATTTTCTGTCATTATCTTAGTTGCAAACGTGAAGGAACGATCAGAAAAATATATGTCGCTCTCTGTTGACATTGATATTATAGCAGTTAATTTATGTACTTAGCTGTGCTTGTTATGGCGATGTTCATTGGCTCCTCGCAATACGATTTTGTATTTACTAAACAAAATATGATGCAACAATTGGAGGCACAATATTTTTACACTAATATTAATTATTATTAGACTCGCGCACATCAATTTTTTTACATCTATAACTTTTCATATTTGTTTCGTTTCGGCACAAAAATTGTGAGACATATGCAAAAAAAAATTAAATCTGATAAACTATGATGTGAGATGTCACGTATGGAAGAAAAAACAAAAGAAGTTAAAAAATGTTTTAAATTCAGAATTTCAGAATAATAAAAATTAATTATAAAAAAGGTATTACACCTTCTTTTTTGCTCGATCTTATTATAATAGTTGTATTCAAGCTCCTCGAAAGCTAAATATTAAAACCATAATGTTCATGTTTAGATGCTCGTCAATATTGAAACGCCCAACCGTTTCAATATTGACGAGCATCACGATTGATCTCACGAACTGTTGCTCATCAGTCGAAAGTTCGAACCATTAGGCTGTTACCGGTACATCAGGTAAGGGAGCTGCTGCTCCACAGACAAAATTATCTACCTGATATGTTACCTGTAACTAATTTGGAGGTAGTGAAACAAGCCACATTTATTAAATAATAAATAAATACGATTGACACTCATGACATCTTTTATCAAAAACTCGCTACCCGCTCCGCTTGTCTATAAAGTCACCGCCTCGTTCAGCACTCATTACGAACTCGTGAGACAAAAGCCTCGCTCAAGTTCCATTATGATATAAAAAGGAAGGGTCGCTCCCATACAACTCACACAAACAAAATGTAATACATAAATTGCGTTACACTGTTACAATTGATGAGAGTAAGTGCAGAAGGTTCACGTGCAATGTGAAATTCAAGATGACGTATGACGCCATTGTATTGGTACACACGGCTACACACCAAGCTGTATAATTCCAGTTTTAGCTGATCTCGCATTGCATAGGTTTTTCGTACAATCATAAGTCAGCTTATAATGGCTTGAATTGTAGCCGTGCGTACAAACAAAAACGCCGCTAGTAGATACTAGCGGCGTTTTTGTTTGTACGCACGAATTTGCTGAAAACAATACACATAAATAGATATTTATGTGTATTGTTTATCTATGTTGTAATTGAGAGTCTTGTCATCGGTTCTAGATATTATTGTACACAATTTACACAAGAAAATCTTTAAAACTTGCGTAGTGTAAACAGAAATCATAAGTTGAAAAATAATTCCAGTGACAAATGGCAAAATCGAGCATCAGACAAAATCAAGGTCAATAGTAGGGCCAAAAAACAATTTAAAAAAATGCAGCCTATTTCGGTGTTGGTTATAGACATTTTTTTATTATTTAAGTCGCTACGGTACCTCCGTAGCGAGTCTGTAAACCTTCTGATTTACTTATTCCGTGTCCCCGCCCAACCACTAGAAGTAAAACTTGGAGTTTGTTTAGTTCTTCGCTTTCTTCAACTTTATTATCGCTTACAATGTTTGTGCCGCGAGTATTGTCTAAAGCTGTTGTTATGGGACAGTTTTCATGTCGTATTGTGTGCAAACAAAGTGGCCAACTTGAGGTGTATTGCTTGCTGTGTTTTTGTTCAGCAAATTGAGTTTGAAGTGTTGAAAAAAGTTGTAAGTATTTATTTCGCCTACCATGATTTTTTTTCCGGGATCTGCTGGTACACAGTTTCATCAAAATGTTGTACCAGCCCAAAAAAAACCACAACCAAAATCCCTTGTATCAAGTTCATCGGCATAATCATTTATTTTTAATATCATTTCACGTTTCGACTAAAATTTGACAATAAAAACCTAATTACCTACCTAATCTCTTCTGATTTCTGCGGACTCATACCAAAGCTCGACAATTTGTACTATTACATACTATCTCGTAATTTTAAGAACGTACACAGTCTAATCTGTCTCAATCTGTCAAAAATACCTGTAATTTCCCTACATTTTTGACATTTGTTTGTCGCCGAGTTGAGACTGCGACTAGATTTTGAAAGTTTTAAATTATGAGAATTAGCCTGCTGATCTTTGTTCTATGTAATATCAGGGAAATTACTTGTTAAACACATTGACACTCTACTTCAATTTGCCGTATTATAGCTATTTCTTACGACTGTCAAAGAATTGCAGTTGTGATTTGAATAATCGGACATTTTAAGTTTGTAGATAATTGGCCTGACTTTAAATTATACAATAACAACGTTAACATTTAATCAATACAACAACGAAGCATCAAACCAAATAAATACTACGTAGTCACAAATGAGGAGCAAACATTTGACGCCGCTACCAAGGACTGCTTCGCTCCAACTCGTAAGTCCTCGGGCGGTCCTGTAATCCACCGCAAGAGGATTGCCCGCGCATTGACCAGCCACCATTATGACGCGGCGCAGTTTATGGACGACTTCCTCGGACGACTTCTTGCAGCTTCCGGGAATATTGGACATTTCTGTAAAAGTTGAATACTTAAAAGTTACTGGCCAGCGGGCTAAACAATACATGATTCTTTTTAGGTCTAATAAACAGCATCAGTGACAAACCTAATTTGCCAACTAGGTTTGCCTCTGATGTCCTGTTAATAAGTGCTATTTTTATTTGATGACTTGACTCGCAGGCTCACATAGGAGTCATTTCTATGGGGTAGCTATTTTGCTAAGCAAATCTTTACTAATTTAATAAGGCTGAAGAGTTTGTTTTTTTGAAGTGAAAACTTCTTTAGGCGCGTTGGGCATTTTTTGAGATGGGAAAAAACCATTGAACTCGCGCCACTTTTACCGTAAGCACCACCGCGCGTGTTTTGTTTACAATACGATTAAAAAAATACCCGCTTCGGATATGTTCAGCTGTCCTCGGGATGTACTCGGTTTTAATGTATATCCGATATGTCAGTGAGTGATGGCAAAGTATTCTGTTTGTGTTTTGTTTTCACTTCCGTCGGCACTCCCGGAGTGCCACTGGTTTTTTTTTGTTTGAACACGCTAATATCTAGAGCTATCAGTCGAATTTAACAAATTATTGTCAATTAATAGCCCAATTCTTGAAGAAGGTGATAGGCTATATAACATTGACGTTACGACCTTTAGATACCGAGAAAAAACTTAGAAAGAACGCTATGGGAAAATAAAGTAATAGCGCGGGCGGGCGACACTGCCGGGCACAGCTAGTGCACTAATAAAGTAAAAGTTTTATGTGCCTGTAATTTTCATTATTTGTACTTAAACATAGCTATGCTTAGAACCAATGTCAAGGCCGTAAACAATTAATTCTAAACACCCGCTTATCTCTTGCGTCTCAGACCCTGTATATCCTTAGCCTAATACTGGAAGACATTCGTGAGTAGTTTAAGGATTATCGGCTTCCGATACGTGCCGACAAGTGTTCACGAGCCGACGATTAGCGGCTTGAGATACTACCGATAAGCAATAAATAGTGTTCTTATCGTGAAGCACTGTCGGAGTGGACTGTGTGAGTTTGGGGCAATCATCGAAAGAGTAGGCGTTGGAAAGAGTATAAGTTCTTGAACAAATGGAGCAGGTTAGTTGTTTTTAGGATATTATAATAAAAGTATATACACTGACTCGATAAACTTCTCATACTAAGTCAACGAATAGCTATTAAAATTCACATAATTATAATATTCTATTCTAACTAATAACAAACTAAAATATGGTGTCGAAGAATTCCTCCGCATCGTTGTCAACTGGTAAGGTACCCAAGAGACAGGCGGCATTACCACGTTATATGGCAATACTTACTTATTCCCACACTTAGAAAACGAATATCCTAAACGTTGAAAGAGCTCAACGTCTTCTCCTAAAAGTTGCTCTCTACAAACCACGTTTATACGCTACTACTACACTCTACAACGAAGCAAATGTGTTAACAGTCAGACAGCTTTATATACTATTAACAGTTATAAAAAAACATTCCTATATAGACGTTTCTACTGCTAAGCAGAAGGTTAATACTAGGCGATTTTATGAAATTTGTGAAACAAATAAATTAAAAACGTCTTTTGCCCAGATTTTTTTCAATTTCAGAGCAAGCAGATTATATTAATTAACAAATTTCTTGCAATTATTAATTTGTCTAAGATAGAATGTAAAAAGAAGCTTACATCGCCACTGCCCAACAGCTCGCTACATGCTGCCCTGCAGGTTTTTGTATCCCTCTTGGTCCGGCTCCTCACCTTAGACCTGTTCCGACAACTCTTCTGGCACAGGCCTAGAGTTCGGAGCACTCAAGCCCCACCACGACGTCAACGTAGAGATACGGCGATGGGGTTATTATTATTATTATTACTTAGCTCCAAGGTAAAAGCCAGCCCTTGGGTCACGGGAAGTGTCAATCAGCCATGAGCACCCGGGCCCCACGACCCGAGGACTTCATCCCCAAACGGATCGAAAATATAATTATCGATAAGGTTATTATACTTACACCGCTTGAGGTTTTCCGCAGCCCCAACAGCAGACTTAAGGCCTACCCACCTTCCATGGAAATAAAGACATGTTGCCCGGTCTCCTGCCATCGTCGCGTGGTAAGCCATTGGGAACGCCGACGGTAACAAGAGCTCGTCGGATGATGTCATTAATGTTCACGTGGCGCGATAAGTGACCTGCGCTTCGGCTGCAAGGCAGGCTGTGGTTTGCGAGGATGTTGACCACTTTGCCACAGTGATAGCGACGAGGAGAACAACAAGGAGCTCCTAGTCGCAGGGAAGCAGCTTGGCGGAAAGTAGTTCAGAGTTTAATTGAGCATCGCTAAAAATATCGATAGTCTACCTACCTGAAGGAACGTACGGTGACTTATGACTTGACACCTGAAAAAAAGGTAAAGGAACTTGAGTTATATGTTTAATTGCTTCCTCTTTGACTCAGATCACAAGAAGCGGCGTAACAGCATGGCTCTTTGATGAGAGCCCCAAATGAATTATTTATGAATAAAATCTGAGTTACACAGAGTTTATATTTTTTTTCAGCTATAAAAAATGATTCACTTTAGATTTTAAACACGACTTTAATTATGCCGCTTTCGTTTTGTATTCTTTAAAAGTAAACGTCAAAAGTTGCAACGTGATACGTGCCAGCTCGCCAGAAGAAAAAACAAAGGAAAATAAAATTCCACACTTCACTCCTGACTGTCCAAAAAGTTTCAATTCAATTCTAACCGAAAAAGAAGGTCAACTTTTCGCATAACTGGACACCGACACACCAAATAACGTTACGATGAGTGCATCGATTGCTCTTTTTGTATGAGCTTCGATTCGAACATTTTGAACTATCCAAATGATGTAAACGTGACACAGCGTGCTTTTTGCAAACACGTCCTTTGTGTTTCAAAAATCATTTGAACATGGAAAAGTGTTGAAGTTTCCTGGATTAGATAATTCGATGGATGGATCCTTAGATCACACTAAAACTGTCTAGAATATTGTTAAAGGTCTAAAGGCAAAACAATTTCGTACAGCGATGTATAAATCAGCCTATTTTTATTTGATTGCTTAGTAATCACATTTCTTTAAAAAACTTTCCAAGTATTTAGTAATGATTGCTACTTGTGGTTTAGCCTCCAAACCACTGAAGCACGTATCCAGCTAAATACCCATGAAACGAATTATTATATCTTGGTAGTGGGCAGTAATTGAGGTTGGAAGGCGTCCAGCGTCGGCAATCACGTTAGAAACACCGATCGGTACAAATTAGTCTGAGACTATTAAGACAACGTGTTTGATACGTAGGTACGTGAGCCTAGTACTTACTAATTTTGAAGGTACCTACTTTTTCTCGGGTTGAAATTACAGCTAGATAACAGTTTAAAAACAAAAAAGTTTTAAACCGTTATCTAGCTATATTCATAGAAATTATGTACTATTGTGTAACTTTTAGTACAGTGTGGAAGGCAACGTATAAAATAAAGTAATGTGCCCGCGTGTAATGTGTGTACAAGTAATCTTCTTTTGGAAAAATACATTCAAAATGTTATCATATAGATAAATGTTTGCGACTTCTTTTATTTATCCTCTTATCATTGGCCCTTGTCACCTACACGACTCAGCAGCTAAAACAATTGAAACCCCTACAAGTTCACATAATCAACTACCCACTAAACTGCCGCTATCCATATTGAAACTAGTCGACTCCACACATTACTGCCCTTTATTACAGCCCCCTCAATCACGGGTTATATACGCTTCTACAAACAGGATGGTCCTTTAAGACAGTCCTAAGGATACCAGTTTTTGGTCCTTTTCTCCGCAAAGATTGGGAGTTCCGTAATTGCGACGTAATAAACGGCCTCTTTGTTTGATGTTGATCGCATTTGCGAAGTTGTTTGAGAACTCAAACTTGTTGTTCAGTTATTAAATGGAGAGGAAGTAAACAGTTAGGATTTTCGACAGTATTTGTAGGACCATTGTCAGTAATGGTATTTGATTTATGTTCTTTTTTCCGCTCGCTTTAACAGATTTGTTCAAATGGCAAAATGCTTTCTGTATGTAAAATATAAAATATTTTACCTTGCGGTGACATCTTGAATATGACAGCAGTGCTATTTACTTGTATCGTAACTGAATTCTGTATTTCCGTTCACAAGAAAAGTAGCCGATTTCATACTAGAGTTTTCTGTAAGACCGACTGACGCTTAGAAGCTTTCAGAATTTTTAAAAGTTTAAACTTGTTTCTATCTTAGATTACGTTTGAAAACAATAAAATTCTTCTTAGAGATTTCAGTTGCGAAGACACTTGATTCGGGATTGAATTCTTCACTACCCAACAATTTTTACTAAGAACACAGATCAAAGAAGGAAGTGAGACTTGGCAAAAGTGCTATAATTTAACTAAAAACGATATAATAACTTCAAAAACTATATACCTATCATAAAGCTATGTAGATTACAGTAAAGTTGTTACCGCTGTCGACAGACACCTGCACGATTTAGGTCTTATTTTCAAAAAACATCTATTATACTTTCACTGATCCACTTTCACAAAGAGCCCTATTCTAATACTAGGCTAGTGCCAGTGGTTGTTAAAATTGTAAGACTTTTAACATTCTTGGATCTTAATTGGTTGAAGGACACAGAACGAGACACACTGAAAGTAATATAAGGTAAGTGTGAGAAGATAGGACTGCACTGTGGTCAATATAATGTGCTAGCCAAAGTCTGACGATATATTATATTTCATATAGGGCTTTCTAGGTTGTGTCATACTTCTGAACTTCAGAAAATATTTCTTTTTTCTACCATCTAAGGTCACAGAAAGAAGATCTTTACTGAATCTATGTCCGATACAGATTTTTCCAACTTCCATCGCTTGGCAGACTTTTTTAAGTTTTAACAGCATTTCTCGAAGTTTCCAGCGCTTTCAGCTTGTCGAGTAGAACTGAAACTGATATTTTATAATACTATCTTGCAGATTTATAGCCATGAAGTACGTTTTAAAAGAAACTAATTAAAAACGTAAGTCCAGAATTTATAAATAGTACATTACTGCAGTGACCTGCAAAAGAGGCAAGACTAGCATACGTGTGCCTCGGGTTCGCCTCGGCCCACATTTTCACGTTCGTCCGTCAAAGGGACCACATGCAGTCCGACAGTGACCGCGCTTTAGCGCGGTCACTGTCGGACTGCATACAAAATAAAGAGAAGCGCGATGACACAACTCCGGTAATTTATTGCAAAATATTAAGCAATTATCTATTTCCATAACATCTATTGTTTGGACAAAAAAATTAAAACACTAGTGCTTTAGTGTGTTGTTTGTAGAATAATGTGACAAAAAATCAGAATGATTGTATGTATATGAGTATGATTTTTATTGTAAAAAGAAAGTTTTTAGAGGTACCTTTATGATTTTTTTCTATCGTATCAAATTAGTTATATTATGTTTTCAACACACTACCTAACTAGCATATATCCTGAAGAATCACTACATAGTATAAAACAAAGTCGCTTTCTCTGTCCCTATGTCCCTTTGTATGCTTAAATCTTTAAAACTACGCAACGGATTTTGATGCGTTTTTTTTTAATAGATAGAGTGATTCAAGAGAAAGGTTTATATGTATAATAACATCCATTAAATAGTGGAGAAGTACTGTTATTTTTGAGGTTTCTAATGTGATGTCGTAAATAATTACATTTTTTCCGCTTACATTGCAAACGCAGGCTGAACCCTACGAGTTTTATTAAAATAATGTACTAAGTATTGTACACATTGAAAAGGTCTACAGAAAAGTCCGTGATGGTATATGTGATATGTAGGGAGCGTAATAATACTACCGTATGCTTTAAACACTAGTTTATTACTGGGCCCGCACGCGGAGGCGCGGG
This sequence comes from Luperina nickerlii, assembly GCA_963855955.1. Lineage (NCBI taxonomy): Eukaryota > Metazoa > Arthropoda > Insecta > Lepidoptera > Noctuidae > Luperina > Luperina nickerlii. The sequence goes on from OY979668.1 coordinate 23,834,191, forward strand.
CGCACGGACTCTTGCCACCGCGGCGGCATGCGTGTACGTAGGCACATATATATCACTCCTTCACACTTAGACTTTGAAACCTGGTAACAATATAAATATCAGCTATGTAATTACAAAATTTGTAGGTAATTAAAAGTATTTCTTATAATCTATTATTTTCCTAGTGCGCTTCGAGCGTGAGGGTGTGGCTGATGGTTCTGAATGTGATGGTAAGTCAACTATGTGTCCGTCGATGCTTGGGGACCGATTTCCCTCGGGCACAACAATCTCGCCCTGCCCTGGTGGCGTCGGTGGCGTTGCTACATTATCGGCGGCCATTCCCTCACTCTCGGCCGCCTCACAATCACCCCATTCCTCACCATCACCATCATCAGTGGTGCGTTCCGCACCTAGTGCTACAGACTCATCACTAGCCTCTTGACCAGTATTTACTGTATCGGACGGTTGATACTGATGTGATACCATCTCTCTAGTATTTGTGATCAAGTTCTCATTATTACCCGTATATTTAATGATTTGATCTACATGTCTAATACACTGGTGATTCAACTCTTTAATAAAAATGTTGTACATTTTATTACCTATCCTATCTTTTATTATACCTAATTGCCAAGTTTCTTTCCGTGCGCTGTACCATCGGGTCCAAACGACATCGCCAACCACAAATTGTCTTTTCCCGTGCACTGCAGGTGTATCAGACGAATTGAATGCTTTTGAAGGTAGAACTAAATCCAGACGGGATCGCAGGTTTCTACCAAACATCAAGTTAGCTGGCGTTTCCCCAGTGGTACAGTGCTCAGTATTTCTATAATTGAACAAATAGCCTAATAACAATTCGTTAATTTCAGACAGTGGTAAATTATCTTTTAAAATACATTTTAACATTTTTTTGCAAGTTCTGACCGAATTTTCGGCTTGACCATTACTGGGCGGGTGATAAATGGGTGACGTCATGTATTTAATACCGTTAGAACTACAAAATGTCTTGAACTCGATCGAATTTATTTTGGCGTCATTATCAGATACCAATACGTTTGGAATACCAAAAGTTGAAAATAGTCCTTTTAATTTCACTATTAGGGCCTTAGTTGTTGTTCCATTATTCATGAATATGCATTCTACCCACTTGCTGAATGAATCTACCACCACGAGATATACCCTTTGTCCTATGCTCATATAATCTATGTGCACGCGCTGCCAAGGTGCGGCGGCAGCGGGCCAGGGCGCGGGGGGGTCACGCGGAGGCGCGGGGCGCACGCTTACACATGTAGTACATGAGCCTATCCAGCGCTCGATGTCGCCGTCGATGCCGGGCCACCACATCCTACTTCGCGCGTTGCTTTTAGTTTTCGTTATACCTAAATGTGTTTCGTGTAATTCACGTAACATACTATCTCTTAGTGATAACGGGATAACTATTCTATACCCCCTAAAAAGGCAACCGTGTTCATACTGCAAGTCGGATTTGCACTGGAAAAAGGGTAAAATCTTGCTACATATTATTTTTCGTGGCCAGCCCATTTGCATATACCTAATTACTGTTTGTAACACTGTATCGCGCTCCGTAGCCTGTGTTATCTCGCGTATCGTGGTAGCGGGTGACGCTTCATTTAAAAACCTAAGCGCGTAATAAAAATCTACACTATTTTCGGTATTTTCCGACTTGTTTGTGCATTTTAAGGGCGCGCGTGAAAAATAATCGGCTACTAGGTTATTATCACCGGATACATAATGCACTACATAATTATAAGCTGACAATATAATAGCGTATCTTTGAAGCCTTAGCGCTGTTGTTACCGGTATGCCTGTCTTGTTATTAAATATGGAAACCAAAGGTCTGTGATCAGTTTTTAAAATGAATGGCTCACTACGACCGTACAAATACTGATGGAACCTTTTTACTCCAAATATAATAGCGGTCGCTTCCTTTTGTATCTGGCTATAGTTCCGCTCGCTGGAGGTAAGCGAACGGGATGCATACGCGAGAGGGCGTTCGTGCGCGTCGTCCTGTCCGCGCTGCGATAGCACAGCACCGAGCCCGGCCGGGCCCGCGTCTACTGTCAGCACGAGCTGCGCCGCCGGCTCAAAATGCGCCAGTACCCGCTCTGATGCCAATTCGCGGCGCACTGCCGCCATTGCCTGCTGCTGCCTTTTTCCCCACTTCCAGGGCATATCGCCCCGTAATAGCTCGTGAAGTGGACTCAGCAACGATGAAGCGTTGGGAATAAAATTCCTATAGTAATTAACGACTCCTAAGAATCTTTTTACTTCCGTAACGTTAGTTGGCTCGGGAGAGCTTATTATGGCCTTGACTTTATCCGGACTGGTCATTAGCCCCGCTTTACTGATCACGTACCCTAAATAAAGAACACTTTGTTTGAAAAATTCGCATTTTTCTTTTTGAAGGCGTAGCCCGGCATCGTTTAATCTACCTAAAACGTCTGTCAATCTTTGAATGTGCGTATTCCTGTCGGGACCCGTAACACAGATGTCATCAAGCCAGACGCTGACTCCTTCTATGCCAGCCAAAAGCGTCTCCATGGATTTTTGGAAAATAGCCGGTGCGTTAGCTAGCCCGTAAACTAGACGCGTATATTTATACAAACCTTTATGCGTGTTTATCGCCGTAAGTTCCTGTGATGACTCATCCAAAACAAACTGATTGTATGCATTTTTTAAATCAATTTTACTGTATAGCTCGCCCCCTCCAATCTTAGCAAAAACCTCTTCAATTCTTGGTAAAGGATATTTTTCTATTACGAGGTCCTTATTTAGTGTTACGGAATAATCTCCGGCGATTCTTACTTTACCGTTCTCCTTTAACACCGGTACAATCGGAGTTGCGTACTGCGCGTGATTGATCGACACCAAAATACCTAAACTTACTAATCGTTCTAATTCTTGTTCGACCTTATCTTTTAGCGCAAAAGGGACAGTTCGGGGCTTATAAAATTTTGGAACGGAGTTTTCTTTTAGTTGCAGGCTTACTTTAAATTTATTGAATGAACCCAGCTCATCCCGCCACAGGTCAGGAAACCTTTCTTGTATATTATTATCGCTACACGCTAATGAGTTAATGTTAGTTGTTATTGTTAAATTGAAAACGGACATGAAATCTCTGCCTAACAAGGGCGGACCTCCATTCTTAACTACGAACATTTTAATTTTATGCTGCATTTTATTAAATTTCGCTATAATAGTAAAAAATCCTAGGGGAGAGATTTTATGTCCGTTGTACAGGCACATTTTAACATTACAGCTTTGTAATTTATAACGTGGGAACTTATTTAGGTATAGGCTTTCTGCGATAACACTACTGCCAGATCCTGAATCGAGTTCCATTTGGATACTTTGATCGCCAAGAACTAAATCAATTAGAAAAGGCTTGTCAGCCACATACCTTATATTAAAATTTCTGCACTCTTCACAACTCGCGTCCTGGGACTGGTTACCACCGCTATCTTCCTTAAAGTCAGTATGATTAACACACGTCGAACCCTTCTGATTACCGCACATTTTTTTTAAATGACCCTTTACACCGCACTTTTGACACTTATAGCCTTTGTAACGACACTTATCAACACTATGATTTTTCATACCGCAACTTGAGCAGCGATCCTTGTCGCGGCGAGATGCCGCGTCCGCGGCCCCCCGCGCCGCGGCCTCGGCTTGCTTGACCTTGGAATCCCGCGCGGTATATTGGTTCTTCCTTGATAGACGCGGCCTCCGAACTGGTGCCTAACATGATCTTCGCCTCTTTGGCACATGCTACCTGCTCCGCCAATTCAATAGCCCGCGATAACGTGAGAGTTGACGGGCACTGCTCAAACAGCTTGTCGCGTTCTGGACCTGCAGTCAGGCCAAGGACAAAACGATCCCTTAGATTCGTTTCTAAGGCGGTACCGAAGTCGCAATAAGTTGCCAAACCTCTCAATCGCGCCGCCCATTCTCCTATGGTTTCGCCTGTTTTCCTGCTGGCACTAAAAAAAATCGCCTTGTCCACGAATGAGCACTTTTTGGGCTTGAAATGGCCATCGAGTAACTCAACTAGGTCCTTAAAACTCAGCGCTTCCAATTCCTTTGGAAATGCAAGGTTAAGCAATAAACGGTACGTCTCCTCTGTGAGATGGCACAATAGAATTCCACTCTTCTTATCATCTTCTACACTATTAATTTTCAAGAACTGTGTTAGTTTGCCTTTTTGTATTTTCCAGTCGCTGGTTTTATGGTCGAAAATAGGCAAATGTCCTAAATACGCGTTCATTTTGTTAGCGTGGGTACTCTCCGACGTCGTCGCCAGTGATATGTAGGGAGCGTAATAATACTACCGTATGCTTTAAACACTAGTTTATTACTGGGCCCGCACGCGGAGGCGCGGGCGCACGGACTCTTGCCACCGCGGCGGCATGCGTGTACGTAGGCACATATATATCAATATGTCTATCTCTTAGATAACCCACAATAACTTTTTTTTGTCATTTACTTTTTACGACAAATAATGGCTAATTTTCGAAGCGATTTTAACCAATACAGCATTAATCCTTAACCAATTAAATACCTTGAATACATTGTTCATTCAATATAGATCTATATGGCCCTTTACACCGTATGATTTAAGTGAATATTTTCGAAGATATTACAGATTTAAAAATTGCGGGACGTAGCGTTTGCGGCGGTACCGGCCGGCCGCCCGGTGCGGCAAGAGCGTGCCTATAAATAGCGCGTCTGAGGCCGCGGTTTTCCCTATAGCACTTTGAATTTAGCAGCGATCGGACGCGTTTATTATAAAAACGTGCATCAGCAACAGCATCAGCATTGCACCCGTGCGAAGCCGGGGCAGGTCGCTAGTATCATATATTTTTCTGATTTTGTTTACTGTAGTCGATCATATAATAATATGATATATTTTAGGCATTATAAGACTTGCGTTTTTTGCGTTTAGGTCCTGTAGTCCTCTTAGTACCTGGTTGCGGCCAAGGCTTGTATAGTACTTTTCTCAAATAATGCGTGAAAATTCAACTTATGTAAATTCATTATGAATTCTTATCAATGACGAACAACAATATATTTTTTCACGCGCCAATATTATTTTCGTTTGTTACTTTTTTACTTAAACAGTTCTATTTGCAAGCCAGTTCGAGATTAAAAATAATTATTTGATAAGTTACCTCCTTGGTTACCAAGTTTCAACGGATAAAGGTCGTTCCATTCTTAAATTACACATTAGTTAAGAGTTTTTATAGTAATGGACTTTCATACTAACATTGCCGGCCGCTGTTCGCGTGTATTTGACCAGTACATACATTTTTAATTAATATCGTAGAATTTTGTCAAAATAATGCTCGAATTTCCGAGCGTGTTTGAAAAAACAATAATTAAAACTAGTTTTGCTGTTTGCACTTAGGATTCGTCAAGTGCCATTTTGATTGCATGTTAAACGGATATGTACTTACAATGCTACATGTGCCACCAAAATTGCCTCAATAATTAAATTTCAATTGTGAGAGGTAATTTCGTTTCGTTTCGTTTTCGTTTTGCCTTTCGCGATATCGCTGAAGGAAAACATCTAAAGGAAACCTAGACATAATATAAGTCTGAAATCACCAATCCGCCTTGAGCAAGGCAAAGCAAGCTTTCCATTCTTTTGCAGATTCACACGTTATACTAAAAAGTAACAACCTGATAGTATTATTTTATCCCACTTCAAAAATCAAAAAGTCGTCTATCTACAAAAAATATAAAAAGTGATCGAATAAAAATTTACGACACCCCGTAAAAACACAGGATACTGTAAAATTGTTACCTTTAAACAAAATTTTATACAGTTCCGAGAGAATGTTTTTATAAAGGGAATATTGAATTAGAAAAGAGATATTTCAGTTTATTCGTCAGATAGGTTGGAATATCAGGAACCCAAATATTTTATTAGAAGCTATAAAATATAAAAAATGTATGGTGTCGCGAAGTGGTGTCGGTATCAAAAGTGCAATAAACCCGGTGACACGTTTGTCGATATTATTGACGTCTATGAAAAAGGAGTCTACTATGTAGGAACTGCATAAGAATGTTCCCAGATGTTAACGCTCTCGTATTGGTTTATTTTATTCGCATCACTTTTCTACATCAGCGGTGCTATTCTGGAAAAATCTCACCATGAAAACTTAGGTGAAGTGAGCGTGGAGTGAGCTGTCAATAGTGTCAATTCCTAGCAAAAACAAACTCATTTCACCTAAGTTTTCACGGTGAGGTTACACTTAAAAATAATTGTATTTTTATTGTATAAAACCTAGAATAGTACTCACATTATAAAAAAGGCAAGTTGATTTAAAACGGGAGTTGTTTACTGTAGTTTTGGTAAATTAAAAAGGGTTATCTTAAATTCGCCGCAAAGCAAATTCGTCACATTTTTGTACATTCCATACAACTGCATTCGCCACTTGCATTATAAATATGTGTAAATTCGTCACAAGTCTTCGTTATAGGTACATCATTTTTGCATAAAATACATCTAGTTATTACAAAATGCTTGTTTATTAACACGTTCGGAAAGAAAAACTGAGCAGTAAACTAAATAAATAATAAATATTAAAATGACTAATTAAATAAATATTGGGCAGTGAAATGACTTAAGAGCGTTCAACCCGCGCGGGCTGGCAAAGTCGTATTTCTAGTGGTTTTTTGTGATTATTTTAATAAATTTAAACCCAAGTACAATGTTTACAGCCAAGCACTAGATCGTTGGTATTTATAAGTTTGTTATGATATTTTTTACAGTTATTTTGGTCATTACTCTTAAAAATTTACATACAATCTATTTTCTATATGCAGTACTTATTACGATTAAATATGTTTATTTAAGAGTAAATGTCAAAAAATATTATAAATACCAACGATCTAGTGCTTGGCTGTAATAAAATAACACTTTGGTACGGGCAGTTACATGTATGCAATAAAGAAATTAGAATTAGTCGGTAAGACTTCTAACGTGTGTTCTTAACGTGTGTTCTGTTACACTAATTTACCAACACTCGAAAAATATAGATTACTGCACTTTCACTTTTTTTCTCTTTCACATTAACTAATCATAATAACCTCCCTAATGGTCAAATAACAGTCGTAAAAAATATTCCCCTTAAAAACTATTTGTGACGTATCGAGCCACTACAACATCACTAACAGCATGTCGTCCCTAGATACCAGTACAAGTGCATGTACAAGTCCCCTAAAACGTAATCCCTGAGTCACGCCAGCCACTCTTCACGCTGCTTTATCGCCGGTAGTGGGCAGACACGGCGCTATTACCATAAAATATACTGACACACTATCTCGATTTTATGTAGCAGGGGATTACTCATGATAAATCATGGCGGATGAGACTAGTATACTATGGTGATTTGTGGAGCCTACTGCTAATTTAGTTACCCACTAATTATTTTACTTTAGGGTACATTAGCTTCATTCAAGGTTCATTAGAAAACCAGCGTCAAACAACATCTGTCTGGTAATAATGCTGAAATGACCCTTTTTGGCGCAGGCACACACAATTATTGTTGTTTGAAACATTATTTCTATTTTGTTAATTTTGTATTTCACGAACATTCATTACATAACATATTATTACCAATAATAATTAATAATAATCAAGTAATCCACTACACAACTATTTATTAAGTTTAAAATTTCAAAATTTTTCTTTCTGTCGGTTTTTAAAAGCAAGTCAACTGCGGGTTCATACCACCTTTATAATATACGCGCCACTCTATGTTGGTACCATTTTGTTGAAACTCTGATGTGTCTTCTCAACATCCGTGTGTCACTAACGGGATGCAGCAGAATACCAGCGTCAGGTATTGTACCTGGCATATGCAGAGCTGGACTCCCATTTGGTGCAACCATGACACACACCGCCCAGTAGTGATCGACCGTTATAGATGTTTATAAGCTAGGTGTCTATGGATCAATTTATCTTTTTAATCTTTGTTGTTTTTATTTTTTTCACCTTTTTTGATGTTTTTGATACCTGTATTGTGTCTTTTGTTGCACTAAATAAACCTTTTATCTATCTATCTGTGTCCAAATAAACTTTATTCTTTCTTTCTTTAATTCATTTATACTTTAGTAAATCACATTGCTTTGTTTTAAAATCTTTAAAAATCTACAATGTTATGCTTATTGGTTATTATATCAAACTCATTTCTAGCTTTTAGTTTATTCCAATACTTCATTAACTTTTAATGAAATTATATTTGTTCAAAAAGTGTACTAGTTCAGTGAAGCATACGGAAACAGGGTCTTTGTCACGCCTGCTTCAGTTTCAAGTAACAATACGAACTACCTTGGCACTAATGACAGTCACTTCGCCCCCTCGGTATCACGTACGTAAAATTCCATTCCGACGTATCAAGTAAGTACGTAACCTACTTTATTTAAAGAAAGTAAGACACCAAACTCGTTAGGGAAGGAACAAATTTGCCAGCGAGACAAAGAAAGTTGAACGCGATGCCACGCTATAACTCAACGAGAGATTATATAAATCATCGCACGAGGTTCGGCAGCTATTTGAGTTAGGGAAATATGCTGGTAGAGGAAGTTTTGGAGCTGATCCCCAAATTAATTAACAAGCTTTATTCAACAAGCATCGGCTCAGATTTAAAATCCGTCAGAATATTCAAATTAATTATTTCAAACTGTTTCTGTACTAATACCAACACTCGACTCACTGACGACAAGTGTAAATTAAACAACACAAGGAAACGAACCATCTGAAACGGAACAAGAAACTAATTACAACAAACTGTCATGGCGCCGCACAACATTCTAAGCTGAAATCTTAGAGATATAAATGGAAAATTAATTGTCAGCGTACAAGAGCTCTTTAAAACTGCATTTGTACGTTCCACGACTTGAACTGCATGATTTAGTGAAAATATTTCAGCTAAGGGTCAGTACACACCGAGACGCGCTGCGACGCACCGCACCGCGACGCGACGCTGCGCGCATATTTTAATAGGGCGATTTAAAATATAACTTTATTTAGGCACTACACGAAAAGATACACATTTCATTGTGAGAATTCAGAATAAGTTGCACCACGCAGCGCAAATCACTGGCGTCTTCCAATATCGTCCCGTCGCATCGCGTCTCGGTGTGAACTGAGCCTATAACATTACGAATATAAAATTGTGTTATAGTCGTACGAATTTCATTTGCAAGTACGAATGTAAAGAAATTGAATGAGTCTGGAAGTGCTGCTTGAATTCATGATAACCTAGTACTTGTAAAATGTAATTTAGTAAATGGTGGAGGTCTTGAGAATCTCTTGAACGGTTTAATGACTGTAGTATCTTTCAGTATGAAAACGTGTTGGGTTATTTTCATTAGTTTCTTAGAATGCGACAGAAGGACCGTAAGGAAGGACGAAATACCTAAAGTATTTGCCTTCTATTGAACACTTCTAGACGATTATTGTAAATTCTGAGAAACAACATTACCTGGAGAAGAAAATAGCAACTGCTGAATTTTAACGGTATTTTCACCTACACTGAAAAAAATAATTTCAATAGAAATTGATACTACTTTCGAGAAATGCCAGAAGAAGACGTAGAATTTAATCATAGTTTTTAGTCTTTACATATTCTATTTATAAATAAACATACCTATATTTATAAAAAGTCAAAAGGTCACTAGAGACGAATGTCTAAGAATGCGTAGTCTCCTACTGTAAACTGATTACAGCAGTCTAATATTATGCTAATTTTCAAGGTGTCATGGTGATCCGAATCATTTTACAATGACGATTTTTGGAACTTAAGGTTTTATCACAAACGGTTTTTATCTTTAACTAAGATACAAAATCTGCTTATCCAGACTATTATTACCCACAAGCTTATTGTATTGTTGCCACTAGACTTCTTCGCAGAGCAACCGATACGATATTTTAATAAATTTCTTTTATTCTGAAGAAAGACCGCCCCACAATGCGATCCCATTTGAGATGGATTACTTCCAAGTAGTAGTTAAAATTTAACTACTTTGTTATATATATGTAAATCTATTATAGACAATGAAAGAATAGGCTAGTTTTAATTTTGGTCTTTAGTTACCGAGTCAGAAATAATTTCGTCAGATTGATCTAGTCCATTTATCTAGTCTACTACTATTGTGGGCGATACAAAATAAAAATCGACCTCGATGAATAGACAAGTAGTTTATTATTTATTTTATTTAAATTACAATTATAGTATGTGTCGCGACAAAAGTATGGCGGTGCGCGCTAATATCGTGAAGTGATTCGTCCGGTTCGTCCGCGTGAAGCCTGTCGCGAGCGCCGTTGACATTGGGTGTGTTCGTATCTTCGTTAATACTTATGAAGAAGGGCTGCGTTCAGGCGTAGACAACTATGGTGTTTTTTTTATTTTTATATGAATATTACCATGGAACATTACATGAAACCAAGGAAACAGATTCATCCTTTATAATCGAGAATTAGTAAACAGTGAAACTGTATACTATAATATTATAATTAAACCTCTAGAAACGATAGTGACACTAAAGTTTTCACTCTCCCTATCTTAACAGTAATTTAGGTAGCGAGTTACAGTTGTATAACCACACGATACAACATAAGCTATGCGTCGCGAAACACCAATTAAGAGCAACAACAGAACTGTTCCATTATTTAGTAGTGTTAGCTACTTAGCCCAGTGTTGCCTTGGGCATCCCAATCGTGGAGGCTACATTTTTTTATCACCAAACTTCATCTCGATTAAATATTAAGTGGAAGGCGTAAAAACCGCGCGCTGGTAACTTCTGCCTATAGGGTGTAGGTACACTGAGAGATGAGCAACAGAAAATACAACAATCATTTTTATTTCCTTTTTAACTATCTAAACACCTAAAATTTGATAAAAATTACTTTTTTGTAATAATTTTGTCTCGAATGATCACATTTTTGCACTAAAAATGCATCAGTAAAAGGCATTGCCGAGTATTATTCAGCCAATTTATTGACCTTTTTACTCATTGCTCAAAAAATATACACAAATATTATCAGCCAGAATGTTTCTACTGCTGGGATTCAGGCCTCCTTTCTGTGAATTGAAAAATACAACATGCCAAAAGTAACTATACATTTCGCGGAATATCCAGTGTGTCCCCATACCAATACAGGCTATTAGAAGGCGTGAAGGTATCGGGGGTAGGCAGTAAAGCAGATTTACGAGTGACGTGCACAATGAGAGCCCCTATGAATTCGTAACGTATTGGCTTGCGAACAATTTCGATTCGGCTACATTTTAAATGAACTTGCTTGATAAAAGGGGTTGTAAATTAGTGACGAGAATGGTAGGCTAATGTGACAATAAATGGGGTTGCATGGGTTTTTCTAAAAGATACCATAATATTTATTAATAATTATGTAATATCTAAAGATTCCGGATGTTTTTATTGTATGTTTTTAGAAATTATTATTGTTTTAACTTCGTCGATAATAGAAAATATTACAGGAAATATCTATACTTTTAGAATACCTGTTTACTAAGACATATAATTTGGTTGGATGGACTTTGCCTAAGTCCTCAAAAAAATCTAATCCGGTATAATGGTCCCTTAACTTTTTTAACGTCTTCCTTTCGCTTTTGGCCAGTTGTTTCTAATAAGGTCTTCCAAACATCCAATGAACGACCAACTTATTGAACTATGAAAATCGTCGAAAACGGAGCAAATGGAAACATTAAGCCAAAATGCAAGCCCTGCCGACAGTTGCTGCTGCGATCGATCACGAAGCAGACGCATCATTCGTTCCCGTAGCAACAGAGCTCCTTGTGAAGGGGCTCATCTGGAAGTCCACTTTTGCCGCCAAGCACTATTATGAAGATAATTTATTAAAAATTGCAGGTACATAAGGTATTTCAGCAGGATGTCTAAAATCATAGATATACCTATGCATTTATATGTCTAAAATCGACAAAGCATCAATAGCTATCTCAGTATTGATGCTTTGATGATGGTGTATATACGTGGCGATAACTACTTAACATCAGGTAGTATTTGGCGTGTTTGCCAAACCTATCACATAAAAAGAAAATTTGGCAATTCTGCTAAACTATGCGCAAAATTTCGGGCTCTAATCCCCAATACATGTGGAGATCTGTTCAGTTTAAGGTTTTAAGCCACTTACTTCGGTTTCAAGAGCACATTACACCAGCAAACGACGGTAACTGTGGTGTAAACACACTGTAACGGCCACGAGACGTCACTCCTGCCCCTACGGTCTATTGACGCACTGGCGTGCTGCCAAATACTTCGGAATCTCTTTCAGCTGCTCAGCTTAACTTGGAACCTTATTGTAAGGAAGTAAGAAATGTATGATGTGCATTGATAAGTTTATTCGTGCGGTCAGCATGACCAATTTATTTTTGCAGTTCACTGCATCCGGTTTTCAACTGTGTGTCTAGGCAATATGGTTGAGTTTTATATTCCAGAAATAGATAGCGTTGGTTATATCTGGATGATAGTAACGGTAACGGGAAAAGGCTTAAGGGTCGTCTGGGGTGAGATATTCAGTTTTTTTACACGTTACATGCAAAAATGAAGCAATACTTCAAAAGAGGCATATCTCTTTATTGAAGTTCTATTCCAAAGCAATAAGGTTGAGAATCTGTTGTTGAAAATGAGGTTTTGGATATCATTTGTCATGAATTCTGTTATAGTGGACCTTCGAAATGGTTGATAATAATTTTGTGCTCATATAACAATCCGTCTGGAATGAAGTCCGGAGACCTCGGATGACCTCTGTTGACCAATAAGGCAGATATTATTGGACTTGAGATAAAAGTTATAGAAACACATAAACGTATCGCTTGAATAACAAATACCGGACGATGTTTACCTACTCAAAGTTTTACAAACAGAGCAGATTCCAAGAATGATTATGCTAGCACCGGATTTGTCATCCTGATATACAAGTAATACAATTAAAATAATTTGTTTTTTGATAAGTGGGCACTTGGACAACACATGTTTAACACGGAACTAGGCCTTCCTACATACAGAGATAGAACGAAAATAATTCTCTTTACTTCCTCGTGCGTCACGTGCAAGGGCTTGTTGAATAAAAATTTCAATTTGATATATTTATCAATATAGCGGCCAAGTGTGAATAGGATTCGCACACGAAGGGTTCCGTATCATCGTACAATATTGAATAATCTGTTGTTATAGAGAGTAGTACATACTCTGTGAAAGTTTCAAGTGTCTACCTATTATGGTTCCAAAGATACATACATCCCAGTGGGAGACGGACGGACAGCAGAGCTTAGTATGTAATAGGCTCCCGGCGGTAATGAAATTGTCACATTTCTTGACAGTTGTTGTTTATTAAATCTGTTTAACGTAGTTTTAGTAACTTTATAAAAAAAAGTATTAAAATTATCGGAATGTCACCTGTCGCCTGTCGGTTGTATTAAATAGGCCAAAATTGGAATCCTCACGATGTTTTACTCCACGTCGTACCTTTTTGGTACCTTCATGTTTTATTCCTGCAGCTGTAAAACCATCAGCTGTTGTTGTTGGCAAAAGTTGGCATATTCAGAAGCAAACAAGTCTCAACAAGCGATTGTATTATTTTGTTATAGAAAACACAATAGCAAGGGCAAGACAAAAACAAATCACTGAGCGACATCGTGACGTCACGGATAGCTCTATTACCGGACAAACAGTCGCCGACGTAATCGATTTAGTTGCGCTGCGCTCGCGCTGGATAAATTGATTTCAGTTTCACCATGGGACAAGTTATAAGCTATAGCGATTGCATTTGTCAGGACTTCGGGTGCGATTTCACCAAATATGTGCGAGGATGCGTAGCGAGGGAACCCACTAATAGGATAACCTCATCATTATAACCCTATGTAGTCCCACGGCTATTGATGCTGTTGTATATTGTTGTGTTAGTCGAAGATTTGGAAGCTCGCGATAGTACATCTGCAGAGAAATATACCTTTTTATAATGCCTGCCGATTCTAAAGCAGGAAACTCTATTTGCTTTGTCAATTCTGTCGAAAATGCTACTCTCTATAATTCCTTACTAATATGTAAACTGCTAAAAATGCATTATAAAGTTCTCAGTTCTAAAACACTACAGAAGAACAGCTATTATATTACTATGATTGCGGTGTGTTTTTGTGTTGCTATTTTTGTTACTTTTTATTATTTTTATTGCTTTTTTTATTTTTTGCTGTTATTGTGTTTAAGATCTTTTTCTTTTTTTGTTACTGCAGGTTGCGCAAGTACCCGCTATAAGCCACTATCTTAAACCCCACCTTTCTCTCGCTAAAGTCGTCGCGACGCGTTCAAGCGAAGACAGCTATCACTCGCCGTGCAGCGAGAACTAATTTATTCGGATATAGCGCTGAGTTCTCCAATACTGGACAGCAACTCCCGATACATATCCGGGACATGTGTGAAAATGGAACAAACCTCGAGAATTGATGTCAGCGAGACGATGTTCTTCGGTGCATCTTCGTCGAAGTGATTGTTTTATTCGTTTGCGTTTTGACGTATTATTACATATCATTTGTTGGAGGAAGATGTAGAAGATTTTTTGGATTGAATCTGAATTAAAGCCGTCTTCAAGATATAGGACTACATGGGCAGCAGAATCTCCGATGGACGCCAACGGCTAACAACATATCAACCTCAAGAGTCAAGCCATCGCGAAATCTAATGTATTTTTTCTATTTTGTAAATGTAAAAACCATGGATCCGTTTATTATGATTATTATGATGTTGGCTTGAAAGAGCATGGCAGTTGAGGATATGTCATGCTCACTTAAATGTCTCACTGATGGTGGCGCAAGTATTGGGTCATTCGGTTCCCTACAAAATGGTTGCTGGATGGTGCTGACCCACGCGTTATTTTCGTGAACGGGCGCCATCGGTTGAGACTGGTCATCTCTTAACTGCCAGGGCTTATTTTTTTAATCTTATATTTTGAATTGTTTCTGCATTTGATTTATCATTCTATTCATATAATATGTAGAAGTAACAAGAATAATTTACCCAAGATTTTGTAATATCTTAATTTAAAAGAATGTGCTTCGAGTTTCTTGCCCGTTCTTCTCCATAGAGATGTTGTACGTTTTGGAATCGACTTTCTGACTGACTGACCGACTATTTGACAATTCAAAACTGCCTGTAAATGGTTTAATTTAAATAAGTGCTTTGAGTTTGAATTTGAATGCTTAAACTCAAATTAAACCATTTATAGAGTAATGAGATCATGTTCAACTTTTAAATAAAACTCAGGATAAAATCCGTTCCAGTACATCTAAAATACACAAGGTAGAAAAACAAAATGGTACCTAATCCGTTTACATCGAGCCCTCGTTCAGTATTCCTGGTGCAGACTCGTGCTGCCTTAATACCTGAGGATGTAAATGCTCTAATGATAGATATATTTTACTGCTAAGCGAATTACGGTATCGTGGCCAGGAGTAGTCCCGTGCCATCTGCTGCAATGCTCGCAGCATCTAAGGCAAAATAGTGCAATGAATTATGTAGGCGATGGTTACTAATATTGTTTGTTTTAATTAACATGATATTAAATCACGCCTGCATTACTAGAAGGGTTAAGTATTTAATACTATGAACTGCTCGGCTACTATGGACATCTTGATGACATATTTTAATGATAAATCATGAAGCCGGATATTATTGCCGAAATGTCTATATTAAAATTTTATGCTCGTGACAAAAGGTTAAGTACATATTTTGCTAGTCAGTTAGATGAACCGGATATGAACCGAGCTGCTAATGAGACCTTCCTGATAAAAAAAAAACATTATCACTTTACCCGATCGAACCTATCCTTGTATTGACGTTTAAAAGTGATTTTAAATAGCCTACTTGAAATAAAGCATTTGACTTTGACATGACGCCCGTGCCAAGCAGTCTAGCTTGCGATCACTAGACCGACGTGGCAGGTTGTTGGTTAAACGAGGTTTGTGAATAAACCATTCAATAGATAGAGACAGAGTGTGAAATGCCAATAGTCTAATTAACAACTAAAATGTAATTTAGTACACCATAAATAACACAAGTTAATAAACATATCACACCATTCCTACGGTAACTCAAAACTCTCCAAAAGTTTTCAACACTTACAATACCAAGTTTCCAACACAATCCTTGTCGACATATTTAACTAACAAAGCACGACGAAGTAAATATAATTATTTCAGATTTAATCAGTGTTAAGTGATCCGCTGCGAGATGATAATAATGTAAACGTCAAGATGCTTCTGTTGACTAAAGATTGCTATCTGCATCCCTTTCTATCTCAAACAGTTACGTAAGATAGAGAGGACCAGCTAAACAGGTGATTGAATTGTATCGCACGCACAATAGATTGGAAATTAGATTTACTGAATTACATTGTTCGTTTTCACAGCAATTAATGTTCGCTCATATTTATTTGTGTATGGATTTCATGTATGGTCGGATAATTGTATTGTATTAGCTGTTATTAGGCAGGGTTTCAAGTTATAAAGGTGGGTAATAAATATTGAATCGTGCACAGGTTTATTATGTCATCTTTAATATTTAGCTTATTAAAATCATGTAACGGATTATCAGACACTATTTAAAGTAGATACGGTCAAGTCATCGTACAATACCCGGCGATAAATATTGCACATCGACCTATTCGATCCTATCGATTTTATACAAAGAATACAAATAATTATCAAAAGAAGCAAATCATAATTATTTTAACAGCTCCTAATAGATACCGGACTGTTTGTATTTCGCGCGACAGAGATAACGCTCTACGGATCCGAAATTAGCCGATTGTCTCTTTCCAAAGGTCGATGTGCAATGTTTATCGCCGGGTACTGTAGCTACATACTACTAATCTGGTTCCAAAAAAGGCTTAAATACTGCTAAAAAAAATCTTGAGAATTGAGATTATGGCATTATTTAAAATCTCTAAGGGGCTGCATTTTTTCGACACCCACTAAAACACATCCCATTTAAAGTATTATTTTAGCATCAACCGCCAGAAAACAATATAACACAAGCAAACATCCACAATGCGGCATTGTTACCAAATAACAGTATGTTCGGTAGTATTCTATGATCGTCTGTCTTGCTCATTAAAGTAGTGCGGAATAAACCATCAAGCAGTAAAGACGTGTGTTATTTTTTATGAAGTCCTACAATCAATACTGAACCTTAATCACTTCAACACAGTACAATCACACATCATAATCGGTACGTGCCTTAAATTCCGGAGCAGCACCTATGTTGCACTCTGGTCCGTCACGGCGCGCGTTGACGGGCAAGGGAGCTATAAATTGAGCTCGAGCCTCACACCTAACAGCTACCGAGTTCAATTCAACTGACGCTACGTTTTATAATGTAATTTGATTTGCAGATGTAGTTAGTGGAAAAGCGGGCTAAATAACTTTATGCACATTATTTATACACAAACAATGAACGAAACATTATAAACGTGGTACATGAATGCCACATTTTTTCCTGTTCATTGAATGAATCCGCAAGAATAACTGCATACCATTCGTGTTACAATTTGTAAAATAAGTATAAGCAAAGTACCACCCTATCGCTTTGGGATATCCTGTAATGATAGAAGTGTTGTGTTAAATAAATAAATAAAATAAAATTTATATACTATACGCGAAAGAATCTCTGTCTGTATGTCGGTCTGTCTATATGACTTTCAGCTTGCTGAAATTTGGCACTTGGATAAATTATGACTAGTGTTAGGACCTATGGTTAGGACATAGGATACTTACTACCTACCTACTTTTCATATCGTCTGTGGGATTGTTTCCGACCTCAAAGCGAGCGAAGCTGCAGGCAAAAGCCAGTGTAAAGGAGAATCAGCAAAAATTTATGGAAACTGGTCCAAGCACCAATAACAACCACATAATTATATGTCATTAGATAGGTATTTAAGTATAATACAATAACTCATTCTTCTCCATAGAGATCTACGTTTTGGAATTGGCAACTAGCTTTAACTTTCTGACTAACTGACAGACTATTTAAATTTTGACAATTCAAAAGTGCCTGTACATTCTGTACAAGGTTTAATTCAACAACCAATCTTACCAAGGGGTTTCGTATTATCCAGTAACTGGGTTGTGGAGGCCAGATAGGCCGTCGCCCCATGTAAAATACTGGTATTCAGCTGCATCCGGTTAGACTGGAAGCCGACCACAACATAGTTGGGAAAAGGCTAGGCAGATGATGATAAGTATTAAGAGTATTTAACTAACTTGTTGATTTTATTTAATTTTAATTACGGGGTATGTCAAATCTCACCTAGTATGGCATGTGAGATTTAGTCACCTAGTACTCGGAAGGTTAATGCAGAAGGTAGGTACGATCAGCAACAAAAGTTGATTAGAGCATTTGAGCCTCGTTTTAAACTTTGGTCAACAAAGCCTCATCTATGTCATGAGACCATTTCTTTATTTCCTAATCATCAAATCCAAAACAAAGTTGGCGACATACTAACGAAGTGATCTTTAAGATTATCTCAATAATTCTTCTTAAACTTTTGAATTTACAATTTTAAACTATCTTAATTACTAGAACTGGAGTGTGCGACATAACAATACTCAATTTACAATTTCTTCGTCAATTTGCTTTATTGAGTTCCAATTGGGATTACTCTAATTGCCATGGAAGTTTAGAGCGTTTTATTCAAAAGACATTATTTTTTCTGACAATTGGACGCTGAAAGCGTTTTAAACATTATTTGGCAGGCTCTTAACATTAATTTTTAATAGAACTCTTGGATGAAATTACTTTTCTGTCTATTTTACAAAGTGGTTGACTTGGTTAGTATACACCGACATTCCAAGAAAAATATAATAAATTTGAATGAGTTTCTGAAAAGTTCCTTTGTCTAATATTTTAATAGGTTCTTATTTTTTGGCGATGCAAATTAGTTTTCATAAAGTGCAAATTCTTAAAAATCATTCCTTAAGTAAAAAGGCAAAAAAAAAAATTCAGATACGTTACATCCACATTTGTTAGTATAACTACGAGCTTACAAAATAGTTTTAGTAATAATTCATAATAATTGATTGACCTATAATAATAATAATAAAATTAAAAATCAAATTCAAATTCCGATTTAAATTAAAATAAAACATAAAGGAGACGGGCGAAAGTTCCTAGAAAGTTGGGCCTGATGTTACAGTAACAATTATTGCATTATTTTATTTATACACTAATACCATTTAAAAAAAAACTAAATTATTTACGACTGTTCCATGGGAGAAAGAAAATATAGGATGATATTGGTTTGTTTGAAAACAACCTCTAACCTAAGGTTACACACTGAGCTCTCACGTAATACTTCAAGAAAATAACTATTTGACTATATTGTTGACTAGAGTTAACCTGAATTTATTGTAGGACACATTGAAGATTCAGACGCCTTCCAACTAGAAATCCGGTATACGAAACTGAGGTAAGTCGAGTAGGCAAGTTATCTGAGTCCGTTGTAAGAAATACGTGTGTCGTTTGTTAAAGCAATATCCGTCAGAATCCTTTATACGTAGCCAAAGTCGTTAGATCACTGATCGAATAATAATAATTATTACAGCACACGAAAACACAACAGAAAATATCCACTAACGTACCGCCGCAAAGACAACGAACGCAGCCATAGCCATATTTATCTCAATGAACGAAGAGAATGATGTGATTGACGTTTGAGTTTTTGACCTGACATTGACATAAGTTCCGCTTTGTTGCCTGTATATTAAAACATTGACAATCGATTGTGAATTCGATTTATGAATCAATTCATTTTTACGACCATTATTTTAATAAAATATCTGTGTTTTATTTAAACTTATGTAATAATGAATAATTATTAATATTTTAAATAATTAATTAAATATTCATTCTATTTTTGTAATAATAATCGATTGTACATCGATTAACTTACCTATATAATATGGCAACATTGTTTTAATATGAAAATAAGGGA
This sequence comes from Luperina nickerlii, assembly GCA_963855955.1. Lineage (NCBI taxonomy): Eukaryota > Metazoa > Arthropoda > Insecta > Lepidoptera > Noctuidae > Luperina > Luperina nickerlii. Next base: position 23,854,220 of record OY979668.1, read on the forward strand.
AGTCAGTATTAATTTGATTAAATAATTAATTTCTTATCCCATGATAAAACTGCTTCATATTTTATAATTCACCACAAAAAAACTGAAACAAAATATTGATAAATATTTCATTTGTGTAACATTAGGCCCAGATTCGCCCGTCTCCTTTAAATTGAAAATTATTCATGTATATTTAAATTGACAATTATACATTAATATTTGATAGTGAATTTATAATCACACTAATATTATAAATGCGAAAGTTTGTGTGTGTGTGTTTATATGTTTGTTTATACACTTCTTCACGCTCAAACAGCTGGACCAATTCTGACAAAATTTTGTAGGGAAGTAGCTGATACCCTGGTTTAACGTATAAGTTACTTTTTATCCTGATATTCCCACAGGATCGACATTTACGCGGGTGAAACCACAGGGCGCAGCTAGTAGACCAATAAAATTAAAATAATATCTTAACATCAGTCAGTACGTGAACCATGCAGCAGTGGTTCACGTACTGACAATCAAAACGTTCAGCAAAAGCTCTCAGGATACTTTTCGGGCTGGCCCGCACCCTACGCGCCAGGGATGTACTATACACCGCTTGCGCATAATTGTGTGGAAACAATCCACACGCGCCTCGGCAAACATTCCCGATGCGCTACAGAAACGAGGCAGCCCCAAGAGCACCCTGAACGCGTTATTATACTGGACCCGTAGAGCACTGTACGGTTTGCGTGTAACCCATCCACAGACTGCCAGTATAAAAGGACGTACAAAATGCCCTAATAGGGCTATTTTGCCGCCCCACGAAAAACGAGCAAATCTGCGGGCTATCACATTCGCACGAACAGACAGCGCCCTACGTCCCCTTTCAATGTCTGCATCGTTTTCCAGGTCAGAGGTTAATAAATGTCCAAGATATTTAAACGTATCAACTCTATTGAGTGGGCATCCGTTGAGCTTAATTGCCGGTAAGTAATCTGGACACCTCCTCTTGGCCCGAAAGACCATGCACTCACTCTTTTTCGTGTTATACAACAAATCATGTTCTTCAGCATACTTTTCACAGATACCAATCAGCCTTGACACACCACAGACAGAAGCGCTCTGCGATTTAATGACTACGCAAAGATTCTCAACGCAAAAGTTAAGTTCACTCAGGTGCCATGAAAAACAGCATATCTAAAAATCCTACCAGAAGATTGTTTAAAATACTCCTTTAATTAGCTAATTCGCCAAAAAAACCGTTCACATTATTCTGCTTTCTCAACTTCCTTACAAAAAGTATTCGAGTTCTCTTACTAAACACAAATTACTCGAGTATCGATCAACGAGTAATGGACGAGGCGAGAGGCATTAAAAAACTTATTGACTTCACTGAGCGACGTTTAGACTTCGGGCCGTCGTCGAGAGATTGGTTCAGGAACTTGGTGGAGGACTTCAGAGTAGTTTTGAAACTTTCGAGCGGTTTTATTTCTTATTACTGGTCTTTGTGGACTGAAGGTGGTGAGTTTGGCAATTCGCCTAAATCAATATAATGCACAGGGCTTTTTCAAATGGAATACCTACCTACTTTACAAGTTAATTTTGATCATCACTAAACGTTGAAGTATAAACTGTCGAGGAATGAGTAAGCGCGAAATGAGTAAACGTGTCGATGACTGGTCCCACCCTTTCCGTATGAGCATATACTTTGCATTGAGATACCCAAAAGGTTTTATAATAATCGCCTTTATTGTAGGTCATATTCCGAACTACATTTATTCAAGATTGGCTATCCGTATCCTGCTTTACATAAGTACAACGCAGAACTGGCGCCCATTTTCCTTGACCATAAAGTGGCAATGTCGTGGCGTTCTGCCAAACAATACTGACGGGATCGTCCGCGAGTGCATGAGATACTTCCTAACAGAACCTCATCATGCTCTGCATTTTAAACACGAAACTTTTTTATTTAAATCACTGTTTTATTTAAGTGTGTCATACTGCTAACAGTTTGCGAGGTCTGAGCATTGAAGTGGCACGTTTAGCGGCTTGCGAAACTGCACGCAAGGGAATCACTTGAGCTGAGCACTGAAGGCGTTTTCTTCGGACGTTCAATGCTGTGTTCTACCTTCAGTGAGTTGCAAATCGTTGGAACTGTAAATGCATTGTATGGTATACGGTGCACAAAAAAATCTTTAAAATTAACAGTTGTGTTGGATTTACTTAGGAAAATCGTGGCGTGACCATGATGTAGTTTTCCCTCGAGCAAGACATTGTAGTTTAAGATGAGGAAAGTTTAATTGAAAGATAAATGAAATAGTACATTTTTAGAAGTATTTTCAAAAATAAAATCGCGTCAAAACTGACAAATATATTTGACTTACCTCATTCAGCAATAGTCTCCGGACTGGCAGTTACCCAAACAGCATTCTAAGAACCCACCACAGTTGAGCACATCGACCCTTTCGAGCACAAATACACTGAACTCGCGGCACTTGCATACCTTAAGTAACATCACTTCACTCTCGTTTTGAAGTCATTAAATCATGAATTTTGATGTTGTTTTAACATTACATCATTGTTTGTTAGATAACTTCTGACATTTATGAAGCTTGGAACCAAGGAATGGTTGTAATTTAGATTCAGATATTAATGACTGTAAAAAGGTGATATATCTTAGATTTCATAATATTATTTTATGTAATAGGTTTTTTCAAACGATTTGTACAATACTGGCAGTTGATTCGTAAAGTACACACGAATAGAGTTAAGCTCCATTTACATGGTGTAAGTTTATTGCATACTATAAAATTGACCTATTTTTAAATTGGCGTATGTCCAGCAGTGGACATCTTTCGGCTGAAATGATGATGATTATAAAATTGAAGCAACAATTGACTGGGATCGTCTAAACAAATCGACGGTGGACGTTGGGCGGACAATAATTGTTGCACAATACGGGTAAGACAGTTACCGTTCCAAACTGTATAGTGAAATCGCATTCAATTCTAAAGGTACATACATACGAATGAACGAAACAAGTTGAAAAAAAGTCTTAAGAAGACGCTCAATAAAGTCGAATGAAATATTTGGCAGAGCAAATGCGTGCAATACTAGAACCAATTGTACAAGGACGTGCAACTCTGTGCTTAGGCAACGAGGCAAAATATGCATGTAGTACTCAAATTGCAATAATTTTTTTGGTGTAAATAGAAGTCACATGCAATTATTGAATGGTAAAAGTTGCATTCAATTATTGAATGCCATTTTATGGAAATTGCACGCGTGTAAACTTGTATGCAATTCTTGAATGGCAATAATTGAACGTGCTTTATGGCTTGCGATTATTGCTGTTCAACAAACTTGAAACTTACACCGTGTAAACGGGACTTTGTGCACACAGCTGTCAAATTTGTTTAAATAATAACTCAAAACAAAATTTTACAACTATCTACTTCACTAAGAAAAAGAGAATAAAATTATTCATCTTCACCGTTTTATAAAATAGTTCAATACACTACAAGTTTTTTTTTTTTTAATCTTTATTTATTAATGGAGGTTTGTTCATATTTGAACATGTCACCCCCGTAAAAATAAACATGAAAATATACACATCACAATAGTAAACTTAACTAAGCACATATACAAATCATACAGTGGATAAACTTAAGATGATCTATTCTTAATACCTATACGTGTAAGCTTATAAAGCAATTTGGCCTCCTCTGAAAGAGGAAAGGACAAAATGCTATTACACCATCCAACATTAAAAGGGGATTCCAAGTTTTGAAGTACAAAATATCTAAATGCTTCGTTACGAACACATTCCATCAAAATGTGATATACGTCCTCTATAACGTCACATTCCGTACAATTCGAAGAGTTGACTTTTCCCATCAGGAATCCAAACTTATTTAATGGAATGTGTCCTGAGCGAAGTCTAAAACTCGTCACAATGTCATACCTTCCCATATTGCATTTTTCAAACCAAAGGGCTCGAGGCAAAGCTGGTTGCATAGTTCTGTACCAAATTCCCTTGGTAAGTGATCTTTTGTCAAAATATTCAGACCATAATTTGGTAGAATACTCTTTAACAGTACCGATTAAATTCGTGTAATAAGGCAAGCAATTGAAATTAACACCATCAACCGCAGCTTCTCTGGCCAATTTATCCACAGTTTCATTACCAATCAGACCAATATGGGAAGGTATCCACTGCAATATCACTTTCCTATTTATAGTATTAAGTTCGGATAGGGTATTTAGTATGTAATAGGCCAAGGGAATACCCCTGATCATTTGAGTGTATCGCACCAAATGATGAAGTGCACTCTTAGCATCAGTAAATATTACAAAATTAATATCTTTATTAATTGATTTAATGTATGACAGTGCTTCTGCAATACCGATGAGCTCAGCGTGCATAATAGATATTTGAAGATTATTTACATTAAGCTTTATGAACTCCTTTGTTTGTGTATCTAAAAAAGCCGCGCCTATCCCTTGTTTGTCCTTGGAGGCATCTGAATATAGTTTGTAGAAGCCTGAATACCTTTCGTGTAAGAATTTCCTACAAATGAGCAACAAATTTTGTACTTTAAATTGACGTTTAGGTTTATCCACGTTTTGAATTTCGAAACTTATATAACTACTTGTATCTAAATTATTAATCCAGGTATCTAAATCAAACATCTCAAGTAGCTTGCTCGAGTGTACAGGCAGTGATTTTAAATGCATGTGAATCGTCACTAACAATGGTGTTTTCTTGCCTCTCCAATATAAATTTGGAATATGGTTTATTAGATCTTCCAACAACGGGATTGTAGGATTATTGTCGAGCGACTTTGACTTAAGCCAGAATTTACCAGCAAGGAAGGCACGACGCACAAATAAAGGCTGCAATAATAACTCTGTCTCCATAACATGGATAGGGGTACTTTTTATAAAACCTCCTATAATGCGCATGTACTGATTCTGGACTTTATCAAGCTTGGCACAATTACTCATGGCGCTAGTGTCATAAAGAAAACTTGCGTAGTCTAATCTACTCCGAATTATAGAAACGTATAGCATTCTCAAATAATATGGATGCATACCCCAATTAGATCCCGTCAATACTTTAAATATACTTATAAATTTCATAGCTTTTTCTCTAATCTCATTAATATGTTTTGTCCATCTTAATTTTCGATCAATCCACATACCTAAATATTTAACACAATGTACATTTTCTAATGTTGTTTCATCTACCATTAAAGTCACTCTTTCATTATAGTAATTGTTTTTAAAAATACACACCTTACTTTTATTTGGAGAAATTGTTAAGCCTAGGTCCCGAAGAAGTTCACATAAGGTGTTAATAGAATTTTGTACTATTCTAGTACCTTCATAGATAGATTGAGAAGTGAAATATAAAACAAAGTCGTCCGCATATTGGGATATAAAAATATCCTTTTCCAGAGTTTTACATATATTTATTGTTGCCACATTAAAGAGTAGTGGGGATAGTGGGTCACCCTGGGCCAGACCTCTACAAGCAGTTCTAGTAACATATCCGGTTTCAGTTTTAATTTTAATGTTCCTATATTTCAAAAAATTCCAAAGGTATTGACATATTTTCGACCCTGCATTAATTTTATGTAAAATGGTTAATAAGGACGATATATCAATATTGTTATAGGCACTGTCTATGTCAATAAAACAGCCGATAGTGTGTAACTTTTCAGAAAACCCCTTTTGAATACGAGAAACTAAGCAACTTAGACTATCGAAACAACCCTTAGTTTTCCTAAATCCTACCATATTAGGTGATAACATACTGCGTTTTTCCAAAAACCATTCGAGTCTCCTATTAATTATTTGATGGAAAATTTTGCACATACATGATAGTAAGGATATGGGCCTCAAAGACGAAATCTGATTAGGATCCCTTCCAGGTTTTGGGATTGCAATTATTTCAATATCACGCCACTGACTGGGAATATAACTGTTTGAAAAGAACTGATTAAATAACAAAAGGAGAATGACCTTGCCGTTATTGGGGAGATTTTTAATCATGGAGTATGAGATACCATCGCACCCAGGAGATGTATCCTTCGCTTTGATACATTTAATTAACTCCTGCATGGAGATATTAGTTTCCAAAATCAAATTGGGCAATGTAAATTTTGGTTGATTTGGTATAACATAATCTGGAGTAAGACTGCGGATTAAGTCATTTGCTTTGGTAACATCTATAATAGTCCTAGGAGCCCGATAACCCTTTATCCATTTCATCTTGCGCCACATTTCAGAAACTGATATATTATTATCTATTGTTGAACAAAATTGAATCCACTCATTAAGCCTTGCTTTTCGTATTAACTTTTGTGCAATTGCAATTTTATTTTGTAGGATATCTAAGTTTGCGGGATTTGGATTTTTACGAAAATTGGATAAAGCTAATCTCCGGATTGCCACTGATTTAGAAACTTCTGCATTCCAATATGTTTTAGGAGAAAATTTTGAGGTTGGATTTTGTGGTATTTTAGTAAGAGGGATATGTAGGTCTGCTGCAAAATTTATATAATCAATAAAAATATCATAAGCTTTTTGTGGATCTGTAGGAAGTATTAAGTTTGAAAACATATCTTCAAGACATATTTTATACGAATCCCAGTCGGCATTTTTATAATTTCTTTTAACTACAACGTTTTTATTCATAAAACATTCAGAGGACAATTTGATAACCAAGTGGTCACTTCCCAAAGTTTCATTTAAAACTGACCAATTAAAGTTAAGCGCAATGTCAGATGTAGCCAAGGACAAATCAGGAGAAGATTCTTGCAAGATACCGTTAACCAATTCAATGCGAGTTACACTGCCATTATTTATTACAACATAACTATTATCTATGAGAGAATCTACAATTTGAACACCTCTCAGGTCTGTTTTATTGGACCAATTCGCATGGTGAGCGTTAAAATCACCGATTATGATTGACTTCCTATTAAATGATGAAAATAAATTATTCCAATCCGTTTGATTAGTCCGAACAGAGGGTGGGCAGTAAACAATTATAACATTTTCTAAAAGAGAATAATTTAAAATTTTAACATGAAGGACTTCGAATCCCGTACGCATCTTAAAGTTTCCTACCTGAGTCTTTATAGATTTATGAGTAACAATAGCCACACCCCCATAGGAGTCGTCCCTGTCATGACGAAATATATTATAGTTATTTATTTTAAGATGACTGTCGGGATCTAGCCACGTTTCCGAAATAGCAGCTATATGTATTTTATTTTGGTTAAGTAACTGAGAAAAAGCTACTATTTTAGGTTTAAGACTCCGGGAGTTCCATTGTATTATATTCAATTTTACATTTTCGATGTTATTATCCATTAAAGAAATTAATAACAATTTGCAACAATGTAGACTCCGATATTTTGTCAACCACCAATAGTATAAACCACTCGATACAAAGTTTAAGGACATTTTTAATTTTAGTATACCATGAACAGTTTTTAAGATAAATAACTTCTTTTATTCGCGATAGTAGTTCGTTGCATGTTGTGTTGTGTTCAGTGTTACCTTTTGTTTGTTTGTTACCACTTTGTTCGTACACGTAGTCTTCGTCGATTTGCGGTTCCTCTGCCAAACTTGACTGCCATTCTAATAGAAACTCGGGTAGGTTTTGTTTCTTTTTCAATGACTTCTTCTTGTTCAGTGGTGTCTTATTGAGTAAGTTAGCAGGGCTAGATGCTTCTTCGGCGTGAACATCTGCTCCAACCGTAACAACTTCTGCAAATGTGGGGGTCTTCTCAAGTGAAGAAACATACACACTTGGATTATTTACTTCCATCTGCTTAGCTTGACCATTAACAAGAGGAGAAGGTGGGACGTACGCAGTTAAGGCCCTTTTGTATGGACAATTGAATTCAGCCATGATTTCACGTATTCTACGTTCTTTTAAATACAGAGGACACGTTTTAGATAGGGCCATATGGTTGCCTGAGCAGTTAATGCATTTAAAATTTTTAGTCTCACAGTTTGCATGATCTCCGCCGCACTTAGGACAAATAATTTTATTGGAAGGACAAGTCATAAGTCTATGACCCAGTTTCCAGCACCGTGAACACTGTGTAACCGGATATATATAAGGTTCGACCTTTATCCTCAAACCATCGGTATAGACGTATGGAGGCAAAGAATTTCCTTTAAAACATATTTTCACTACTTCACAAGGAGACCAGCCTCCTTCCTTGTTACGACGATCTAACCGCTTCACAGATATAATCTCAATATTTTCTTGACAGACTAAACTGCTCAGTATCTCTTTTTCCTCCAGTTCCAACTCAACATCTTTTATAACGCCGTAAGAGTAACTTACTTCCATAGCTTTGCTAAATCTCCACTTCTTGGCAATAAAGTCTTCACATGAACATAGCTTATCCATACTCGATTCATCTTGAAATTGTATTCGAACTCTAAATGGACTCAGATATTTAACGTGAACTATATTATTAATTTCGTTTGCTTTTAACAATTTAGCCAATGCAAAAGATTTCGGAAGTTTATCACTGCACGATATCGTAACTTCTACTTTCTGTATTTCCTTCTCCGGACTATTCAAACGAGATTTTTTACCCTTTCCTTTATTATTTACTATCTTCCACTCTTCATCAGATTCTTCTTCTATAAGACTTCTTTTTTGGCCGGTAATCGGTAAATCTTCAGTTTCATTCATCTCAATCAAGTTTTGGTTATCATCCTCCCATTTAGTATCGTTTAATTGATTTTGCTCCATTGCAAGTAAACAACACCTGGCGCAAGCGCCCCGCGCACCCGCGCTCTCGCCGGCCGGTGGCCACCTGCGTAGCTTAGCGCGTAAACAACACGAATTCTCGGAATTGAGATAACAAGCAGTTAATTTATTGAAAACACGTCTGATTCGCACGCTTGCCGATGCGGAGTGCACTACAAGTTCTTAGAGCGACGCTGTACAACAAAGTAAATAGTTTCATAAAAAATCGTTTAACTCCTAATTAGAAATTATCGTCGGCAAGACTTTTAAACTCTTAATGAAATTCTAGCGTTTATGTGACACCAGCGCCATTAGAACTGCGTGGAAGCACGAGTGAAGTATTAATTATTATAATTATGAATCGTCGGTCATCATCGTCACCGGCACGGCAACGTCAAGGCCGGTTGCCTTGCCGTTGCCGTACCGGTGACGATAGAGTTTCAGGTAAAATTCAAAGGTTTTGCCTGGCGGCCGGGCGGTCTCCTATCCAATGCCGATGCCATGCCGATGCGGCCAGAGTAAAAACGCCAAAAAAACCATGTGGGGTCGGGAGACCCCCGGTAGGAACGAAGTTCAAATAAAAATCCAAGATGGCGGCTGACAAAAATTTAAATTTTTTCTGCCACCATCTTAAATTTTCATTTTGACCTTACTATCGGCTTCAGCACCCTCAAAAACCAGGAAAACTATCTCCCTCTCTCTATCTGTCTCTTTCTAAAACATGAATGAAAAGTCGCATGGAGTCGCACGCATAACGCTTTTTCCGTGACGTTTGACCGCAAACTCCGTAAAAGAACTTCGTTCCAATAACCTCACGTTTACACCCTTACACATGTTGAAGTCTTGTAAAAGACTGGTCTGGTGGTTGTCTTTGTGGAATATCAGAAAGCTTTTGACTCTATCGAGACGGTCTGTTTTGGGATCTCTGCAGCGATGCCAAGTCGACTGGCGATACATCCAAGTGCTGAGATGTTTTTATGAAAACGTGACAATGACCGCCCAAACTCAGGACCAGCGAATTGAAAATATCCCCCTGCGTCGAGGAGTGAGACAAAAGGACGGAATATACCCCAAATTGTTCTCCATCACATTGACGGATGTGTTTAAGACGCTAAACTGGGAAGGACGCAGCATTAACATCAACGGCGAGTACACCTCACACTTGAGATTTGCAGATGATATCGTTATACTGGCTAAATCGGTGCAGGACTTGCAGCAGATGCTGGACGGCCTAGTTAATTCTTCTGTACACATTGGTCTCCGGATGAATGGCGTGCAATAGGAGAGACCTATGTCCAGCAGTGGACTGCTATAGACTGATGATGACAATGATGGTGAAAAGACTGGTCAAAAACATGTCGTGTATAAAACATAATACATGTATTGTAATGTTATTTTAGACATATATATTGTGATCTAATTGGTTACCTTTTTGATAAGTTTTCTACAAATTTTTGATTCAACTAGTCTTTGCAATTTAATTCCGCTAACTAATCTGAGCAGTTAACCTCGGATATTATGACAGCGTGTTAGTTGAATTTATCAGCTTTTCAAAAACCAGCTGTTAGTTACCTATAGCCCGAAACAGAACAGTCAAGCTACTGTTTCAGGATACTAGTTTCACAATATAAATATTTAAGGCTTCTTAGATATAATATACGAGTATACAGACTTAGTACCACGGTAACCGACAAATTGAATGTATTATGTGTCACTTTAGGCAAATCTAGTACACAACATGGTATAACATGTTTTGTACCGTAATGTAAGCGCGGGATATTATCAAATTCTATATCTGATGAAGACATGTAAAGTGCTTAATGGGTCGTGAAGATGAATTCACGGATGGTACCTCAAATTACATCAGCATGCAGTTGCAGTTTTATTAGTACTGTAGTCGCTTAGTCCTAGTATCTCGAAATATATAAGGATTGTTTCATCGGGCCAATCTTCCTGTTACAATACAATATTCATGTAGCATTCCCACCCACAATAAATAAAACATTTTGCAAGTCACAAGCCCAAATTATAACTGAAATTGCAACACAAATATTATTGTGGAGCAGTCGTACCTCGCAGGTTTCGGAGACCGATGGGAGCGTCAGACGAAGTTTTTAATAGTGTTGTGTCGAGTCACCGCCCGTGTTAATTACTGGCGCTGGCCTCTAATACTTTTCACATGAGTCTCGACCTTATTTACCGCTATATTGATGATCAATTAGACGATTTTCGTATTGTTTGGTTATATTGGAGAAGTGGGAATGAGTCTTGATATTTCAAGTTTTTTTTTATTTATTTAATCGTAATATCATGCAACAATTTATCATATTTACTTTTTTTATAGTCGTTTTAACCATAACACCGACCGTAAATTCATAGCGTTGAATCTCAACGTAGGTACCGAATTACCAAGTTTTTCGGTAACTGCAATATTGTGTATTATTTTTTCCGTAACGTTCAGGGAAACCAAAGAGTTAACTTGACTTCAATTTAACTAATTACCTCCAACAACTTGCTTGTTATTAAAAAAGAACACTATAAAACAGGACAGTAATTAGAAATAATTACTGTCCTGTTTTATAGTGTTCTCTTCAAACTTTTAATACTTACTGTCATCGATCATTCTCATCGCTGCATCTACAATTTTATGTAGGTACTTAACATCGCCGTTCAGTTCGAAGTTGGTTGCGCACCAACAATTTGAGGCAGATTACTGCACATTTCCGATACATTGCTCTCAGCGATGCTGCTCCCAATATTGAGGCAATTTCTGGGGATAGCTTGCTATGTTTCCCGTCTTATGGGAAGGGATAACTTAAAGTGGATTCAATAGCTATTATCACTGGCTATGTTCAAAGTCAACGGGCGGGTAATCACGTAACACACATAAAAAGACAATTGGTCGCATTTTCTTTCATTTTGACAGTTCAGTCACGTTCATTGCATTATTTACGTTGCCGAACAGAGGAATTTATTAAACCTATGAAGCATTGAATTAGAAATATCCTTCAAAACTCTCGGTTGTGATTGAAACTGTATTACGCAGTTACGGTGCTAAATGTTGATGTGGAAAATATTTTTCGTGACTTTCTTTTGTTTTTAAAGAAGCTTTTATTTGGATAAAATAGTCACATCTGCGTTTCAAAACACAGTTTGTATTCGGTTTGTTGGTTATCGAGGTACTAAGGCTGCATAATATCTAAGGAGCCTTAAATATTTACCTATAAATTTCCTGAAACTTTCTCATTCTTCTAACATTCCTTTTAATGTCGTCTTGTTCACCTTTGTTATAAAAGCAATATTTTACCAACGTCATCAAAGTTATTAAGTAAACTATTCCTGCTGAATTCAAGCCTCTTGATAACGGATTTTTAGTTTATTAATCGACTTCAAAAAAGGAAAATAGGTTCTCAATTCGGAGGATTATATGTATATTTTTTTAAGTATGTTCGACCATAACTCCATCATATATAGACGGATATGCAAAATTATTTTTTTTAATGGATAAGATATGCCTCAGGGGTGGTCCCATATAAATTTAATTAACTTTGCTTGGGTAGTTTTTGAGGTAGCTTTGTATCGGTATCTACAACGCCACATGCGAACTACGCGTCATACTGACGTCACGCATAATCCTGCATCTCGCAAGCAGAGTTTACCGCGCAACTAGTACATATACAACGGCCCGACATGAATCATTGGGCAGTTGCCTGCCAGACACAAACACTCATCTGGTCGGACGATCCTCCCTTTTCATAGAGTATGAGTAAACTTTGCACCCTGTTCCTCATACCTCTATATTGGTGACCCCGACGTGATCGTCAGGGCAGCCTTGGTGCACCTACTTCAGCGTGACATCATCACTCCCGCAAGCTTTCCAGCCAGCCAGCACCCACGGCTTCAACGGGTATCCTGACCACCCGCATGCAGCGACAGCGTACCTGGTCATTACCCTCAGCCTCATCAGCAACCTCGGCACAGCATACTGCAAGTTCACTGATCCTCCATAGAAAAGAGAGGATTCTCCGACCCGACGGGTACCGTGTTTGGCGGGCATCTGGGCCGTTGTATATATGCTAGTTGCGTGGTAAACTCTGCTTGCGAGATGCAGGATTTTGCGTGACGTGTAGTTCGCATGTGACGTTGTAGATACCACTACAGAATAGAATAGAATAGAATAGAATACTCTTTATTATGTACACCATATACAACACAAACATACAGCTTCAATAATACGATTTTTTTCCACTTAGTATAAATTGATGATGTTTTAATAACTTCCTGTCACTGATATTTACATAGCACGTAGTGCTAAATGAGTGTGGGGTATTGTTGTGTGCGGTAAATACAACAAAAAAGTGAAAATTTTATTTTCACTTTAAAAAAAAAAACACTACTAAGTGAAAAGTAACTTTAATTTCGGAAATCGGTATCCAAAAACGAAAATGCAGAACCAACGACACTGACTTCCGAAGTTAAAGTTATTTTTCACTTTGTAGTGTTTTTTTGGAAGTCAGTTGTTTTTTTTTTTGTAAAAAAGGTTTTTTTTTTAATTTAGTAGTTAAAAGGACAACCCACATACAGGTTTATTTACTTTTTAAAGCTAAATCTGTCAAAATTACGGTTGATGGATCCAAAAGTATTAAAAAACATTGTATCCCTAACACATTGAGCGGCGATCCGTACACCCGTACTACAAAGTGTAGAATATTCTAGACTCAGAAATACTTAGAACTTTTTATTCTGCAAGACTTTCCAAATCAAATTTTGATTTTGGGTCGTCTCAGAGAAAGGTCTAAGAGAAAGGTCTAAGAGAAACGTCTAAGTGAATGGTCGGTCGTGTCCCTGGCCGTGGTTAATTCAGTTACTATGATCTGCATGCGAGATAGGTTTCATCGCATATTGAAATAAGAGTTTAATTATTATGCGTAAGTAGGTAATGAAAGGCGTTTTGAGTGCTTAGGTGCGGTTCGTCCAAGTGCGGTTGAAATCAGTGCTCTGAGTGCAATACCTCCATTTTAGGAGATAGTGTTTTTTGATAATAGTGGTTGTGCAATGGGCAAATGCATCGATCAAAACAGAAATGCTATGTTCTAGGTTCAAATGTGCTAGTTATAATGAGAGGTTAGAGGTTTTCAATTAAGTTCGTCTTAGCGCATTTTTAGATGCAACAAATAGCGAGATATCATCACTGTTTCTCCTTCTCTAGTTCCACCAAATAAAAGTCTTCCAAAAAAGGTTTGCCTCTGCAAATAGACACCGTGTAATGGGCGATTGGTTTAACAACTACCATCAGGCCTAATTGTGTTTCCCGCCAAATTTACTGTCTTCAGTCTTGACTGACGGCTGCGATTAAAATGAGTAACGCGAACGTACGAACGAAGTGAGTTTCGGGGGTGAGGGGGGGAATAATGCGCTTTAAGTGCTGCTTTACGTGATATAATAACGAAGTATATTGTACTGTTATGTAGAATCATCCCATGCCTCTTAGCGCACTTTCCATGAATTGAATGTGATATGGACCCCGGACGCAGAATCACCACAAAAGTTGAAAAAACCATTGTTTAATCGTTGAAGAACAGTAAGTACCTACTTAAACATAATTTATGATGCAATAGACAATGTAGACAATCAAAGCAAAATAAAGTCCACAATTCACGAACGCTACGAATGGTCATTTCATGATCCAGAATTCCATACGCCGCCACCGCGGTCCTTTTTTCGTGTTCATTATAAATATTGGCACAAAAAGTACTAAAAGAAAATCGTGCATTCGTTATTCAGTTCATGAAGCCTTGTAAAAAAGGATTTTTATTTTTATTCCCTTGTGTGTTGACCAACGCTGCTAATTTTAGCTTCGAAGGGATTTATCATTCGCCGGAGTTATCTGCATATTTGCCGATATGCAAATGGTCCATTAATGGAAAATCGCAAACGTGGACCAAATCGGTAACATTAATATTTTGGCATACTTTGGAAATATACGGAACTGTTTTGCTTGGAGTTGGCATAAATGTAGAACTTATTTTTTTTGCCAATACGTTATTTATCACATAACAGCACTGCTCCATCGCCACTAGCTATCTCACGAGAGCTAGTGGCAATTTTCCTGTAGAAGGCTAAAAAAATATAGAACGATAGAACACTTTTGATTATATACCCACAGCCTTTAAAATACATTAAAAAAAAACAAATGTCGAAAGTACATTTTTAAACAAACTGAAGTAATAACTTGAACTCTGTAGGTATTACTAATTACTTTATAAGATGCCCATCGTCGTCCATGTGGTTCTATGAGTATGTATGTTTTTGTTTTCTTTTTTATTGATAACAAAGCCAGTCGTGTCCACAAACTGTTAAAAAACTCTTTTTTCTAATTCAATAATATTAAAGTATGATCACCAATAATTATCATTAAGCGTATTAAACCGTTGTTGCTAAATGTACCTCTTTATTTTTCTAAACAGGGGTTTATGATGTTTTTGCTGCTGCAGGAGCAGAAATCCTCAAACGGCGCAAATATAACAACCTTATTGGGAGCTATATATTTGAGCCGAAACATAGGGCCTTGGGGCCTGAGTGCTCATCGAATATTTCGGGACATCGCCAAGTGGTTGTTTGACACCACGTGTGATCAGAGGGCTGGCCTATTTTTACCTCAAAGAATAAGCATTGCCATCCAACGTGGTAATGCTGCCAGCTTTTTGGGCACTTATCCCATTGACAGCGATGCGGACGAATTTTTTGATGCCCAATGAGCTCCTGCGTTTTTCATTTCCTTTATTTTATTATATATGTACTTGTATATAATATGTACATATTTTCGTGTTAAATTGTAAAAACAGTTTAAGTGTGTTAGAAATAAATGTTTAATCAAGGGTTTAAGTAAATAGAGATATGAATATATAATATAAGCTGAAAACCAGCGCTCAGATAACCTAAGCATAATGCTAACGCTTAACCTGTTTGCTTCCGGTATTATAGTTTTGTGTGTGTATTTACTAACACTAGCTGTAATACTGAATACTGAAGATATTAAACGTAATTCCATTATATTCGATACTTGCGATATCAATCAATCCAAATATGACAATATGATGATACAAATAACAATATGATGTCTTTGAGCTGAAGCTATATCTCTCTTAGCTATATCTCTCAGCTCTTGTAAAACAAACTAATAATAACACGACAGGTCTGTCCACCATACATTTTCGTATATTTCTCAATTAGCTTATTCATAGCAATTTAAATTTAGATTTCAATAATTACCATACCGTCCGATTAGTTCGTTAATTTTAATTTAGGTCTTGATCTGTATGCAGTAGTCAGGGCTGTCACAACACAGATCAAAAGAAATAATATCAGATAAAATTACTTTGTTTGTTTTATTTTCCAATTTGATTGCAGATATAGCGTTAGAGATAGAATTATCTATAAACAGACTTACATTAGGTAGCCACGGCCGCGTTCACAGCCATAAAACATTAATAGAATATACACCTAGTAAGTTGCACCAAAAGCGTGTGCAGCCCACGAACATTCCGCTTAACCCGGGAGCCCGACAACCCTAATAGTATGTAGTGTAAGTACTAAGAAAAATAAAATGTTTCGTTTAAACTCCACATTAAGGGGAGTTACGAGAAGCACAGCCGGCACGACGATTATGTCTAATTTGTGTAGGTACATAATTTGTTGAACACATAGCCGCCTGTTTTTGCTCGGAGCTCCTTATAATATTAATAAATTTGAGACTACGCCACCACACCACAATATCAGCCACAATGCCTGATTTGACGATTTGATATTGGATGGGTAAAACCATTTTTTCGAGAGAATATTTTGTTTTTGGGAAAGCGCTTGTAGTTTACTAGTACAGTAGATATTGAAAAAAAAATCATTTATGCTTTGCAAAGAATCACTGTAACCACTGCATGTGGCAGCGATGATTCTTTCTGAGCTAGTCAATCTAAACACTAAGTTAGTTAGTAAGTAGTCTTTAAGGGGCTTACAGGACCTAAATACAAAAAAACGCAAGTTTTAGAAACAATAAAAGTATATGATCGACTACAGTAAACAAAATCAGAAAATATATGATATTCTTTAGGATACATGCTAGGTAGATAGTGTGTTAAAAACATAATACAACTAATTTGATATGATAGAAAAAATTATGAAAAAAAGTTTTTAGAAGTATCCTTCTAAAAACTTTCTTTTTACAATAAAAACCATACCAATATACCTACTCGTACATACAATCATTCTGAGTTTTTGTCAGATTATTCTATAAACAACATTCTAAAGCACTAGTGTTTTAATTTTTTTGTCCAAACAGTAGATGTTTTGGAAATAGATAATTGCTTAATATTTTGCAATAAATCACCGGAGTTGTGTCATCGCGCTTCTCTTTATTTTGTATGCAGTCCGACAGTGACCGCGCTTTAGGTCATGTAAAAAAAAGGTCATGTAGTCGCCTTAATAAAAAATAAAAGACATTGTGATAGTTAAGTCTTAATCGTAATTTGTAGTTGAATAGTTATTCCACAAGAAACACTACGAAAGAATAAATCATACATAATTAAAGCAACAAGAAACCATTTAGAACATTTTCCTTACCTCCCAAGAGACATGTGTGAGGAAAGGTATTCTTTGTAAGAACGAGTAGAATACCAGCATTTACTGTGTGTTACAAAAATAAAGTTATTCAATATACCCACCGGCCTCGGAGCGCCGAGCAACCAGGAATTATTATTTTATTCACACTACATTATCGTTTACATAATATTAATTCATAAGTAGAGAAGGGTCTACTTACAGATTCCTATATTGCAGCTATTCATAATGATTTCATTGTGTTCGGGCAGGGTATGTGTGATATAGATGTGTATATAGTATCAATATTTACCATTAAGATTCCATGGTTTTAAAGGAAAATTATTTGTCCTTTGAAATCATAACGTTTATCTAAGTGTCATAATATCTGTTGGTTCTAAAGCTGGTTTTACACTGTAGCAACCTCGTGCTACAGCGCACGAGATAACACCTGCCTTTACATTATGTTAATAACTAAGTACGTGCATAATTGTGGCTTATGATGTCTTTTTGCATACCACGCACAGCGATCATTCTGCATTATCCAGCACGCGTATCACGACATCCAAAGAAAATGAAGAAACGAAAGACTAATTACAGATTTTAGAAAGATCCATAGGTGCGATGTCAACAATGACGAAACAATTAGTAGTAGAGATGGAAGTGGTCATAAAGCGCAGGTACTGCACATTAGAAACACATGAAAGAATAATCGCATTAGCATAAATAATGACCATGTGACAACCACAACCAATAGACTGTATTTGTTTTATGGATACAATAGAAATATTTTTTCAAAAATTGTTCAGCCAACATACAGGGAAGGACTTGTCAAACACCAAGTTTAGATGCTTTGTCCCAAAGCAAACAACATCTGCAAGAAACTCTAGGGTCACTGCTATCACTCCAACAATTACAATTAAACTCGTATCCCTTCAAGTTACATAATACTTGGTAACTGAAGTCCAGCTCTCTGAGAGTTCTGCTACAAACAGCACTTACCGACATTGCATCGAACACTCAGATTGCATTGAAACTAATACAAGTTGTTTGCAGCCGATGTATGTACTCGGTAGTATACTGGTGGGTGTGGTGGTATATGCTAGAAGAGAATAGCGGCGGACTATATGAGTCTTCTTTCTTAAATCTACTTCATTCTTCATGCAAGGCACCCGGCTAAAATCAATGAAATTTTGGGGATAGACAAGTAATATTTATATGGGCGATGTATACGTTATTACTTAACAATCCATTTTATTTAAGAACGGAGCGACTCCGAAACAGTGAACAGTGACTTGTTATTTTACTATTTTTTTTACCTTCTACAATTCAAGGTTTTATTGATTTTTTACATAATTAACTGCTAATAATTTTCTTGGTACTTACGTATTATTGAAGTAACTTTACTGAAAATACAGTAGTTTTCATTGCTTGCATGAGACGTTTTTGATCATTGCAGTATTATTTTACTAAGCCAAACGGCTGGCATTGAGAATTTGAGCATTAGTATTTCTTAATAAAATTAAGCAATTTATCAGTCCCCTTCGCTTAAAACTTGCCTCTCTATATAAAGTACAAGAGAGCGCCAATTGTTTGGCAAAACGCGCGCGTGCAGGACAGAGCTCACAAGAAAACCGTTCAGTAATCCGGCCAGACAGGCCCAGGCCACAGGGAATGGCGATCACTGAGCTGTCCAAAGAAACCTTTACACACGAAGATTTAGCTGTTAGAGCGTAACTAATTACTCTGTTGTTCGAAGAACGGTTGTATGGGATTTATAATATTATTTATAGCGTGTTTGTTTGCCAGTCGACACACAAAGTAGATGCAGGCTTGAAAGCATACTAGTTTTTTTTTACGGCTTCGTCGGAACGTATTACGGGGATAAAGTGTATCCTATGTCCTAACATAGGTCATGTTATATCTTTGTGCTCATTCAAAACTGTTCAGCCGTTACGGCGTGAGAAGGTAACAGAGAGACTGACAGAGCTGCTTTATACAACTAGTTTATACCTATGTACTTTCTGCATTTTATTGCTTTGATCGCAATACCGGAGACCGCTGTATTTTAAATGCTTGCAGTATAAAACTATACGGTTGCCAAATGTCAGACTTTTTGATTGACTTTTGTAAATGGTAGAAAGGGCTGTCTTCGACGAACAATCTAATGCAGCAGCACCAACACCCTACACTATAGAATACACCACACAATATGATAAGTTAAATTCAAAGTTACACGTGCCACTAATTCATAATGAACGTGCACTAACCGTTGCTGTAAATACTGCTAATGAGATAATTAAAAGCAAAATAGTGCTGTATGGAATTAAAAACGGCGTATTTATTTTCCAGCGGCGTGTTCGGATAAATGAGAGGATTCTACGGAATTATGTTTTGTTACGATGTAGAGGGTTGTAGTTTATTTGTTAGTTAGTTACGTTACTTGAAGTGCATTATTTTTTTAACACACGTGGAAACAGATTTACCTTGTTCCTTTGTATCGGAGCGAGTTGTTTGAGAAAATCTCATATTGTGGTCAATATTAGAGATAGTATTTATAATATATTTTTATTTTTACTTGTCATTGTTTGATTTGTTATTCTATGTTTAAATTCTCTTCTCCCTTCTTAGTCACAGTACATCAACCCATCTTAAAAACATAAGGATAGATAGAAAATACTCTACATACGTTTTTAGAAGTCGAAGTTACGTAAAGCATATCAATGGGTTTTTACTCTAGTCTTGTTAATTATCTGCAATAAAATAATGTCGCTTTCTTTCAAATTGCTTTAACTTCAGCGTATGAAGGAAGGGTAATTAGAATAGGTGAACAGGTGGTCATATGCTATACATTTAAATCCATTCTAAGCAAACTCCGACACAACCCACTTATGGTTACGCAACCATCTTGATCGGCTAACTGGCACGTAAGTAGGTCAATTGTAGCGGAGCCTGGCTCTCTGCCAGACCTCTTGATCTCAGCTTAGGTAGCGTGCAGATGCTCGTGTGTTGGATGCTGGCCTTCTGTTTGTTGAAGAGCTTTTGTATCTACAGGTTTGAATGAAAACTAGCTGTTGACTCTTGCTATTAAGAACTTTAATGTACCCGAATAAAAAGTATCCTATTTACAGTTCTTGATTAAACGTTCTTGTTTTTTTTTTTTTGTTTTGTTCTTTTTTGCGTCATGTTTACCGCAAATAAACGTATTTTCTTTTCTTTTCTTTCTTTTAAACGGCTAAGTTTTCTTGTAAGCGGTCAAATTAATATAAGCCTGTAACTTTTCCACTGGAAAAAGGTCTATTTTATCAGAGAATAGATATTTTTTTTCAAACTTTTTTCTCGCTATAATTTACTTATTCATTTAATTATTAGGGTTCGCTACCAAAATGGTAAACGGAACCCTTATGGTGAGACTCAGTCTGTCTGTCTGTCTGTCCGTCTGTCACAGCTGGATATCTCAAGAACTACTAATGCTATCAACTTGAAATTTGGAATAGTTTTAGATAACATTTGCCCAACTATTTTGCAAATAAGAAGAAAAAAAATTTTTTTTTCCACAGGGTCTGAAAGGGGTTCTGAAAAATTCGACGTGGGGCTACTAGGGCATGTAGGGTACCATATGAATGAGTGCAGTTTGCACATTCTCAAACATTTTTTTAGGCCGCATTGTTATCGACTTTTGATGAAAAATGTAAAAAAATACCGTTCCCCCTTATCTTCGAAGTTTGCAAAGATAAAAATCTGAAATAATTCTATGTGATAGAAGTTTATGTAAAGAATACCGGAAAATAAAACAATGTATTTAAATAGCACATTTTTTCAGAAATCATCAACAAAGGTTACATTAGTTCCACTATTGGTCAAGAGATGGCGCTGACCTAAAACTGCAATATTCTACACTGCAGTGCGCAGTGTTAAAATTCTCTGACGATAATATTATTATGATGGTACGGAACCCTCGGTGCGCGAGTCCGACTCGCTCTTGACCGGTTTTATATATTATATGTTTAACCATGTTGTTTTTCTAAACTCCGCAACAGATTTTGAAGCAATGTTTACCATCATTTAGAGAAGTTATTATGGAAGTTTTATGTCTATAAAAATAAATTAATATTAAACGTAAATAATTATAATAACAAACGGGGGAAGCAGGAGCGGGTTTCTAGTTTTACTATAAAATGAAGTAACAATCTCTCCGTACCTTCGAGGGAATCCTAATGAAAGCATGAAATCCAAAAAGCGTTGCATGAAAGCCGAATGATTTTGGAAATCATACGCGTTGTTAAGTAATCGTGTGTTATATACAGAAACCGCGGGATGCGGCACATGTCAGATTCAAATGTGAACTTTGACATCTGAAAAAATTGGGAAAATGGGGGATTTCCCTTTTTTACAGCGAGATAATAGCCGTGATAATTTTAACTTTTGTCAAGATAGGTTGCTTTTGCTAGGATTATAGTTCAGTTTGTTTTTCACATAAACTGGTAGTTAGTAGAAATGATAAAAGCAAAATGTTTCGTTGTTTGTTCGCTTCCTATAATTGCCGTGTTGGCAAAAACATGGAGTAAATAATTCATAAGACTTTTGCCATTACTTGTATCATTAGTGATTTAGTAGTACCTACTAGTTTAACGTGGAATATACTTGAACATATATTATGTACATATATACCAAGGCATATGTTTATTTCCGGCTCCCAATCCACCATATTCTACACTAGCATGATAAAAATAAAATTGCTGTTGCCTGTAACTTCTGTCTGTGTGTGGGGTTTTTGTATATGTCGTAGATTATAAAAGTTGAGCGATACTAGTCTCTCAATTGATTATTGTAGTACTAAGGTGAGGGTAAACGCTGCGAGCGCTCAGCGCTGGGGATGGCACGTGGGCAGACTCGTGTGGAGGGAAGTGACTAAAAGAGAAGTCAGTCTTGTGAGGACAACGAAGGGATGCAGACCTCCTCTTCTCCTACGCCAAACTGTCGGTTTGCCCGAACTTGGAAAATAGTGCGTGAACGTTATTAGTATTGTAGTGTTTATTATTCTGAACTAACTAATTTGCTGTACTCATCGTGTAAGCCTGCACTATGGATTCCATACCACTAAATCGAGACGATGACGGCGCTGTCGCTCAGTAATCGCTGACACCGTTATATATTATATATTTTTAATTACAATTAGCATGATGTCATTCTCCAGATCACAGGCTACTGTCTGTCAAAACGATTGGTTCAGACATTTTGGCGTTAAAGGTGATACATGCACTTACTTCCGCATTTATATTATTATTATGGATTTTCCCGAATATACAACAACAGAAACGGTAAACAAAATAAGGTCACAACTTGATAGCAAAATATGTCAAGGTATAATGTGTAATTTATACTTTCATATATTTGTCTTTAATTTTGTAATATTATTTTGTGCTCTTCTATTTATCCATTAGATAATAGCTATTTAATAATAGTCGATCGTGAACCTCTCCCGCGGGGATATTACGTGGATTATGTTTGCACTTAGAGATTAGCATAATCTGGTAATTAGCGTGAACGGTGGTGTGGCTAGTATCGGTCATTAATATTAACGTTGTATCTTATCGGAAGAATAATCATCCGGATATATTATAAAGACAGTAGAAGTTAACTTCCGAAGACCTCCTAGGTGGTACAGGCAGTAAATAAGTACCTAGGTGACGTCTGACCCATTCAAATGGTTTTCATATTATTCATACTTAAAAGTACTAATTCTTGAAAGGCAACGGCATAGTTGCCTTGCAAGAGTTAGTACTTTTAAGATGCTTTCATCTCGGAGCAAATTAAAGCTTATGCTACACAAAGAGGTGTGAGGAACAGGGTGTAAAGTTCACTGATCCTCCATAGAAAAGGAAGGATCCTCCGACCTGACGGGTGTTGCGTCTGGCGGGCAACTGCCCGTTGATTCATTTCAGGCCGTTGTATATGCTATTTGCGCGGTAAACTCTGCTTGCAAGATGTATGATTTTGCGTAACGTCTGACGCGTAGTTCGCATGTGGCGTTGTAAGTACCGCTACAACACAACACTTTTAACAATTAAAAACGAAACAAATAGAAAATTTTAGAAACAACAATTATAAGGCTAGCATTAATCACACGCTTACCGGTGGCGCGCGTTTACCGCTGATTAACGAGCGGTGCCACCTGCGCCCGTGTATGCAACACTTTATACAGATTACCCGTAATCTTTACTTATTGAACGATGTTTTGTTTTTGCACTGATGGATGGAAGGGTTGGAGGGGAAAATGATGCTGCAAAGTGATGCTCAACGTTGTGAGTACCTGGGATCAGGAATCGCTAATCAAAGTGGTAGAGACAACTGTGTGAGTACCTGGGATCAGCAATTGCTAAACAAAGTGGTAGAGACAACTATGTGAGTACCTGGGATCAGGAATCGCTAATCAAAGTGGTAGAGACAACGTTGTGAGTACCTGAGATCAGGAACCGCTAAACAAAGTGGTAGAGACAACATTGTGAGTACCTGGGATCAGCAATCGCTAAACAAAGTGACAGAGACAACGTTGTGAGTATCTGGGATCAGGAATCGCTAAACGAAAACTGTTTAAAAACTGAAACCCGCTATCCCACAAATCACTAAATGCACTAAACATATTTATAACATTATTCGATCGCTTTCATCTTTAAACGATTGGCAAAATAACAATGTTTTCCATACGTTTAACGCTAAATATCTGTAGTGTCTTTAGAGTCTCGAATGTTCGGGAACGTTCCAGAACATTCCAGAAGTCAGTGTTCCATTGGAACCTGACGCGGGTTCGTAATTAATAGTTCATAATTTGAGTCACATTAAACCTCACACAAACCTCTAAATTCGAGTAAGTAAGTACTTTATAAGTACATATATACGTATTATCTTGTATTCTGTTGTATAAAAGTCATACTTGAAATTTTTAAAGGTTTCGGTGGGAGTAGACAATGGTATACATAATAAATTTAATTATCATAACAATTTGAGGAAATGTCTTTAAACGCCTGGTTCATAAAGTTTAAGTCTAAATTAAGTGTAAGTAATATTTAAACTTTA
The DNA here is from genome assembly GCA_963855955.1 of Luperina nickerlii. NCBI lineage: Eukaryota > Metazoa > Arthropoda > Insecta > Lepidoptera > Noctuidae > Luperina > Luperina nickerlii. The sequence continues at coordinate 23,878,638 of OY979668.1, forward strand.
TCAATCATTCGTAGACGAAAACAGACTGCTACGAAAATGCTATTCGCGTGCTACGAAATAGCTACGAAAGTGCTACGCCGCTACGTAAAGTAAGTGATGCGGATAAAGTGGTGTCTGTTAAACTAATAGGGTCATTAATTTTAAAATGTTGAAATGATTTGTGTATTAGGTTGGAACCGGTAAGTTTTTCAAACAGGTAGGTTTAGCCGCAAACATATTACATAATATTATAAGAATCAATTAAGTTTTAACTTTTTATACGAAGCTTTACTGCAACAGTCTACTTTCTCACAAAGTGGGAGTATTCTTGAAGTACAAAGCAAAATATTTTGGCTAAACCTCACCAAAATTCCTAAAAACTAATCAAGGGTCTTAAAAATGCATGTAGTATGTAAAATAAATCTATTAACACACACTTGCAGCAACGAACGGTACATAAGAAACTGAATTCCGGGTAGTGGTGAACATGTAAAATGTGCGTTAGCTCCTTTGTGCGTGAGCAGCCGAGCGGCCGCGTGTTCCACCGAATTGCTCGCGACTGTAGTAACACAGAGAAAAGAAGTAGGGGCAGATGTGAGATATAACTATTATTGTCAACACTGAAGACTAGAAAATCTAAAAGACGCGCCGTGTACAATTTTCAATTGAGATTAAATAAAATACAGCCTTATTATGAAACGGTTTTGGTTTGTAACTGTTTTGATCTTTGTCAATATTAATGCTATTTATTTTGTGCATATTATCCAAACAAAATATGTAAAAACAGCATTAACAAAATAAATAGCATTAATATTAAGTAGATGAGATTTCTGAAACTGGGACAAAAGTATTATAGTTTACTATTTCATATAGTTCAATAGGCTTCCAAATGTATTTTTGTTTCCTTTTGTTATATCTCTCATTTTCTTTACCTACTGGCATGGCACTGCACAGAGATGCATCACAAACACAACGAGCACAGTGAACGTGTTTGCTCGCGAGTGTACACAAACATACTAACGTTAAAAATTGTAGTTTGAAGTGTCTCCTAGTGCCGTTTGTGACTTCAAACTTGGAGTGCCGTCATTGTGCCGATTGTCATAATGGCCAATGATCTGATGCTACGACCAACATCTCTCGAGGCACTCTTAAGGCGGTTGAATCAAAGGCCTTATTCAGAAGGCAATATTTGGCTCATATTGTGAGGAGGCAGCTTGGAGCCTGTTCTCGACATCGGTACCTCCCTATTTTTTTAATTATATTTATCAATTCTATTTATCTATGCGATACTTGTGTGCGTCTTGGCGCACCTTGCGTAGCTCAGCATCGCTGCCGATGTGGTGAAGGTGTCGACTGCCTCGGACACCGTGGCCTATCCTGCAGTAAGCGCGGCACCGAAGGATTAATGACATTATCTGTCGTACTCTTGTTACCACCGGGATGCAGCAGCATGTCATATTTGAAGGATAAAATTTTTTTTCTGACCTAGTTGCTTGATATTGGTTGGAAATTATTAAATTAAAATAATATTAATACGATAATATTTAGCAATCATTACTTATTACTACTATTATTATTACTACTAAGTTGTATTCTGTTCTGACCTAGTAACCTAATTTTCAATAACTAAAGCATGTGCTACACGGTTTTAAACGGCGGTTTGAAACAGAGGTTTAAAACAGTGTAGAAAGTAATTTTATGCCAAATTTCGTTTGACCTTTAAACACCCTTGGCAGCAAAGCTTGCGTTTGAAACCACTGGTAGAAGCGTTGGTTTAAAACTACATTGTGGCGGTGCATTAATCGTAAAATATGTTCTGCCTCAATCACACTGGATCAAGACAAAAAGGTGATTTTACGTGAATCGTGCCATGTTTGTGCAGCAAACACAACTTCAAATGTAGTTTTAAAGGGAAAAGCAGACCTAAAAAGGGCTGTGTGTGATAATTTAGGTCCGTTACGGGAAATCGTTGAAGAAAACAAGGTTGCCCCCTAATGCGAACTAGACGGACGCCCCATAGTTGCGAATTGGACCAATTGCGAATTGGACCAATTACGAACTGGACCAATTGCGAACTGGACCAATTGCGAACTAGACCAATTGCGAACTGGACCAATTGCGAACTGGACCAGTTGAGAATTGGACAGTTGGACATTTTGCGGATTGGACATAATGCGCCCAAACGGAATTGAGCTGCTTTGCGCAGTTGCAGTTTCCAAGCACGGTGTCGTCTGCGTTCAGTCGTCGTCGACTGATATTAATGAGGAGAACGCAGTATGGTACTGCGGCCATCTGATTAACGTACCGCGGCAAGTTATAAGCGATTTCGTCTTTGTTTATTATGAAGTACTTTCTATTTTTGCTGTAGACTTTAACGGTCTACATGAACAAGAACTACTTCAAAATAGCATGTAGAAATATTTTCTTTATTAATTCATCAGTTCCATTCTTAGCCTGCTTCTGATAGATATTTTGTCCCTTTTTTTTAAAGAGTGTTTTAATCTAGACATACTATGCCACCCTCATCCTCACAAATCGACTTTACATACTGCTACATAACTAAAAATTATCTTACACTACCTCTGTGATGAATAGGTATTTTGTGCTTAGAATAGGCTTATGATGACTCCAATTATTAACTGAATCTAAGAAAAAAACTGACTATAACTTCAATACTAATGACTTTGAATTTTCTAGTTACATCTATGTGTTATCTTGTGGATTAAACATTTCTCGGAATCATAATTTAATTTCCAACAAAAGTCCAACGCTCACCGCTTATAGTGTCCGCGGAGTTTCATGACTGTTCTTATCCATAGGAACCTACGCTTTAGAATAGACAACTAGCTTCGATTTTTTGATTTACTGACTCCTTGACAATTCAAAAGTGCCCGTAAATGGTTTAATTGAAGTTAATGCTTTAAGTTTTAGTTTTTAGTTTATAACTTGTACCTCATCCACTAGCATATGGTAGGGAGAATACTCCCTACCATTACTATGCGAGACAGCATGCGTTAGTGCTATGTTCAGTTCCAACCGCTTCACTGTGGTCCAGTCCCTCTAAATTAATTCTAAAATTCCTTCTACATCGTGTACGATAATAGTGAATGGAGACAAGATAGCAATTCTGCGTGCCAGTAGGAATTACTCGGATAGTGAGCAGCAATGGTTAGGTACTTTGGTTGAGTTCCTCTGACACCAGAGGTTTCAATTCACTACTGTAAACTTTCTCTAAGCTCGGACGGTCAGGTTTTTTAAATCTCAGTTATTGAGCAAAATACAATGCAGCAGAAGTACAATGCAATTTTGAACAAATATTTTGCTCAATAACTGAGATTAAAAAAACTGAAGCGTTAATTGACTTTAGTTGCTAACTGTACCATTCCTAACGATATAAGGTTCACAGTCTGATAGGTAAGTTCAAAACAATACATGGTGTATTGTTTTGTACTTAGCGGTCGTCATAGTAATGAGAACCTGCCTAAGAACCTGCTGTTGGCATGAATGAGCTAAACAGTGCTCATTCATACCATAACTGTGCCTTTTATTATACGACATGAAGCTAATACATGGTAGTTACCTACTGGCAGTGAATGCTACACTTTGGATGTCCGCATAACATAGGTAGACAAAAAGTTGTTACGCTGAGCGATGTTACGTTGCGTATAGGTAATACGCATTGGTCGGTGCTACGCCGCTCGTCGCTTATGACTTATGTCCTCGCAACGCGCGTTGTCCTCAACGTAACATCGCTTACCACGGGTGTGACCGGCTCTACAATTCACTACGGCCATGCTGGCGCTGCATGACCGCATGTGTCTCCTCTGACGGATATACGAGGCGTTTTGGTGACAACTGACTCTTTTATTGTGGTAGTACGTGTTTTTAAGCGTGGGTTTAAGGCAAAATACAACAGTCACGCAACGAAAGAATTTATACGTATTTTATATTTATTATTTCTCATTAGTCATTAAGTTATTAAATAATAATATAGGAAATAAACATTTTGGGAAGTTATTAAACTCAGTACATGTATGACTTTAAAACTAAAACTTCGTAGCAAAAAAACCTTCCACTTTAAACTTTCATGAAAATAATTATACCTTACACTCTGCTAGTCATTACACAAATCTAATATAATTCACAATTAGACATTATAGTACTTACATTATAACAAAATGCCTAACCAATAAAATAACAACAACTTTGAAATTAGCCTGAAACCGAAACAAACTGGCAGTCCAGTGACATTATCAAACTCCCAGATTAATTAGCTAGTTAGGTGTCACAATAACAGAGCATTGATAGCGGACGTACAGTCGGACAATAGGTATGCAATATAGTAAGTTTGATTAATGATTTTATTTTTGTAAGTAGGTGTTACGCCTAAATAAATATATTGACAGATATTATTTTGCCTGCATACCTAACTTTTTGTTTGTACGTTTACACAAACTGGGCGGAGTCAGGCAGCAAAGCTGTGTAAATCGCCGGAACACCCAAAGGAAGCAATGTTTCTACCAGATTGGGTGTGTGAGATGATGTAAGAAGGAATGTGGATCTACCTTAAGATTTAATAAAAATCTGGCCGAAATAATAGCTCTTTTGCTGGACACAGTTTTTGAACATTATGATAGCCTACTCGTATAATGTTATGCTTGCTAAATAGAACCACGTGATAAAGTAATTATAACCAACAGGTTTACTCAAATAAGGTTCGATACAATATTGGATAAGTTTAGAAAGACAAAAATGACTACTTCGAAGCATGAGCAGTTTCAGTTATTCAACACGTACTTTTTACCTTTTTAAAAGTACTTATCCGATATTAAATATTAGGTACAGAAAAGTTGTTTTTGCCAACGCGGTTTTATTTTTAAACATAAAATATTATAAATATTATTATATTTTTATAGACCACGGAAAACCATAGCCCGGAGGCACTTGGGAAAATTCGTGCGTTAGCTTTTTTATACCCATAATAAAATATATTCGTATTTAACAAGCAAACAAATGCATATTGTGAAATAGCAGCTACATGAGATTAATTTTATTTTTTAGAATTCGGTTTTACTGTTACTTTTGAGCACGCAAAATATGTGCAATTTGTTATAGAATACAAATATTGATTGTGATATTTTGATATAAGTTGAACAATAGAATATTACGTTTGTTGATTGAAAATAAAACTCAATAAAATATTAGATACTTTAATAATGCATGACGTAACACTGACAATATCTATTATACCACTCACATTAATATGTACATACTTAACTATTAGTAAGTACAACATCTGATGTTAGGTATGTTGGTCATGTTAATATACTTAGCAGAAAGAAGTCCAGGACACAAGCCACCTATACATAAACCTACGCCTTCTGCAATACAAGCCATCTATATACCTCCACAGTATTGCATACCACATCCACCAATCAACATCCAACTGCGAAGTTGCAAGGGTTACAACTTCGCAGTTGTAACCCTTGCGGCGTCCAGTGCACTCCACGTCCGCCCCGGCTGGGAATCGAAGCGGCAGCTACTAAATTAAATAACTCAAAATATCTCTCCGTTGCAAGCACTACTTAAATAATTCACTTTGTGGCCGCTAGATAACGTTGACTCGCTTTAAACGTATTTACGATATTGCAAAAGCCTCAAACTGATGTATTTGCTTGTTTATGTAATCAACCGTTGTGAAATGTACGGGATTCTTTTAAAGCCGTTTTTTAATTCTGTTTTGTTCTTTTGTCGGTAAATGGCAAAACAATATGTGGTCAGCATGATATTTGCATGGTTTGTTTAGCTTATAATTAACTTATAGAGAACAAGCTGAACTACCTAAAGCCCCGCGACTTTAGGTAGTTCAGCATTGTCTGGAACGTAAACAACGCTTAAACAAACTTCTTAGTATAAAACCTCGCCTTCTAAATCAATCTAAGTACAGAGTAAGCGCATCACGTCTTTAAAACCATTAAAACTACATCACGTACAGGTGACTCACCTTTTTTCCTTACATACTACCCACGTATTTAAAATCTAGTCGCAGTATCGCTGTATTTTCCAGAGTCAGTGCACTAGCCAATCACAGGTTGTCTGCTAATAATTGAATCCAATTAGACAATAGATATACTTAATTATTTACTTCTGATCTGATTGTGAATGTACAGTTGCGGTCTAAATATGACCATCAGAATTCGATTCTTTATCACACTGTGTGCAGTAAAGTATAAAATGCTATATCTACATAGATACTTATTACGTTATTAATAATTATAAACAATCTATTCTAACAAAAAGAGTAGGTATTAATGACTTTTGATGATTAAACTCATTTCTTAATTTAACACTTTAACATAATTTAATTTATTGAAAATATTAGGTGTGAAATATCATAAAAATAGATTGATTGAAATATTGAAATAAAATTAAAAGTTTACCCTGCAACAAAGGGCTGAAGTATTATTTCTCCATGAAGATGGCTTGACTATTATTTTTTTTTTTTTTTTTATTTATTAAACTTTATGCACATAATGTACAAAGGCGGACTTAATGCCTTGGGCATTTTCTACCAGTCTACCTTAGGGTGATGCAGAGACAAAACAGTAGGTGCAACAGAACGGAAAATTTTGAAGAATAAAATATAATAATAAATACTTATATACATACATACAACAAATTATACAAAGTGAGGAAAGATAAAAAAAATAAAAACATAGATGGAGAAAACCAACAAATTAATTATGGGACAAGTCTGCCAACGTCTTATGGATATGTTCCCGAGCTTTTATTTTAAATGTGAGCCGACTGGTTGCCAACCTGATATTCAGAGGGAGCGCATTCCAAAGGAAAACCGCCTGGACAGGAAAAGAAGATTTAAGAAAGCCAGAGCGGTGAGTAGGACATCGTAGAAGACGATTATTGGAAGAACGAAGATTCTTGATGTGCGCAGAGCATAAATATTGGAAGTGAGAAGTAAGATAAGAAGGAGAAGTGGGTTTGTCTAGAAGAGAAAACAAAGTTGTCAAAGCTCTTAACGCTCTGCGCTGTCTGATGGGTAACCATTTTAAGCGTAACCGATGTGCGGACACATGATCATACTTACGGAGATTAAATACGAATCGAATGCAGTTATTTAGAAGTCGGTCAAGTTTATTGAGGAGATCTGCATTCAGGTCGTAGTAACACACATCACCATAGTCAAGAATGGGAAAGATAAGGGACTGAACTAGCATTACCTTTATATGGGATGGAAGAACGTTTTTCAATCGATAGAGCGACCGCAACGTACCAGTGACTCTCTTGCTCACAATCGCGACCTGCTTACGCCAGTCAAGGCAAGTGTCAACATACAAACCCAGATCCTTGACGTCAGAGCTAAACGGAATCACTTTGCCGTCAAAGGTAACCGGAGGTACCGTTAAACCATTCAGCCTTCTCAAGCTATGGGAGCTCCCTACGATGATAGCCTGGCACTTGGTTGGGTTAACGACTACCCCGAAGCGATCAGACCAGTTTTTCACCACAGCTAGATCCCGGTTTAGCTCCTCAATCGCATCAGATAAGTTGTCAACACCTGCCTGACTGTAAAGCTGCAAGTCATCAGCGTAAAGATGATACGCACACTGAAGCTGGGTAGTAATAAGATCTATAAAAATAGAGAACAAAAGTGGAGATAAAATACCGCCTTGAGGGACGCCAGCATCAAGATTACACCAGTTGGAAGAAGAGTCTCCCACAAGAACCGACTGCTGACGCCCCCGAAGATAGGAAGAAAACCAACGCAAAACCTCAGGAGAGACCATAAGATAGGAGAGGATGGATAAAAGGACTTCGTGACTGACGGTATTGAAAGCATTGGAAAAATCTATCAGCACTAAAACGGAAACTTTAGTGTCTTCCATACCCCTCCTTATATCGTCAGTCACTTTAAGGAGAGCTGTGACGGTACTGTGGCCGGGCCTGAACCCGGATTGGAATGGACTAATAAGGGAGTTATGGTGAATAAAGTGGGAGAATTGCTTATGGACACAGGCCTCGAGCACTTTAGATAAAAAGGGAAGGATGGAAATCGGACGAAAGTGACTGGGAAGAGTGGGATTAGGAATTTTAGGTAGTGGTCGCACATGGGCTTTCCGCCAGAGCGAAGGGAAGTCACCAGAGTGAAGGGAGAAGTTAACGATATGGGAGATTGCAGGAAGGAGCTGTTCAAGAGCCGTCACTATCATGTGGCGACTAATGTTATCACAGCCCACGGCTTTGGATTTAATGGAGAGGATAATCTTCTTGATCTCTTCCGGGTCGACCGGGGTGAAGGCAAAAGGGGTGATATTGGGTCGCGTCAGACCAGCAAGATAGTCAATAGTTTGACATTTGGTTAGACTATCAAGAGTGGGAACAGTGGCAAAATGGCGATTTAGATCGTCCAAACCAAATGTATTAGGAGGGTCTGAATGTCGCGATCTGCCGATACCTAGAGTTCCAAGGAACTTCCAGATATCAGCCGGAGAAGAAGAAGTGATATTATGAAAAATGTGGCGGCGTTTAGCGTTACGTATCATCTGATTACAACGATTGCGAGCAGATTTGAAGAGGATCGAATTATCCTCCGACCTATCCTTTCTAAACTTCCGGAACGCACGGTCCCGTCGTCGCATTGCCATTTGAACTCCCCTATTCATCCATGGCGCAGGCAAGCGCTTCAGCTTGACTTTTCTGATAGGAGCGTGGGTGTCATACAACTTGACTACAGCTGAATTAAAAACATTAACTTTGTCGTCAACTGAGGCGGCTTCATCCAAGGGTCTCCAGTCTATATTAGAAGCATCTTTTATTAGTTTTTCAGCATTCATCCGCGCAAAGGTTCGCCTGTTCTGGAATGTAGGTTTGGGTTTAGGAGGTTTAAGGACATAAGACAGGAAAATAAGGTCATGATGTGAGAAACCAGGAGCGATGTGTTGACCATGTGAGGAGACTAAGGAAGGATTAGAAATGAGGATTAGGTCGAGCCAAGTATCATCACCGACAGTGTTGTGATGTGTAGGTTGGAGAGGCAACACGTGCAAACTAGCTGACTCGACCAGATGTAGGAGTTTAGAGGATCGAGGGGAGTTATGGGCAAGGAGGTTGGTGTTGAAATCCCCCATGACAATGTGATGTGCATACTCCGAACCCAAAGATTCTAGGACCGATTCGAATTCGATGAAGTAATCAAGGCAAGGGGGACAATATACAACTCCAATAACGATTTTAGCTCCTTTGACACAAACCTCAAGAAAAAGAAACTCAGCCGAATTATTAGAGGAAGAAGTAGCGAGAATTTTAAAAGGAAAATCAGCACGAAGGTATACTGCTACACCACCTCCTCTCTTACCAACACGATCGTTCCGTAGAAGAACGAAACCTGGTAGAGAGTAAGTGGTGGATGGTAGTTCAGGTTTTAGCCAGGTCTCGGAAATCAGGACGGCATGGACGTTGTTGTTCGTAAAGGTATCATACAGTTCATTGTAGTGGCTTGGGATACTCTGGGCATTAATGTGACAAACGTTTAACAGCCGATCAAGGTTTTGGTTGAAAGTTTCACGTAAAATATCGCCAAGAGTGTCTACAACGGAACAAAAACTATCATTATCAGAAGTGGCAGCAGATTCGTTGGCAGAAAAAAAAGATTCATTATCAAAAAGAGTTGTCATAGATATAAATAAAATAAATACAGCAAAATAAAATTAAATAAAAACACTACACAAATAAGAGAACTACACGAAAATCTAGTACGGCGTTTGCATCTCTGCACCACCCGCCAGCTAACATCATTTAAAAAATACAAGCGCAGAAAAAGTAATGACAATGAATAAACTATGAGACAAAAATAAAATAACAATCGCATAATCGATTCAAAAGTAGTCAAAGAGTAAGGACAAAAAAGCTTATTATGGTATTCGGAACGCACCCCCACAATTCGCAATTTTTGTGAAACGTATCCGATCATAAAAACGTCATTGAAATAATACAATGTCATTGTCAGATTTGTCAATCACAACAATTTAGCAAGTGACATAATGCTTTTTGTTTTCGTTCTTTGGCAGCCATTACGATGGCTGCCAAAGATTACGAATGATTTTGGAAGATTTTTATTGATTGAACCGTACAACGTTGCCGAGTATACTATTTTTACATTTTTACACTTGACACTGGCTAAATTGTGGTGGTTTTTCCGCAAAAGCCATTAAACGAAGAGAAGAAGAAGAAGACATAATGACATTTCGAAATGTAAATAAAGACTTGTTGAGGGTACTTTAACTAATTGAATACCTACTATGCGAAACTTGTAAAAATGTTATCACAGAGACGTGTGACGAAAACAACATCAATGATTACAAGCCCAAAGTTCAAACTGTAACTATTAGTGCTTTACACGAGAACTCAATATTATATGGTGGGTTTTTAAGACCTTAACCGTAATTCGTACGGAAACACGGTTTAAGGAGACTATCCTCGACTTTTCAATAAACTTTGATGTGCATTCATAAATTAAAAAAAAACAGTGCCTAAGAAAGTCGTACAACATTGTTTGCCTACAGAAAGTATTTTTTTTTTACATTTTTCTACAAGATCTCCTTTGATTATAGGAACGACGGAAAGGAAAATTTTAAAAAATCACTTATTTTTGTTTCGTTCCCAATTCTTTTCAATTCTCTCCCCATGACAAATGCTCTTAAACATTGAGGTAATTGTTTATCCTAAAGTGTTTACTCGGAATAGATTCGCTTTACGTTCTTAAACGAATTAATAGCAGTATGTTTGCCAACTGCCGGCGGTGGAATCGTTAATGTGCGGTACTCGCAGTTCTCTATGTAATTCAAGTGTTTCTAATCTCACTTGTTTGTTGCGCAGTTTTCAAGAATTGTATTTGTATCGTTAGTTAGACAGAGGTGTATGAGGTATGTGCTTGTGGATACAAATTATTGTGGAAAATTGCCCATTAGTTCACTATCTAAACAAATTGTTTTGATAAACTGTTCTGAATTTGCACTTTAATGAAAATAAGCATTTATGACAAGAAGGTAATGTATTTTAACAGTTCGTAATTAGGTACAGAGGTATTTACGCAATTTGCTCTAGTTTTGAACATTTTAAGTTTATTAATCACCTTATATATAAAACTTTTCATTAATGAAATGAGTAGATTATGTGCTATTTTAAATACCTAAATTAAACACCACCAAAACAAGCAACAAAATAATTGTTAAATTTAAACCTGATTTCACATTCACAGTATGTTCATCTTTCCGCAACGCCGCATCACGTTACATCCAACTTTGCAATATGTCTGAAACATACAATGTTTTGTTTCTAACCAAATAAAAATTCAGTTAAACAGTTTGCCCACAAATTACAGTTTGTCAGTTCAACTTATTTTGCTAACCAAAAAGCTGCCTAACTTGTCAGAACAACCTTTATAAGTGGATAGTCAGACCTACTCAAGTAAGTACATACATACTGTAGCAAAGTAAAAAAGGATCACTTCGCTTTTAAAAACGTATCATTTTTGTCATGAATATGTAAATAAAAACATTCCGACTATAAAAAAGTATTACAAAATAATAAAAAAATGTTGGAAAAAATATCTCAACCAGGAAACTTGTTACATCGTGTCTGGCGGGTTTTTTAATGAATTAAAAGAAACGGAAATAATACTTAAGGTTTTGTAGTTCAAATTATATTTCAAAGTTAGATGGATTACACGTCGAGTTTAATTGCAGTTGCAACTGAAATTTCCCTTCGATCGCGTACCACTAATTAGGCAAACGTAATCACGAACGTACGATATAAAACCTGTAGTATTCGACGCCGAATACTAAATGTTACAAAGACAAAAATCAATGGGCAACATAGTCCTAGTGTCGAAATGTACAAATGTCTTACGGTCTTATTCAAAATAAGGTATGAAACATCTAAAGGCTTGCTAATGTCTTGTTGTCAAAAATTGTTATTCATAAACGCATTTTAGCACTAAAACGTTCTATAAATCTACTTTAAAGTTATGAAACCCGGAACCCTACTATAACAGTACTATAAGGAAAAATGGCCGACTCTACATCAGCTGATTAATAAGAAAATGAAGTTTGGCCTAATGTAACATGTGCAAAAAGTCAGTTTCGTAAACAATCGTACTTCAAGGAGCTGCATTTAATTTATTTTGCATTTCTATTTAACCAATTTAGTTTATTTATTATTATATACCTAAAATGCAAAATAAGAGCGAGGAAAAATAGAACGAAGCACTTATAGCAACAAGAAATACTGTGGGACGCTGCTGTGTTGGACTGTGGAAACACGGTTTCAATGTTTTTACATGGCATACATGCAAACTAGGAAATGTGAAAACAACCAAAGTGGCTAGAGCAGTACTTTACAATATTGCAGTTGACCATGGAGACATGCAGTTAGAGTGTAGCAATATTAATGAATATCATACAAAGTCACCCCAAGAAGTTGCAAGGGGAAACGCAAATGTTATTTTACAAACTTTCAAGGAAACAGTCCGCCGAGGTAGCCCCACTTTACCAGGTTGGAGGTACATCTTCCCACTTGTGTCCGGAGACAGTTCAGGGACTTCCGTGTGGATCACGGAAATTTACACCCTGTAGGGAGATGCTCCAGTAGAATGCGGCAGTAGGGTGTGGTTGTATGTCGCAAATCATGCTCCAACTTTTATCCTACCCTGTGTCCCAAAACATGCAGTCAAAGTAACTTCTGCGCTGCCACTGACGACGCTGTGGAAGTGGCAAAGTTTTGGGCCAACAAGATCTAAAATACAGTCGTCCCCGCGACACGAAGAAGATAAAGAGGAGACATTTTAGCGAGTAGTCATCAATAAAAAGCTTATAAATTAAACAAGTATTTGTAATATTTGTTTAATTTATTTATTTTTATAATACTCTAAACTTTAATTCAGCTTCTAGAACTTGTGCTAGCAGAACAACATTTATAAAATGTTTCTTTTTATTTGCCATATATCTCTCTTCTGTAGGCCGTTTGAGTTTCTGCTATTTGTAGTGAAGCACCATCCTTACAAGTCCTACTGTCCTGAAATACAAAATTAATGTTATAATTCTTTCTCTTTATTATCTTCTAAATACTAAAATAATTAAATAAGTAGTGGCATAAAAATAGCTAATATTACAAGTTATTAGTTATTGTTATGGCGGCGGTTTTTGTTTTTTTTTGTTACAAAATAAAGAGTTTTGTACAGGCAAACGAAGTTCTTGACATGCTTACTCAGGAACTTTGTAACTTATTAGTAAATTGGATACGCACCTAATTCGTAAATCATGCCAGGCCGCCCCCTTATCGGGTTGGTGTCAGTCAGTATCAGTGTTTTTATTTTCTATCTTCTTCTTAGTGCGCCCAGAATTCGGCTACTTGTTTGGCGCCATCACGAGCGTCCTCCTTTATTTTCTATTATGGAGACCCTCTCCCTGACCAATTCTTCCGAAAAGATCTAAGGAAGAGCAAGCTTAAGTTTAAGAAATTAAGAATGTTTACAAAACAAAACTTACTTTGAACACTGTTTTGCTGTAATAGAACACACCTCATCGTCCTCCAACCAGTATTCACTTCTTTGCCCTTTATTGGAACTAGTCTCTGGTCTTAATTACATTTCTTTTAAATACAAAAAAAAATATTCGAAGGTGGAAAACCTTAAAATATTTTTTTCGCCTGACAATAAAATTACAATATCAAATTAATTTACTTAAAAAACCATGTTAAAACGTTAACGCGTCAAAACTGTAGACAATAAATTAGTTTGCCATACGTCATAATGTCTATTGGTCACAATTATTCAGTGCATAGACAGATATTCTCGTTTGACGTGTTAGCCAATTTGTCGGATGACTTCATTATAGTGTCAACATTTAGATTTATATTGAACTTATAGGACAATTTAGTTATAGAACGTTTGTAAAGCGTTTATGAATATAAAATGTTATCGAACGTTTTAAAGGCTTATTGAGTATTTTAACTAATTAATGTTTTAAATCTTCTATAAGCTTTTTTATGAATAAGACCGTTAATGTATATGAATATGCATTCAGAGTTTTACAGTAAATAAGCACTCGGTAATAATGTATTAAAACGAAGTAATATAGTTTGCATCAAACTAGACTAGACTTGTAGGTGAAAAGGGGAAAAATAAAATATCTGACAAATTCCCTCCTGGACGTTTCGTCGCATCGACGAGTGTCTCAGTAGGCTCTGGTATCTTGATCGAATATTCTTCGAAACTAAAATAGTCGTATGCAGAAAGCTACTGGCTCGTATCTGTCGGCTTTCTATTAGAAATCAGCCAGGAACAGAGTTATAGTAGGGTAGGGTAGGGCCGAAAACTCAGCTTGTTTAAATCTTCAGGCGTATCCTGGCAACAAAAAGAAGTAAAATCACGGCTTCTTCGAAGAGGGTGGCGACTCGCCGGTTTTGTGGTAGACTGCCCAATAGTCCAAAAGTATCACAAACAGATCACCTGATCATATACGGTGAGATTAGTACAACGTTATGACCGATAATTTTAGTGTAGAGATTACAATGAAAATTGTTCACCCTTCAGCAGTGGTGGCTTCAAGTGTCACAAAAATCAAGGGAAAACAATCACTTGGCAGAAACTGTTCATTATTCAAAAGTTTGATTTTTTAATCAAGTAAAATTACCAAAAAAATGGTTGCTTACAATCTTAAAGAGGGATGGAATGTTGAAAACATAATATGTGGAAATTACTATAACCTACTGCAATACCTATTAAAAGTTTTGTTGTTATCAAGCTGGGTCTTAGCGATTAGGTTAGGACTTTTTGTACAACTTCTTGATTTTCAGATTTTAGTATATTTGACGTCGTAATTGCTTTATCACTTTTGACAACATCTCTTGTTGATATCATGTAGCTGTCGCATAGACACCAAATAGACGTTGTCGTTTTATGACGTGGAAGTGACATGAATGTCACTTCGACGTCAGCTTCGATTTTTAAATTAATTTCCTGAAATTCTGAAATGTTATTATCCTTCTAATTCTTGTCTTATAAATAGTTACTACTCAGCCCTGTATTGTAAGGGATCTAAATAATCTAATATGGGGGAACTTTGAGATACCCTTTTCTGTTTCCTCCGGGTATTAACTCAAAAGGTAAGAAAAAGGTTGTCCTCTTGTTTTATTCATTAAATGAAACTTTTATAAAGCAATAAATGGATCTCTTTTTTAGTAATGATATTGGTACCATACCTACTATCGGTTCGACAAAAACCGAGTACAGTATAACCTGGATAAGTGGAATCTCAAGGGACCTAGAATTTTCCCAAATAGGTTTAACATGACAGTTGTCTTATTGCCAGAGGCCCCAGCTAAGACAGAGTAGAAGATATCCATTAAAAATGTATATTTTGTACTTTCATTTTTGTGATAAATTATTAATAGTTGTCTTACTTATACAGGCTATTGAACTATAAAGTAAACTAACTAAAAAGTAAAAATCGAACAAAATGTTTTCTCAATTATAAATTAAAATTCAATATTATAGGTTTAACTAATTCCCAGTAACAGAGATTAAGCAAAAGTGTTTCTACCTCATTGTAATTACCTCTCAATAGTAGAGCTTTCTCACTTTTCCAAGGCCCACTTATCCAGGTTACAATGTTTTTATTTCTACCAATCGTGACCTTTAAAAGAACCTAACTAACCAGTATGTACTTTGAGAAGGTTCAAGGTAATTTTATATGTAAATTTTCAAGAAGGGTAAAAGGGCCCTCTACTAAGTCACTACGCTTTGTTATTGGCAATTACTTAAACTGGTTTCTAAATCAAGACAAATTAGGCGTAAATCGTCATCGTAGTTAAACAAAATACATGCATTTTGACAAAATTATACAATACCAGTGACTCGCTATGAAATAAAGCATTTTCGTGATCTTACACCCAGAGAAACAAAATGAATACCAGCTGATGCAACCCACATTTCTGTACCACCCAAAATAAGAGTTACAAATGAAACTTCTTCAGCAGCCTTACATTTCATTCCATTTCCTTACATTCATTTGGTGCGTAGGGTACGGGCCAGCCCCAACAGTATCCTGAGCGCTTTTGCTGAACGTTTCGACTGTCGTTTCGTTTCGAATGTTAAGATGTTGTTTTAATTTTAATGATCTAATAATAATTCACTTTCAAATATTAATGTAGGTATATTGTCAATTTAAATATAATTTGTAATGTATAACATTCAATTAAAATTTTTATTTTATTTTTATTTACATCGGTATTTAATTTAATTTTTAATTTAAGTGACGGAAAATAAATGTTATACTTCTTTATTTTTTAATTATTTTTATTATTATAGGTCAATCAATTATTATGCATTATTACTAACACTATTCTGTAAGCTCGTAATTATACTAACAAATATGAATGTAATGAATCTGAAAAATAAATTATTATTATTCCTCACGTCGCATTTTACCCCTACCTACTTATCCTGCAGATTCGTATGAAGGCTCCGTGTCAGTCATTACGAAGGGAACATGTTCAACTTGAGCGAGCATGTCGCTTGCCTGTCACGTCCGTTGCCTATTATTTTTGTGGGAAAACAAACCCAATTTGCCCGAGAACAAAATGATTGTAGGATGTTGTATGTTTCAAGTTTAAGACTTTGATTTTGATTATAGGTTGGGATTAGTATAAGGATTCATTAAAATTCGTTAAAAATAAAAAAATAAATAATAAATTCATTAAAATTTGTTTCGTACGGACATTTATTTTGATTTATAAACTAACCTGTCCTGTTCCAATGTTAGACAAATTCCCAATTAACCGACAATACATAATGTAATACGTGACTACCCAATAAGCCGATAAAATGATTAACTCAACTACAATTCTAAGAATGACGTCACAATTCCTTAAGTACACATTATACATACTCACGTACTACATAATCCTATATCCGTATTCTGTAACCCACGCCGAACTCATTGCGCATTCGAATCCGCTGTTTTAGATAACCACTAGCCGTTTAGCAAAACAGCTTCGTTATGTAAAACAGCTGATCGACGTTAATCGATTGTCATTGCATTACGTTTAACAAATCTGCTACCCACGTTTAGACATAATGCAGAATGACTTATATGTAGTCACAATAAGTGTTTGATGTAGCTTCTAATTCTGAATTGGTCGCATTAACTAGACACCCTGACCAGTTCGTTTAGATTAGGTTGGAACTGTGTTACCAACCGCACGCGAGCCGAGCGGGCAGAGCGAGCGGTGCAGATTCCGCGGCAGCGACCATCGAGCGCTGCTTCCAAGTTAGTCACAGTTACTTGACTATTTAGTATTTATAGGACTGATTTCCATAAAACGCTGAAGATTTGTATGGAAATCCTTAAAATCACTGTTTTCACTTGAGTTAGGGTCATATTACTCGTTTTATTTATTTCTGTTTCGGACGCTATTATTGTTGTTATGACACACAGGTCACGAGCGTTAAAATTTAGAACTAAAATCTACAATGTGACGTTTTATTCACGCTGTTTTACATAACCTCTGATCGTTGACCCGCTGCGTTCATAAATGTAAAACGTTTATGCAATTCTGCGTGTTAGAGTTCAATAATAACGACAAATCGCTAAACTTCATTAAAAACGGTTATGTAAAACAGCGGATTCGACAATCCTTCTGCGACATTAATACCGCATTAGCGAGCGACGCCGCGGGGCGTGAGTTGCGTTTTAAAAGACAATACATAATAATAACATTGGAAGCAGTTGGCAAGCGAGCGACAATACGCCACTAGCTGGGTTTCTGTTAAGTTCTCCAAAGTATGAGCGGAAGAGGTTTTGTAGTTTTTTGTTTTACCTGAAGTAGTCTTTGTTAATGTCAGTATTTTGTGTGTTTAAAAACTGTCACTATACACTTGTACTCTCCTAAATGGTTTCGGTCGGTCGACTGAAACTGTTGAGAATCTTTTGCCTGTTACTGAAACATTTTTACCGACAACAGAAACATCTTTACCGACAACAGACTTTCAATAGGTATTACTTATGAAGGTCTGTTCAATATTTTATCTGACTGTTGTTGTTTTGGTCACCGAATCTGAGTTAAAATGAAACAACAGCCAGTTCACCTACGAAATGCTTGTGACCGACGAAAAGAATTCGCGGGTAGGTTATGTCACCTTTACGTCGCGTATAACTTGCATCACACACCACCGCCCGTAGCCAGCAGAATAAACAGGTACCTCATATATTATAACATGCAAAAACTCACACACACACACACACCCCTACACTCTACAGATACCTAATTGTTATGGAAAACTTTGTTCTCGATTTTTTCTTCGAATACATTGGACGGCTGAAGCGCAATATTACCATGGCAACGGGCTCTTTGTGCCAAACGACCGAATACGATACGACACCTTTATGAAATTGTATTGTGAAATTGAAATTCGGCGAACTTCGTAGGTACCGCCTAAATGTATGAGAAAAAGAATTATCTTTTCTTTTCGTGAATCTTTCCCAGTTTTAATAACTTCATTCTGCTATTCAAGGCGCAGACAAATCCAAAAAATTAAAGATCATAAAAATCGGTCCAGCCGTTCTTGAGTTATAAATGGTGTAACTATCCCGACTTTGTTTTGTTTATATAGTCTACTAGCAGCGCCACGCGGTTTCACCCGCATAAGAGTCGATCCCGTGGGAATATCGGGACAAAAACTATCCTATTTTCCGAGACTAGAACTATCTCTCTACCAAATTTCATCTAAATTAGTTCAGGCGGTTTAAGCGTGAAGAGGTAACAGTCAAACAGACAGACAGGCACACTTTCCCGTTTATAATATTAGTATGGATTAGTATGGAGTATGGATATAGATTAGTATTAGGAATTGCTGCTTACAGTGCACTGTAATTAGTTGCATTTAGTTGTACAAAAAGGTGCACCTTTTTGTACAACTAAATGCAGACGAGGATTTGTTGTTGGATAAATAAATTATTTCGGAAACGTTTACTTTTCCCTTCAGATTTGTTTTTTATAAGCCAAATTAAAACGGAAGCATCACCATTGGGTCTCATTTTCTCAATATTTTGGAAAACTTAGGTACCAAAATAGCACTACATACATACATGTACTGACATTGAACAGACACCTGACATTTCGAAAACCTAATGAAACAATTACATGAAGGATTCAAAGGAAGAACATTATAGTGTAGAATTATTAATAGTAGGAAAGAATGCAATGTAAAGGCTGACGCTTTTTTTTTTTTTAAATAGGTTCATATGATCCCTCCCGCTCTGGGTGGAGTGGAAGGGAGTGTCAGACTCTTACTGACTAAAACCCACCCGTGTTCCTTCCTTAGCCCTTTATGTTCCGGGCCAGCGGTAACCTTTTCGGACAATCCTGCTAACCCGGCAGGCTTCGGCCTTGACGGGCCCCTTCACTTGACGACGGGCCCCTTCACTTGATGACGGGCCCATTCACTTGAAATGACTGACGCTGTGACGCACATTTAGGCGGACCGCACCGCATTGGAAAAATCGTCTCATGACTTTCATAACTTTTCACACTACAGGCGCGCCGCGCCGCACACACGCCCCATGCTTTGTTGCATTGAAATTCGATGCGTTGCGGCCCGGTGCTGCTGTGATGTGTTCTTAGCCTAAGTCCACATAGTTATAAATTAATGACAAAACATAAGCTAAGCTAGCTAGCTGCTGAAAGAGAAGCAATTATAGAAGTTATGGTTTCGTATACAAATAAAATATACACGACGATACGACTTCATATCTAAATAAAACACAACATTAATATTTCAGAGGCAAGAAACACAAATCACGTAAAAATACCTCAAAAAATAAATCCTAAGAGCTCCGCCAGGTAAGCAGATATTCCTACATTAGGTAACATGATTCATAGCTCAGCAATATATCAACCTTCGTGAATATATGAGCTGTCGTTTAGCTCAACACTGATCTCGGAACGATGCTTTATTTTTATGAAGCTTAGATTTTTTAAGATGGTGATTAACTTATTTTAAGACATAAATATTGATTTATATTTGAATGAAAATTGACTATTTTTCACGTGTTCATTTATTCTACTAAAAAGTTATATCTCTTGGCATACTTTGTAGAATTTGGTATAAACTATTGTGGGTCAAGTCAATAAAATCTGGATTTACATAATTCTACAAAAGGAAGCTCGGATCATGGGCCCCGACTGGTCTACACTTCACGTGACCAAAGGGAAAGAATTAGCATTGCCATTCAACGTTGCATCGCTGCAATCTTTTGGGCCCGTTTCCGGATGACAGCGATGCGTACCTTGACGTCTAAGTGTCCTTTTGTATGTATGTATGTAAATAGTTAATCGTGTTAAGTATTAAATTTATATAAGCATGTTAAAGGAAATCTGATACAATAACGAGATAACGACGACGACGACGCTTATTTAATGAGTAGTTTATTAATTGATTTTAAAATCTTAATTCATTGGCCAGAAATTAAATGGGGTGGGATAGACAAATTAATGTATCTAGTTTACAATAGTATGGGTTGCATTACTGTGGGCACTGTAAGTTAGGTCAAAAAAATTAAAATGTATTTTCCAAGTGTATTTGCCTATTTATACTTTTCTAAAAACAATTAACTTCTTAATCACGCATTATTATTAACTTTTAATTATTTTACGCCGTTAATTATTACTGTTAACTAAACATTTTAGTATTATAAAAAATAAAAATAAAACTTTTTTTAACAGGTTCAACGCTGCAAGCTTCTGACAGAGTTTGCTCGTCCGTGCGTTACGGCCGCTGTAAACATCGATTTTTTGCTGACCTGTTAATTTTTACTCCCTTAATTAAACAAAAAAAATCAAATTCAAATTCATTTATTTCGTGAACACAGGGTGCATACAAAAGGTGTTACAAATACATAAGATCCGAGCTGTGTCCCGCCAAAAGGCATACAAAATATCAAAGTTTCCATAATGTCATGTGATAAATAATTTAAAAAAAATAATACAACAATAATCAAAAATATTTAGTATATTATCATAACATGAGAACAGATTGGATTTAATTAACAGGTATAATTAAAATTTGTCAATTAAATATTCGTCAACAGAATAATACACCTTGCTATTTAACAATTTGAACAATTTCATTTAAATTCGTTAATGTTAATACTTGAGAGAACTTGTCCTGGTAACTCATTATATAGTTTTTGAGCCATCATGAAATTGTGTTTTTGTTGCTAACACCTGCAACTTTTTTGAGCGCCGTTTATTTTTTACAAATCTATATAAATTCATGTTGTGTTTTATAAAAATACAGGCTGCATAAATATAGAGTGACGGCAATGTTAATATTTTTGGCTTATGAAAATGTAGCTTGCATGATTCTGTTTGTTTTATTTTACAAATCGATCGGATACCTACACTTTCTCTGTGCTATAAGTACTTCTTGGTACATGAAATTAAAAGTGGTACATGAAATAACTTGACAAGTTAAATCTAGTTTAGTTTTTGTGCGCAATTGGTTTTTGTACACAAGTTTTCACAAACCGAGTCAGATTACGCCCAATGACCTTTCAATTAAAACTTAAGTGCTGGCCACTGGCCGATTTACAGGCACGGCAATTAATTGTTTATTAAATCGACACAATAAGTCAATTTGCCAACAAGTGGCAAAGAATGACAGTTGTGACTTGAATATACGGTGACATACGGACAATAATTTACGTTGGTAGACCTCAGCCACCTAGCGATGTTTACCCTACTCTATTCACTATTATAGTTCTTCTTCTTGCTTATTTGTTTCCACGTATACATAACGCTATCATTAACCAGCCATTTCATTGGTGGTAATCATGTTTTAGTGTGCAGCCTCACACCAGTGTGCAGGCACCATCAGTGCAGGCTGGCGATATCATGAATGTGCTGAATAATGGATTTGTGTACCATGTGTGTGGTGTATTTAAGAAAATTTAGGAGTTCCACTTCAAACAACGGGCGCCAACAATACTTATTGTTTTCTAATTCGTAGTTACATCGTAAGTAAAGTACCCGTGTTAAACTTGGTACTTTTAAGTCGCCTCCTTGAGTATCATTAGTTTTGTCTCTATTTATCTTTTGTTCTCAAATCCATTTCCAATCTTTAACAGTCTGTATATGTGCACTACGTATGCTGTGCGCGACCTGTGACCGCGCATAGCATGCATGGATCTTCTGCGTGTACATCTTTAGCACCATTCAGTCCCCACTGCTTGCGATCCAATATTCAGTAGTAATTATTTACAGCCAGCTACATATTTAATTGTAATACGCGCTGATCCAATTAACTCGTTGATTAACCCGATTTGTTTGTAATTAATTTGTATAATTGTATTGTGCTTGAGGCAGCTAATTACTACATCCAGGCAGGCACATGGTACTCATACCTATGTGTGCACTGCAACCATCATCATCTGCCTAGCCTTTTCCCAACTATGTTGGGGTCGGCTTCCAGTCTAACCAGATGCAGCTGAATACCAGTATTTTACATGGAGCGACTGCCTATCTGACCTCCACAACCCAGTTACTAAGTAATACGATACCCCTTGGTAAGGGCTGGTCGTCAGACTTTCGGGCTTCTGACTA
The DNA here is from genome assembly GCA_963855955.1 of Luperina nickerlii. Classification (NCBI taxonomy): domain Eukaryota; kingdom Metazoa; phylum Arthropoda; class Insecta; order Lepidoptera; family Noctuidae; genus Luperina; species Luperina nickerlii. The sequence continues at coordinate 23,901,294 of OY979668.1, forward strand.
CCCGTAACGATTGTCAAAGATCCACGAATGACAGCCGGGACCAACGGCGTAACGTGCTTTCTGAGGCCCGGGGGGGTCTCGGTATGTAAAGGCGGTCACCCATCCACAGACCAACCGCGGCATGCGTAGCTTAACCTGAACGATCGATCTGTGCGGCTGTTATTATTTGGCCACGAGCCCCTCCGTGTGCACTGCAACCAAATATTCTAATCATGACGCTGAGAATGTGACTGAATCCCTGAATAATTATTAATTAGGGACAAATCGGTGAGGAGACAAACTGATTCATTTGGTTCACAGCAGGCAGTTTCAGGTGCCAGGTGCTCAGCAGTACAACATGAAAAGAAAGTTGTTTATATTAAGGTTTGTTTATAAACAATGATTAACACTAGAGTGCACGCGCGGGCTACATATGTAACCCAGCGTGTAATATTGTCGTATATAGTTTTTGTTTGCCGCGCTACAACGCAATCTTCTAATGTATTCCTCAAGCATTACCCCCCGCTCCCGCCAGTAGCGTGCCGACGCCCGCGACTCACGGATGTTTGCAAAAATCGCCCTTGAAGTTGGTGGGCTACGCCTGTAGCCCGCGCGAGCGTTGGAGGAAATTCAGTGTTTAGTGTGCATGTGGTGAAATTGAGGTAAATATGAAACATTTGTTGCAGTATTACTACAAAACGTACTGTTAATTAATTTTTAAGTGTTTGTTGTTTGTATTTATGGGTTTTTCATGTATCTTTATTCTGTTTTGTTCACTTTTTAGATGGCGGGTAACTCGAACAGATTGTACGACCAAATACAAAGATGCTGGAGGCTGCTGGAGGATAATGAAGACGACGGCATTTCGAGCGAAAGTGAGGAAGGCGGAGAATCCGCGGAACAAAGTGGCTCGCTTGGATCTCCTCAACATTCTGATACGGAACAAGATGGCGAGGAAGACGAGGACGAAGATGAAGACGTGCCTCTATCGACTTTGGCTTCCTATCAGTCTCGTAATGGAACAAAATGGAGCAAGATTGCACCGCCCACTTCAAGAACCAGATCTCACAACATTTTAGTCCGTCCACCAGGCCCAGTAGGTGCCCAGTAGGTCCACCAGGCCCACTTCTAGGATTGGCAGAACAACCCCTGCAACAAAATATGCCTATTCGGGGAGGAGTTGGTCGGTGTGCTTTTTGCAGTAGGGCTCGCGACCGTAGCACGCGCAAGCAATGCAGCAAATGTATGAGGCGTATTTGTAGCGAACATCAGGCAGTCGTGTGTCCGGAATGTATGCCAATAGACTGATTTATTACCCGTTACTTTGATATCAGATTCAATTAGATTAAAATAAATGCCTTTTGTGATAAATATTACGTTCCTAAATGAAAATAAGACTAAGAGAACTCAACCCTTCCAAATATTTGTTGATTTTTAAGAAGTTTATGTTTAAGTTTCAAATTATAATAAAGAATTTAAATTTTGTTGATTTTATGAGCCATTTTGATAAAAATAAATATGTTTAGTAATTATATGCTGTGTTTTACTCATTTTTTTGCCTTATTCAGAGCAATAATTGACCTATAAGTGGCCTACATATGTAGCCCGCGCGTGCGCTTAAGTAGCATTTATGGGCGCGTGCACTCTAGTGTTAAAGTTAAGTGACGTTCAAACGTCAAAAATGTATGGTTAAAGAGTCGCTAATCACTACTTAAATTTAAGCAACGTTTATGAATAAATGGGGGTATGTTTAAGTAAAAACTGATAAATCTGATGCTTTTGAAATGAACATTACCCCTTTGAAGAGATTACTAATTTTGCGGAAATATTAAGTAACTTCTCGAACTTTACTGAAGAATAAATTGTAATTAGACTGGCCAATGTTGGTTGGCCAGTCTAATAGCACTTAACCTCTGCATGGTCAGCCCATACAGTCCACGTGTACATTGTAACGCTGACAATCAAATATAAAAGCCTCAACTCCTACGGCGTTCTCTCGATTGTCTTCCGTCTGACACAGATCATAGAAAACAAAAGAGAAATACATCAACGTAATAAACACATTGTTCATTTTGATCATAAATTGAAAATTTATTTTTCAGTTCTCGGTTCTAAATATTATTGTTGATCAGATTTTTGTGTTGTACAGGTTGTTCTCAAATCTGTCATTTTAATAGTTATTAACATGCACAGACTATAGTTTTATACTAGATTATCATAACGATTATTACAGTACTTTGTTACTTTAAATCCGATGAATGCACTTACTTTATGTGCACTTTGAGCATATTGAAGCATCGTGGGTCATTCTGTTTTTATCCGTGGTCTGAGGTACCATCGCTTTGTTTTAATTATTTAAATGGCCATGTGCTGAATTATTTGTTACAGTTTGCGTGTCGATGTCCCCGCCAGCCTGCATACACTTACTGATACTGCCTCGTTTATCCAGTGATCGCAAGTACTACTGTTGAGCATGAGGTCCTGGGTTCAATTCTCGTGTCGAAAAAGGCATTGGAATTTCTCTTTAGCAACCCGGAGTCGGGAGCAGTGCCGTCTTCTCCTATTACATGGAACTTAGACACATAACTAGCGTAATTTGGGTGTATACCCTTGCTTAACCCTCCGGGGAATACAGGCGTGAAGTTATGTGACACTTACTGCTACTGTAGGTTCCTGTAATGTTCTTTGATGGAAGTCGAAGTTAATGACGACATAACGCTATATCAAGATAAATTCCTTTGTTTACTTTACCTTCTTAAGAGGAAATGCGGGTGGTCGTTTCTGCATAGAAAAGCTCTCACCTGTTTTCTTTCTGGTTAATGACCAAAAGAGCAATGACTTTTTACAGCATAAAAAATATTAACTACTTGTATGTCACTATGTTTCCCTGTTTGATGATACATTATTTTTATAAGCACTAGAACTCTCAACAAATGTCGATTTAAACCGCTGTCAACCTCTGTTGGCAGCGGTTTAAATCGACATTTTTACACTAGGCCTCTGTGTATAAATTTTTCAACTATTAATAATAAAGAAAAAGATAAGGACACAGTTAATATCCTTCTTATTCAGTGTATGAAATATCTTTCAAATTGGTCCAATATTGGAGGAGGAAATAGACGAGAGCCAAACCTCGAATTATGACTTTTTACTTAGGCTTTTTCAAAAGTCTCTCCGACCGCATTTCCACTTAAAAGAAGTAAACAAGTAAGTATTCTAAATAAATAAAATATAAAGCTAGTAAATATGTTGGCAAGGTGTTGGGCAGCAATCTATCTCTATTTAGATCAAACTATTGAGATATAGTGGCGTATTTAACGAAAACAGATTCTCTTTCCTGTTTTTAACTCAGGAGGCTTTAGGGGAGTTTATTTACCTGAAATAGCACTTGAAAAGGATTTCATTTCAAATCGATTTTGTATCTCGTTTGACTATCTCACCTGATGGTAAGTAACGTTGAGGTTGACAATAATGCGTGCTTGCGAAAAGGTCGCCTATGCACTAACGTTACGAGAATAGGTAGATACCCTATTAGTGAGGCAGTGAATTTCGGTATTACTTAGGTGATTTAAATAACTTTCAGTACCTAGTTCTGTGCAAAATCACGCTTATGCCAAACATGAGACTTCCATGCCTGACCGCCTTATATGAAATCCTGGGAAGGGAATTAAAGTCTAAGTTCATAACCAGCCCATTGTTATATTTAACTCAGTTCTATCCGTATACCTACATGGTTAACGACACGACATGCTTATTTTCTTAAAAATAAATGAAGCACGAATTTTTCTATGCAAACGTCTGCTCTTCCTGATTTCGAAATTGACCCCAGCTTCTGATTCCACAACCTGACTGGCTCGACATTCGCGATTGGAGAGGTATCTTTGTACTTCTCATTACTACCACTCAACGTAGGATTTGATTCGATTACGATATCTTAATACATTCAAGGAGATCTGATATCCGAGCATTACTTATTCAACGCTTAACTCTATTTGTGTCGATCGGTGACGGTAGCTCAGTACCTACTCATTCGAATATTTTATATGATTTTTACTTTCAGAAATATAGATGCAAGATGAAAATGTATACAATATATGCCTTAATTCGAAGTAAACATGAAGTTAGTCAAATTAAGCTCGTTGTAGCTTCACAATAGTATCTTGTCGAGTAATTAGTAGGTAAGTGTCTAAACACTGTTGGACTGATATTACTCACCCATTACACGCTGCTCCATACCACACGCTGCTCAGAAGTGCACTCGTAGCTAAACCGCGCGCTCCTTGCGGTAATATCGGCCGAAGACCACGGCCGATATTACCACACGCTGCACGAACCTGCAAGCTGTGCTGAGCCGCGCGCTTCCTGAGATCCTACGACGACCTGACCGGCCACCTTGCGGGTCCTGTGCTGACAGACAACCACGTCTGCCGCGTGCTGCTAAGGTCGGTACCTTTCTTAACCTCAGTGTGTGCGAGTGCCTGCACACTGCACACTGCTCTGAAGCAGTCAATGAACACCGTGTACTACCTAGAATTATAATAATGTTTTGAAATATCCTGCTAGTTTCTCTTATCTCTCCTTCTTATTAGTTGGTGGCCTGTGCAGTCTACCTGCAAAGCCCTAGCTCTGGCTATTTTCTGTGTATCTTGTAACGCAAGATACAAAGAAAATAAAGTTGTTTTTGACAGAAACTGTTGTATTCAGATAAGTGTTTATTCATCTATGTAAACCACATCGATACCTGTCTACGCAATACTCACCGGTAGGTACATTTCATTACATCTACCTGATTTATGATTTCCCCTTTCATGTTCGATATCACACGTGACAAGGAGCAAGATATCAAGCTAGGACCAAAACTTAGAATGGGGACAGTGTATACAACAAACAGTAGAACAACTGCGAACAAATGACCGAATTGCGCCGCTACATGGAACTTCAGTGAGTTTTTTTAAAGTGGCTGTTACCTCATCTTTTTGCCAGTGAAGAAAAGGAGCAATTAGGTGTAACAAAAGTATTAAAATTGGCTACTACCAGTATTTCTATTTATATTCAATAATATCATGATTTTATGTAAGTTTTTCTTCCTTTATTTATGTAAATTGGACTATTAATTACCAAGATGTCAGATGATATTATGGCTAGCAAGGAAGTTAACGCAAAGATGACGATTGAAGTTGATTGGAATAAGTGCAGAAATATGATGATGGTCAACAACGCGAACGCTCCGGAGCGAGTTGAGATACCGTTTTACATTACTACAGCGACAAAGGATAGCAATCGGGTGAGAAATGTGAGGTGGAAACACAATACCTTTACAAATAGGTCCGTTGGAGCCCACAAGGGTTGTGGTCTGGTCTCTGAGCCTCGTGTCTCCGGGTAGGGTTTGATAGCCTTCTGAGGAATAGGTATTAAGTAGGTTAGCAATAGGGTGAGATCGAGAGGTGGTATAAGATGTCGTTGATTTCGATTTCTTTAGATAGCCGAGACTCTGAGGCAAATAAGTAATTCGTTTTAAAAAAGCAAAAAATCGAGTATTTACACATAAAACTAACTCCCGAAAAGAAGAAACGAAACAGAATCACGTAAATATCCACATGCACACATCTTCTTACCTGCAGTTTAAAAACAAAACCACGGTCTAATCCAAAGAAGTCTAATCAAACCCGAGCTAGATTAAAGTGGACAATTACAAGCATATGACCTGAGAGCTTCAAAGCAGAACTAAAAAACGCGTCTGGCGAAGTGGCGAGCTAAAGAACGCTGCGGAAAAACGCACCGGAGGACCCAGCTTAGGGAACTAATCTGTTCTATATTTCACTGCTCTACGGTAGGTACGGAACGTTTTCTCACCAAGTCATGCTCGGTAAAGAGGTCTTTGGAAAGGATGTTTTTTACGCGTAACATTAGAACGATTAAGTGCGAATGTTCGAGGATTTATCTAATAGGTATAACTGGTGGCGTGAGTGTTTTGAATGTTCACAAGTTTCAAATTGAGGTATAAAAGATACAAAATGTGATTTGTTTTTTACCCCGTCATTATTTTATGATCATAGCATCACACTTTCTTCTGTCGTGTTAAATGGCTTATCTATTATATAATAATAAAATAGTAACAAAGTCAAAACTATACTTTTAATGTTTTTGAAAACCGAAAATATAGTTTTTGAAGTGAAAACTTCTTTAGCGGCGCTGTGTACTTTTTTTGGAATGGGTAAAAACTTCTAAACTGGCGTCAGGTCACGTGACCCTGATCGAAAATTCGTAAGACGTAAAACGTAAGACAGCGCCATCTATGCACATCGGGAAGAACTACGAGGGCCTCGCGTACTAACTACGTAGTTCATCCAACAACGACGAGATGGCGCTGAACCACGGATATATAACATTTTGTTTATAAGACGATTCACAAAATACACTCGTAATTGTTCAAGTTTTCACTTCTGTCGGCACTACCGGAGTGCCAGTGTTCTTTTTTTTGTTGTTAGTTTGTCTGGATGTATGTTCCGGATTGGCGCAAAAACTGCTGAATAGATTCTTTTCAAATTTCGCACAAATATTATTTCTTGAAGATATGGTCATCGAATAGATTACATATTATCACGCTATTTGCTATGCGGTATAAGCAATATTGTATTATGTCGGGATTAAATGTTATACTCTGGCAGATAGATACAGGTTAATTAACCTCAGAAATGAATATCTTCACTTGACATGTTTATACAATGTGAACAGCTATTTTAGTCAAATTTTCAGCAAAGTAAACGTACGACTTTCACTCGAACGAAGTCGCGGGTAGTAGCTAGTCACGAATGTAATATGAAAATGAACAATAACTGTACGAAAAAAATCACCAAGTTACTTCATTGATATGTAGGTACTTGGGTAATTATAGCCGATAGTTTTCGAAATATCAAATACGGCGTAAAACAACCTCCGTCCTTACGAAATTCTCTCGGTACAATTTTCCCTCTCAGTGCGTTAAATTCCAAAACCTTTTTGTACGTGTATTCTTTCTGGCTACCGTAAGCCGGCGTAATGTTTGTTAATAAGAAAACAGCAGAATAATAACACTTAACTTTGGATCTCGTTCGACGCCGTGAGCGCAAGAAGCTCTTCCAGACGGAATCGTATTGCAATCTTATTTTAGTTGAATAAAATTGCAATTTAGCGCCGAATAAAATGTTGTACAGACGGCAGCACATCGATGTAAACTCTATACATATCTATAACTACGACGCGCCGTATAGTGTTAGAAAGAAAGTACTCTTGGTTTGATTGGTGGAGTTTTCAACGTTTCTAATATTGCCCAATGGTTGCACATACTAATAATTGGCAGCCAATTATCATGTCTCACTAGGAATAAGCCACACCCACGCTAATGTCACTCATGACATTGACAATTTGACATCGTTCGTTTGACGTTTATTCAGTACGTCAGGTGGAGTCGTGTTTGTGTCGGTTCAGTCGGTTGTGTTTTAATTATTTTACAAGTTTGTCTTATTATCGAATGCATATGCTTATCGACGCAAATTGAAAGGCATCATAGCCCTTCGATTGAGTGGATGACGAGATTGATATTTGTCGGCAGACGGGCATATCGGTGAGTAATATTTTTTGTAATTATCATTTTATAAAGGTTAGTAAGTATTGAAAAATAGTGTCAATGGTGTTTTTCTATAGAATTTTAAAATTAACAGAAGGGATAGGTAGATAAGTAGGTATCTTCTTTGTGTTCTTTCCTAATGAGTGTCCGCTGTTCCAAGCGTCATCAAAATGTAGGATAAGTAACAGAAAGTTTATATTCAGATTTATACCTACGTAAACAAAATTCGATGATCTATTGTTTTTGATTGCATTGTCATGGGACATTCTAAACAAAAGTTATTCCAGTAGGTAGTGATGGGATTTTAAAGTAAATACTCAATACTTTTATTGCATTCCACATGTAGGCATTCTTAGGTGGTAAACTTATAGTTAGATCATATGGACCCTGTCGGGCACAGCAAAATAAGTGAGTTAGGAGAGAGGAAGCATTTGTTAATTTTATAACATTACATAACAAACTACTATATTATAGGTAATAATGATGTAGGTATTTTTAGAGATAAACTAATAGCTTCTATATAAAATATAAACAATAAATATTAAGAGATTTAATAATCCATACTAATATTATAAATGCGAAAGTGTGTCTGTCTGTTGGCGCTGCTAGTAATAAATAAATAAAATTTCAAGTATCAAGTTCTTCTTAAGTTCTGACTTAAGTCTATCACTTAGATATTTGTTTACCGAGTAGTAGCTTTTATTCAGCAAGAATTGTCTAAGTTTTTTTAAAAATGTGTTAATTTTCTCTTCTTTTTTTATTAGTGCGGGTAGTTCATTATATAATTTAATGGACATTACATAGGGACTTGTAGAGTGCATTTTTAGTTGAGAACTTGTCTGAATAGATAGTGTGTCTGAATGTCTTCACGTTTTGAATATAACTCTTGATGTTTCCGGTCAAATTTGCATGTTTCTAAAATATACAGGGAAGGGTTCAAATATTATGTTTTTGAAAGAAAGGTTTGCAACTATCTGTTTGCTCAATGTTAACCAGGATTCTATCATCTAAGCATAATAGGTGGTGAGAGCTGTTTGTAAATTGGTGGTCTTTTTTATGTCACGAAGGGCTTAAGAGAATTTAGAAATTTTTGAGTGAGTTTTCTGTATGTGTGATTTCCAGTTTATATGTGTGTCTGTGTGTGTGTGTTTATTGTATGTGTTTTAGATGGGCCTTGACACCTGAAATAAATGGATAACTAGTCCTAGTAGAGTAAATTCGTTAATGGTTTCTAATTTAGAGTCATTGAAAGTAAAATCTAAAGTTATAGGTGTTTTTTGGTAAGGGTGGATTAATTTGGTTTTGGAGTAGTTTATCTCGAGGTTATGATTGTTCATACAGTTGCATGTTTAAGTAAGTATGGAATTGAGAGTTTCTCCTATATTTTCATTGTTTTGGGAAGAGGCCAATATGGATATATCGTCTGCAAATAAGACACGTGGCCCTTCTATCGTCTTAGGTAGGTGATTAATATAAAGTAAAAATAAGAGGCATCCTATGACACTTCCTTGAGGAATTGAGCCATTAATTGCTTTACTATATGATCGGATTTTTTCGATTTCATTATTTTTATGGTTAAAATATTCTATTTCAACTAATTGTTCCCTACCTACCTACCCTAAATACCTACGCAATTAAGCACTGTAACGAACACCGGGCGTGCGAATAGTGTAGTGAATGATTATATAGTATAAAAGTGATAGTATAGGAATATAATACGATAGGTATATAGGACCCTATCCGCGCTCCAGGGCACAAGTTGATACCGACTATTAACCATCGACTTATTATAAACTACTAGCGTAACTACATATTACCTACTGTTTTACTGTACTCAGTAAAACAGTAGGTAATATGTAGTTACGCTAAAATATTTAAATATTTTGTATTGTTCTAATTAGCTTTCCAACTTGTTTTTATTATTAGTATGTATCTGACAGGAATTTTTGAGAATTTTAATGCGAAGAAAAATTATGGGTAGAATAATTACGTAACTTGAAAAGGTGGCTTTTCGTTTATAGCAATGTTTGCGTGATTTTAGTGTCAAATGAGAGGATTATGTTTAAAACTGATATTCCCGTTTGAATTACGTAAATCGGTCCACGGGTTTTAGAGATAGAAAGAATTTTGTATATTGAAAACATGCCAAAGTTTGATTTCAGTAAGTTAATGTTTTAGAAAGTTTTAATTGTATAGAGATAGGATACTTAAATGTTGTTACGTAATACGAAAGAAGATTACATAGAACTACGCTGGCATAATCGCGTCGCGATTAAAGCCTTTTCCAAAATAAAGATTAAAAAAAAAAAAAGATTACATAGGCTACACAATACAAAGAAATTGTAACGAACAGGCATAAAGAAATAAAAAAAGGGCTATAAAGTGTCAGTGTGTGTGTGTGTGTGTGAAAATTACATGTAAAAATGGCTTAAAATCAAGGTTCTCTCTGCCTATAGTGATTGAGTAATAATAATGGGCAAATAAACTACAGCTATTTGTTTCGTTCCAGAAAAAAACAGTTTACTTCTGGCTTCGGCGGTGGGAAGAAAGCGGAAGCATAGCTCATCACCGCCGATCCACTCTGCCGATCCTTTTTTAAGCACACGAGTAACCTCAACTTCGTACAGCGTGAGTCCATGTGTAGATTGTAATAATCACACTTACCTATCACCTTAACTTATTCATCACTAACATAAAACCTAGTCCTTTAAAAGTGAATAACAAAATTGATTAAAATAATACCTACCTACTAGCTTAGTGTGCGTCCTGAGTAAAGGCTCCTACAAACAGGCGCGACACGCGATATAATCGCGCGCGACACAAAGGCACCGCTCGTTGCGGTTCAGTTCTTTACAACCTACCTCAACAAAGGTGGAAGTTGTCAATTCGGCAGATTGTTTATTTGTGTATGTTTATATTTTGTAGAATATTTTTTTAACCGTCTCATACTAATTTAAAGTTTATTCAAACTTGTTTCAAATTAATATTATTTGAAGTTAAACAAATATCAACTTTATATTAATGGCAATTAAGTTGATTTCAGAGTGACTAGCACTATTGAAAAAGTTACAGTTTTAGCGTAAACTAAACTTTATTATGTAGGATTTAAAGTTATTTTTCCCTAAAGTCATTTTTTGTTTACGATTTTTGGCAAATAAATCGCGAATGTAGATAAGTTAAGCTCTTAACAAAGAATCCTATGTATGTATTGAAATTGACAAAAATTTCTTTGTTTTAGATATCAACGGACACAGTCAGAAGGCGCCTGAAAGACGATGTCCCCAGGTTTCAAACTATCTCCATATTTTTCATCACAATTGCCCAGCGGTTTAGCCGCGAAGGCATAACACACAAAGTTCTTTTGCATTTATAATTAGTGTGGATCTTCTAATATAGTGATAAAGATAATTGATAATAATATTATAAATTGAAATTTTATATTTCTTTTCACACCATTGTTTTTGTTATATTCTTGAGAATTTTTCTTTACTATTGTTGGTGATAATTTGAGTTAGGGCAGTCATTCACTGGCGGCATGGCACGACAAGTGATTTTAGTAAGCGCAAATGATTTGAGATCTTATTTTATCATGGTTAGCGTTCACAATTCGGCATGCCAGAACGTGCCGAAGGATACCAAAGCAGGCATTTCAATACAATGTGAGTGTTAATAATGTTAAATTAGATTCGAAAGCATCTGTAAGTATTACAAAAATCCCTTGTCGTGCCGTGCCACCAGTGGGTGCTGAACCTTATACATATAGCCCAGTCAAATTATACTAATCTGGTTAAAAGCTTAATTATTTTTGTTAGGCAATCAAATGCTACCGCATTTGATTTTGCTTGGCAGCCATTGTTGGATGTAACTGTATAATTAATCTGTTACAAATAAAAGAAAAGCTTGTAACAAATAAATATTATCTAAGTACTTGTTTTTAATATATCTATTAATAATAATAATAACGCCTTCCAAAGGTCTCCGAGATGTGTCAAAGACATTTTAAAAATAATAGAAATAAATTCTTTATTGACGTAATAGGTTATCGAAACTTTTATGTATGAAGCATGTATACCTATTATAAATTACCTAATGTATTAAAAATATTAAATTGTAGGTTATTCAGAATTAAACTATATAAATGGTTGAATGAATATAATTTCTATAATATTAAGGAGTTTTTTTGAACATAAATTATGTTTATAAATTCAAATGTGTTTATTTGTGAAGTTTGCATGCTTTAATTTTTAAGCAAAACATATAATCTCATATGCTTTAATAAAACCTGTGTATACCATGTTTTACGCAAACAAATTATCTTTTTGGTTTTATAACGTTTGTTGTAAGCCCATTCATTTATTACGTAAGACGATTTAGGGGGGAGTGGCGTCGACCATGTCTTATTTTTTCTTCCAAGGGGTTGGGAGGGAGTCTTGATAGTTCTTACGTAAGATCACAAAAATGTGCAAAGGTAAAATACAATACTTTTGTCTATGCATAGCATGCCTACGATTGGAGGCGCGCGATGGCGTCACGAGGGTCGCGGATCTGAAGACGAAGAGAGGGACAATTCGGCGCGGCTTTAACAACATTAATTGTCCACTCCCTCTTTGAAGTCCACATCAACCCTGGGAGCATGTCTATGCATGGCATGCCTACGATTGGAGGCGCGCGGTGGCTGAGGGGGCGCGCGGGCTGCGGCATCAGCATCGGGCGACGGCGGCGGCTGAGGGGTTCAGGGAGCTCGCCGCTTGTGAACTAGTTGTCACTTTTTGCGTAAACAATACTCATTAATGATTTTAATATTGTAGATAGTTAAAAATTGTTACTTTGAAAATAAACATTACAATAAACCAAACGTGTCCTATTCATTTTTTCCTTTAGATTCTCACGTATTAAATATTATAAGTACAGGGGGGTGGGGGTCAGCCGATTCTTATTTTTTCTTATATATGGGGGTGGGAGTCAAAAACTAGCAAAAATAGTCTTACGTAATAAATGAGTGGCCGCTATATGTATTTAATTTCAAGTAGGTATTTGTTTTTTATGTTTCCAATTATATTAATGTTTAAGAATAAAAAGATTATTGATTGTTATTGTGTATTTTATTATGATATTTTTCCCGCTGTTTCACACGCGTTCCTGTAGGAACCTATCCTATATCCTTTTCTGATTGGTAGGTGTGCAAAATTCCATGATGATCGGTTGTGTAGTTAATATGGCACCAAAAGCAGGGGGTAGCTCCGCCGTATCTGGGATAATAATAGATTAGAATTTGATTTGAAAATTCATAACTAGCGCAATAATGTTGAACTTCATGTAAAAGCAAACTTCGGTAGGTATAGGTAATTTACAAAGTTCAACCTTATCGTTTTAGTAATAAGATCGTGTTGCGACGAAACGTTAATCTTAAACACGGTGGACTGACAAAAGGCTGTTTGTAGGTATAATTAATTGCCTAAACTTCACACACGTGACACGTTCGTGATGGGGTAAGTACCTAGGTATCCATATTTTTTTCAAAATTTCAAGCAGATTGTATTATGGGTTTTTACTTTTTAGCATTTAATTTCGTGAAAATAAAATAAAATATAAATCGTTTATTTCGGAACAATAACGGATACCTACAATAGGTATTATAAAAATAGTTAATCGATGATAACTACAGAAGTTTATAACAGTGGCGCAACTATCAATAATAGAATAGAAGAGCAAGGAACGCGTTAAAACAGGTGACCTCCAGCCCGTCAGTAAGTAGGTAAACAAAAGTCGGAAAAGGTCTATTTAAAAAAAAAGAAATGTTTTTCTGACATCAGATTATACCTACCTGTCTGTCTACTTAACAATATTCATCGAGAGCGTAAAGTTTCGCTAATTAATTGTGTAATGTGCACCGTACTTGCCTACCTGTTTAAATGTTATACTTAGGTACTTAAGTAATTTTCCAATAATACCTACCCATGTAAAAATGAAGGATTAAGTAAAAGATCATTGAAATAAAAAACATCGATTATAAGCTTTCATAGGTATTTTAGGCATTGCGCGGGCCGCCGCTTTTATTACTATGAAATTATTTCGATTCGATTCAAGTGTTCAACCTGCTACGCTACTTTTTATCGCACAGTATTTTATTCTACACAACGAATGACTTTACGCACACACCCTCACGTACGCGCTGCAGCACGAAACATTACAAGTAAGAACAGACAAAAAGCTATATATCTCTTTCGCACGATTCTCGCTGTTGTTGCTCATAACGCGTTCAAGGTCAATGTGTAGTAACCTGATGTGCTGCCGTCTGTACAATCGTCTTTAATGTAGGCTACTTCTGGCCCTTCAGTTTTTACTTGAAATGTATTGTATTGCTCATTGTGTTACGTAAACGTTTGTGCTTGGGTATCGATGTGACTGAATTATATAGTACTAGCTGCGCCCCGCAATTTTACCCACATAAGTTTCCAACCCGTGGGAATATCTGGATAAAAAGTATCATATGTGTCAATCCTGGTTAATTGGCTATAAACTACATATATGTGTGCCAGATTTCATTCAAATCGGTTTAAATCCATCCATCTATCCTCACAAACATTCACGCTTATAATATTTGAAGGTTTTTTATATAACGAAGCGACGCGCGCTTTGCTTGTGGATACCAAGTGTACAAACACGCGGTGAATGTGTGTGCATGTAAGCGCAGGAGCTCTAGGTACCGTCCGAGACAATGGCGAAGTCGGAAGTTGTGTACGTCTTGAGTTGACGCTATGTGTCTTCACGCACACATTTACAGCGTGTTTGTATACTTGGTTCCCACGAGTAAAGCGCGCGACGCTTTTTAAGATAAACACACTGTAAGTAGCAAGTTTTTATATTTTTTTCTTGCAACGTAACATAACATCACCGCTGTATTCCCCGAAGGGTCAGGCAGAGATGTACTTTAGTAAGTGCACCCACATTTCACTACGTGTAATAGGGGTGAGCCCGTCGCTATCAGCCGGACACAAATCCCAGCTCTGGGCTGTGACTGAGAAATTCCTGATGGAAAAACAGCTACTTAGCATATTCAGTAGTAGCGCTTGCCACCACCAGAACAACTAGGGTTAGGATATAAAACACGTTTCCGACTGACAGCGATGCGGACGAGTACTTCGACGCCTAAGTGTTCTTTGTTTTTGCATTTATTTGTATTGTAGTTAGTTAGTAATTTAATTTAGTACCTAGTGTAAATAGTTAGTTACCTATACAAACAATAAAAAAAACTCTATTTATTATTTGATTTCAATACTCAAAGACAGAACAAATAATTAAGAAGAAGAATAGTCTCTTCGTAGCTTTACGGATTTAATGGAAACAAAAGACAATTGTAAAATGGATTATAATTTAAAGCACAATCCTAATTTCACATAATTATAGTGATTCCCTAACTCCCGTTACCCACTTCCCAATTATAATCCCTCGGTAGGGTTATTTCAATAATGTTGGTATACCTATTCCTACATTTCTAACAATTTCCCTTTGTTCATTTCTGGGTTAATTCCCAAGCAGGACGTAGGTATATTAAAATTAAATACTCGACCTTCATGTAATGCTCGGCTTTGTGTGCATCACGCGATAATATAGGGTTTATATTAATATATCTGTTTGTGTTGTTATTGTATGTTATTGTCCAATCAAGTTGAATATCGGTAATTAGTATTAATTGGTTATTAAGTTAGTTAGGATATGAAAGGGTTGACTGTGTAGGTACAATTACGCAACATTACGCAAACAATATGTACCTACAGTTGTGATATAAGCAGTAAGGCTCCTGCAAACAGGCACGATGCGCGACGCGAATCGCGCGCGACACAAAGACACTGATCGTTGCGCGATTTGCCTTTGTGTTGCGTGTCGTGTCGCGCCTGTTTGAAGGAGCCTTTATGGATGTAGATAACTAAGAATTGAGAAAAGTAGGACAGCTGAAGCTTGTTTCCATGGAAGCACTGAGAGAAAGAGCACGACAATACCTAAAACTTCGTGTTGTAATGATACGCTACAAGTGCTCCATCGATCAATGATGATTATGCGAATTATTTATGCGTTTTGTTTTTACTTTCAATGTTTTTAGGTATAGACCTTGATCATTTTAAGTTATGGAGTCTTCTGATAACAAAATATACCATTTTTTTTTAAATAAATGTACCGTAATACACCGTCCATTCCTAAGGATTATCAAAAGAAAGTTTTCTTTATCATAAATATATTCATCTTCAAAAGTAACTAACTTCTAAATGACAACCAACACGGTTCTGCAAAGAATGAAACGTTTAATAATTTGTATTTAAAAGCCGCGTGCTGCGCGATGTCTGGCGATACGCGGCGTACCTACTGCGCGTAACGCTGAGGCCTTACTTACACGGTCAGTACGCGGCTTGTGGCTACCGCGGCTTAGCCATTAAAACCAGCAAATTTTTAACATATCTTTGCTTATAATTTGTCTAGTATCTACGTGCTCTATTTAATAGTTGTGGACACGTTTTTTCTTGTAAATAGTACGTGGTGTTTTATCTAGGGTTGTCTGTGTATTTTGGGTAAAAATATTTCATGGTCACCTATCCGGTCAGACAAATTATTTTATCTATCTATTGAATAAACTTCAAAATAGATAGTGCCAGCAAAAACTAAAAACCAAAACAGTATTTGCTGTGACAAATTAGACACAAACCATCGACAAAGCGGGTCGCTTTGCTCCCAGTAATTGACGTAAGCGGGCCCGAGAGTGCTTTATTATAGTCTGTCGCGGTCCCATGTCGCAGCAGAGTGGACCGAATACAATGTGAGCAGTAATGCACTTTTGTGGAGTTAAGTACCTCTGTACCTCTGATGTGGTCTGCGTTTTACCTGCAATAGACGAGCCCTTTATTCTTTGGCCCCTTATTTTTCTGCAATTTGATCAGATTTTCGCTGACAAAACGAACTAATCTGACCTATGCAAATGATTATATAATATGGGAGTTGTTTTACGTCTCACATTACAGCTAAGTGCAACGAATTGTGCTATTTATACTGAACACAATATGTGGTAAACGTATATTCCACAGCTGACTATATCACTTATTTAAAATTTGTCACTGTTATAGTATAGAGGTCAAAAGCTGATCTTATTTCTAAGTCAAACAAACTGTTACACGAGGCTCGCGCCGTTCTAGCGATTAAACTGTGGCGTGAAATCTAAGCGCCCAACAGCACCCACGGGCCAGAGGTAAAGTTACTGAAAGTTTTCCAATATCCAGTGCTATTGCGCCGTCCCGCGGCCGCCCCGCCGTGATGTGGTGGACTTTCACGTCTTCACAGTTTGTCGCCTGATAGTTGGCCGTTTTGTATTGGGATACTAAATGAGTATACATGGTGTTTGATAACTGATCATATTTTGTTAAATAACTTTTATAAGATAAAAGTCACGGTTACAGTTAAGAATACACGGTAACAGTTATCTTTGTATGATCTGACTAATGGCCAGCGCACAACAAGGAGAGCAGGCATAAGGTGACTGAAAGTAAAGCATTGACATGTGAGTTTTATGAAGTGAAAAGTAGAATTCAATTGTGTCGCAAAGTATTGATAATAAGATTTATCCATTATAAGAATTTGTACGTTTTCACCGTTAGCAAATATAACACAATCATAATTTTGTACGAGTGAGCAAAGAAACGATAGGAATTTTAAGGGAAAATGTAATATTGTTAATGTCAAACCGGATAAAGCCTGTACGAAGTGATTGAGGCGTGGCTAAGAAAGACGCGGTTTTAGTAATGCTTACGATTAGGTAAGTCATATTATTTGATGATCCTGAATATAATAAGGATGATGTAGCGTCAATGATTTTCAAATAAGACAATCTTGAAACCTCCTGCGCCATCGAAAAAAGATTTCTTCATTTGTGTTTTATATAAGACTAGCTACGCCCCGCGGTTTCACCCACGTAAGACACATGGCGCCATCTATTATCATAATAACGTTATTGTTGTTTTCCTCTGGAACAGAACCTTTTTTTCAGGATGTCCATTTCCGTACACCTGACAACGTATACGTAAATTTTCAGGATGATCGGTTCAGTGGTTTAGGCGTGAAAAGGTAACAAACAAACAAACTTACTTTCGCATTTATAATATAAGTTAGGATATTAAATTAAATAAATAATAAAGTGAGGATTTGAAAGCAAAATTTAGATTCATGAAGTGGTACAAATAAAAATGTTTGCTCAAAATAATCTTAAACAAAGCCTAGCCTTTATTTTGTGATGCTCGCGTTTGTCCTCTGTTAACTTGATGTTAGGCAAAGAGGCATGATCTTGAGCTTGTGACCTGCTGACTTCCTGGTTACATCTTCTAACCATCATTTTATTGCTAACTTCGTGGCCACCAATCAGTAAATATGTCTCTAATTTGATTAGATTCCAGTGGGCCGTGAAAGAATTTCGTGAGCACCTAAATAAATACGCGCCAGGATTAGTTAAGGAGCGCTTAGTCCCGGGATCTCGCCTCGTTGGTCTAATGAGCGTGGGACCCCGTGCTATGTGTTGAGGGAGCAAGAGTTTAATAGAAGCTGTGATTATTGTATGGTAACTGAGATGTTTTGGGTTCATGTTAGGCCAAATGAGATAATGAAAGAAATGCCTATTATTTTAGGGTTAAGTAACGTGAAGCAGACGTTAATCACGTCTGCTTCACTTAAAATTTTTTGCTATAGAATGTACCCTAACTTTAGGCAACGTTTATAAATAAACCCTCTGTTACATCCACAAAGAACAATATAGCTACATG
Organism: Luperina nickerlii; assembly: GCA_963855955.1. NCBI lineage: Eukaryota > Metazoa > Arthropoda > Insecta > Lepidoptera > Noctuidae > Luperina > Luperina nickerlii. The sequence continues at coordinate 23,919,675 of OY979668.1, forward strand.
CATCGAGAAAATACAGTTACCACTTTTGCTCTGTAGTTTCAACATAATTGTTAAGAATGCAAGAGCATTCTCACAAATATTCTGTCTGATTATTACTTACAAGATGAGGTACTTTCAAGGCGTAGTTTAAGATTACAATGTGTCTGCATTCAAAAGAAGTACCAATAGAAGCGTATGACAATAAGTACCGCCTACTATGAACCTTCGCGAGGTACTTTCAATGAATTTGTACTGCTGTAAAGAGTTGTGTAATGAAACGGCGGTTTATTGTTGTTGTAAATGTTATTTAAAATTGTGAATTTAACACACACTCTACTTGGCATAATTTTACTTCATTATAAACTTGTAGTTACCGGGCTTTTCTATTGAAATACCCTCCACGTGTGGCAATACGTAAAAAAGTGTCGATATTGAAGAACCTCGAACTGTCGGATCAATCTTGTATACGCTGTAACTATAGGACAACTTAATAGTCGACAATTCCATTCTGTATCTCCTACCATTCTTCTATAAATCTAGGGGTGCGTCTCATAACGTATAAACTCATTTGGTCTAATTTCATTTTATTATCGTTCATAAGATATAATCAACGTGAGATATACCAACTGTTGATATAATTTCTTTACATATAACATTTATTTATTCTAAAACTTAATTAGTATAACGTTGTTTGATATAACGTTTATGTAATCGAAAATCATTTGGTCTAACGTTTAATATGTATATTGTTTATTTAATCGAAAATCATTAGGTCTAACGTTTAATATATGTAAAAACGTCATTATGGTTAACACCCCGACTCAGAGTACCCCGACTCGGATAGGTTAGGTTAGAAGGCTAAGGCGGGAGCGAAGCGGAGCGGAGCTCCCGACTTAGCCTTCGTGGTTATTTTTTTTAAAACCACCCAGAAATAGGAGCCCCGCGAAGCGGGGCTCCGTCGACCTATCTTAACGCAGGTGGTAATTAGTTACTAGTTATGTTTAATATCTACTTAGGTGACTATTACCTATAACTACGATAGAACTTACAATGAATAAAACAAAGAAAAAATACTTTTAAACATTTCTTAAACAAAATACAAAGTTATTGTTTTATTAGACCAAATAAGTTTTATATCTTTTGAGTGGTATGTCAAACGATTTTATATTTAATGTATGTTATGCTTATGAAAATTAGTTATTTTAAAATTATATCAATCGTTCATTATATTAACTAATCGCTATATTAAATAAAATTATAGGTTCCGTTGTTATATATTGTAAATATTAGAGATTTTGTTGTTATATCATCTATTACTTACCCTAAATCTAGACTTAATATATTTAAATTAAAACGGCTTTTCGTGTCTACTTAAGTGCCCGCATTGGTCTTCTCAACTACGCAACGGGTTTTGATGCGTCTTTCACCAACATTTAGAGATTATATTCTGGAAGGTTTATATATACATACAATAATATTTATTTATTTAATACTAGAAGCACATAAATGTACAAAGGCGGACTTAATGCCATAGGTATTTTCTACCAGTCAACTTTTGGGTGATGCAGAGACAAACAGTGGTAGGTGCAATCACGAAAATTGAGGAATAAATATTTTAAATATAAAGATAATGTAAACCAATTGAAACTATGAATATAATAAATATCTAATTACATATAAATATAAGCACAAGAATATACTTACTAAAAAGAAATAAAACAGACAATAAGAAAATATTACCGTTGTGATGATACTGCCAGCTTCTTGCGAATGATAATAATGATAAACTTACAAATAATAAAGAAATCGTACGAAGCTGGGGCAACTCGCTAGTACAAAACAAAGCACCCACTCAACATCCCTTTAGCCGAATACTACGAATTCTCGTAAATCTAGCACGGAGTACATAATTCAGTTCCGATTACGCACGGCTGCAGCAAACGGCGCGTACACGAGCCGTCGCCACCGCCGCCCGCATCGCACCGCACCGCGCCAGCGGCTCCCGCACGTTATGTACCTATGAATGCTTTTGTTTTTACATTTAATGATCTGTGGTAAATCTGGGAAAGTTTTTCTGTTTTTAAGAGTCTAGATTTGTTAGCCCAAAATATTTACTGCATTATAGACTTGCATTTTCTTGTTGGATAAATTGAGTCATTAGAGCCTTGGTTGATGTAAGAATCAAGTCCTATCATGAGTTTTTATGAAGGTTTACAGTCTGATCTCAGTCTCAATCTCTCAAAAATACCTCTAATTTCCCTACACTTTTTACAAGCTTTTGACATTTGTTTGTCGTCGAGATGAGACCGCAACTAGCTTTTATAAAATAAATAAAATTGTTTATTTGCATCTTCAAGCAAAAACATGTATGGTTTACAACGAAAAATAGGCCTAAGGTAAGTAGAGTTATATGTTGGAGTTGCAGCCTTTTTTTTTTTTTTTTGTCGCTGAGAAATGACATTACGCATCTCCGATCGTCGGGGGACGATACGGAGTATGTGGGACTCCCTGCCAAGGTGGCAGTATACCCACTAAAACTCAGCGGTGTTCCCTCGTCGCCTTGATGGAGGGGTCATGGGAATCCGGCTCAGCCTTTGCGTCCACAACCCCCCCCGGCGCATGCCCGCCTAACTGGCGGGCCCCGCATGTCCCCCCGGCTGGGGGGCTACGGGAATGGCCGGGAACACCTGGCCATTTCCGTCCGGCACTGGTCTGGTCTGGCACTGGCCTGTGCAATACAGGCGAGGGTGCCCCCGCACCCGTCGCCTGCTGGCTTCCACCTGGGAGGAGTCGGAGGTGACTGTCATACTGACGTCGTCTTCGACCCCTCCTCCGCCTTCGGAGCGGCGGCGCGAGAGGGTCTTCCTCCCGCGCGCGCTCCGCCGCCTCCTTCTGGGACATGACGTGTTCGCAGAAGGAGGCGACTGCCGCCCAGGACCCCTCGTCCCCCAGCATGGCGTTGACCAAGCCGGGGAGCGAGAGGTCCGTTCCGATCGCCGCGGTGAGACTGCGGCGCGGCTCGGACCACGACGGGCACACCTCAAGAGTGTGCTGCGCCGTGTCCTCCGCCGCGCCACAGCCGTGACACGACGGCGTCTCCTCCCACCCGATACGGTGCAGGTACGATCCAAAGCAACCGTGCCCGGACAGCACCTGCACCAGACGGAAGGAGACGAACCCGTGCGACCGCTCGAGCCAGTCTCGCAGGACCGGCCCAATCGCGTCTAGGGTACGGCGGCCGAAGGCTGCGGCGGCGAGGTCCCGCGTCCAGTGGGCGACAATGGCGTCCTTCGCCTCCCGCCGGACGGCCTCCCGCTCTTCGGGGGCGGGGCGTTCTCCTCTCGCCCTCCGCCCCGTTGGAGTTGCAGCCTAAGCTAACTTACTGTATTGTAATTATATATAGGTACCAGCGCCCACACTCGATAACAAATTGTAGCCAATGATCAATGACATGAAAGGCAATGCAGTGGGTTCACTGTCTTCTATAGGTATAAAGATATGTGTGGTGCCCTTTTTCCTTATTTTTGACGGTGGGAAATCTTCAAATGACCCCTCCCGCTCTGGGTAGAGCGGACTCTTACTGACTAAAACTCACCCGTGTTCCTTCCTTAGCTCTTTATGTTCCAGGCCAGTGGTAACCCTTTCAGACAATCCCGCTGACCCGGCAGGCTTCAGCCCTGACGGGCCCCTTCAGTTGACATCTCTTTGAGGCGCGCGTGGAACACGTATGCCGGCACGGGCCTGGTCCTGATCGGACGGTGAGCTACCCATTACTCTCCGCCCGCAGGCCCGCGCTTACGGTGGCCGGGACTCGTCGCGCGGCTCCCGACGCCCGGAGCGTCTCCCGCGGCGGCTGGGATAGGAGGCTCTCTCCCTCAGCCGTCCCGCTGCGTCCTTCGCTAGCATTACTGCTTCGCAGAAGGAGGCGACTGCCCCCCACTCCCTCTCGCCCCGGCCCATGCCTTGAACCAGGGCCGGAAGCGAGAGGTCGCCGTCGTTGCCGATCGCTACTACGAGGTCACGGCGGTGCTCAAGCGGGGCAGACCTCCACCGTATGCTCCACCGTGTCCTCTGGGCGATCCTGGCAATGGTGACACCCGGGCGTTTCCTCCCGCCTGATGATGTGCAGGAACCTTCCGAAACATCCGTGTCCGGTGAGGACCTGCGTCAAGCGGTAAGTGAGGGCGCCGTGACGCCTCTCTAGCCACTCCTCAAAGATGGGTCTTATCGCCACTATCGTGGCTACTTCTACAGTTGTGGTTTTCTTCTTTAGCTACGTACTTTTCTTTTTTGTGGTTTAAGGTGAAATAAAGAAAATATATTAGAATTGTAAAAAAAAATATGTACCTACCGTAATTAAATTAACTTAGATGGGTAAGGTGTATAATATTGTTATACAGGGTGTTTGGAAGCTGAGTGCAAAGCTTTAAGGGAGTGATAGTTGACATCATTTACAGCATTTTGAGCCATACATGTCTTAGATGAAGTATGTTTTTTTTTTTTTTTTACTACAAAATAACACACCAACTTTAACTGGGAAAAAAATAAAAAAAACATACTTCGTCTAAGACATTTGTGGCTCAATATACTCTAAATGAAGCCAACTATCACCCCTAAGGCTTTGTTTCCAACTTCCAAACACCCTATATACGTAAGCAATTTAACGTTGATAATACAAATCTGATAGTTTAGAAAATTAGAAACCATTTATTAAGTTATACTTATTCATTTAACTCATCATGGTGAGTGGCGGCTGTTTCAGATTAAAATAATACAAAATAATCATTAACTTAAATAAACTAAACCGTATACAGTATGTAAACCGTGTTCTCACTTTACGTGAAACTTCTTTGGTTCCGTAGAGCTTGTACAAAGTGCTGCATACGTTTACTTTTACTCCGCTTTTAGTTTCGACAAAGCTCCGAACTAAGCACACGTACATAGTTCGCATCAAAGCTAAATAGTCGTTTTACTTTGCGTTTGCGATTAACATCGGTTAGAGGATATTATATTATGTATATGCAATTAAATATAGGAACATACAATTTTAATAGAAGTTGAGTATTTGAGTACATTATGCTTTCTCCGGTTGCTATGGCGTAGCCCGTAGCACCGCTGCAAATTCTACGGCGTAGTTGATAGGTACATCTTGCTGCGCGATATATGTAATTTCAATTTTATACAACTTAGGCAGTGTACATATTTATTTATTAATGGTTGTCTATGGCAAAAATATTATACCTTCTCCAGATATTTTAAGTGATTATTTTTTAAAGGGCTGTGAAAGAATATTCCTATAACGTAATTTACACCATTTTGAAAATTTTATATATTCAAATTATGTAGGTACTGCCTATTTTAACTAATTATTATCTGCGCATACTGTAGCGCATGCTGAGCTTTTCTCTAAGTGATGAGGCGCGTAACAGTGTACTCATTGTTGAAAAGCCGAACAATAAATAAATTTTACTGTACCATCCTCCCAACCAGATAAAATAAAATCTCGATACATAAAGCCTGGCCTGAAACAGCTCGCATCGCTGCTGAATCAGCTGAAGTTCGCGTGACACGTAAACCCTCTCGGAGCAGACACTAATGCACCGCTAACGGCACAACTATGTGAGGAAAAGTGTTTGTGGAGTTTGCGATAAGGAACTGTGAGACTAAAATTATTGGTATGGGAGACTTATACATACATATCTTGCTGCACTTTATGGCTTTGCTGTAAATGCGTGGAAATGAGTAGTTCGGGGAACGTCTAGCTACGACATTATTTCTCGGTAATCTGTTATGTAAATTTCTATGAAAGTGAAGTGTTAGAGGATAAAAAACTGTCGAACAGGGAGGGCCTGGAAGTCTGTAGAGTTTATCGGTTGGATACAAGAAAGGCTTCTTGAGCATGGCTGTTTTACCAGCACCAACGTAGACAAAGATTCTGTAAGTATTGGAGGACAGATTGAGAGAATAGTAGATCGTATCTGATTGTAAGAAGCAAATATCAGAATAAGAATATTACTGTCCAGCACGGGCCTGGTCCTGATTGGATGGTGAGCTACCCATTACTCTCCGTCCGCAGGCCCGCGCAAACGGTGGCTGGGAGTCATCACGCGGCGCTACTCCGACCATCGGTATATCCGATTCGAAGTCTCCGCCCAGACCTCTAGCGCGCTGATCCAACAGGCCCCGAGTGGTCCGCGGTGGGCTCCGCCACTTGCGGTGCCCGAAACGGACCACGCAGATGACGACAACATCCCTGAAGTGACCGGGGTAGATCTAAGAGTAGCGGTAGGTAGGCTGAAGGCCAAAAATACCGCCCCAGGAGCCGACAGCTTGCCAGGTAAACCTGGGTCCTGGCCTCGAGGGCACTCGGTCCTCGACTGGAGGTGCTCTTAGGCGCATGTATGGAGAAAGGCCAGTTTCCACTCCGTTGGAAGACGAGGAAGCTGGTCCTCATTTAGAAGCCAGGGCGCCCTGCGGACTCTCCATCCGCATACCGGCCCATCGTGCTGCTCGACGAGGTCAGCAAGCTCTTTGACAGAGTGATTGCGGGCCGCCTCGTCGGGCAACTGGTGAGGACGGGGCCTGATCTTGCGGATAGCCAGTTTGGCTTCCGCAAGGGGCGCTCGACGGTGGATGCCATCATGCGCGTGAGAGCCTTCACGACGGGGGACGCGGTATCCCGGGGTGGGGTCGTCGTGGCGGTGTCACTAGACATCGCCAACGCGTTCAAAACCGCAGGGTTTTGAACGCGCAAGCTCCAGGGCAGCCTGGAGCTGCATTGAGGAGGCACTCCGGTATCACCGGGTGCCGACCTAACTCCGTCAAGTCAATGAATAGAGCCGCCATCTACCCCGGTCGCGACGGGAAGTAAAACCGGCGAGAGATGTCGCGCGGTGTCCCGCAGGGATCGGTTCCGGGGCAGCTCCTGTGGGACATCGGTAAAGACTGTGTGCTGCGGGCTGACCTCCCTGGTGGCATCAGCGTAGTTTGCTACGCTGACGCCACCAGGCCACCACGCTATTACGAAGATTGGAAGTTGGTAATGTGATACGGGGCCATCGGACTATGAAAAGAAGGAAGAGGAAGTACACCTGTGTTTGCGCACGCGCTTGTGCACTACAATATTATCTTCCACGCCGAAAGCTAGTCTCGGTTGAGAGATACGGTCTAGAGGACTATAATTATTACGAGTATCATGAACTTGGGCCAAGATATCCAGGCAAATTTTTCATACCTACCATATAAAAAGTTACAAAGTAAGTCCCCAACAGTTTCATTAAGATCCACTTCTTTGCAGCCTACGCCTCGGAACAAAAACTGTACAAAGTGCTCCACACAAGTCTAGACTGAATTTGCGGATTTTCTGCTGCCCACGACTTAAAGCCACGGAGTAAGAAACAAATGGAATAATAAAATGATGCCATTTTTCAATTTCAAATTACTAAGCTGTTTTGCTATGACGTAGCACTTTGCTTCGCCTGGTACATCGTCGTAACAGATTATGCCGTGTGGAGTGGAAAAATAGCAGAATTAGGTTAGTTTAACAAAAAAGACAAAAATCAAAGTTCTCATTTATGCATGATATTTTTTTAATGAAAGATTTATACAGCGAACCTGACTTTAATACCTAAAGTTACTGATGACCAGTAGTCTCATCGTTGCAGTCAGCACTCATCTATGTCACGATACTGATGAGACCTAAATTTGCCATCTAATGAGTACTCCATTTGTTAATTACTCTGATATAACCAGTAATTAGGTAGGCACTGCGGGTGAATTGAGGCATCTCAATTGAAACTGATGTTCGCACACATTACTCAAAGTCACCACAATAGAGTGATGGTATTATCTAAGTTGTAGCGACACTTATTGGCGGTGAGTGTTACCTTCGTACTAGATGTGGTTATAGATTATGTTGCATGTAAATGTAAATAATGTATCGCTAGACAATAATTTCCTAAATACATTGCTTCACACAAAAAAATTACCTATAGCTAGCACCTTGACGACCATTTCTTGGAAACGACGCGAAAGTTGTCACTACCTCATTAAGCCGATTCCATAATAACAATAATATAAATTGGCTTTCAGTAACATTGTGACACGGCTGACACACTCGAGTACATTCGAGTGACAAGCAACGTTATACGCTTGACGACCAATGAACCGGGAGACGCAATGAGGGTAATGATACTAACACAATTATAATATTATGTAGCAACTGATGTGGTGATGTTCATGTTGTGGAAGAAATGAGAAATTAGACAATGTTGTGATGTGTGTTTCTTGCTGTACTTATACAAAACGCCCGCAAACTTGGAACCAAATGAGAATCGAGTCCCTAGACCGCGATTATGATTATTAATTATTTACATGATTATTAACGATTTAATTTTAGGGTTGTGTTAAAATAGCCTCCACGAATGGTGAGCGTGGGCTGCCTCCTGGACTGTCAATGGCGCTGCTAACACACTACAACCTGGTCATTTATATATACCGCGGTATGAGCTAAATACTCAAGTACGCGGTCCGCGCCTATACGGGAAAAGACGCGACGTTCAGTTAAACCTAAACAGATCGCACTAGTTGAGTGGTGAATGTCTAAACACAGTGTTAGAAATATTAACATAACACTGTGTAGTTGATTCACAAAGATAACGAGACGTCCGTAGGTACCTTCTGGGTTTTTGAGATCTAAAAATACTCTAAACACTTCACACGCCATTTATAAATAAAAGCCAATAAATCCCTAAACCAAATACCACCAAAACAAATGACCACGGGTTCACAACAAACATTTTAAAAGCAAATACTTTATGTCTCGGCCTCATGCGAGCTCTGGCCACCGTCCAACGTATCTGCGACCAACTTTTTTACTGTTGGTAGTAAGTCGCGCTAACGTGTGGCACCGTGGGATCTTCTCATGGGCTTAGGAGCTTACTGCATTTGTTTATTGAAAGGTTCTTTAGAAATGGTTTAAAGTTAGAGGAGGATTAAAGAGTTAATACTATTTTCTATTTTTGAGAGATGTTTTAAAATTTTTATTTTTTTCTTGACCACTTGAAAATGTACAGTAATTATTTTGTAATTTAGATCTTCTTCGAAAGCTCGATAATATGCTGAATTTTTTTTAATTAATTTGACATTCACAACTTATTAATAGTTCTGATTGTCAAATTAATTTTTAGCAAGAGCTACCTATATACATAGAGTGCCAATTAATCATCTGAACAAATAATTATATTAAATCGAAGTGTTTGTTTATACCTAATATCAAAGTAACAGCTTTTTACTAAATGCTTAACAAAATGTAAACGGTACTTATAACATTTTTCTTAGGGTTCCGAACCTCAAAAGGAAAAACTCCTAAGTCAACGCAATCAAAAGATACAGGTGTTAATGTTCCGTTTATTCTACTAATATTATAAATGTGAAAGTATGTGAAGATGTTTTCGCGGCGCGCTGCTAGTAGTAACACATATTTTGACACTCGCAAGCGAATCAAAACCTATAGGGTACTTTCCGTTGACCTAGAATCATGAAATTAGGCAAGAAGCAATGTTATGTAGCACAAGTAAAGGGAAACCTGAAAACCGTAAATTTGTAGTAACATACCTACAAATTTTTACGGAACCCTTGGAGCACGAGTCCGACTCGCACTTGACCGGTTTTTGTCTTTCTTTATATCAATGTATTTGCTCCGGCTGATCTCCGAAACGCCTGGGCCGATTTTGACGTGACTTTCACTGGCAGATAGCTGTTTAAGGAGTTGTTATAAGGAGTAACATAAGCTCTTTCTCCAGTAGCACGTCCCCGTGGGATAATTTCCGACATCCACGCGGGCGAAGCCGCGGGTAGCAGCTGGTTAAGAATATAAACAGCACCTTATCTGAACAGATTCGAACATATTATGTATATTTTTCTCAACAAGCTCACACTCGAGTCACTGAAGTCACTCGCAGCAGATGATCTGTTAGTGTTACTACAATTTCTGCTTTGTACACAAGATGCTATAATTTAATTACATCAAATCAAATCATTTATTTTTGCAAACATGGGTAACCCCAAAGCAAAGCATGGTAAAGCTTGTCCACATACAATAAACACCCTTTCTCTCGCAGTTATACGTGTGATTATCCCGTGACGAAAGCTTCAGTTATATCGTTATAGGTCTGCGGTCGCCGGCGAGGTAGTGTTAGTGAAATTTCATTACATTTCAGTAATCGGAACACTAGACAATTCTGTCATGGTCTATTGCTCGTGTTTATTAGGAATGTTCATATTATAAATCAATAAAGTTTTATTGAAATTCTGTGGAGTTACGTCATAATTAGCGGAAGGTATTGATCACTGATGGGGAAAAGGGTCGATTTTTGACTTAGTATGTTATATGAAGAGGATTTTATGCATCAATTACTTTGTGTAGGTAATCTAGGTTACGTGTGCTTACAATAATTGTAGGGTAAAGGTAGATAGCAAAGGTTTTTACAAAAGGCTTAATAGTAATAAATTCGACATGGTATTCTCATTACGAAGAACTAAGTGTTGTTAATACATAATTATATTATTTAAAAAAAAAAACTTAATACTTAATAACTACTCACAAACCCGCACTATCAGCACAATATCACTACATATTACTAAATAGTGACACTGAAACATTTTTGTGTATGTAGCGACACAACTTCATCCAACAACACCCTTGACTTGATTAAGTACCCGTCACACGAAACAAGGGTAAGTACCAATATTTACCCTTACGGTAAGTAAGGGTAAATATTGACCAGTGATATGAATTATACCATGAGTACCTACCCATTACACTTAAGACGTAGCTCAGAAGGTGGCATTACGGAAACTCATTATAGAAGACTTGGCTTCCTCATGAGCAACCAATATTTATTCTAAGCACGTCAATCTCCCGTTATTTCCTGAAAGGTGATTTTGTCCATACTAAATATTATAAATGCAAAAATAACTCTCTCGTCTGTTTGTCTGTTGATCCTTTTCGCAGTTTAACGCCTGAACAGATTTCGAACAAAGAGAGTCCGTGACCCGGGTTAGGACATAGGATGCTTTTATTCCGTTAGTACGTTCCCGTGGGAGATAGTTTCCGAACTCAGCTTAGATAAGCTTGACTTATCAAAATTGTTATTGGTTGCTCTTGTGCGATTCAGTAAGCATCTAGGTTCTGCTGTCCCATCGCTCTGTGATCAGCAATCAGTAGTATTCTTTTAGAACTAGAAGTTTCTATAAGCCCTTTATACAAGTCTACCTGCTGAATCTAGCTACCTAATTCAGACCCGTAATGGGTAGGTCATGTTTATGACCCGGCAAAATAAATATAATGTGTTGTGATTTTGCAAATACTAATGAAAGAAAAAATAATGTATGAGGACAATTTTATGAAAGGTGCGGAGTTTTATGAAAGGTACCCCAGCATGTATAATGCTGGGGTAGGAAACTCCGCACCTGACCACTGTACGTGGCCAAAAAATGGATGATATAACTACAAACTTCAATCGCGAATTTTCCCATTCAACACTTCGGTGCCAATCACAGAATTCTTGGTAACGGGTAAAAAATATAGTTCGTTCGCATTTGAATGGTTTTTACCTTTCGAGAGTATCTGCTGTAACTATCTGACGACCGACACAAATACACTGCCTAGTCACGTTTAAAGCCATGATTGACAGAATTAATTACACAAAATGTCGTAATTAAACGTAATTTCATTGTTAATAGATTACATTTTGATAATTGATTGAATTTCGGAACGTTGTTCGGTTAACAAATTTCAGCCGCGCCCCCTTGCCTCCCTCTCATCAAACAACAAGTCGATAGGGACATTTTGTCGAAATTATTAAAAGCGATGTAATTCTCTTTCCACGCAGTATTTTTGTCTTTACATCTGAACATAATCGAGTACAACAGTTAACAACACGCCACTTAAGAGGATTACAGGACTTAAACGTAAAAAAAGCAACTTTTAGAAGCAATATAAGTATATGATCGACTACCAGTAAACAAATCAGAAAAATATATGATATTCTTCAGGATATATGCTAGGTGGATAGTGTGTTGAAACAGAAAAACGTTGTTGAAAAAGAAATAGCAACATACTAAAGCAGTGGTGTTTTTTTCTTTTTTTTCATATATTATTATTATTATTATTTTATTATCAGGCAATTAAGGCCCATATAAAAAATAATCTTATACAATAATAAACTAATACATATTAAAGAAACTTAAAACAAATAAATTACCATATTGCAATAAATTACCAGCGTTGTGTCATCACGCTTCTCTTTCTTTTCTATGCAGTAGGACAGTGACCGCGCCTTAGGTCATGTAGTTAAGTAACACCACAATTTGAGTATTTTTTAATATATGGGACAAAACTATAAAATACTCATCAGTATTAGTTAACCTACCCTGCAAAAAGTTATACCTAAACTATATTTATATTTTTCATGAAATTGATAACACCAATTTCATGAAAAATATAATTAATTTGACTTAATTTAATTAAAGATAGTAAATTTTGCTTAGTTTCCCCTTTTTAACTAACTGACATGGATATTGTAATGGTTCGATGAACAAAAATTAATTGGTGGCGAGAGCCGAGCTTAGAATTTGACAAATGAGTTGTTTGCTGATTGAGTGGTTTCCAGCCAATAGTGAAGCGGTGTTTATGATGGAAAGCGAAAATAGATTACTTATTATGAGATTATATATTTTGCATGAAGTAAGGCGTAAATCTACAGGAAGTTAGTGCATACTCTCATCGACACTCGTGACACTATCGTTGACACTTGTGGCCGTCGTGTCGCTGTCCTTGACACTCATGTCGCTGTCGTCGACACTCATGACAGTTGTGACACTGTCCTTGACACTCGTGACACTGTCGTCGACACCCGTGACACTGTCGTTGACACTTGTGGCCGTGCGTCGTGTCGCTGTCCTTGACACTCATGTCGCTGTCGTCGACACTCATGACAGTTGTGACACTGTCCTTGACACTCGTGACACTGTCGTCGACACCCGTGACAGTCTCGTAGGCAATCCTAAAAATCGCGTAGACACATGTAGAAATCTTAGAATATCCTATAAGTTACTTTCCAGTATTCATAATTATTCATTCTTGTAAATACTTTACTGATATAAAATGTTGTATGTATGTTTATAAGATTAGCCCACTGCGTGATTTGTGGCATGAACTAGAAACATTACAGATAAAATAATAAAAGCTCAAATAACTACAAAATTTTGTAGTTATGCTTATTTGAGAAAATTGCCATTACTGCTACGAAAAAATTAAAAAGCTGTGAACCTCTTTTTTTTCAAATGATGGAGAAAAAAGATTTTTACACGGTGAGTTGCAATCAAATAGATTTCGGTGGTTTAAAACTTGTTGAAAATACTCGCAAAAGTCTATCGTTACAAACCAAAACTTTATTTTTCACAATTTTGATTCGATCCTACGTCGAACGCGTCCCGGTTTTAGTTCCCCAACCATACGTACAAACTTATCCATTCTACGCCGTCCCGAAAAAACTTGGGCGCTTCGGTATTTGCGAATGTATTCAGTTTCCTATCTCCGTTCTAGATCCGATAACTTTGGTTCCTAGCCCGGCGGATTAATCGTTCACCAGCTACACCCGTGTCATAGTATAAAGAGGGGAAGTAAGTTGTCTTCATACAAACGCACCGCGCACGGCTTGTATGTGTGCGTCATAGTATCTATGCGTCGCCGCACGCACACTTAACATAATCTCGACCTGTTTCTCAGTGCGCCTGTCGGGGCTAACACCGCATGAGCTTCGCGCGTCACGGCTTTTCAGCACCGGTAAATGAAAGAAAAATGTGTGATAATCGCAGGAGAACGTATTGCTGTGTGTTTGGGTGTCTTAATAAGTCATTCCAGAATTGTCTCAGTTCAGATTACCTATTGAACAGGAAAGGTAAGCAAGTTGCAGCTTGCAAGTTCTAGCATATAATTTTTGTGAAAGGTTTCATCATCGTTTAGGTAAAACCGACCTCATAAACCCTGTACCCAGACAATACAAGTAAAAAATACAACTTCCCGACCCTTGCCAATTTATAAGCACTGAGTTAAAATTTAGCTAAAAGTAACAACCCTGAGACAGTAGGCAATTATATCGCGGATTGGGCCGGAGATAGCCTACTTCCCCTCTTTATACTATGCCCGTGTGGCGATAAACCGGTTAGTGTAAAAGCAAACCGGTTGCTTGGCAAGCCGGCGACGTTCATGACAAACACAGAGGTTAATTACTGCGGGCCGCGTTGTGCCGACAATATCCAGGTAGACGGCTTGTTAGGTGAGCTGCGTAGGTGCGACAAACGCTTTTCCATAATTTTGTAAATAGTTCTCGAAATCCACAACAACTCAATAAAAAAAAATTACAGACATCGCACGATTCAAACTCGAAACTCAAAGCATTTATTTCAATTAAACCTTGTACAGGCACTTTTGAATTGTCAAAATTAAATAATCTGTCAGTCAGAAAGTTGAAGCTAGTTGCCCATTCCAAAACGTAGATCTCTATCTCCATAGAAAACTTCTGGCATCAACTTTTGCACCAGAATTCCTTTTGCATCGAAGTGAGCACTAAAGGGTTTTTGAAAATTCATCCCATTAATTTGGGATTGGAGATGAAAGTTGTATGCATATTGTCAATTTGGCCTATGGGGAATCCCATCGGGTACACGGCATGATTGTGTCTTTTTCCTCGGGGGGAGGCGGAAACTACAAAGCTCCACGTGCTACTAATTAAACCAGATCATAGGTACAATTTTATTGCACACGGTTACTTGTGCAACTAAGACTTTTTGGTCAAAGCCTCGTCCACCATCTGCCAATACACTACAAAAACGTGATTTCCCAAAGAATTTGAAAGTAAATTCGAATGAAATCTGCATCGATACGTCCGCGAGCGCATTTCTCATTGGTAATCTATTTTGGTAATCCTTTAAAATATTTTACTGGAATAGTGAAGATACTGTACTTGCATGCCTACTAGTGGTGGTGCATTTTTGTTTTATATTTATTTGTAGGTATCCTATTTCAAATAGCATTTGGCACTAAGGAGTGCAAATTTTATCTAAATAAGCATGATTTAGCATGATTTATTTTTTGTTCGTACCTACTATCTTTCGCTCATTAATATTGCGCTAATATGGCTTTAAAAAAAAATAAGATTATCGAAAAAAATGTAAGAACATTAGCATCTTTTAGTACCTATCCTATTGTAAAAAAGTCGATATTTTTATCTAAACTCAGTTTGAGCCAGACGGCGCCACTCACATTAGACGATGAATAATTATCTACTAGTCACTGTTACTATCGCTTACACGCATATCCAGCCATGCTCGCCTTTGACTAAAACAAATGGATCCTTTTTCTCCTAACAGACATGCAAGTGTGGGGGCCTACTGTTTTAGGTTCAATTTCCAATTCAAATAGTGAATAAATGTAAGCAAAACTACACAGGTAGCAATAAAGAACGCTTAGATGAATGTTAGATTGGGAGGGGCTATTGAAAATTACCTTAAGGGGACTACATGACCTAAAGCGCGGTCACTGTCGGACTGTATAGAAAAGAAAGAGAAGCGCGATGACACAACCCTGCAAACTGCAATTTAATGCAAAATATGAAGCAATTATCTATTTGCAAAAATACTATTGTTTGGACAAAAAAATTAAAACACCTAGTGCTTGATTATATTGCTTGTAGAATAATCTGACAAAAATCAGAATGATTGTATGTATTAGTATGGTTTTTATTGTAAAAAGAAAATTTTTAGAGGTATCTTCATGATTTTTTTCTATCGTATCAAATTTGTTGTATTATGTTTTTAACACACTATCTACCTAGCATATACTATATCCTGAAGAAAATCATATACGAGTATGTTTCTGATTTTGTTTACTGTAGTCGATCATATACTTTTAGTGCTTCTAAAACTTGCATTTTTTGCGTTTAGGTCCTGTAATCCCGATAAAACTGAATGAAAGAACGGTAATTAACTTCTCGTCTGCAACGTGAAGGCTGGTTTTGTGCAGAGTACCTACTCTGTTAGTACTTAATTGCTAATTTAAGAATAGTTGCTCTTCGAATACTGTTGTTTCTGTAACCAGAACAATGTGATAACTGCCTTTATCTTAGAAACGTTTTTATTGTCTGAAACTTGGTTTTAATAGTATATTTCATTACAAGTGCGGAAAGGTTATCATTGCAAAGAGTTCCGACAAACGTCGACAGTCGGAACAAGTTGCAATGACGGTTTCGCACGTGTACTGAACGACTATTTTTAATACAGTTGCGAAAAAATGAAGCAATTTAATAAAATAATAAAAACACAATAAACTCAACTAACCAATGGCGCCAACCGTAAAAAATAAGCAGAGATTTTTTTTTCTTCACCCGTTCTGGTAGGCAAAGGGAACTATGCCCATACAGCCAAGTCTTCAGTAGAATTTTTTTATTGATATGAAATGAAAATGAAATTTAATGAGATGAAATGAAACCTAACCTAACTCATTCAATCAAATCATTAAATCTGATATTGAAACAAATTAGTAGCTTCTTTTTAGAAATATACGTTTTGCATGAATCATAAAAACTTCTATGAATTGTTTTAGTAAAAACTTCATGGTTGGTTTTACTTTTTAATAGACATTATTTTGACAGTTGGGAAAGATTACGCACGAGTTCGGGAAAGGTAAAAAAAAAGCACGAGTATGTAATAACCCACTTCCCGAACGCTATACGTCCCTGCAATACGCCACTTTTTGAGCAACTGTATTAAAAAAAGCAATTCAAGTGATCTAGACTCGGCTGAAAACTTATTCTCCATAAATTCAATTTAAAAAAATTGAGCGATTACTATGCGATTTCACTATCGATTCAAAATAAATATTCATTATCAGTTCAGCCGACGCTGGACATAGGCCTCCCCAAGCACCTCCACTTCGACCGCTGTACTTCTCGCATCCAACGGGTTCCTGCGGCCTTTACCAGGTCATCGATCCACCTTGTGGGACGTCTTCTGGTACGCTGCCACTCCAGAATTTTTCGGCCCAATCGGCCATCTTTTCTGCACATGTACTCGTAGCGTATACAACGAGCTAATCGTGCAGCATAATGATTTACGAGCTGCGAACAGTCTGCGAACACTTTAAGGGAGTGTAAAGCTGTAAATGGTTGATTAGCTTGTTCTATTCTGATGATATCAATTACCATATGCTGTAGGCCGTTATTTTAAATAAAAAAAGTTCTATTCTTTTGCATGATTATTTACGATGTTTTAATATGTAGATAGCCAATTAAATATTCGTATGAGATATAACATAGTACTAATACAAACGTTATTTTTTGGAAAATTCTTATTAAGTATGCAATGTGCAACAGTTTTTTCCAGATTTGTTTGTTGGACGCCAGAGTTTTCTCAGAAAAAATCTTACGATTCCTAATAGACTATGTTGTGACATTTGTGTGTTAATCGAAAAAAGTTGTATTATAAACCCAGTCGCCAGATGCATCAAGGCATGTGCAAATTCAAGGTAGGTACCTGGAGTCACGTATTCCATTTGCTTTAATTCACTTTTCATCGGTGAGGTTATATGAAAACATATTATCTCCGTGCAGCTTCTATGCAACTGAACTACCCTACAATTTATTGTAAATATTTTATCATCCCTCGTATTTGCATGCTATTCCACATCAATTTCCATATTGATCAGTATCTCCCTCGGAAGTAAGTCAGCTGTAGGAAAATAGGATACCGCGGTGAACGGTGACCGGGGGCCGTTGTTCGGACACTGGACATCTATTCATAGATACTAATACTTTAAAGCGCTTTGCAGATGGAGCTACTATTGCAGCAACTGGTAACTGGCGACTAGCTGTTTACATACATCTCGGTCTATTTGGTTGTAGTAGCTGGCAACTTTAAAAGGAAAATTTCAAAAAGTTCATAGTTGCCTCAACTAAAGTTGCTCTATCTGCAAAGCGCCTAAGAGGTTAACAAAAAAATTACACTTGGTGAATAATACGATAGCTGTAGTCACCATCATCGATTGATGGCGGATTGGTGATTACAGGTTTCTTCAAAAATACGATCGATAAAAAAAAACGATTTTCAATTTATATGATTACAATATTAAAAATTTAAAAAAGGTTCGATCTTTAAAAATACTGTTCACAAATCCTTATTTACCGAGTTTCTGATTTCCTAAACTTATAACACTTTATTGTAAGAAGTACGAAAAAGTCCTACTTGATTACGCACTGAAAATGAACATTACCTAGTAATGTAAAACGTTTATTTCCAACATGCCAAACTCTTTTGTTCCCTTACATGTATCTGTACAGTCGCGCTCAATTCACCACAATTCCGTATAATGGCGCGGCAGACTGTTCATGAGCGCAACTCACTTTTGTGCACGTTACCGTCTACTTAGAGGTTGTAAATGTCTCCAAGTGATTGGACGGATTAAAGTAATTTGATAATTTCAAGCGGAGCGTACGGTTATTTACTAGTTTTGGTGTAATAGTTGCAAGCGCGACTGCTGACCGTGTGATTCTGCTTTCGATCACTAAGTTTATATAAATACTAGATTTTGGGCGTTGCGCGAGCTGCAAGCAGCTCGCGGGGTCGTGTTTTTGAGGAGTATTTCTTACCCTTGTAAAATTTTGAGAATTGGACAGTAATCCTTAGCACTTATAGGATTTTGTAATAATAGCTATTTATTCAACAAGGGGAGTAATCTGTACTTACCCTCGAGTGATATATACTGCTTTATACTACACTTGTGGAGTTGTTGTTAATAAATTGCTATAATTGTCACTGGAATCACTTATTTTAACTTGTGATTTACACCGCCATACTTTAAACTTTACCAAGAAAATTGTTTCTACAAAATACGTCAACCAACAAAATAAGTCTTTTTTTTTTCTTATTTTAGCGCGTCAAACAGTTTTCGCGCCAAAAGACGTTAAGCCGCATGGCTCTAGTGGGGACGCGGCTTAACGTCTTTTGTGATTTGTTGTGATCAACAACACTCAACAACACCCAAAACACTCAACAACATTCAACAACACTCAACAACACTCAACAACACTCAACAACACTCGAAAACACTCAACAACACTCAACAACACTCAATAACACTCAACAACACTCAACAACACTCAACAACACTCAACAACACTCAACAACACTCAACAACACTCAACAACACTCAACCACACTCAACATCACTCAACAACACTCAAAAACACTCAACAACCCTCAACAACACTCAACAACACTCAACAACACTCAACAACACTCAACAACCCTCAACAACACTCAACAACACTCAACAACACTCAACAACACTCATCAACACTCAACAACACTCAGCCACACTCAACAACACTCAAAACACTCAACAACACTCAACAACACTCATCAACACTCAACAACACTCAAAACACTCAACATCCCTCAACAACACTCAACAACACTCAACAACACTCATCAACAACACTCAACAACACTCAACAACACTCAACAACACTCAACAACCCTCAACAACACTCAACAACACTCAACAACACTCATCAACACTCATCAACACTCACCAACACTCAACAACACTCAACAACACTCAACAACCCTCAACAACACTCAACAACACTCAACAACACTCAACAACACTCAACAACACTCAACAACCCTCAACAACACTCAACAACCCTCAACAACACTCAACAACCCTCAACAACACTCAACAACACTCAATAACACTCAAAAACACAAAAACACTGTATAATGCTTTCTGTCTCATTTGCTCCCACGTTAAATCTTATGTCTATTACATTGACAGTGACAGCGGTGTGAAGTTATTACCCATCCAAATTAGACACTACAGGCTAGCATAATGATCCCAATGCGTTTTCGAACTTCTCAAGTTGAAAGCGTTTTATTTTATGCTACTAAATATAGATGTCACCAAAACTCGTGTTGACTAAATCTAACGACGTGACTTCGCAAATGAGTACACTTATAGCATTCGTTCATTCACTTTGAGCGAATGCTGATTGCCCGATTTAATAATCACGGTTAAAATATTCGTGGTGAGCAGTGAATACTTAACCGGCTGCATAAACGATGTTTAGGAATTCATCGGCCGATTACTCAAACATTGGTCAAATGACAGTCCGTGAACTCGGCCCTTAGGCAGTCAATACAAAAACGCTGTCCGCCATGTTGTATTCTTCCCCCCTTTGCTCCACTCGGTCTCGCAGGTTCGCTCCACTCAGGACCTACCTACCACCGGAAAGCTATCGTGACCTTATCCCTACGCTACGCTACGCTACGCTTCGCTTTACCGCTACCTAGTTTCCGAGATACGATGGGGGAGGGGTGAAGAGGGGGAGAGGGGGAGTTTTGAAAAAAACTAATTTTGACCTACTCTGGGCCCACGGACATGAATCTGAAAAAGAAAATGTTCCAAGTCTTAACTTCCGAGATCCGCCTAAAGGGGGGAGAAGGAGGAGAGAATGGGGGGAATATTGAAAAATGATTTTTACTTTTCCGAGCCTCTTCTATACGAATCCGTAAAAAAACAAAACCCAGGTTTCTTAATTTCCGAGATACGATGGGGGGAGGGGTGAAGGGGGGGAGAGGGGGGAGTTTTGAAAAATGATTTTGACCAACTCTGGGCCCCTTGATATGAATCTGAAAAAAAAAATGTTCCAAGTCTCTTAACTTCCGAGATCTACCTAAAGGGGGGGGAGAAGGGGGGCAAGGGGGCAACTTTGAAAAATGGATTTTACTTTTCCGAGCCTCCTCTATACGAATCCGTAAAACAACAAAACACGGGACTCTTAGTTTCCGAGATACGATAGGGAGGGGGGAGAGTGGGGTGGAAAAGGGGAGGTTTGGGATTTTTCCCATACTCGTGAGAGTTACTTCTATACGAATCTGTAAAAATATACCCACCTCCCCCTTCACCATCTGGGAGAACAATTATGTCAGTCAGTCAGTGAGTGGTAATCGAGCTTTATATAGTATACTAGATTTTGGGCGTTGCGCGAGCTGCAAGCAGCTCGCGGGGTCGTGTTTTTGAGGAGTATTTCTTACCCTTGTAAAATTTTGAGAATTGGACAGTAATCCTTAGCACTTATAGGATTTTGTAATAATAGCTATTTATTCACCAAGGGGAGTAATCTGTACTTACCCTCGAGTGATATATACTGCTTTATACTACACTTGTGGAGTTGTTGTTAATAAATTGCTATAATTGTCACTGGAATCACTTATTTTAACTTGTGATTTACACCGCCATACTTTAAACTTTACCAAGAAAATTGTTTCTACAAAATAAGTCTTTTTTTTTCTTATTTTAGCGCGTCAAACAGTTTTCGCGCCAAAAGACGTTAAGCCGCATGACTCTGGACGCGGCTTAACGTCTTTTGTGATTTGTTGTGACCAACAACACTCAACAACACTCAACAACACCCAAAACACTCAACAACATTCAACAACACTCCACAACACTCAAAAACACTCGACAACACTCAACAACACTCAACAACACTCAACAATATTCAACAACATTCAACAACACTCAAAAACACTCAACAACACTCAACAACACTCGACAACACTCGACAACATTCAACAACACTCAACCACACTCAACAACACTCAACAATACTCAACAACACTCATCAACACTCAACAACACTCAAAACACTCAACAACACTCAACAACACTCAATAACACTCAACAACACTCAACAACACTCAACCACACTCAACAACACTCAACAACACTCAACAACACTCAACCACACTCAACATCACTCAACAACACTCAAAAACACTCAACAACCCTCAACAACACTCAACAACACTCAACAACACTCAACAACACTCAACAACCCTCAACAACACTCAACAACACTCAACAACACTCATCAACACTCAACAACACTCAACAACACTCAGCCTCACTCAACAACACTCAACAACACTCAAAACACTCAACAACACTCAACAACACTCATCAACACTCAACAACACTCATAACACTCAACATCCCTCAACAACACTCAACAACACTCATCAATAACACTCAACAACACTCAACAACCCTCAACAACACTCAACAACACTCAACAACACTCAACAACACTCATCAACACTCATCAACACTCACCAACACTCAACAACACTCAACAACACTCAACAACCCTCAACAACACTCAACAACACTCAACAACACTCAACAACCCTCAACAACACTCAACAACACTCAACAACACTCAATAACACTCAAAAACACAAAAACACTGTATAATGCTTTCTGTCTCATTTGCTCCCACGTTAAATCTTATGTCTATTACATTGACAGTGACAGCGGTGTGAAGTTATTACCCATCCAAATTAGACACTACAGGCTAGCATAATGATCCCAATGCGTTTTCGAACTTCTCAAGTTGAAAGCGTTTTATTTTATGCTACTAAATATAGATGTCACCAAAACTCGTGTTGACTAAATCTAACGACGTGACTTCGCAAATGAGTACACTTATAGCATTCGTTCATTCACTTTGAGCGAATGCTGATTGCCCGATTTAATAATCACGGTTAAAATATTCGTGGTGAGCAGTGAATACTTAACCGGCTGCATAAACGATGTTTAGGAATTCATCGGCCGATTACTCAAACATTGGTCAAATGACAGTCCGTGAACTCGGCCCTTAGGCAGTCAATACAAAAACGCTGTCCGCCATATTGTATTCTTCCCCCCTTTGCTCCACTCGGTCTCGCAGGTTCGCTCCACTCAGGACCTACCTACCACCGGAAAGCTATCGTGATCTTATCCCTACGCTACGCTACGCTACGCTACGCTACGCTTCGCTTTACCGCTACCTAGTTTCCGAGATACGATGGGGGAGGGGTGAAGGGGGGGAGAGGGGGGAGTTTTGAAAAAACTAATTTTGACCTACTCTGGGCCCACGGACATGAATCTGAAAAAGAAAATGTTCCAAGTCTTAACTTCCGAGATCCGCCTAAAGGGGGGAGAAGGGGGAGAGAATGGGGGGAATTTTGAAAAATGGTTTTTACTTTTCCGAGCCTCCTCTATACGAATCCGTAAAAAAACAAAACCCAGGTTTCTTAATTTCCGAGATACGATGGGAGGAGGGGTGAAGGGGGGGGAGAGGGGGGAGTTATGAAAAATGATTTTGACCAACTCTGGGCCCCTTGATATGAATCTGAAAAAAAAAATGTTCCAAGTCTCTTAACTTCCGAGATCTACCTCTAGAGGGGGGGAGAAGGGGGGCAAGGGGGGCAACTTTGAAAAATGGATTTTACTTTTCCGAGCCACCTCTATACGAATCCATAAAACAACAAAACCCAGGTTTCTTAATTTCCGAGATACGATGGGGGGAGGGGTGAAGGGGGGGAGAGGGGGGAGTTTTGAAAAATGATTTTGACCAACTCTGGGCCCCTTGATATGAATCTGAAAAAAAAAATGTTCCAAGTCTCTCAACTTCCGAGATCTACCTAGAGGAGGGGGGAGAAGGGGGGCAAAGGGG
Organism: Luperina nickerlii; assembly: GCA_963855955.1. Classification (NCBI taxonomy): domain Eukaryota; kingdom Metazoa; phylum Arthropoda; class Insecta; order Lepidoptera; family Noctuidae; genus Luperina; species Luperina nickerlii. The sequence goes on from OY979668.1 coordinate 23,943,275, forward strand.
CAACTTTGAAAAATGGATTTTACTTTTCCGAGCCTCCTCTATACGAATCCGTAAAACAACAAAACACGGGACTCTTAGTTTCCGAGATACGATAGGGAGGGGGGAGAGTGGGGTGGAAAAGGGGAGGTTTGGGATTTTTCCCATACTCGTGAGAGTTACTTGTATACGAATCTGTAAAAATATACCCACCTCCCCCTTCACCATCTGGGAGAACAATTATGTCAGTCAGTCAGTGAGTGAGTGGTAATCGAGCTTTATATAGTATAACTAGATTTTGGGCGTTGCGCGAGCTGCAAGCAGCTCGCGGGGTCGTGTTTTTGAGGAGTATTTCTTACCCTTGTAAAATTTTGAGAATTGGACAGTAATCCTTAGCACTTATAGGATTTTGTAATAATAGCTATTTATTCACCAAGGGGAGTAATCTGTACTTACCCTCGAGTGATATATACTGCTTTATACTACACTTGTGGAGTTGTTGTTAATAAATTGCTATAATTGTCACTGGAATCACTTATTTTAACTTGTGATTTACACCGCCATACTTTAAACTTTACCAAGAAAATTGTTTCTACAAAATAAGTCTTTTTTTTTCTTATTTTAGCGCGTCAAACAGTTTTCGCGCCAAAAGACGTTAAGCCGCATGACTCTGGACGCGGCTTAACGTCTTTTGTGATTTGTTGTGACCAACAACACTCAACAACACTCAACAACACCCAAAACACTCAACAACATTCAACAACACTCCACAACACTCAAAAACACTCGACAACACTCAACAACACTCAACAACACTCAACAATATTCAACAACATTCAACAACACTCAAAAACACTCAACAACACTCAACAACACTCGACAACACTCGACAACATTCAACAACACTCAACCACACTCAACAACACTCAACAATACTCAACAACACTCATCAACACTCAACAACACTCAAAACACTCAACAACACTCAACAACACTCAATAACACTCAACAACACTCAACAACACTCAACCACACTCAACAACACTCAACAACACTCAACAACACTCAACCACACTCAACATCACTCAACAACACTCAAAAACACTCAACAACCCTCAACAACACTCAACAACACTCAACAACACTCAACAACACTCAACAACCCTCAACAACACTCAACAACACTCAACAACACTCATCAACACTCAACAACACTCAACAACACTCAGCCTCACTCAACAACACTCAACAACACTCAAAACACTCAACAACACTCAACAACACTCATCAACACTCAACAACACTCATAACACTCAACATCCCTCAACAACACTCAACAACACTCATCAATAACACTCAACAACACTCAACAACCCTCAACAACACTCAACAACACTCAACAACACTCAACAACACTCATCAACACTCATCAACACTCACCAACACTCAACAACACTCAACAACACTCAACAACCCTCAACAACACTCAACAACACTCAACAACACTCAACAACCCTCAACAACACTCAACAACACTCAACAACACTCAATAACACTCAAAAACACAAAAACACTGTATAATGCTTTCTGTCTCATTTGCTCCCACGTTAAATCTTATGTCTATTACATTGACAGTGACAGCGGTGTGAAGTTATTACCCATCCAAATTAGACACTACAGGCTAGCATAATGATCCCAATGCGTTTTCGAACTTCTCAAGTTGAAAGCGTTTTATTTTATGCTACTAAATATAGATGTCACCAAAACTCGTGTTGACTAAATCTAACGACGTGACTTCGCAAATGAGTACACTTATAGCATTCGTTCATTCACTTTGAGCGAATGCTGATTGCCCGATTTAATAATCACGGTTAAAATATTCGTGGTGAGCAGTGAATACTTAACCGGCTGCATAAACGATGTTTAGGAATTCATCGGCCGATTACTCAAACATTGGTCAAATGACAGTCCGTGAACTCGGCCCTTAGGCAGTCAATACAAAAACGCTGTCCGCCATATTGTATTCTTCCCCCCTTTGCTCCACTCGGTCTCGCAGGTTCGCTCCACTCAGGACCTACCTACCACCGGAAAGCTATCGTGATCTTATCCCTACGCTACGCTACGCTACGCTACGCTACGCTTCGCTTTACCGCTACCTAGTTTCCGAGATACGATGGGGGAGGGGTGAAGGGGGGGAGAGGGGGGAGTTTTGAAAAAACTAATTTTGACCTACTCTGGGCCCACGGACATGAATCTGAAAAAGAAAATGTTCCAAGTCTTAACTTCCGAGATCCGCCTAAAGGGGGGAGAAGGGGGAGAGAATGGGGGGAATTTTGAAAAATGGTTTTTACTTTTCCGAGCCTCCTCTATACGAATCCGTAAAAAAACAAAACCCAGGTTTCTTAATTTCCGAGATACGATGGGAGGAGGGGTGAAGGGGGGGGAGAGGGGGGAGTTATGAAAAATGATTTTGACCAACTCTGGGCCCCTTGATATGAATCTGAAAAAAAAAATGTTCCAAGTCTCTTAACTTCCGAGATCTACCTCTAGAGGGGGGGAGAAGGGGGGCAAGGGGGGCAACTTTGAAAAATGGATTTTACTTTTCCGAGCCACCTCTATACGAATCCATAAAACAACAAAACCCAGGTTTCTTAATTTCCGAGATACGATGGGGGGAGGGGTGAAGGGGGGGAGAGGGGGGAGTTTTGAAAAATGATTTTGACCAACTCTGGGCCCCTTGATATGAATCTGAAAAAAAAAATGTTCCAAGTCTCTCAACTTCCGAGATCTACCTAGAGGAGGGGGGAGAAGGGGGGCAAAGGGGCAACTTTGAAAAATGGATTTTACTTTTCCGAGCCTCCTCTATACGAATCCGTAAAACAACAAAACACGGGACTCTTAGTTTCCGAGATACGATAGGGAGGGGGGAGAGTGGGGTGGAAAAGGGGAGGTTTGGGATTTTTCCCATACTCGTGAGAGTTACTTGTATACGAATCTGTAAAAATATACCCACCTCCCCCTTCACCATCTGGGAGAACAATTATGTCAGTCAGTCAGTGAGTGAGTGGTAATCGAGCTTTATATAGTATAACTAGATTTTGGGCGTTGCGCGAGCTGCAAGCAGCTCGCGGGGTCGTGTTTTTGAGGAGTATTTCTTACCCTTGTAAAATTTTGAGAATTGGACAGTAATCCTTAGCACTTATAGGATTTTGTAATAATAGCTATTTATTCACCAAGGGGAGTAATCTGTACTTACCCTCGAGTGATATATACTGCTTTATACTACACTTGTGGAGTTGTTGTTAATAAATTGCTATAATTGTCACTGGAATCACTTATTTTAACTTGTGATTTACACCGCCATACTTTAAACTTTACCAAGAAAATTGTTTCTACAAAATAAGTCTTTTTTTTTCTTATTTTAGCGCGTCAAACAGTTTTCGCGCCAAAAGACGTTAAGCCGCATGACTCTGGACGCGGCTTAACGTCTTTTGTGATTTGTTGTGACCAACAACACTCAACAACACTCAACAACACCCAAAACACTCAACAACATTCAACAACACTCCACAACACTCAAAAACACTCGACAACACTCAACAACACTCAACAACACTCAACAATATTCAACAACATTCAACAACACTCAAAAACACTCAACAACACTCAACAACACTCGACAACACTCGACAACATTCAACAACACTCAACCACACTCAACAACACTCAACAATACTCAACAACACTCATCAACACTCAACAACACTCAAAACACTCAACAACACTCAACAACACTCAATAACACTCAACAACACTCAACAACACTCAACCACACTCAACAACACTCAACAACACTCAACAACACTCAACCACACTCAACATCACTCAACAACACTCAAAAACACTCAACAACCCTCAACAACACTCAACAACACTCAACAACACTCAACAACACTCAACAACCCTCAACAACACTCAACAACACTCAACAACACTCATCAACACTCAACAACACTCAACAACACTCAGCCTCACTCAACAACACTCAACAACACTCAAAACACTCAACAACACTCAACAACACTCATCAACACTCAACAACACTCATAACACTCAACATCCCTCAACAACACTCAACAACACTCATCAATAACACTCAACAACACTCAACAACCCTCAACAACACTCAACAACACTCAACAACACTCAACAACACTCATCAACACTCATCAACACTCACCAACACTCAACAACACTCAACAACACTCAACAACCCTCAACAACACTCAACAACACTCAACAACACTCAACAACCCTCAACAACACTCAACAACACTCAACAACACTCAATAACACTCAAAAACACAAAAACACTGTATAATGCTTTCTGTCTCATTTGCTCCCACGTTAAATCTTATGTCTATTACATTGACAGTGACAGCGGTGTGAAGTTATTACCCATCCAAATTAGACACTACAGGCTAGCATAATGATCCCAATGCGTTTTCGAACTTCTCAAGTTGAAAGCGTTTTATTTTATGCTACTAAATATAGATGTCACCAAAACTCGTGTTGACTAAATCTAACGACGTGACTTCGCAAATGAGTACACTTATAGCATTCGTTCATTCACTTTGAGCGAATGCTGATTGCCCGATTTAATAATCACGGTTAAAATATTCGTGGTGAGCAGTGAATACTTAACCGGCTGCATAAACGATGTTTAGGAATTCATCGGCCGATTACTCAAACATTGGTCAAATGACAGTCCGTGAACTCGGCCCTTAGGCAGTCAATACAAAAACGCTGTCCGCCATATTGTATTCTTCCCCCCTTTGCTCCACTCGGTCTCGCAGGTTCGCTCCACTCAGGACCTACCTACCACCGGAAAGCTATCGTGATCTTATCCCTACGCTACGCTACGCTACGCTACGCTACGCTTCGCTTTACCGCTACCTAGTTTCCGAGATACGATGGGGGAGGGGTGAAGGGGGGGAGAGGGGGGAGTTTTGAAAAAACTAATTTTGACCTACTCTGGGCCCACGGACATGAATCTGAAAAAGAAAATGTTCCAAGTCTTAACTTCCGAGATCCGCCTAAAGGGGGGAGAAGGGGGAGAGAATGGGGGGAATTTTGAAAAATGGTTTTTACTTTTCCGAGCCTCCTCTATACGAATCCGTAAAAAAACAAAACCCAGGTTTCTTAATTTCCGAGATACGATGGGAGGAGGGGTGAAGGGGGGGGAGAGGGGGGAGTTATGAAAAATGATTTTGACCAACTCTGGGCCCCTTGATATGAATCTGAAAAAAAAAATGTTCCAAGTCTCTTAACTTCCGAGATCTACCTCTAGAGGGGGGGAGAAGGGGGGCAAGGGGGGCAACTTTGAAAAATGGATTTTACTTTTCCGAGCCACCTCTATACGAATCCATAAAACAACAAAACCCAGGTTTCTTAATTTCCGAGATACGATGGGGGGAGGGGTGAAGGGGGGGAGAGGGGGGAGTTTTGAAAAATGATTTTGACCAACTCTGGGCCCCTTGATATGAATCTGAAAAAAAAAATGTTCCAAGTCTCTCAACTTCCGAGATCTACCTAGAGGAGGGGGGAGAAGGGGGGCAAAGGGGCAACTTTGAAAAATGGATTTTACTTTTCCGAGCCTCCTCTATACGAATCCGTAAAACAACAAAACACGGGACTCTTAGTTTCCGAGATACGATAGGGAGGGGGGAGAGTGGGGTGGAAAAGGGGAGGTTTGGGATTTTTCCCATACTCGTGAGAGTTACTTGTATACGAATCTGTAAAAATATACCCACCTCCCCCTTCACCATCTGGGAGAACAATTATGTCAGTCAGTCAGTGAGTGAGTGGTAATCGAGCTTTATATAGTATAATTATATAAGTTGGGCAAAGTGTCATTGGATTCTTCCATTCAGCCCAGGTCTGCATTTGAGTCTGGTTGAGGGAATCGAATCAAATCCTACATAATGCGAGAGTTGATCACACGTTAGCAATTCATGGGCGCCCTCTTCCCTATACATCGCCTACCGCTCGTGAACACGTTTTATTGAGTTGTGTAGTGAGCGAGCGATGAATATTAAAGTACAGAGAGAACAAACGATGCATATTATATTTTAATATGCTATGTGAGTGAGACCGCCATATTGTTTAGTTTAGATTAATTAAAAAAGAGATAAGGATTATTGTGTGTTCGATGAAAAGGTGAATTCAAATCGTTACTTTCCATTTCAATTTTCCGTCAAAAAAAAAACACTGGCACTCCGGTAGTGCCGACAGAAGTGAAAACTTGAACAATTACGAGTGTATTTTGTGAATCGTCTTATAAACAAAACACGCGTGTTAAGGTGTGTTCCTTATTTTATAGGGTTTTTTGCAAATCAGGTATGATGACCAAAGTGACTGGTTTATTCTTCTCGTGAAAGGAATTTATTCAGATTTGCTCGTCGTCAGTTATATATCCGTGGTTCAGCGCCATCTCGTCGTTGTTGGATGAACTACGTAGTTAGTACGCGAGGCCTACGTAGTTAGTACGCGAGGCCCTCGTAGTTCTTCCCGATGTGCATAGATGGCGCTGTCCTCAACAACGCGCGTCTTAAGTTTTACGTCTGACGTTAGTACGCGAGGCCCTCGTAGTTCTTCCCGATGTGCATAGATGGCGCTGTCCTCAACAACGCGCGTCTTACGTTTTACGTCTGACGTTTTACGTCTTACGAATTTTCGATCAGGGTCACGTGACCTGACGCGAATTTAGAAGTTTTTACCCATTCCAAAAAAAGTACACAGCGCCGCTAAAGAAGTTTTCACTTCAAAAAAAGAAATAGTTTTTTAAATGTATTGCCGAAAGCATATTACGTGGAGGTGAGATGTATAGCCTGGCATTTTAAATAATCTGACATTATGAGAAATTGAGTTTATTTATCTAAAACCTAACGCTTAATTATGATTAAACTCAATCCGTTTATGAATTTACGCTTTCAAATCAACTTAGTAGATAATTATTACTATTCAATGTAGACTTGTCGCAGTATTCAACAAAGCGATTTTTTTATTTCTATAAAATATTTATGCCTTGCAAGTTATATATAATTAAAAATCTGTTTAGAGAAATTAAAGAAATCATAAAATAGAAAAATCCATGAAGTATCTTTTCATTTCAGAAGTTATATACTTAAGTAAAATTGCATGCACTTTTTTGCACCAATGTAAATATTCTCGAAGAGTTCACGAAGAAATTGAAATCTCGAAGTACAAAGAAGTATGTTTGTATAAATGTCTGTTTTTAATTTTTAATATAAAGGAGTCAAAGATTTGTGGAGTGTAATGGAAGTGGCTTTATTGTTTAGATATTTTCTGCAAAGAAGCTGGTGACAGTTCTGAGTTTTTATTTTTAAACTAATTGAATCTATTAAATAATTAGCATTTCGCGGTTTTTTTTAATATGCAAAACGACCCGGACAGCAAAATTTCCCCTCAATTAGATTTCTCCAGGCATGAAGGCATTTAAACTGATCACGTATTAAATTCGTGGCCATTGTGACTACCTAGATTATTTCAATATCTTAAGGTAAGAGTGGTGGTTACATTTGTAGCTTTCTAAATAAAAAAAACTATTCCGATAACAGTTGAAAAAAAGACACGAAAGTCACAATATGTCAAAAAGCAATCTCAAATCAGTCTAGAAATGTCTCATTATTCACAATCATGATTCTCCTACTATACGATTTACAAGTTGAGCAATTTCTTGATTATAAACATCCGATATCGGCTAAATAAACATACACTTAGCGATAACCACTACGTCAATTACGGACCTAATTTTAATGACTATCTGATCATTTGATCGGAGAGGCACATGTTTGATATAAAATATACCAGGGGCGGCGGGCGAGGCGCGGTCCAATTATTATGGCGATAATTAGTCTGGTACCAATTAGTACATGTTATGCTCCGTGGGGCCCATCTACTAGTCCAGGAGACTTTGGGTCAGTATTTCAGGTAGTATTTCAATAATTACTTGATTAGACAGAAGAATGTTGGTGTAAAAGTTCAACACCAAGATTTTAGTTAAATCATTCCGCTGCCAAAAAAATTTATAAATATATTAGGCATTTTTTCCCAGTGACTATTACTTTGTGATTCTAACGATAAAATTTTATTTTTCTGCTCCACAAATTATCATGTACTTACTTAGGTTTATTTTATAAAGTCTTACCAACTGCATGATGCAATTTAGGTTTCGGCTCACTCAAAATGGCCAGCTAGTGTATGCAACCCATCAAATGTCAACCTAATCAAACACAGGATTGCGCATCTTTTCAATGAAAGAAATGTATTTTAAATACCTAAGAACTTCTTAATTGAGATGCTATAAAAATAAGACCAAATGGTCGCCTAATTTATCTTCTTGAAAAAGTCGTTAAATTCGCTGTGGACACCTAAGATGCGAGCCACGTACATAGATACGTCACCTTAATTTATTGTGATCTCTTCGACTTAGGAGTGCCTCAAATCAAGACAATCTCTCTTTGAGGCGACGAATGAACGTGATTTATTACTGAAAATGAATTCAAGTAGATAATGTATTATGTGAGAGTTCAAAGGTAATGAAAATATGAGCTTTAAGTAATGAGCTGATGCGCATTATTCAAAGCTAATATTTTACATTCGTAAAATATTCGTATACGTATAATATTAGTATTCACTAATGACGTCAAAAATGTAACATTCGCGCGTGTAAATCAGGCGTAACACTGCATGGCTCGAGTCACCGCATTATTTATGTCTCGCGAATCACCATGTGTAACACTCGCGCGTGAAATATTTGGTTTACCAATATACAGGCTGTGTATAATTTGGGACCTACCGATAACCTACTATTAACAACAAGTGTGTGTCCAGTATGTCCAAGTGTTCTGTTGGTTAGAATTAGTAAGTATGAACTAGATGTAGGTAAGTTAAAACAAAAGAAGTTGAAAAAAAATGTAGATACTTGCGTGACACTCGATGCACCACGTAACACTCGATGCACCACGTGACACTCGATGCACCACGTAACACTCGATGCACCACGTGACACTCGATGCACCACGTGACACTCGATGCACCACGTAACACTCAATGCACCACGTGACACTCGATGAACCACGTGACACTCGATGCACCACGTGACACTCGATGCACCACGCGACACTCGATGCACTACGTGACACTCGATGCACCACGTGACACTCGATGCACCACGTAACACTCGATGCACCACGTGACACTCGATGCACCAAGTAACACTCGATGCACCACGTGACACTCGATGCACCACGTGTAATAATCGCTACACTTTGTAATTTGTTTCTTGGTTAAACAAATACAACCATGAATCAAATTTGTTTAGCAAATAAAAGCATAATAAGACAATTTGTATTTAAATTAAACTCACAAACGACCAAACGCAAACTAATTAAAAATGCGTAATTTAAATTAGCAATCATTTGCTTCAGCATTCGCTTCCTCGGTTTATTGACAATTGACTTATGAATTGTCAATAAAACGAGGATCGACCATGATTGATCGAAGCATGCAAGTTTGAAGCGCTACGCTCGTCGTGAATCAATTTAATTGCTTCCGATATCCAAGTAGGTACCTACATACGTAATTACCTCAATTTATTTATCTGTTCATACAGTTTCATGGAAACTCTAGTAAAGGCATCTTTGTAATAAGTAATAACCTATGAGAGTAATAAATAACTTTCAAGTTATAAACGCATTTATTTTACAACTTAATACATTACTTTAACATAATAGCTAATAAGCTAACATTTAAAATTATAACATTCATCAAGTCATACATGTGTATAAATAAAGAAGCAAAAGAATCGTAGGGCATCAAAAAATTCGTCCGCGTCGCTGTCAACTTTCTACTTGATGTAATTACAATCATTCGTGTAACTGTCTGCCTGATAAGTTTTCACGCCTGTGAGATATAGGATACTCTTCATTTAGGATATTTGTATAAACAAAGATGAAAAACAAAACACATGCAGACGAAGTCGCGGGCAACAGCCAAATTTTTCCCGACTACGGCAAAGCCAAAGAAGGGTTATGATTTTGACAGGCTCTGTATGTAAGTTTGTTTGTTCCCTCGTTACTCTTAAACTACTGTTCCTATTTTAATAAACAAGGTATTGATGAATGAGTCATGTGGTTCTGCAGATATAATATGACGTCACATAAAGTCCAACAAGGCGGCTTATAGCGAATGTAGAGTGGTACTGATTTTTTTATTTGATTAAATTAGTATACCGTGTTTGGTATCTAATGAATCTTAAGGACTGCTTTCTGAAAATTATTATATTGGTTATCTGTCATTATTCATAGATAAACCACAAATACAATAATCAATAACACTAGAAACCCTTCTAAAATTCTTGAAGGTATTAAATTCCACAGTCTGAAAATAACTGAAGTAAATAAAAAAATTAAATCCACGTCAAAAAGAAATTAACTCCATATTATGAAATAAATTTAATTTCGGAAGTCGGTGTCTTGGGATCTATATTTTAGTTTTAATTTTTTGCCACTTTAATTTTTAAATTCCTTTTTTATATCGTAATTTTTAGTTTTAAGTAAAAACTGGAATATTTGTTTGTAATGAGTAGGTAATTTAGTTTTGTTGTAAATATCGATCTAGAATTTGACCAAAGTTTTGAGATGCTCCCTTTGACACTACACCTGTAGCTCGTAACAATAAACCAGGCCGTCACACTTACACGTAGTCCATATCTTGAAAATTACTGAATCGATTTTGATGAAACTTGCACTGTTCCCTAAGTTAAAGTAAAAGTAAGCAAATAAAAAAAAGGTTATGATCCGATTAATAGTTGCGGAGAAATGTGTGGACAAACATACATACATACATCTATAAAATCTTGTATGTTTGTTTGGAAGCCCTAATAGATTATCATAATTATGTGAATATAATGCAGTTCCAATAATATTACATACTTACATAAATGTCGAATTGATAACCTCCTTTTTTTGATGTCGGTAAAAATAATGTGAGATTTGGGGGAGGCCTATGCCCAGCAGTGGGACAGTATATAGGCTAACAAAAAAAAGTGTTTAGAACATAACATTATTTCGTAAGTAGTTTTTTATGGACATGGACATTTTTATGGACACTCATGAACATTGTAAACCCGTCAGGTGGCTACTTAAATGCGTTAATCGGTGGTAATAAAATGTATATTTATCGGCTTATGTTTTCAGTTTTATTGTCTACTGTTTATTGCGAATAAACTGGCATGGGATTTCATTAAACTGTGTCAAACCGAATTGAATTTATTACTGTTACTTTCGATATTTTATTGCAAGTAGTAAATTCCTGCTCAATAAAATTTAAAGTGTTATATAAAGGTGCCTACATGATTGATTCGGAATCGTACTATGACCGAATACGTAGATCTAAATACAGATAGTTCACCTCAGCTTCAAAGTTTAACTTTTTGTAACGGTACTAAATATATAAAGTTTATGCGGGCAAAACAGATTGTAGTGGCTTGATATGCTGGCGTCTGTACTTAAAATGACAGTAATTAACTCTCTCAAGCTGCGATACAACACTAAGTTTTTACCTTCCTGCCTGCCCAGACTGCCACTACTGATCGTCTGAAGTTTGTCTGACTGGATGCAGTCTGACGCTGCATTGCCGAGTACTAAGCGGATACCACTCAAGAACTTGTTTAGCTTCATTGGTCTTCTTCTGTTTTAATTTCTGTCTTATCCACTACTTTGCGGGGTCAGCGGGATTGTCCGAAAGGGTTACCGCTGGCCCGGAACATAAAGGGCGAAGGAAGGAACATGGGTGGGTTTTAGTCAGTAAGAGTCTGACATTCCCTTCCGCTCCACCCAGAGCGGGAGGAGTCATTTGATGATTTCCCATCCTGGAAAAAAAAAAATCCACTACTTTGTCTTGGTTATTCTTTTTGACAGGTAAGTACAGACAAGAGGAAATAATCTATGCCGATATGGCGTCGCCTTTCATGACATATTTTGCATTCACAAATAACACATTGTTTGTATGGACACAATACCTGTGTGTTACAATTGTGTGTTGACCACAAAACATTTTATTGGGAATAAATTATTAGGTATTCCTGCTAGTAATATTTTACGTGGATTTAAATCCAATTTGAATTCTCATTAGCAGTGGTTTCGGTGGACGGTGTTTGTTTTAAAACAAAACACACGTGGTAAAACTGAGTTAAGGAAAACGCGTTTCCTTAAAAAAATATTCATTACAATTCGTGAATAAATATATTATTTCAGTAGGTAATTATAATGGCTCGTAGAAGACTTCGTGGAAAAGCTGAGGGCCTGGCTTTAGCAAGGATTTGCTTGAGACTAAACATTTAAATGGTGACTCTTTGTTAGGAGAATAATCAGAAATTGTATGACTAAAAGATATTATCGAACCACAACGTTTGTGGCATATTTTGTTTCAATTTAAATTTTTATGTGGACTTGTCAAACAAAACTGTGGGTGTATCTACTCTGCCTGTATGAGCTGTTATATTGTTATGTCGTTTATTTATTTTCGTTATTATTATAGGTATACATTTAAAGTATTTCTTAAAATGAAAAGATTGGTCAAACTAGTGGTCCGCCGGTGTCGGGAACAGGGTCATTTATATTAATTAAGACCGTTGATTATCTTGCCCTTTAATCACTCTGTCCGACCTTTGTAAAGAATTAACTAAAGCAGACTATCATTTGTTAATTGGGAGACACATTGGGTTATTAGAATCCCAAATGGGACGCTCTCCTTTCCAAGATTTCTGAAAAGGTACTTAGACGAATAGGTTGCTTTTCAACCTCCGCTACCTACAAATAAATTTCTTTAGGCTGAAAAGAAACCTAGGTCCAATTTTGTAATACACTCCGAAATGTTGAATAAAAACTGAGTAGTTTTTAACTGACTGCGGCGAAGCCCAAAAGGAGGGTAAAGGTACTTTGTCAAAACCGTTATGAAAATTATTCGCAAGCGTGTAGGTAAGATCTAATAGTTTAAATATTAAGAGGACTACTCACGTAGCCGCCTCGTGCTAGCACTAGATTTCAACCCGCTGAAATTATATATTTAAGCTTAAGGGCTCGAATTATCGCGTGTATTTGAAGAATTTGGATAATAATTTAAAATTTTCTTCACACTCAATTAAGTGTTCATTAGCTGTAACTTATACTTAAAGCTACATTCAGTGCGATACAATTTATTTCCTTGTGTCACGCTGAGTCGGGTTTGGGTCGAGAATTTTTACGTATAAATCCCCTAAGATTTCTTACAAAGAGTTTCATTTGCATCCGAGTGTTTGCGAGGCCACTAAATCAGCGGGTACATAATAAAGGTACGATTCGATCCAACTGCAGTCGTCATGACTAATTTTTTAAGCTTTTAGTAAGACTTAGTAAAGATTAGATCGTATTAAATCGTTCGTTCGTTTATTTAAATAGCTTATTTTTTATTTTGCTTTACCTACAAAAAGAATTGTAAATTATTAGTCAATCAACCTGCAACTATTTTCATCGGACTACATTTGGTTTATTTCTTCTTAGCACGTTTTGGTAAGCTACGCAACATCGGCGTAGTATTGTCCTACGAAGGCGTAGCAGTCTCGTAGCATGTGTGTCAGGAACTTCAAGTATGAGTAAGTGGTTTTTGTAAACCTCACTCTATGATTTCCGTACAATATACCAGATATCTAACACACTCCCTACATAATATTATCTCAGGAAACCTCCCCACATTACCGAAACCTCACCCCACTTTATTACCACAAACTTCCCCCATTTCCCTTTCCACCAATACATACCTTTTCACGCCTGAACCACTGAACGGATTTCAATAAAATTGATAGTCATGGAGATAGACGGTATCCTGGGGAAGGACATAGGCTAATTTTTGTTCCAGTAGCATGTCCCCGTGGGGTAATTTCCGACATCCATGCGGGCGAAGCCACGTACAGGATAATCCTGTACATGTTCCAGTTGGATGATCACATCCACTTGCATCGTTGCCGCTCACTTCATTGCCGTAAATTTCTCGCCTCCAGATTTATTAAGGCAATTAAACTTGGTCCAAGTTGACAGCTTTTTTCTTTTGTTTCGGACATTTTAATGAGCGCCGCGAGACGTAGGGAATTAAATTCTTACGGCCCACTGTACCAGAACCCGTATATTCTAATTTTCCAAATTCTAGGCCCTGAAATTAAAAGGCATTTATGGAATTGAAATTGGTTTTAGTCTACCTTGGCCCGTCTTTTGTAAATAAACCTGTCAAGTGAAGGATCCAAGACCTATTCTCAGTTTAGTTGAGTTTTACTGTGCAGATTTTTTTGGGTAAACTCTTATTATGGAATATTGTCAATCTCAGTACAAAGTAAGTGTGACCAAGTATGTAGTGAGTAGACAACAGTAACAACTTAGTTTTAGGAACACATTGGTTGTATGTGTCTGACGTGACAAGGTAAAGAATGTTTTACTAAATTGACCTTACATCCACGTTTGCTCACTATACCTTTTTTGGCAGTGCAAAAATAAAAAAGTAGGTACAGTCAACAAAAGAGGTAAGTATGCAGGATCGTCGGATATAGTTGAAGTTTAGTAAGAAACCCATGGATGTTCTCGAATAAAATTTAATTTCAATAATAGAAAACAAACAGCTCATTCACGGCACGATTTACGGTGGGACGTCATTACGTCATTCGAGAGGTAGTAGCTGAAAATCAGCGCTGTTTACGATAGGTTCGTCCGAAGTCACAGCATTTTGCTGAGCAACGACCTGTTCTTGCACAGATGCGACGCACGGCTTAATTGTCCTTATTATTGTTGTTTGTTACAAAAGAAGTTATTTTTCCACTCTGCAATTGGCATTTTGTTTTTGTTTTGATTGTTGTTGTTTTCACGTTGTTTTGTTGTCATATTTATGTCAGTGTTGCGGGCGCATCACGGATTGATGTGTATTGTCAATATCAATCAATGTGTGTTGCCTTTGGTCCCTGGCCCTGACATCAATCAATGGACAAAATTGTCAACATTTTTTAAGCTTGAGTACGAGGCTTTTCGACTACGTTGTGTGTATATTTTGTCTTTTTAATTTTTTTGCAATGTGCGTTTTGTTTGTGCAGAATAAACAATCTTTCTTTCTTTCTATTTATAAAATTAAATTTCAGTCGACAACATCCATCGGTTTCTTACTAAACTTCAACTATAACCGCATACCCTGCATACCTAACTCTTTTGTTCACTTTACATGAAACTGTGAACAAACTGTGAACTGTGAACTGTGTACTGTTTATTGAAAGAATGACATAGGTACAAGCTACATAGGTAGATAGGTTTTGAACACCTCGTAATTATCCTCAGATACATATACCGCCTACAGCAGTGTAAATAAAATTATCTTCTATGGAAAAATGTACGTTTCCATTACGATATAAACCTACTTTAGACTAGGTACATTACTGATACACGGAACATTGAATGAACCTTTTTTCCAATACAAAGACGAACTAAATTAACGTATTTTGTATAACCCCGGGGACACAAGGCGGTCATTATTTTTCGCTTTGTTAGCTCCGGGCTAACTTGTTTGATAACAGTTAAGCAAAAGTGCGACTTGTTTTGTTGTGTGACGTCATGGGGTGGCGTTAGCTGATGTTACTTCAAGTGTTGATTATAGATGGTGTTCTACATTTTATTTTGGGCACTTAAAAATTTGAATCTTTTGTTTCTTTTTTGTGTTTTGATTTTAAATGAGAATTTATCTAAATTCCATAAAAAGTATAGTTAGTTAGTCAATCATTTAATTTAGTACCTAGTGTAGGTAGTTGTATAATTATTTACTGTTCTACAACAGTAGTACACTATTTGCGCTGTAGCATGGTGCGGGTGACAGTTGCCCGTATGACGTTGACATTTGTCAGTACCACGTAGGGATGTGAGGTTATGCAATTCATTTTTATCGCTAACGATACTCGCAGCGTGAATCTAGTTCTCTTTAATATTGTTATGAAAATTAGTGTATTATTCAGTTGTGCAGTGTAACTACGTGTGTGCTACGTGTATAAACTTGTCAATATAAATGTTTTATGGCTACATAATTATCTTTGTACTTATATAAAATAATCAAAATCGGGTTTATGTTTTTTTTTTCGTGACAACATTTTTGCTCTATGGTGCATCGGCGCGGCGGCCATGTTGTTTACCCGTGCGATGCTGTGAGTGCGAGTACGAGTGCAAGCGCGTTATATTGTGACTTAATGTGACACGTATTACGATTTCATTGTTTGTTTTCATTTTTGTTAAATTGTTATTTGTTATAAGTTTGTTGAGTTTGTTGTTATTACCATGCCTAAGCATACAAAAAAAACTGTTTTGGGTAGTCAGGCCAGGGAGCTTGTTGTTCGCCTCCGAGACTACTTTGAAAGAGAACAACAAAATAATGGACCGTTGTTACCATTGAATCATATTGTAGAACGAGTAGCCGAAGCTCTTGATATTGGCCGCAATACTGTTTCGCGTATAACACGTGAGAAAATTGGCCAAGATGGGATGTTTGAAAATAAATTATCGACACCCAACAAAAAGCGGACCAAGGTGAAGCCAATCACAGATTTGGATGATTTTGCTAAGGTTGCTATTAGAAATCATATTTATGATTATTATAGAAGAATGGAGCTACCCACATTGCTCAAGCTTCTAAAATCATTAAAAGAAGCTGACTTGTTCAAAGGAGGTATTACTTCGCTACGGCAAGTTATAAAAGATATTGGCTTTGTTTACAAAAAAGTTAACAAAAGAAAGATTATTATGGATAGGACTGACATTGCCCTAGCAAGATGTAGATTTTTAAGGAAGGCCAAAAACATAAGTGATTGGAGCAAAGTTGTCTTTTTGGATGAAACGTGGCTAAACGCCAACCACACAGTGGGTAAAAGTTGGACCGACGATACGGTACAATCGTGTACCAAAGTGCCGGAAGGCAAAGGCGAACGCCTTATTATTTGTCACGCAGGTACAGCAAGTGGATTCGTCCCTGATTGTTTGCTGGCTTTTAAGTCAAAAAAAACTACGGAGTATCATGAGGAGATGAATTACGAAAAATTTAAAGATTGGTTCATAGGTCTATTAAACAATTTAAAAGAGCCTATGACCATAATAATGGACAACGCACCCTACCATTCGGTGCAAGTTAATAAACCCCCAAACCAATCCAACCGCAAAAGCGAGTTGGTGAAGTGGCTGAGTGAAAACGGAGTTACAGCAGATATAAAAATGTTAAAGACGGAGCTTATTGCCTTAGTCCGACGCCATAAGCCACCAACTCCTACCTATGCTCTGGACGAGATGGCAAAAGAAAAAGGCCACCAGGTCCTTCGACTACCACCCTACCATTGCCAGTATAACGCTATTGAGCTGATTTGGGCCCAAATAAAAGGTATGCTTTTAATTTCAATTCCCATTTTGAAGCTTTATAAAAAAATCAGCTTTCCGATCGTAGCATGTACCTAGTTTAAAAACATTACCAGATACTAGATTAGGCTGATTGATGATTATTTGAATACTTTTTTTTATAAGTTCGTTTATTTTTAGGTTACGCCGCAAGAAATAATACTTCGCCGCCATTTACGGCAAATAAGATGTTGGCCCTATTACAAGAGGCCATCAACAATGTTCAACCTGAAGACTGGTCGAAGGTCGTGAATAAAACAAAAAGGGACATTATGTCTGATTGGGATCGTGACATACATATTGACAACATAATTGAGTCATCGTTAATAATATCCGTCACAGATTCAGATGATGAATTGAGTGACAATTCAGATGTTCCTGACTCTGATATGAGTTTAGACGAATAACATGTATTTTTTTTTAGCAACCTTTTAAGCAACCTTACCCTATAAATGTTCTGTTGTATAATTAGACCTTTTAAAAATAAAAATTGACCTACGCACAATATACGTTTTTTATTATAAAAAATATCGACTATCCATCGTAGCAGTACATCCCATCACTAAATACGTCTATGGCGTTACGTTATACGCATAACACTTTGCTTAATTTTTCATTCAATTTGATTTTATTTCTTGATTAGAACATTCTGGTTGGGTTTAATTTAATTTACTACAGTTATTAATTATTTAATATATTACGAATGTGGTACAACTGAAATATTAAGTCATAAATTGTAAATCGCGGCAACTTTCAAGAGTGAAACGAAATGTTACTGAAACTGTCACCCGCACCATGCTACAGCGCAAATAGTGTAGTTATATACCTACGTATATAAGCATTACTAGCGGCATGTTCGATGGAAAACAATATACCGCCTTTTTCAAATAGTTGGCAATGCATGTTGACAATGACAGTTTTTATCCGATGGTAAGTGTCAGTAAATAAATACAACTTCCAGGTCGTTGTGCCACATATAACAGCGGCATTCTCAGGAGCGGCGTCATTATATACTTTTCGATAATCTAGTATAGAAGACGTCTTAATTTTTCTAAAACGTCTCTTTTGAAGTTCGTAGTGACGTGAATTTTTAATGGCGTCCTTTCTTCATATCGTGTTTGATGTGCTTTTTGTTCAAATAAGTTTTGTGTGTGAGATTATTATTCTTTGAAATGTGATGCTTTTATTTGCAGAGGTACCAAGTTTTACTTGCAAATTAAAAAGTTCTTTTGAGTATATGCTTTCAAACGTCATTAGAAGACACCTTCCCAAGAGTCCCTCATTAACAAACACTAATCACGCGGTTGGCGAAGTTGGTGCACTGATTACATACAATCTCTCTGAGTCTGTTATACATTTTCTAGGCTATATCTTGCTATAGTGTAAAGTCAAAAACACTTCTACAACCAACAAAAAAAATACAGAACACGAAAAAATTTCAAAATCCTAAAACCCCTAAAAAAAAAATTTGGGAATGTTGCATGTCAACAATTCCCTGTTTTCTGATGAAAATCACAAGCAATCCTTTGCCTCCGAAATTAACTAAAACTTTTCACCTGCAAGTTCTTCCCTGTTTATAGTCAGCGCTGAATATTTAACGCTGAGGCTTCGTTAATGAGGCCGCTCCACAAACTGACGCATTATTAATGATCCGAAAATCAAAATACAATCTGATGCTTCAGAATTAAAATAATTGAGATCGTTTACATAACATAAAATTATGCTTGTATTTATTTATTTTATTTAATACTTCAAGCACATAAATGTACAGAGGCGGACTTAATGCCATAGGCATTTTCTACCAGTCAACGTTTGGGTGATGCAGAGACAAACAGTGGTAAGTGCAATCATGAACATTGAGGAATAAATATTTTAAATATAAAGATACGCATACACCTATTAAAACTGATAATAATATATACCTAATTACATATATTGTATTTCCGGAAGGGTTGGGCAGAGCTGTGCCTGTGTATGGTGACACCCAGATATCGCCACTTATGTTTATTTAAAGTCCCACGTGTCAGGGGTGTCGGGTTGGTGTATTGTCAACAACTGACACAAATCCGGACTCTGGTCTGCCACTGAGAAATTCCTCTATAATACGTGTTATTTTATCACTAGTGAATACCTATCAATTTCAGAAACACCACAATTTATGCATTTGAACAAAATCTTTTAGGGACGGGCTGTTAAAGCAGCAATATTTTATCTAAACAGTTCTAATAACAAGTATTTAATATGCATCACATAATCTTGCTTTCCTCTCCACACTCTGCGATGAATTTTAAGACCTTTAAGTGAAATATGTTTTTAAAGAGCAGACGAAGTCACCCACGTGACACTGACGAGTGTGTTCTGGACATCTGGAATATTTCAAAAGGATAATAAGCATAAGTATAATCAGCCTGTAATGTTCCCACTGCTGGGACACAGGCCTCCTCTCATGAGAGGGAGTGGGACGTAATGCACCATGCGGGCACAGTGCGGGTTGGTAGGTACATGTCACATGTCTTCGAATTTCTTGTTCTAGGACATGCCGGTTTCCTCGCGATATTTTCCCTTACCGTTTTGAGAACAGAGGTGATGAAAATAATTTACACAAAATATAGTGCTTGTCTGGGTTCGAACCCCCGACCCCTAAGTCGCGGCCACCGAAAAGATAATAACATCACCTTGTTATTGTCACCACTCTACGGGGATTTTACAAGATGTTTTTTTTTTGCAAGAAATATAGATAGTGTATTGAAAATCACACTAATATTATAAAGGCAAAAGTTTGCGAGTGTGTGTGTGTGTGTGTGTTTATATGTTTGTTCCTTCTTCACGCTCAAACGGCCAATTTTGATAAAATTTGGTATGGAGTTAGCTGACACCGTATCGTCATTGCAATTACTTGATGAAGATTTGTTATAAAAACATTTACTTTCACATTTTGCCACATTATTATGAATTATCTATATACACATTGCATGGTAGGATTTGACTCGAGTGAACTTGAGTTTTAAACAGTTGTAAAAACACCGCGCTTGACGATCAAATTGGTGACCAAAGAGTTGTAGAGATGGACGTGTTCTAGTCAAAATTGATACTCATATGAGCATATCAGATACCTACTGAATTCAGTGCCAGCAGTGTTATATTAACGTCTCATAAGAACATAACGTAGTTTTATCGTCTATTAACTATTTTACGAGCTCGCGGGTGCTGCACTGATGCTTATCACGTAAATTGCTTCCTTTTGTCCGGGAAGGAAGGGTTTTGGTCTTTGACTTCTTGTGCATTAGTTTTTGTCTCAAAAAAACTGGATAAACATGATCACAATAGTCAAAGAAGCGGCATACAATAATCTTTGACTAAGTATAAAAAAAATAACAATTACGTTTTATCCAAAGTTTGAATCAAATTAAAGACCTGACCTGGTTTATCAAAGAGCCATCAAATTGTTATTGCCTCTAAAACAGCTATAAATAAAGTAATTCTCGCCACCCTGATGATAAATCTACAAACAGTTACAAACGAAACGAGGAGAACAGTTTACTAATGCGTTTTATTTTCCTTAATTTCCCGATCATTAGCAATAGACATATATAACGTCAAACGTCCAAACCGCTTACAAGGTTTTACGAAAAATGAAAATAACTAAAAATAACCGCTATTTTTCTTTCTCCCCTAACAAATGATTCGGGAAATTTATGAATCCATAAACACGGAATGCTCTTTGGATTCCCTATTCGCATATCGCCCACTATGCATTATATTTTTACGACGCGACGTCTCTTCAGAAACATTTGAACCCCAAGTGGCTAATACCTACATCCAATCTAACCCTTATTATACAGGCATAAGACCGTTTTTCCTAAGTCTAAACGTTGGAAATGACTTGCGGTGAGAGTTTCCGAGAATTCAGGGCACAGCCGAAATGTGCTAAGTTTTCCGTTAAAGGCATGTATATTTTGCATATTGATTTTGGTAAAAATTAGAGCAAAATTGCCTTTCCCGGCTCAAGCCGTACAAGTTTAGCAAGCGGAACATTTTCTTGAATGTTTCGTATGAGGGAGAGCACTATTGGTTTTAAATGCTTATAAAATTAAATGGGTCCATGTACCTATTGCTATAATTCTCAACTATATCATTGGGCACGAGCTCCTTTAATAATATTGAGAAAGTCCCGACTAAAGAATGAAACAATCATTGCAGTACAAAACTACAGTATCACTAGAACGTGCAAGTTAATACGTAGTTCATTATAACAATGCTGAAAACCCACCACAAGTTACCCATATAAAACATGTATCAAAAACAAACTGCACAGCGCAGTGCACAACTCCCACTTGACACAAGCTTCCTGTTCACACAATATTTATTCCACTCATTTCCCGTTAATCATATAAAAGTTGGCGAGCCTACTAGTAAGGTAGAACAGCCAGTTGCCGACCTACTTCCATTCGGTCTTTGTTTTAAAATTCCCTCGCCGCGCCTGCCAAATGTGGCGTGGATTGAAAACGAGGTCACGAGCCTTGTTAACGTTTTTTTTTTCGACAGTTTCATATGGCTTCCTTTGCATTCGGATTTTGTATATCCGTTGACGTTTTGATATTAAGCCAACATTACGTTACGCGGGTCTTTTGCTTCTCTAACTGAAAAATAGTCCTTTGAACTGTTTGTGGGTGTTTTTATTGAAGTCTTATCATAGGTGGTATTCATAAATTGTTTTTACTTTCAACTACGTAGTAATGTTATGATTAATCACTACAAACCCGATCACAAAGGACATATTTTATGCTTAGAACCAAAACAGTGCAGAAATATTGTATGAAATCTCATGGTTGCACAGTTTTTCATTAATGCACTGTTTTTTTATTTAGATATAAATTACCACAGAGGTTTAATGTCTCCCATTATGTTTAATATAAAATGTATGCATTAGATCAAAAAGATACTGGCTGAAAATAAAAATCGACTGAATAAAACCGACTCAGTAAAAAAACATGGCGCACATTTTGTACCATTATAAAACTTTGATACTTCATATTTAGCAAGAAAAGATTAATAAATGGAAATAGCGATAGCGATATGAATGCAACTCCAGAAAGTATAAAAACAGCTGCAAATGAAATTGTTAATAACCTTTTGCCACAAAAGTTACGGGATAAATATTGTTGAGAAGCACAGCTTCCTGTATACTTTGTATGTCAATGTTAAGAAGCACGCCTTCTTACATACTGTTTGTTGATTAAGACTTATCTTTTGAACATAAAACTAAGCCCTATGTCTATGTAACAATAAGCTCTACTGTTGAACGGTCGTTCTGTTAAGACCAAAAGTAGATATAAACATAGTATAATTTGATTGCCTAAGTTGGTTTGACAAAGTCCCAACTATTATCAAAAACAAACCGTATGATTGGTCGAGACTCGCCATTGTATTCTGTTTTGGCCAACTGAATTGAGGTCACAGGGGTGAGGAACGGGGAGTCGAGGGGCTAGGAAATGTCTGCTTCCTCGCTACATATGGCTAAATGAAAGGGGCAAATTATAGGGCCATCCACTACTTGTGCCTATCCAAATGACTATAACTGAGGCACATTTTGGCGGATTTGGGTACATTTTTCAATCACAGTGAATAGTCGATCTCAGCCTTCAAAGTCAGCAAGAAGTCCTCAAGCCCTTACTCTGGTATAAGTTGATTATTTGATTATTGTCTCTATTGTGTTTTCTGTGTCTATTGTGTTCTTTATGTGTATTGTGTTTCTATGTGTATTGTGTTTTCTCTGTGTATTGTGTTTCTATGTGCATTGTGTATTTTATGTGCATTGTGTGTCTGACTGTATTAAACCAATATACTGTTTTAAACCTACTCATCTGCGTTGTTCATTATTCAACCCTTGCGGCCTGATCCTATGTAACAATTTGGTCCTTCGCTGCCGGATCAGAGAGCACGCAATAAGATGAGTACTAGAAGCACCGTTACAACACGGAGTAAGTTACGCAAATTAGAGGCAGAAATGAATAAGCGGCGAGAGTTGGAAGCTGACTCTGGAGTGCCGTCTGAAAGGGCCCCAGGCTCTTCTTCAGTCGCACCAACTGCAACACCGGTTCGAGTCCCTGTGATCCCACTGGCGGGAGGTCGTGTTATCGACCACAGAGATACGTTCACGCCTGTGAGATCGGATACAGTACAGAGGGCAAGTTCCGTAGTAAGCCACGTCTCCTCTAAAAGCGGCCACAGAAGCGCCGATTTCCTTAGGAGGAGGGTCGAGTACGAGGCAGAACGTGAGTTGGTACGTATGAAGGAAAAGCTAGTGAAGAAGAAGCTTGAAGTCGATCTCGCTGAGATAGACGCCGCTGCTGAAGAGGACTCAGGCGCAGAGGAGGAGGGAACAACACGTCGTGTGGAGGAATGGGTCACAGAAACGGCTCCCGTTATTAGTGAAAGTCACACGCCCGCTGTGTGCCGCGACCCGTCGCCACCGCCTAAAGTGTACGCGCCCTCCCGCGAGGTGGCAGCACCCGTGCCGCCGCCCGAGTATATACCTGCGCTCCCTCAGTGTGCGCCCGCGTCGGTACAGTTCCGCGAACCCCCGTACCTAGGGAACGTTACGCCCTTAGTTACGGCCAGTGCCCCACGAGTGAGAGAACAGGCCAGAGAAATGCCTGAATGGGGAAATACGTTCGCTGACGACGCGGACAGGAGCAGGTCACGTGACAGAAAAATAGACCAGTTGGCGGACGCTATTACGAATTTAGCACGGCCGCGACCGGTACCAAGACAAGCATACGAGTTGCCGTTCTTCAAAGGCGACCCGGCTGAGTGGCTGTCGTATAAAAACATGTACCATGACACTACAGTAATCTACGAATTCAAGCCGCACGAAAACCTAGCTCGCTTGAAGACATCGCTACAAGGCGACGCGAAGCTAGCGGTGGAGGATTTATTGCGCACCTCTACTAACCCAGCGGAAATAATGAAGACGCTGGACGAAGAGTTCGGGCATCCCAATCTAGTGCTCGAGTGTGCCCTAAAGAAAGTGCGTGCGTTACCTAAAGTGACTGAAAGTGGCCGTGAACTAAGAAAGTTCTCAACAACCGTGAGAAATTGTGTGTCACTCCTGAAAAGCGTACGGGCCAATGGATATTTGAATAACCCACAGCTGGTAAGTGAACTCTTAAATAAGCTTACATCTGTACAGCGGGCTCAATACGGTGATTATGCGTTGGGCATGGCGACGAGCCAGGGCATAGATGTGCGAGTTTCACCAAGCTTAGAAATACTCGCAGAGTTTTTGAGTCATCTAGCCCGAGCCACGTCGTATTATGTACAAATGGAACTGACCACGCCCACACCGTCAGCTAGCGCCACAAAGTCCCGAGCTAATAATGTACAGTTTGTAAAGCAGACCAGAAATGTTCAACGTCTGCACGTTCACTCTGATAGTGACCAGCCAGCCAAGGAAACAGAGGAGCTATGTACGCTATGTGGGGAAAAGCATAAATTACCCAAGTGTGAGAAGTTCACTGGGTTAAGTGTTAATGAAAGATGGCAACATGTCAAACAAAATAAATTGTGTTTCAAGTGTATCATAAAGAAACACGGAAAGAATTTCTGTCGAGCAAGTAGGTGCGCGTCGTGCAATTACGCCCACCACACATTGTTACATGCCGACAAGAAAAATGATAGTGAGAGCGTCACGAATATCAGTGACTACACTGGAAAGGCGCTACTGAAAATTATGCCTGTGTGTGTAACAGTGAACGATGTGGACAAGCATTGTTATGCCCTACTGGACGACGGGGCAACCGTTTCACTGATAGACGACTCATTAGCTCAAAAGGCCAGTGGTAAACAAGTGCCGCTAACCTTACACAGTGCGCGCGGTCAAGAAATTATAGACAAAACGTCAAAAATAATTAGTGTATCAGTGCGTGGACCGAACGGGCAAACACATAAAGTAAAGTGTCGTACAATAAAAAGCCTGGACTTGCCCGCGCAAACAGTGCCCGCCGCAGTGATAACGGAGCACGCCCACATTCGCGACTTGGGCTGCGAGGAGATGAGAGGAGCCAGACCACTGCTATTGCTGGGTCAGGACAACTGGGAGCTGCTGATCAGCCAGGAGACTCGCCGAGGAAAATCCGGTAAGCCAGTTGCCTCTTTGACCAATTTAGGGTGGGTTGTGCACGGACCTATAGGCAGCCATTCGAATAGTAGTGAACATTCTCTAAATTGTGTGGTAGAATCAACAATTGATTTACATGAGACAGTTAAAAAACAGTTTGAGCTAGAAGCTATAGGAATTTCAGAAGTGCCTAGAAAGCACAAAGATGTGGAAAGAGCTAAGGCTATTTTAGACTCCACTAGCCGCCAGACAGAGAGCGGCGCATGGGAGGTAGGTCTGCTGTGGCGTCGGGACAACTTTCAGTTGCCTGACAACTATAAGTACGCACGTCAGCGATTAGCGGGAATAGAGCGTAGATTACGAAAAGATGCTGTGTACGCCGCAGCTTATACAGCACAAATCGACAGATTAATTGCAGAAGGGTACGCGAGTAAGGTAGAGGGCGGTGTCAAGTCCGATTCGGTGTGGTATTTACCCCACTTCGGGGTAACGAATCCCAACAAGCCGGGAAAATTAAGATTGGTCTTTGACGCCGCAGCTAGCTACAACGGGACGTCTTTGAATGACAATTTATTGTCTGGGCCCGACTTGCTTAACTCTCTGTTAGGTGTGCTGTTCAAATTCAGGTTAGGGCCTGTTGCGTTTACCGGTGATATAGCCGACATGTTCCTACGTGTTTTCATTAGAGAACAAGATAGAGGGGCACAGCTGTTTCTTTGGTCGGCTGACGGTAATAAGGAGCCTGACGTGTACGTCATGAACTCCATGATATTCGGGGCCGTGTCGTCGCCTACATCGGCAATTTATATATTAAATAAAAATGCGAGTCAGCATAAAGATGTATACCCCGAAGCGGTAGCCGCCATACATGAAAAACATTATATGGACGACTACCTGGATAGTACTTGGTCTGCCGCGCAGGCGAATGATTTAATTGAGAAAGTGACTCACGTCCACGCCAGAGGCGGGTTTAATATACGGGGGTGGGTCACTAACTCTCCTGAGCTGCGCGACAAACTGAGTGCAGAAAAGCCTGACAGAGTCTCTTTAGATAAGGGCGAAGGTGCGACGGAACGCACGTTAGGTATGATCTGGTCACCGAACACAGACGAGTTAGCTTTCGATTTAAGCTTCAAACGGCTACCTAAAGCCATAGTAGAGGGACACGTGGTTCCAACAAAACGGGAATTTTTAAGATTCATTATGTCGATCTTTGATCCCTTAGGTTTCTTGTATCCGTGTGTCATACAGTCGCGTATCCTGATGAAACGGATATGGCACACGGGTATTCAATGGGATGAGAAGTTGAAAGACGCAGAAGCCAACATATGGTTTGAATGGCTACATAATCTAAATCACCTTAAAGACGTGTCTATACCTAGGTGGTATGGTTTACAGTTAGAGCACCTAGAATTGCATGTGTTCGGCGACGCTAGTGAATCCGCCTATGCGGCCGTAGCTTACATAGCAGGATTAAATACGGAAGGGAATAGGGATGTCGCTATAGTGATAGGCAAGGCTAGAGTAGCACCACAGAAAGTAACATCCGTCCCAAGGCTAGAGTTACAAGCAGCTGTGTTAGCCTGTAGACTAGCTGACACAGTTGTCAAAGATTTAGGAACAGCAATTAGTAGTGTGCATCTATGGACAGACAGTAAAACTGTCCTCAAGTGGATAAACTCAGATGCCTTAGAGTTTCAAAGGTACGTGTCACACCGCTTAGCGGAGATAGATAGGAGGTCAGAGAGGGCCAACTGGCGCTGGGTTCCGTCGGCGATGAACCCCGCTGACAAGGCTACCCGGATGGAATGGCCTGATGATAATGACGAGTGGTTGTCGGGTCCCTCTTTTCTTCGCTGTCCACAGGAGCAGTGGCCAACTGACACCGACCGAGACATGGTGGAAGAGCAGGACCTGGAGAGAGTGCAGCGCGTGCACACCGTTGCGCCCCAGGCTGAACCGCTGCTGCGGTACGAGAGGCTGCCCACCTGGACGCGCGCCGTAAATGTCATGGCGCGTGTACACATATTTTTAGAACGATGCCGCAAACGGCGTCAGACTTCCACAGTGTCAATGGACGACCTGCATGAGGCCGAGTTGCGCCTCCTGCGTCTGGCGCAAACAGAGAGCTACGCAGCCGACATCGTGGCGTTGCGAGAGGCACGCCCCCTGCCCAATAACAGCAAGCTACGGGCACTGGACCCGATGCTGTTCGACGACGGACTGGTGAGAGTGCGCGGCAGGCTGAGCGCCTGTAGCGAGCTCAACTTCGGCGAGCGTCATCCTATCATCCTGGATGGGAAGCATGCGCTCACGCGGCGTCTCTTACTAAAGTACCATGTAGAGGCGCTGCACGCCAACCAAGAAACTGTGGTGAACAGAGTCCGTGAGAAGTACTGGGTGACTAATCTGCGGTCAACAGTCAAGGCCGTCACAGCGGCCTGTCAACGGTGCCGTCTGGAGAGGGCCCAGCCGGTGACACCCAAGATGGGTGACCTTCCGGTAGCCCGACTGGAAGTAACTAGAAGAGCCTTCGTCCACTGTGGGGTCGATTACTTTGGCCCCATGGAGGTCGCTATCGGTCGGCGCAGGGAGAAGAGGTGGGGCGTGCTATTCACTTACCTCACCACCCGCGCCGTCCATCTGGAGCTGGCGGCGTCACTGAGTGCCGACTCAGCCATCCTCGCCCTGCGGCGCTTGATTGCGCGCCGCGGGCGTCCCTCAGACATGTACTCTGACCGTGGCACTAATTTTGTCGGGGCACACGCTGAGCTGCGCGCAGCTTTGCGCGACATGGACCACGACAAGCTGAGCAGTGAGGTTGTCGGGCGAGGGATTGCCTGGCACTTCAACCCCCCGGCGTCCCCACACATGGGTGGATGCTGGGAGCGACTGGTGCGCTCAATCAAGAACGCGCTAAAGGCAACGCTACGAGAGCGTGCCCCTCGCGAGGAGGTCCTATACACCCTCCTTGCTGAGGCCGAGCTGACCGTCAACAGCCGACCTCTCACGTACGTGAGCAGCGACGTCGAGCACCCAGTGGTGCTGACCCCGAATCATCTCCTGCTGGGCACTGCCGCGGGAGATGCGCCGTGCACACGTCGGCATGCCGTCGACCTGGACTCCCGCCGCCTATGGCGCCGGGCGAACGCGCTGGCCGACCTCTTCTGGAGGCGCTGGCTGCGCGAGTACCTGCCGACGCTTCAACGATGAAACAAGTGGTCTAGTGACGTTCCAAACGTGAAAGTGGGTGACGTGGTAGTGATTGTAGACGCTAGTAAACCACGAAACCAGTGGACCAAAGGGGTCATAAAAAGTGTTTATCCCGGTGCGGACTCTATAATAAGGGTAATAGACATAAGAACAAATCATGGGGTCCTGCGTCGACCTGTTGTAAAGGTAGTTGTGCTTCCTACAGACGGGGATGTAGTCGGATGAACCCTTCTACAGGGGGTGGAAATGTTGAGAAGCACAGCTTCCTGTATACTTTGTATGTCAATGTTAAGAAGCACGCCTTCTTACATACTGTTTGTTGATTAAGACTTATCTTTTGAACATAAAACTAAGTCCTATGTCTATGTAACAATAAGCTCTACTGTTGAACGGTCGTTCTGTTAAGACCAAAAGTAGATATAAACATAGTATAATTTGATTGCCTAAGTTGGTTTGACAAAGTCCCAACTATTATCAAAAACAAACCGTATGATTGGTCGAGACTCGCCATTGTATTCTGTTTTGGGCGAGTCCAACTGAATTGAGGTCACAGGGGTGAGGAACGGGGAGTCGAGGGGCTAGGAAATGTCTGCTTCCTCGCTACATATGGCTAAATGAAAGGGGCAAATTATAGGGCCATCCACTACTTGTGCCTATCCAAATGACTATAACTGAGGCACATTTTGGCGGATTTGGGTACATTTTTCAATCACAGTGAATAGTCGATCTCAGCCTTCAAAGTCAGCAAGAAGTCCTCAAGCCCTTACTCTGGTATAAGTTGATTATTTGATTATTGTCTCTATTGTGTTTCTATGTGTATTGTGTTTTCTCTGTGTATTGTGTTTCTATGTGCATTGTGTATTTTATGTGCATTGTGTGTCTGACTGTATTAAACCAATATACTGTTTTAAACCTACTCATCTGCGTTGTTCATTATTCAACCCTTGCGGCCTGATCCTATGTAACAAATATTTAAAAGCTTAGGAAAACTTTGTTTTCATTAACTTGAGTGTTTATTTTGAGTAGGTATATTTTATCATGGTAGGTAGATTGGTAGTTGAAAGAAAAGTAGATTACGCACCTTGCTAAAGTAATTAATTAATACACTCGTGTTAATTTAGTGCCCTCACTTTGCGCTCGATGCAACAATCTACCATTAAATAACTGCATATTAAGTTAACTTTACATTCATCAGACGCCAAAGCATTTAATAGAAGTATATTTTTAAGTTCATGAAATGAATTTGGAAACCTTGTGAAATGATACGTGCAGGAAAACTTTATTTATTATTGTTTTATCGGCCTAAAACCACAAACCTTATGTTCACATAATAATGTGCACTCCCAGTTCCATTCCCGCAAATATTTTCCCATTCTTTTTCCAAGAAAACTACCGTAAAAGCGGCGCTACAGACTACGGATAGATCATAATCATTTGTCCTTTGCATACGTTACCGTAAGCTGTAGTGTCTCTCAACGATAAACTTCAGTCCGAGATCCTTTTTACTCTGTGACAGTTTGGGAGCACACATCCCTTTCGAAACATGTTTATTTGATAAATTACTCGTATGCCGGGGGCTGAGCGGACAGTGACATGCGTGAAACTAGGCACTGTTTTTAGAAGGACTACGAATAAATTGGCTTATGAATTTTGTAGCGAAGTGATATTCAATGAGCTTGTAAGGTACAGTTGGGTCAGCTGGGAGTCTTGTAGGTAAAGTTAATTTGGGTTTTAACACACATTTTCTTGTATTGATGTCTCTTTGATAAACTTAGCTATTGAAACCACGAAATGGGAAATAAATAGGTACTTAATTAAAAAGTGTGTTGAAGCTTCTTCAGAAATCAAAGCTGAAATAAATATTGACTACCTATCACTTCCCTGAGTTTCCGCTATTTAATTATTCACCAAAACTTTTAAATCTTTTCGTCCTAAGTACATAAGCCACGCAAATCTATTCGACAAGGCCTCCAAAAAGTTGCAGAAATTATTCCACGATAATACAAACAAACAAAACGTCCTAAGTTAATTGTACGGCAGCGGCTGAGGAAGCTCGCCGACCAACTTCGTGGTACCTGCCGCCACAGTGTTGCCAGCATTAATTCTAATTACGCACGCGGCGCGATCCACTTCTAAACTTGAAGAATAACTCCCGGGAACTATATATTAATTAAAATCTATCGGCAACTTTGGCCACTGCGCGAGGTTGCGCCACGTTGATGAATTAATCAAATTCACTTCGGTGATTGAGGGACGGATTTCGTTCTGTGTGTGTTCTTGTGTTTATGTCATTAGTCAATTTATGGTGTACCTAATATGTTATCTGCAATAAACGTACAACAGCTAAAACTATGTAGAGCAGTTTTATTAATGGAGCGAAGTTTAGTCTGAATATGTCTCTGGAACTAGTAGGTATATTCTTCAGCGTTACTACTTTGAAATATATGACTTAAAATTAACAATCTTATTTATTCTCGTTTAAAAATTAATAACGTAGATATCTATAAGAAGATTAATTTTGCAATGACTATAAAATTAAAACCAACGTAATTCATGTAAACCTCAGTCTAACATGTCCATGCCGTAATCTGGCTTACAATATTATCGATATGATTTAGTTTTAGTTTACACAATAAATCCCCTATCACGACATAATTATGGTAACCCTACACGCATGATAGCAGCACCAGTTGTCGGGCGTCTTGCTTCACAACTTAGCTCACATGAGGTATTAGGCGCAACTTTTATTAATTCTTATTGTCGCCTTCCGGAACGCGTTGCTATTGTGTCCATTGTTCTCTGTAATAACTTCGCGGAGGGTAGGTGGATAAATGGGCCCTTCACCCTGCGCTTTGTAACTCTGTGCTCGTGTTTTTCGTCTTTTGTAAAGTAAACAATTGAATAAAAGTTTAATGAATATTTATTTTTATTCTCAAACTCAAACTCAAAGCATTTATTTCAATTAAACCATTTACAGGCACTTTTGAATTGTCAAGAAGTCGGTCAGTCAGAAAATATGAAGCTAGTTGCCCATTCCAAAGCGTAGGTACCTATGGAGAGGAACGGGCAAGAAACTCCATGGACACTCTTTTTAAATTAAATTTTACAAAAATATTAGTTACATCATTACTTTTGATTTTAAAATTATAAAATGTGAGAACGATGTAAAAAATAAAGAAATACGTACGCGTTAAAAGCGTCCAGAGTACAACAAATAGTACTTAACAAACAAAAATTATTATAACATAAATAATTACCGATACGGGCGAATAATGTTATGGTCAAGCCCTTTTTATATATATATAAGGGGCTGATGAGTTTGCTTATAAAAATCTTTTAAGCAACCAATCACGTTCTTTATTAAATTATCTCCTTGGCCTCCTCAGTTATTTTAGCTAACTTGATGGATCGACTACCGAAATATACGGCCGACAGACAGGTACGTCTGGGATGCTGTCGAATTATTTGCTAAGTAACTATTAGGAATGGCGACAACTATTGGATTGTTCGTTAGCTTTGTGCTGACTTGTGATAACTTTAGCGTCACTACGATGCTCTGTCAACATTTACCTAAACGGGTTTGAAAGTCGCGGTGCCGAGTTTAAAGGGTACAAAAACGTTTAAAAAGTCCAACACAATAAAACATTAGAAGGATCTCCAATAGCACAGTTTTTGAAAAATAGGGAAGGAATTCTAATAGCCTCCATGATTAATTAAACTTCTTTCGTATCTGCACGAACTACACGGGAAAAGCTCATGCAAACTAATCAGTATGGTGGTGGCTTCTTGCTGAGAACTTTAGATCTTAGGATGTCGTTGTCGTTAAGGTGACGTTTGATGCACCTTACTTGTGCAGTCCTGCTACAGCTGTTAATATTTCTTTTTTCTAGAGAGCTATTGCTACAGCTTCTCTTGATACGTTGTGATCTCAACAGTGGGCTTTCTGAACACATTTTTATTACTACAACCGCCTTGAATTGTAAATGCTCAAGCGACAGGTCGCTTCTAGACACGATAATTTCTAAAGGAAGATTGAATATACAATCTAATTGTCAGAAGCTCGTTGTTGAAAGACAACCGCGGAGATCAAGCAAGCTTTCTTGATCTCCGCGGTTGTCTGACAGACTCCCAGTAGCTACTGGCAGTCTTGAATGAAAGTGAATTATGTAACATCGTTGTTCAAACTTTGAGATTGGTCTCCCGTTCTTTAGAAAGCAGGATGCCGTTTCAAAATAAAGAAAGCAACGATATTCACTATCCGCGAAAATTTTAAAAATGTCTTGTGACTCGACTAATTTAAAAAAGCAGTAAACTAGAGATGGGCAATAAATAACGAGTTTAGTTTTATTTAAACCCATCTCTAGCGTTGAGTCTATCGTTCCAGAATATATAAGACACAGGCAAACTTCTATCAAAAATCGCACAATAAGGACAAAACCAGTTGATCAATTGTAACTAGCGAGTTTCCCCACCGGTTACAATGCAAAGTAAAACATTTCTATAGGCGGCCATATGTGAATACAAACCGCGGGCCAAATAATTTTCAGTCGGGGCCTAGTGCTGGGACGTGCGGCTTTATTTTATGATGATCTTTTATTTTTATGTGAATTTGATCGTTTTAGTACTTTTTCTTCTTAGCATGTCGATAGCAATCTAAATGGACTGGGCCCAAAATTCGGCTACTTGTTTGGCGCCATCGCCAGCGTCCACCAGTTCCTGTAACGTACAGCTGACAGGACACGCTGGACACGATATTAAATGTCCCGTTGTTTGTGGAACAGCACCATATTTACACTTCAAGGCGGCGTCGTCTATGAATCTCCACCTGAACAGGTTTTCCTTGCTTCGGCCAACCTGAGTCCGGAGTCTGTTTAAAGACTTCCAGGTTACACAAGGTAACTCATGTCCAGGTGGGTTTTAGTACAGGAACAATGTTGTTATTTAAGACTTAATGCAAATAAATGGAGATGGTCATGGTGTTCATAGATGATTAAAAACATGACTTACCTCGTGTGTTATGAATAAATCAAGTTTTTGCATCATCATGATCATTTTAGCCGAAAAAATGTCCATTGCTGGACGATAAGGCTTCCCCAAGCATCAGCACATCAACCGGATCTGTGCTTCTCGTATGCAGTGGATTTCTGGAGCCGTCACAAGCTCATCGGTCCACCTTTTGAGAGGTCTTTCAACGCCCGGCCTTCCGAGTTTATTCATTGCTACGTATTTATATTGCCCCCCTTCAGAAATCGCTGCATTTCCGTGCTTTTCATCTCCATCTAGTTTACCTATCTAGTGAATATTCATAACATCGCCTTATTTAGAATAGTCAATCATAATTTGTTATTTTAAACAATTCGTTAAGTAAACTTTTAATTGTCAGGAACTCGTTTATACGAGTTCCTGATAATTATTTTTCAAAAGTCCTGCTGTTTGCGTTATACATGCGTCGTACATGTGAGTGTGGTCCCACCCGATGGCGCCCACTTATTGTGTTGAGATTTGTTCGCAGCGGTTGATTTGCTTGTTTATACAATAAACATGCTTTTACGTGCAGTTTTCAGCGGGATTACGAGTTCGCGGGGTTTAACTTTTAGTGGTTGGGTGCTGGAGATTGCATTTAATAGGTAGGTTCTACAACGTAGTGTGGTGCAATATTATCTTGGATGACTATAGTACTCTGAATACTAATGCCTTGATCTTCTATTGTTTTAATGCAAAACAGCAATGATAACGAAATGTACCGAAACGGGATAAACTTCCAATTGTATTGACTGATAAAACCGTCACTCTCCAAATATTACTGTATCGCCCATCATAGTGATATATCTATGAAGTCTCTTCAACATCCGTCTCCCAAGTCCCACCTGGAGATAAAGCAACGCTACCATACTACTTTAAATCAATTCAAAGTCTGCTATTTAGATTTACCTCCAATTCGATCTTTATTCGAATAGTAAATGGAGTGGGCCCACCTCTAGCGCGCGGAAAAGGCAATGCCTATGTATGAAGGGCTTTGGTTATAAATGGCGGAGATTCGGCTGTTTTAAGCAAAAATCGAGCGAGTTCTTAGCCGATAGAGGGAAAGCGGTCAATGTGATTTATGAAGTGGTACTAAGCGATAACTTGTGAGAATCGACATGTTGACATCAGCTGTTAATACAACTGACGATGAGGATAATCGGGCTCTTGCACACTTTTATGCGTATTTAGGTGGAATTTTCTGAATTGTGTGTCGATCGTCAATGAGCGCAGACAGTACACGTGCTTGGTATTAGAATTTTCACACCATTTTTCATGTTTACACCACCCAAAGTTAAACATCACAGACAGTGTAATTATGTTTGTCGCTACAAAAGCAGGTCAAACCTTCTTTAAATTAATAATTACTATAACTCGGTAAACATTCTTACGAACACCTTCCGAAAATAAACAACTTCTTGACGAACTCGCAACACGGGATTAGTGTTAAATACTCAAATAGTAAAACAATTTCTTCGGCTGCACCCGATTTATCCCGAGTCCGACCCGAGTAATCCCGAAGTACTCCGGAACTTTTTAATTTGGCCAACCCAACGCCGCGAACATACCTGTTATGAGAGGTGAAAACTTCAGAATACTTTTTTCCTCGTTTATTTTAATTAAAGTCACACCGTGCAGTTGTTGAAAGGATTTTATTATGTGAATGTATGTGGACGGTTAGTAACTTTTGTATTTTATTAATTTATGTCACAGCTTTATGCTGCGAATGTTTGTGAGCTGAATTTATTATTCTTTTGAAATTTTATTTTGTGATTTAATTCTAAGCTGTACCATCTTGTGCTATTATTTATTCAATTTAACGTATGCTTTTAATTTCAAAATGCATTAATTTTCTTAAGTTTTCTTAGCTCTCAATGAAAAGCAGTTATGCTTTTTATGTTAACTTTCTCAGCGCATCTATACATATAATAAAATTGTAGAAAAGTGGTGTCTGTACAATAGAAATATATAAAAAAAAAAGTAGCAGGAGTTGTTATTATATCGATGCCGAACCCGAAATTGTAATTACATTTTTTTTTTGTCTGTTTGTCTGTTTGTCTGTGTGTTTGTGCACGCTAATATCAGAAACGGCTTATTCAATTCAGATGCGGTTTTCACTAATATATTGAAGTCAGCTTCACTTAACATTTAGTGTTTATTTCATGTCAATCGGTTCATAAATACAAAAGTTATGTCAATTTAAAGAATCAAGGCGAACATTTGTTAAGGTATTCTATCAGAGTACGTACACGACACGCCTCGCGCCTGCGCGTCCGTGGCTATATAAAGCGCGCTGAGAGCCACGCCGCTGCCCGCCCCACCGACGCTTTTTTTTTTTTTCAGTATTGGAAATCATCAAATGACCCCTCCCGCTCTGGGTGGAGCGGAAGGGAGTGTCAGACTCTTACTGACTAAAACCCACCCGTGTTCCTTCCTTAGCCCTTTATGTTCCGGGCCAGCGGTAACCCTTTCGGACAATCCCGCTGATGGGCCCTGACGGGCCCCTCCGAATGATGCTGACATCTCTTTGAGGCGCGCGTGGAACACGTACGCGCCGTCCGGCACGGGCCTGGTACTGATCGGACGGTGAGCTACCCATTACTCACTGCCCGCAGGCCCGCGCCTACGGTGGCCGGGAGTCGTCGCGTGGCTCCCGACACCCGGAGCGTCTCCCGCGGCGGCTGGGACGGGAGGCTCTCTCCCCCAGTCGTCTCGCCGCCTCCTTCGCTAGCATGACTGCTTCGCAGAAGGAGGCGACTGCCCCCCACTCCCTCTCGCCCCGGACCATGGCTTGAAACAGGCCCGGACGCGAGAGGTCGCCGCCGCTGCCGATCGCCTCAACGAGGACACGGCGGTGCTCCGCCCAAGGGGGGCCAATGGTGACACCCGGGCGTTTCCTCCCGCCTGATTATGTGCAGGAATCTCCCAAAACTTCCGTGTCCGGTGAGGACCTGCGTCAGGCCATAGGTGAGGGCGCCATGACGCCTCTCTAGCCACTCCTCAAAGAGGGGTCTTACCGCCGCTATCGTGGCGTGCCCTCCCCACCGACCCTTGCTCTATGTAGCTGGGCCGCAGCTGAACCTGTAGATTTAAATTCCCGACTGTGACCTCCGAGTTTGTTTCGGCCTTTCTTCTCAGAGTAGTCAATTAGGAAAAGCCGACCCCATCGTTCTTGAATGATGATGATGTTCGTGATGCGGAAGCGGTGCGCATCCTTGGTCCGTAGGGTGAGGGGCAGCGCCAACAGCATCCTGTCTATTATAGCGAGCAGGCTTGATTGTGCGTTTGTGAACCACTGCTGCAGGGTTTCGGCTGGGCCTGTCACCGTGCATCAGTGATGTCACAATCTGTTTTTGTGTTTTTGGTTTTGTTGTATTACTAACATAGTCTGTAAGTATATTGTTACTAACACTATGAGTCTTGCTACTTGAAATAAATTATTCTTATTATTATTATTAAATAATCAAAAATTGATCCAGCCTATCTCAACTTGCTGCCTTCTCCCCAGCGATTCCCAGAGCCGAGGTTCGTACCCCACAGGGGGTGCCCTTAGCGTGTAGTCACTTAGTATACTTAGTTAATTTAAGCCCCTGGCTGGAGGCTTTGAGTTCTCTCAAGGCAGTCACAGGATAGTCCAGTTAAGTAGTCACGACCTCTCAAGGTCAACTACGAGATGCCATAGTTAAAAAAAAACACGCCGCTGCCATAAGGATTCAGTTATTCGTAGCGAACGCACGTATAACGACCAAGCAGCAACAATAAACGCTGAAATTTTGAGCTATGTTCCGGGGGATTATGTTGAGTATATCTACATTAACAGAGTCATGGAAGAAGGAGAATCTACAAGCTACCCAGTAGAATTTTTAGAATCCCTCAATGCTCCTGGACTACCAACACATAAAATAAAATTAAAAGTAGGCGTACCAATAATGCTTCTTAGTAATTTAAGCCCCCAAAACTTTGCAATGGCACCAGGTTAAAAGTGACCAATTTACAACGAAATCTGATAGAAGCAGAGATTTTAACAGGGTGTGGAAAAGGTGAAAGTGTTTTCATTCCTCGGATTCCTCTCATTCCAAACAATTTTCCATTTAGTTTTAAACGAGTCCAGTTTCCAGTCAGCATATGTTTTGCGATGACAATTAATAAAGCCCAAGGACAGACGCTGAAAGTTGTGGGTGTAGATCTAAGTATCAGCTGTTTCTCGCACGGTCAGTTGTATGTGGCTCTGTCGCGGGTTAGCAATCCTAGGAGCCTGTATGCTTTCATCCCCGATGGCCATACGTCAAATATCGTATACAGAGAAGCATTACTGTAAAGTAAATTTTTAGCTACCCAAACGACGGTATTAATGTAATTCAAAATATGCTGCCCGAAAAGTCACTATTACACGCGGACGAAGTCGCGGGCACAGCTAGTATTTTAATATTTTTGGTTTTCTTTTAATTTATCCGCAGTATTTAGGTGCATGTTTACATAATCATCGTGTACGGAACACAGTAATTTTGTATTTATTTCGGAAAAATGGGTCTCAAGTCCTAATAACGTCAACAAACAACAGACAAACTTCTGGAACTGGAAGCAACAAGTAAGTTACAAGATTATTCATACTTTTCTCAGTATTCTTTGCGTTCACATCACTTAGTTATTATATTGAGTTCTCGGGATATTTGTTCCGTGCTTGAAGAGCTTTATGTAGTAGACAGCAAAGGGATTGGAAATAGTTCGCTTTGTACTAGTAAGTACGCTGGAATGCTGCTGATAGAATGTTCGAACGCATTTTTGCTCTTTGATTTAATTATTGTTTGAATTAGTTTTGTTTTATGCTGAATGGAATCTGTGAATCATTTGGATTCAGTAATTAATTTAAAATAACCTTAAGCTGCTCAGTAAGACACGAGTCCCTTACTGTTTCTGTTTCTATACTTATGAGAGCACCGTACAATGTATTCTGTATCTTCATATTTTTACCCGACTGCGCCAGAAGGAGGGTTATGTTTTCCGAGTGTATGTATGTATATTTCTTTGGCACGCTCTGTAGCCTAAACGGCTTAATCGATTTCAGTTTGAGAGGTGCCGCTAGATTCATCTTAATTAGATGCATGTTTAGCGTGGAAATATGAAACAATTCATTATAAATTAAATGTAACTGAGCTTTTACATAGAACAGTTAGCCTGATTTATGTTTAGATATTGTAACATAGTCAAAAGTCCAAAAAAACTAACAACTATTGAGCATAACTGCATTACCACACCTTATTTTACCAAAAGGTTTTGCCCAACAGTAGAACACAAAGGTAAGCCTACACTAACATAAAGGGTTACCGCTGGCCCGGAACATAAAGGGCTAAGGAAGGAACACGGGTGGGTTTTAGTCAGTAAGAGTCTGACACTCCCTTCCGCTCCACCCAGAGCGGGAGGGGTCATTTGATGATTTCCCATGCTCAAAAAAAAAAAAAAAGCCGACACTAACATAGATGGTTCAGATGTTAGACTATATTCACTGTCAGAAGCGCAATATATTGTACAAAAAAGTCTGTCACTTTTTGCGGGGTCGCGGCAGTACCTTCAAAAAAAAAACAAAAGCTGCTCGCCTGGAAAGAGGAGTCCGCAACATCGATATTTTTATCGATATGGATTTTTGTTTGGAATTTTAACTGAATCCATGAAACAATACAGTTGATGCATTAAATCTTTTAATTTTAAATAACTTCAATAAATTAAATAAAAGTATCAAAATTGATAGTACTCAATTTTACTCAATAATATTACAGGTTTAACAAAAAAAATATGATTTTCAATTTATAAAACCAAATATTTTCATTCCTAATAATGGAAATATAACCCATATTTTTTGACACCAAAAATAACTAATTCGTGTTATGAAATGATCGACATTTCAATTTTGGTTCAAACATGACCTCAACCCTTCGGTAATCTCGCTAGCATTTTTACTAGAAGACATAATCGCATATCAAGTTCATTTGTATATTTTGCCGTATATATTTGACGTATATATTCGTAATGTAAAAAATATATATTTGAACTTTATGAACATAAAAGCGAGGTGTAGCGAGACTCGATGACGTCACAAAAGCAATGCATCAAAAATACTCGATCCATGCCATGTTTTATGTTGAATCATGATTGACTCAAATGAAAAATCGAAACGTATTTTGAGGTTGAGATTTTGACTTTCAATAAAAACATGACTAAATATTACAAAAAAAAATCAACATGTGGAAGGTTAATCCATCTTTATTTAAGCTTGACGTATTTGAAAGCTTTTTCCAGGATTTAAAACCACAGCCAGGTATTGTTACGGGGCTCCGGGCGCCTTAAAATCGATTTACGAAGTGCGTTAGAATCGATTTGAAAGTAGTTTTTATAAACGCACTATATAGGGCATTGTGTTATATTCTCTAAGATTAAAATGAATCAACTGCCCCACGGGGGTTGTTCTGAGAGTTGCTGGCAGATCGGAAGCTGTTTCCAGATATACCCACATGGTGAGACTCTTGTAGGGATCCTTCTTCTCAGCGTGTCGAAAGCAATCTAAATGGAGAAGGCCCAGCATTTGGTAGATATTAATGCAACCGATGTCCAATTGTCAGGTAATTCATAGCTACTAATATTATAATGTGAAAGTAAGTCTTACTCTTTCTCGTCTGTCGGTCTGTCTGTTACCTTTTCAAGTCTGAACCACTAAACCGATTGTTGTAAAATTTGACAAATAGCTAGCCTGGGACCTGGAGAAGGACATCGACTACTTTTCATCGTGGATCGTAGATGAAGTCGAGGGTAACAGCTAGGAAATCATAAATTTTACTCCAATTATTCAATAAATATTGGTTAATGTCATACAATAGAATAAATAATTATTATCAAGAAAAATAGCATGTAAGGGACTAAGGGTAGCAGCAGGTTGCGTTCAGCAGTGCGATTCTGTAACCATCTCACCGTGAAAACTTAGATGAAGTGAGCGTGGAGTGAGCTGTCAATAGTGTCAATTCCTAGCAAACACAAACTCACTTCACCCAAGTTTTCACGGTGATATTTTTACAGAATCGACCGGCTGTAGTTTCTGCCTCATAGGAAAAAGGTGTGAGTTTATATACATATGTAAGTATGTATTATTATCATGATATTCGTTACTCATTAATTCTTATGAAGAAAAAGTTTTGTACTTAAATTGAAACAGTTCTTATTGCAGAATATAAGCTGTATAACTTCGAACATAAGTCCAAACACCTCGCAGTGCTTTCAGACGAGTCCACAAACATACCAGGAGTAACAACATAAAAAGATAAACCGTCCCTTCATTACATTAGTCCGTATAAAAATAAAGCCTCCAGCTATAAAAATACCGCCCAACCTTCAACATAGTTCGTACATCCCGTTTCCCCGAACAACCTCTCTTATTAAACATGGTGGCAATTAACAACAAAAACAAAAATAAATTGTTCCCGTCACCAACAAAGATTTTGCTATGGGAAACGGAAGGGGGCGGCACACTGTGCGACACACATTTATTGCGTCGACCTCTACTCCGGCCAAGATCACCACGTCGCCGTGCACCGCCATGTCGCCGGAACTCACCTTGGTTTAATAAATAGATGTGTACTAACTTGTTTTTTTTTTTTTTCATTTATATTTTGTAGTTACTTGAGTTATTTTTAAACGATATTAAAGCGTGTACACAGTATTTAGTTTATATTACCAAGCCGCGCACAGCAGCTTGACCGCGGGCGTCTTCCGCGACACACGATCGTAGCCGAAAGTATGCTGCGACGCGAGTGAGTACTCCGTACGCCTGTCGTCGTATCCGATCGAATCCTTTCGGCTGTCGTCCAAATTTTTCATTTCCTCTTCTGTGTTTTATGATTATTTTTTCTTCTTCTATTGTAATAGCCAACAATACTACGTCAACTTGAACCATTATCAAAAATTGGAACACGTGAACACGGTAAGAATGAAACTATTTGATTAGACGCAGAAACGGATATGTTCGCAAGCGACGGTACGGAGCCGATCGTATGCGTCGACATGCTGCCGGACGCGATCGGCTGTCGCCGCATCCGTTCGTATCCTTTCCGTTCCGATGCGGTGCCAGCCGTTTGGTGGAAATCATCCTTTACTTGTCGTAAGTCTGTGAATGCAGGTGTAGGTAAGTTACTAAGTTATATAATTTGAATACCCTTTAGCAGTGAACGGGTTTCGGCGGAAATAATGATTATGATACGTCCATTATAACTGTGAACGGTTTCACTGATCGAATTGAAACATACGCGAAAAAGTATAAGAAGCAGTAACGCTAACGATGCTTTAAATCGGTTTGGTAATCTGAATTACTGGTTGTGTATTAACAAAGCCTACCTTTATACTACCTTTATATTTTTATAACACAAACACAACTTGAGAATACGGTTTGACTTTTGGCAATAACCTCAAACAATATTCAACCATTAATATAATTCCCTTCTTGTAACCATCACAAGTCAACATTCTCGTCTCATGAATATATCTTGAGGAATCGACTGCCAGTAAATACGCGTTTGGAAGGTGTTGCCTTTGTACTAACGCGACGCGGCGATGAGTGGGTTAAGTAGGAACGATGATGGAGAAATATGTCTGGGAGTCAACCCTGTTGGAAGCCGTGACCTTCGTTAAAGCTTGAATAAAAAGTAGGACAAATCCCATACTTAAACATGTTCAAAATGTAGTCACAATCCCATCTCGGCGACAATCAATGTCAAAAATATAGGTAAATTAAGGTATTTTTGACAGATTGAGACTGAGATTAGATTGCGAACGTTCTTAAAATAACGGAAATTGCCCCTCTGGCATTAAAGTATTTGTGGTTCTTTTTCAAGTGCCAAAACATTTTTGCCAAAGCAATTCACCATAAAAGTGCGAATTTATTCAAAAAAAGATATTTTTATGCATATGATTTAAGAAAAAAAAAAAGAAAATAAGTTTATTTGCGCCTAATGACGCATAAAAGAAAAACGAACATGGTCAAAATATGCATCACTTCACCG
The DNA here is from genome assembly GCA_963855955.1 of Luperina nickerlii. Lineage (NCBI taxonomy): Eukaryota > Metazoa > Arthropoda > Insecta > Lepidoptera > Noctuidae > Luperina > Luperina nickerlii. The sequence goes on from OY979668.1 coordinate 23,986,168, forward strand.
TGAAACGTACGAAATGTGCTGGTTTTCAGCGTTGACTTGATGACGTCGATCGGAGCAGCATAATTTTCATTTTATTCATTTATTCATTCATTCATAACAATTTTTACGTTGTGTCGAATATTAAACATTATTTTATAAGTAAAAAAATACAAAAAACATAAAACAACATTAAAAAACATGCCACTTAATTAATATGACGAATAGTAATAATAATAAATAAATGTCATTTAAATAACTAGAGTAATATTGTTACAAATAATTTATAATAAAAAAAATCCTAGTGTGGGGCAACGTTTTTTGAAAAAATAAATAAATTATAAATAAAATGACCTAGATAAATAAAATTTTAAAAATATAAGTACCAAATATTTAAAATGGCAACACTCCGATGCGTTGCCATTGACGCACTCGCAGAGACGCAACTTATGTAAACTTAAAATAATATTATGATAACAGTGCGTGCAAAGCTGTCACAGAGATAGAGTTTAAGCATAGAGCTTAAGACATTTATTTTATTTATTTATTTTAGTACATGGAGGAAGTTTACAGCTAATAAAAACAAACACAATAGGAAACCATAGTCACCCGAAAGCCAATCACAAATTTTAAAAAGAACTTGATTATCTTTTTAGTGTTATGAAAATAATGGATTATTTGTTCAGAGATTGTCTGAAAAGCATGTGCACCTGCACATGCTTTTCAGACAAACTCGATGCGTATAGATCTTAAAACAGACAATGACATAATAATATGAGATTGTTAAACATTGTAAATTAGTAAGTTAATTATTGTGTCTTACAAAGACTATCTACCGGCGACCTTTCCCAGGTGATCGGTTCATCTTATGAACCGTCGACTTTTCTACTTAAGAGTTCGTGATTACAACTTCAGAACCATTTCTGAATGAGAACTGAACATATATTTTGTTATCAATAAATACCAATACAGAGGTTTAAGAGTCTATATTATGCTGTTTTGGTGATATTGGGCGATCTAGATATCGGTATCTGTAAGACTTGAGAGTTTGCTATTTGGACACATTAAACTTGGACTTATAATCTTTAAATTTGTAGAAGCGAAAACACGATTGGATAAAAAAATCTCGATAAAAAAAAATAACGAAAAAACCTCGTTTTGCACTTATTTTGAGTTAGATCTCTGAAACCCTATGGAATTTAATGATGATTTTTAAACTAATAGATAGGTAATAATATTATCTCAAATCGTGCAGAATTATTTTTTTATTTTTCTACTCGTTCTCCTCGTAATTAGCAATTCAGAGATTTGGCGCTTGCGTCATTTTATTCTAAGCGAGCATACTCTCTTTCTGTCTCTTGTTTTGCACGCGGTAGTAATAGCGCTATCCTTTTCAATTTATTCAATCAGTCTGCTACGGCATCTCTTGGAGGACGAACCTATGTTTGGCGACATTACAGAGAGAGGACTATTTTCGACATTTTTATTTTGTTTAGTGGTAGGTATTACCTACTGTAAAAAGGAGTTAAACCTGTTTGGTGTAAACATAATAAATTATTATCATTATTTAGTGTAAATAAAGATGGGCAAAAAGAAAACTCACGGAAAATACGACACATGGTTGGCGCCACGGAACAGAAAAAACAGTTTTTTCTGTTCCGTGGTTGCCGCAGTGGCTGAGCGATCGACTGCTGCGCTGCGTGTCGCGGTCGCGGGTTCGATTCCCGACCGGAAAAATATTTGTATTGCCTACAGGTAGTTGTTCCGGGTCTGGATGTTTGTGTATGTGAATTTAAATATTTGTAAACGCACCCACGATACAGGAGTAATTCCTAGTGTGGGGAAACGTTTTTTAAAATAACAAAACCAAAACAAAACGTTTGAGGGAACAACTCCGTATTCTGAACGAAAGAAAGAAAAAAGTAAGTACAGACGCCAGCATGTCAAGCTACTACAATCTGTCAAATATCTTTAATAGATTTTCAACTTTATCACTGAAGCTTAAGGTTCAAAGTTGAATGGGAAAATTTGACAGTTTCGGGTAGCTTGGTGTGCTGGCGTCTGTACCTAACTACCGATTTATATAACGGTATCAATTCTTTTATTTCCTTAGCTACTTAGGTATTTCGAATATCTATTGCCTAGGGAAAAAAAAGTAAGTAAATTTTTAATTCCCGTTAATATTTTTTTTACCTGGCTCGTTGGTCTAGCGGTCGCAAGCGCTACTGCTGAGCTGTGAGGTCCTGGGTTCGATTCCCGCACCTCTGCCCACCTCATCGGGCAATACAGGCGTGATGCTTTGTATTAATGTATGTAAATTTTAAATCGCATAATGTAACATAATTGAATCTTTCCCGTACAATGAGAGGTCAGCTTATATACTGGAAATGTATAGCTTAATACGTAGCCGTGTGTACCTACCTATTATACTATATAAAGCTCGATTACCACTCACTGACTGACTCACTGACTCACTGACATAATTGTTCTCCCAGATGGTGAAGGGGGAGGTGGGTATATTTTTACAGATTCGTATAGAAGTAACTCTCACGAGTATGGGAAAAATCCCAAACCTCCCCTTTTCTACCCCACTCTCCCCCCTCCCTATCGTATCTCGGAAACTAAGAGTCCCGTGTTTTGTTGTTTTACGGATTCGTATAGAGGAGGCTCGGAAAAGTAAAATCCATTTTTCAAAGTTGCCCCCTTGCCCCCCTTCTCCCCCCCCCTCTAGGTAGATCTCGGAAGTTGAGAGACTTGGAACATTTTTTTTTTCAGATTCATATCAAGGGCCCCAGAGTTGGTCAAAATCATTTTTCAAAACTCCCCCCTCTCCCCCCCTTCACCCCTCCCCCCATCGTATCTCGGAAATTAAGAAACCTGGGATTTGTTTATTTACGGATTCGTATAGAGCAGGCTCGGAAAAGTAAAAACCATTTTTCAAAGTTGCCCCCCTTGCCCCCCTTCTCCCCCCCTCTAGAGGTAGATCTCGGAAGTTAAGAGACTTGGAACATTTTTTTTTTCAGATTCATATCAAGAGGCCCAGAGTTGGTCAAAATCATTTTTCAAAACTCCCCCCTCTCCCCCCCTTCACCCCTCCCCCCATCGTATCTCGGAAATTAAGAAACCTGGGTTTTGTTTTTTTACGGATTCGTATAGAGGAGGCTCGGAAAAGTAAAAATCATTTTTCAAAATTCCCCCCATTCTCTCCTCCTTCTCCCCCCTTTAGGCGAATCTCGGAAGTTAAGAGACTTGGAACATTTTTTTTTTTCAGATTCATATCAAGGGGCCCAGAGTTGGTCAAAATCATTTGTCAAAACTCCCCCCTCTCCCCCCCTTTACCCCTCTCCCCATCGTATCTCGGAAATTAAGCAACCTGGGTTTTGTTTTTTTACGGATTCGTGTAGAGGAGGCTTGGAAAAGTAAAATCCATTTTTCAAAGTTGCCCCCCTTGACCCCTTTCTCCCCCCCCTCTAGGTAGATCTCGGAAGTTAAGACTTGGAACATTTTCTTTTTCAGATTTATGTCCGTGGGCCCAGAGTAGGTCAAAATTAGTTGTTCAAAACTCCCCCCTCTCCCCCCCTTCAACCCTCCCCCCATCGTATCTCGGAAATTAAGAAACCTGGGTTTTGTTTTTGTACGGATTCGTATAGAGGAGGCTCGGAAAACTAAAAACCATTTTTCAAAATTCAAACCTCCCCTTTTCCATTCCACCCCACTCTCCCCCATCCCTATCGTATCTCGGAAACTAAGAGTCCCGTGTTTTGTTGTTTTACGGATTCGCATAGAGGAGGCTCGGAAAAGTAAAATCCATTTTTCAAAGTTGCCCCCTTGCACCCCTTCTCCCCCCCCCCTCTAGGTAGATCTCGGAAGTTAAGAGACTTGGAACATTTTTTTTTTCAGATTCATATCAAGGGGCCCAGAGTTGGTCAAAATCATTTTTCAAAACTCCCCCTTCTCCCCCCTTTCACCCCTCCTTCCATCGTATCTCGGAAATTAAGAAACCTGCGTTTTGTTTTTTTACGGATTCGTATAGAGGAGGCTCGGAAAAGTAAAAACCATTTTTCAAAGTTGCCCCCCTTGCCCCCCTTCTCCCCCCTCTAGAGGTAGATCTCGGAAGTTAAGAGACTTGGAACATTTTTTTTTCAGATTCATATCAAGGGGCCCCGAGTTGGTCAAAATCATTTTTCAAAACTCCCCCCCTCTCCCCCCCTTCACCCCTACCCCCATCGTATCTCGGAAATTAAGAAAACTGGGTTTTGTTTTTTTACGGATTCGTATAGGAGGCTCGGAAAAGTAAAAACCATTTTTCAAAATTCCCCCCATTCTCTCCCCCTTCTTCCCCCTTTAGGCGGATCTCGGAAGTTAAGACTTAGAACATTATTATTATTATTATTATACTATATAAAACTCGATTACCACTGACTCACTGACATAATTGTTCTCCCAGATGGTGAAGGGGGAGGTGGGTATATTTTTACAGATTCGTATACAAGTAACTCTCACGAGTATGGGAAAAATCCCAAACCTCCCCTTTTCCACCCCACTCTCCCCCCTCCCTATCGTATCTCGGAAACTAAGAGTCCCGTGTTTTGGTGTTTTACGGATTCGTATAGAGGAGGCTCGGAAAAGTAAAATCCATTTTTCAAAGTTGCCCCCTTGCCCCCCTTCTCCCCCCCCCCCCTCTAGGTAGATCTCGGAAGTTAAGAGACTTGGAACATTTTTTTTTTCAAATTCATATCAAGGGGCCCAGAGTTGGTCAAAATCATTTTTCAAAACTCCCCCCTCTCCTCCCCTTCACCCCTCCCCCCATCGTATCTCGGAAATTAAGAAACCTGGGTTTAGTTTTTTTACGGAATCGTATAGAGCAGGCTCGGAAAAGTAAAAACCATTTTTCAAAATTCCCCCCATTCTCTCCCCCTTCTCCCCCCTTTAGGCGGATCTCGGAAGTTAGGACTTGGAACATTATTATATTATTATATACTATATAAAGCTCGATTACCACTGACTCACTGACTCACTGATTGACATAATTGTTCTCCCAGATGGTGAAGGGGGAGGTGGGTATATTTTTACAGATTCGTATACAAGTAACTCTCATGAGTATGGGAAAAATCCCAAACCTCCCCTTTTCCACCCCACTCTCCCCCCTTCCTATCGTATCTCGGAAACTAAGAGTCCCGTGTTTTGTTGTTTTACGGATTCGTATAGAGGAGGCTCGGAAAAGTAAAATCCATTTTTCAAAGTTGCCCCCTTGCCCCCCTTCTCCCCCCCCCTCTAGGTAGATCTCGGAAGTTGAGAGACTTGGAAGATTTTTTTTTTCAGATTCATATCAAGGGGCCCAGAGTTGGTCAAAATCATTTTTCAAAACTCCCCCCTCTCCTCCTCTTCACCCCTCCCCCCATCGTATCTCGGAAATTAAGAATCCTGGGTTTTGTTTTTTTACGGATTCGTATAGAGGATGCTCGGAAAAGTAAAAACCATTTTTCAAAATTCAAACCTTCCCTTTTCCATTCCACCCCACTCTCCCCCATCCCTATTGTATCTCGGAAACTAAGAGTCCCGTGTTTTGTTGTTTTACGGATTCGTATAGAGGAGGCTCGGAAAAGTAAAAACCATTTTTCAAAATTCAAACCTCCCCTTTTCCATTCCACCCCACTCTCCCCCATCTCTATCGTATCTCGGAAACTAAGAGTCCCGTGTTTTGTTGTTTTACGGATTCGTATAGAGGAGGCTCGGAAAAGTAAAATCCATTTTTCAAAGTTGCCCCCTTGCCCCCCTTCTCCCCCCCCCCTCTAGGTAGATCTCGGAAGTTAAGAGACTTGGAACATTTTTTTTTTCAGATTCATATCAAGGGGCCCAGAGTTGGTCAAAATCATTTTTCAAAACTCCCCCCGTCTCCCCCCTTCACCCCTCCCCTTATCGTATCTCGGAAATTAAGAAACCTGGGTTTTGTTTTTTTACGGATTCGTATAGAGGAGGCTCGGAAAAGTAAAATCCATTTTTCAAAGTTGCCCCCCTTGCCCCCCTTCTCCCCCCCCCCTCTAGGTAGATCTCGGAAGTTAAGAGACTTGGAACATTTTTTTTTTCAGATTCATATCAAGGGGCTCAGAGTTGGTCAAAATCATTTTTCAAAACTCCCCCTCTCCACCCCCTTCACCCCTCCCCCCATCGTATCTCGGAAATTAAGAAACCTGGGTTTTGTTTTTTTACGAATTCGTATAGAGGAGGCTCGGAAAAGTAAAAACCATTTTTCAAAATTCCCCCCATTCTCTCCCCCTTCTCCCCCCTTGAGGCGGATCTCGGAAGTTAAGACTTGGAACATTTTCTTTTTCAGATTCATGTCCGTGGGCCCAGAGTAGGTCAAAATTAGTTTTTTCAAGACTCCCCCCTCTCCCCCCCTTCACCCCTCCCCCATCGTATCTTGGAAACTAGGTAGCGGTAAAGCGAAGCGTAGCGTAGCGTAGCGTAGGGATAAGGTCACGATAGCTTTCCGGTGGTAGGTAGGTCCTGAGTGGAGCGAACCTGCGAGACCGAGTGGAGCAAAGGGGGGAAGAATACAACATGGCGGACAGCGTTTTTGTATTGACTGCCTAAGGGCCGAGTTCACGGACTGTCATTTGACCAATGTTTGAGTAATCGGCCGATGAATTCCTAAACATCGTTTATGCAGCCGGTTAAGTATTCACTGCTCACAACGAATATTTTAACCGTGATTATTAAATCGGGCAATCAGCATTCGCTCAAAGTGAATGAACGAATGCTATAAGTGTACTCATTTGCGAAGTCACGTCGTTAGATTTAGTCAACACGAGTTTTGGTGACATCTATATTTAGTAGCATAAAATAAAACGCTTTCAACTTGAGAAGTTCGAAAACGCATTGGGATCATTATGCTAGCCTGTAGTGTCTAATTTGGATGGGTAATAACTTCACACCGCTGTCACTGTCAATGTAATAGACATAAGATTTAACGTGGGAGCAAATGAGACAGAAAGCATTATACAGTGTTTTTGTGTTTTTGAGTGTTATTGAGTGTTGTTGAGTGTTGGTGAGTGTTGATGAGTGTTGATGAGTGTTGTTGAGTGTTGTTGAGTGTTGTTGAGTGTTTTGAGTGTTTTGGGTGTTGCTGAGTGTTGTTGAGTGTTGTTGAGTGTTGATGAGTGTTGTTGAGTGTTGTTGAGTGTTGATGAGTGTTGTTGAGTGTTTTGAGTGTTTTGGGTGTTGTTGAGTGTTGTTGAGGGTTGTTGAGTGTTGTTGAGTGTTGTTAAGTGTTGTCGAGTGTTGTTGAGTGTTGTTGAGTGTTGTTGAATGTTGTTGAGTGTTATTGAGTGTTGTTGAGTGTTGTTGAGTGTTATTGAGTTTTATTGAGTGTTGTTGAGTGTTGTTGAGTGTTTTGAGTGTTTTGGGTGTTGTTGTGTTGTTGAGTGTTGATGAGTGTTGTTGAGTGTTGTTGAGTGTTGTGGAGTGTTGTTGAGTGTTGTTCAGTGTTGTTGAGTGTTGTTGAGTGTTGTTGAGTGTGGTTGAGTGTTGTTGAGTGTTGTTGAGGGTTGTTGAGTGTTGTTGAGTGTTGTTGAGTGTTGTTGAGTGTGGTTGAGTGTTGTTCAGTGTTGTTGAGTGTTGTTGAGTGTTGTTGAGTGTGGTTCAGTGTTGTTGAGTGTTGTTGAGTGTTATTGAGTGTTGTTGAGTGTTGTTGAGTGTTGATGAGTGTTGTTGAGTGTTTTGGGTGTTGTTGAGTGTTGTTGAGTGTTGTTGAGGGTTGTTGAGTGTTGTTGAGTGTTGATGAGTGTTGATGAGTGTTGTTGAGTGTTGTTGAGTGTTGTTGAGTGTTGTTGAGTGTTGTTGAGTGTTGTTGAGTATAGTTGAGTGTTGTTGAGTGTTGTTGAGTGTTATTGAGTTTTATTGAGTGTTGTTGAGTGTTGTTGAGTGTTTTGAGTGTTTTGGGTGTTGTTGTGTTGTTGAGTGTGGTTGAGTGTTGTTGAGTGTTGTTGAGTGTTATTGAGTGTTGTTGAGTGTTGTTGAGTGTTGATGAGTGTTGTTGAGTGTTTTGGGTGTTGTTGAGTGTTATTGAGTGTTATTGAGTGTTGTTGAGTGTTGTTTAGTGTTGTTGAGTGTGGTTGAGTGTTGTTGAGTGTTGTTGAGTGTTGTTGAGTGTTGATGAGTGTTGTTGAGTGTTTTGGGTGTTGTTGAGTGTTGTTGAGTGTTGTTGAGGGTTGTTGAGGGTTGTTGAGTGTTGTTGAGTGTTGTTGAGTGTTGTTGAGTGTGGTTGAGTGTTGTTCAGTGTTGTTGAGTGTTGTTGAGTGTTGTTGAGTGTGGTTGAGTGTTGTTGAGTGTTGTTGAGTGTTATTGAGTGTTGTTGAGTGTTGTTGAGTGTTGATGAGTGTTGTTGAGTGTTTTGGGTGTTGTTGAGTGTTGTTGAGTGTTGTTGAGGGTTGTTGAGTGTTGTTGAGTGTTGATGAGTGTTGTTGAGTGTTGTTGAGTGTTGTTGAGTGTTGTTGAGTGTTGTTGAGTGTTGTTGAGTATAGTTGAGTGTTGTTGAGTGTTGTTGAGTGTTATTGAGTTTTATTGAGTGTTGTTGAGTGTTGTTGAGTGTTTTGAGTGTTTTGGGTGTTGTTGTGTTGTTGAGTGTGGTTGAGTGTTGTTGAGTGTTGTTGAGTGTTATTGAGTGTTGTTGAGTGTTGTTGAGTGTTGATGAGTGTTGTTGAGTGTTTTGGGTGTTGTTGAGTGTTATTGAGTGTTATTGAGTGTTGTTGAGTGTTGTTTAGTGTTGTTGAGTGTGGTTGAGTGTTGTTGAGTGTTGTTGAGTGTTGTTGAGTGTTGATGAGTGTTGTTGAGTGTTTTGGGTGTTGTTGAGTGTTGTTGAGTGTTGTTGAGGGTTGTTGAGTGTTGTTGAGTGTTGATGAGTGTTGTTGAGTGTTGTTGAGTGTTGTTGAGGGTTGTTGAGTGTTGTTGAGTGTTGTTGAGTATGGTTGAGTGTTGTTGAGTGTTATTGAGTTTTATTGAGTGTTGTTGAGTGTTGTTGAGTGTTTTGAGTGTTTTGGGTGTTGTTGTGTTGTTGAGTGTTGATGAGTGTTGTTGAGTGTTGTTGAGTGTTGTTGAGTGTTGTTGAGTGTTGTTCAGTGTTGTTGAGTGTTGTTGAGTGTTGTTGAGTGTGGTTGAGTGTTGTTGAGTGTTTTTGAGTGTTGTTGAGTGTTGATGAGTGTTGTTGAGTGTTGTTGAGTGTTGTTGAGTGTTATTGAGTGTTATTGCGTGTTATTGAGTGTTGTTGAGTGTTGTTGAGGGTTGTTGAGTGTTGTTGAGTGTTGTTGTGTTGTTGAGTGTTGTTGAGTGTTGTTGAGTGTTGTTGAATGTTGTTGAGTGTTTTGGGTGTTGTTGAGTATTGTTGAGTGTTGTTGAGTGTTGTTGATCACTACAAATCACAAAAGACGTTAAGCCGCGTCCCCACTAGAGCCATGCGGCTTAACGTCTTTTGACGCGAAAACTGTTTGACGCGCTAAAATAAGAAAAAAAAAAAGACTTATTTTGTTGGCTGACGTATTTTGTAGAAACAATTTTCTAGGTAAAGTTTAAAGTTTGGCGGTGTAAATCACAAGTTAAAATAAGTGATTCCAGTGAAAATTATAGCAATTTATTAACAACAACTCCACAACTTGTGTAGTATAAAGTAGTATATATCAGTAAGTACAGATTACTAAACTCGTGTGGTTTACGGCCCTCCGCAAATGCACACTCGATTAGTAATCTGTGCCTCCCCTTGGAGAATAAATAGCTATTATTACAAAATCCTATAAGTGCTAAGGATTACTGTCCAATTATCAAAATTTTACAAGGGTAAGAAATACTCCTCAAAACACGACCCCGCGAGCTGCTTGCAGCTCGCGCAACGCCCAAAATCTAGTCTACCTATATAATGCGGGTAAAAATACAATAAGTATCAAAATAATATCATCCTAGTTCAATCACTGATATTTTTACTAATTAATATTACTTATTCAAACTGATGAATTTTATTTAAAGAAAAAAAAAACTTTTTTAGGGTTCCGTAGTCAAAAAGGAACCCTTATAGTTTCGCCATGTCCGTCCGCAGTTTAGCTCAGAGGCTCTTAGTACTATTAGAAAACTATAATTTGGCATGGATATAATTATGTACAGACGCCAGCACATCAAGTTACTACAATCTGTCAAATTTCTTTAATAGATTTTCAACTTCATCACTAAAGCATAAGGTTCAAAGTTGATTGCGAAAATTTGACAGTTTCGGGTAGGTTGATGTGCTGGCGTTCGTACATTATTAATCACGCCGACAAAGTGGTAAAATAAAATCTTGAAAAAAAATTTTTTTACTCTATCGGTTTTTTTAGGTACACGTAAAGTGGGGAAGTTTTTGAAGTGAAAACTTCTTTAGCATCGTTGTGATTTGAAATTTTATGTGTTTTTGTGGATCGATGGATGGATGGATCGATGGATCGATGGATCGCCGGATCGCGATGGATCGATGGATTGATGGATGGATGGATGGATGGATCGATGGATCGAAGGATCGAAGCATCGATGTATCGACGGATCGAAGCATCGATGTATCGACTGATCGACGGATCGATGGACCGATGGATCGATGGATCGATGGATGGATGGATCGATGGATGGATGGATCGATGGATCGATGGATCGACGGACTGATGGATCGATGGATCGAAGGATCGACGGATCGACGGATCGATGGATCGACGGATCGATGGATCGACGGATCGATGGATTGACGGATCGATGGATCGACGGATCGATGGATCGACGGATCGACGGTTCGACGGATCGATGGATCGATGGATCGACAGGTCGATGGATCGATGGATCCATGGATCGACGGATGGATGGATGTATGGATGGATCGACGGATCGATGGATCGATAGATGGATGGATGGATCGATGGATCGACGGATCGATGGATCGACGGATCGGTGGATTGACGGATCGATGGATCGACAAATCGCTGGATCGACGGATCGATGGATCGACGGATCGATGGATCGACGGATCGACGGTTCGACGGATCGATGGATCGATGGATCGACAGGTCGATGGATCGATGGATCCATGGATCGATGGATGGTTGGATGTATGGATGGATCGACGGATCGATGGATCGATGGATGGATGGATGGATCGATGGATCGACGGATCGACGGATCGATGGATCGATGGATCGACAGATCGGTGGATTGACGGATCGATGGATCGACGGATCGATGGATCGGCGGATCGATGGATCGACGGATCGATGGATCGACGGATCGACGGTTCGACGGATCGATGGATCGACAGGTCGATGGATCGATGGATCCATGGATCGATGGATGGATGTATAGATGGATCGACGGATCGATGGATCGATGGATGGATGGATGGATCGATGGATCGACGGATCGATGGATCGCTGGATCGACGGATCGGTGGATCGAAGGATCGACGGATCGACGGTTCGACGGTTCGACGGATCGATGGATCGATGGATCGACAGGTCGATGGATCGATGGATCCATGGATCGATGGATGGTTGGATGTATGGATGGATCGACGGATCGATGGATCGATGGATGGATGGATGGATCGATGGATCGACGGATCGACGGATCGATGGATCGATGGATCGACAGATCGGTGGATTGACGGATCGATGGATCGACGGATCGATGGATCGACGGATCGATGGATCGACGGATCGATGGATCGACGGATCGACGGTTCGACGGATCGATGGATCGACAGGTCGATGGATCGATGGATCCATGGATCGATGGATGGATGTATAGATGGATCGACGGATCGATGGATCGATGGATGGATGGATGGATCGATGGATCGACGGATCGATGGATCGCTGGATCGACGGATCGGTGGATCGAAGGATCGACGGATCGACGGTTCGACGGATCGATGGATCGATGGATGGATGGATGGATCGATGGATGTAGTACCTATGTTATAGTCGTTTGTAATTTCAGCTACGGAACCCACTATGCATGGCCCGACTTGCTTGGCCAGTATTTTTATTTATAAGGAAACATTTGTTCTAGCTCTAGGTACATAGTTATTATGGTTATGTTATGAGTTTATTTTTGTAGGAACATTACTTTTTGTTATTACGGTAATACGATATTTGTATTAGGTACATACATAGGTACCTTCGAATGTTGCGCGTCGCGTAATTTGTTGAAACCTTGTGAAACCACTTTGACTTTAATTTTTTTATGGGATTTTTATTGTTATTGTAATGGTATTATATAATTTTGAATATTAAATTGTTTAATAAATAAATATTGATGAATATTTACATATAATATTTTATTTCATACTAACCTAACATAATATATAGATTGAGTACCTACGCGAGGACTGAATAACGGATCAGACTAGATAGTCTCGAGTCCACGAAAAAAAAAACACGAGCTTCTAAATTTCGAAACTCGCGTCTCGGGATGGAAGCCCTAGTACCTATTTACCTACTATATTGGTGGTATGTCAGTTTGTAGGTCTATGAACGGAGCTTCCAAATAATTATGTATTTACCTATACCGACAATGAGCTCGTTTGATTATAATCAGCTATGTTATGCTTTACCTACACATCGCGATCGATCCGTCGTACCAAATACTTCCGTGAATTTGAACTTTATTTGAATGACATAATTTTTTACGAATACATTTTTATTGCCATACGAATCAAGTTCAAATTCACGAAACGGCATATTCACGGCCCGTCTTCGGCACAGAACGCTGTTGATCGCCTGGGCACCGCGCAGTTTAAACTCGAACTCGACTCACGCACTCGAACGCGTTGCCGCGCGCCGCCTGCGCCGGTGGTGGCGCGCCGCGCGCTATGCCATCGCGTATTATTGTAGAGGGGGCGCGGGCGAGAGGTACGAAATCGCTCGCGTTGGGCTGCCAAGGCGCGCTCTTAAACGCAATATTCACATACCTCAACGAACACACTGCAAATCAATTAAATTATAATTAATACAAACATTCCGCCCAATGAATACATACATGCAAATGAAAGAGAAATCAACAACAACATTAATTATATAATAATAAATTATAATCATTTAACACTTTATTAACTTCTGAAATGAATTAATCATTTTAGTAAGTGTTCGCGTTTTCGTTTAGTAAGTCAGTATAAATGTAAGGTGTTTTCATGCTGACGGGAACAAAAGAGTTACTTTGGAAAGGGTAAAATAAATAAAATGTTAAATGAAGGTATGTGAGCGCTTCAATCAGCGAGCGCGTAATTTCCCCGGAGGAAACACTTTGCTACTTAGAAAGGCTTTGCTTTAATTAGCTCACGTGCAGATTGATCAAGCTAACTGATTCTTGGGTGGCGACGAAATTGATATCCGACAGGCGACAGGTGACAATCTAACAATTCAACAATTTTGTAAGTTTCTTTCATAGTTTTTTGATTATCAAACAGTATTGTCCTGTCGTAAACATTTGTCATTTTTTAATTTTTTTGACAAGTATGTCGCATTACCTATATATTAAATACCCATGCACGCACCAAGATTTTAGTTTTTGCGACACGATTTTAGAGTCGCGCTGTAAAATATCGCAAAAAGTACAGTGCACGCACTACGATAAAAAAATCGGTGATCATTGCTCAGTCTCACCATGGATTCAGTACCTACAAGTTGCTTGTCTCTATTTACAACTTCGAAGGGAAAGAAAAAATCGTCAATACTGGATTCATCCTTTTACGGCAGATATTATATTTATTAAGGCTTTCTTTTATCAGAAATACAATGATCTTCCGCTATATCCCAAATAATTCTATGGCTATTATAGAATGAAAATTCAAGTACTTGACAGATTAATGAGAATGTTCCACGTCTAGCCTCGTTTCGTATTGAGGCTCTAGTGGACATGTTTATTCTCGAAAAATGGAATACGAATGGGCGCCGGCCGGCCGGAGTGCGCGATTTTTCTGTCGCAGTGCGCGCGGAACCATACAGTTCCATACTCTGCAGTTTACATTTGGCGATAATCGCGTCGCGAGTAAACGCAGCATATTGTGACAATTTTAAAATCGCTGCGATTTATTACTCAATGTGCGCGCACTGCCGTACTAACACATACGTTGCATTCCTGCGTCAAAATTATCGCACGATAATAATATATAATATAATATCGTTTATTTATAAAAATGGTGCAGTTTACAGTAACATAACTTAAAAATTATAGTGGACACAGTCGCTCATTTGCCTGAACTAGGTAGAACCTGTGTTTCAGGCTAGAAAAAAAGCTAACAATTTTAAGATATAAAAATAAAAACTGATAAGACTAATTAAAACTAATATTAACTTAAAAGACTAACATGTTTTATTTACAGACAACGAGTAAATCCTCTGTCTTACTGTATGATATGCTAAGTAAAAATTGCAGAATACTCTTTTTACAGTCGTAATTATTTAATTTATAAATACTTAATTTCCTATTTAATTTATTGTACAGAAATGGGCCTAAAAAAGTATAGAATCTGTTTACAAAGACATACTTAGAGGGTGCATTTGACTCACATACAATATCATTCCGTCTCTTATTAGTACTTTCAATGTTATAGGAGAGCATGGTGTGCTGTTTTAATACCAAGTGCATTATGAAAAGCTGGCGAACAGTCAGCACGTTACAGGATTTGTAAAGCAGATCTGTAGGATAGAGAAAGGGATGGAAGTTTGCTACTTTTAAAATTGCTCTCTGTGCTCTTTTAAGAGGCAGTAAGTAAGTTTTTGGTGCTCCACCCCATGAAGTGATACAGTACTGTATTACAGATTGACCTAGGGCCAAGTAAACTTGTGACACTAGTTTTTTATCTGCAATTTCTCGCAATTTTTTAAATACAAAAATTAACTTGCGCACTCTTGTAACCAAACTGTCAATATGTGGTCTAAATGAGAGCGACTCGTCTATTATAACCCCGAGATATTTTATGTTACAAGTTTTGAGGATAAAAGGACACTTACATATGCTGACTGAGCGGAGTCCGCAGTGATGGGCGTACAGATGAGAGTTAGTAATATTAAAATGGGGTTTGCGGATGGAGAAGTGAATATATTTTGTCTTGTCGGCATTTAATGTTAGCAAGTTGCTTTGAAGCCAGTTACACACAGTGTTGAAACCTATTTGAGCAAATTCGTACAATTCGCTATTTGTTTTAGCGGTGAAAATTAACGCCGTGTCATCAGCATACGATATAATTTTGCCTTGTTTAATGTTTAAACTACACAAATCATTCATATATATCAGGAAAAGGGTGGGGCCCAAAATACTTCCCTGGGGAACACCAAAACCTGTGTTTTTTTGCTCGTCGCTACTAATATTGTCAATTTTAACACATTGACAGCGATCGTCTAAGTAGTCAGCAAAAAGTTTCAGCGGCGATCCTCTTATTCCTATGGCCTCTAATTTATACAAAAGCTTCGAAACAGAGACTGTATCAAAAGCCTTCGCCAGATCAAGGAAGATCCCCAGGGTCTGGTTTCCTTTACCAAGTTCTTCTGAGACATAATCTGTTAGACTGTGCATTGCATCGATTGATAAAAAGTCGTGGTGCGCGCTTAACCTTAGGGTTAGAGATACTGTTTTAGGTTGACGGATTAATTTAGATATAACTCTGGCCTCTGGCTTTTAAGTTGTTTTTATGTTAAACTACGCAACACAGTATACGTTATTCTGTGTATTCATCCGAATAGAACACAGCAACCGTCTATTTATCTCCTGCGCACTACGTTGAGTTTTTAATTATTGTCCCTAATAATAATTCCTTGCGTTTAGAATTATAGTTACTTCTACAAGCTATTATCAACGAGCGTACTGTAAGATATTCGGTAAATGCAAAACTACTAGTAGGTACTTTACCCCAGTACACACCCTGCATTCTGAGAAAATATATTTTGAACGTTTAAATTATGTATTCTTTGTTGAAACAAAAGTTATGAAAATTATGTAAATTACGATTACGACTAATAAAATAATTTATTTTGCACTTGGCAACTCAAGTAACGATTCATAGTCGCTTTTGATAAAAGAAAATAAAGTTGTGAAAATGAAAACTACCTACTTTTCGCATATTTCGCTCCGTTTTAATGCCATTCGTTAGTAAGAGAGTGAGTGTAAAGCACATTACAGAGACCATAACTAAGAAAATTTCTTCCAAAGCTTATGCTCTGTACACACTGGCCGAAATAGCTAGTGCAGATGCGTTGCTTACCGCATACTACGAGTTGGTGGAATCTGTCCAAGATACGGGATTATCATTTGGGGTAACTCAACTGATAAGGGCACTGTATTCAAAGCACAAAAAAATGCATTAGGTCCATGTTCAAACTAGAAACCACTTAGAGCTGTAGGCTTTATTTTGAAAAATATAATATTTTGACATTACCGTCTATTATATTATAGAAAATGCAATATTTGTAAGGTCCAATCCTAAACTGTTTCCTCGTATGGCCGAGGTGTTTCCACGCAACAGACGTGACAACACTCAGATTTGCGTACAACAATCCAGAACTACTTTTATGCGGAAGTGTCTTTTTGCATGCTCCTTCTTCATAGATTATTCTATAATAAATTTCCAAATAGTTGGAAGCTTTTAAGTGACGTGCAGTTTAAATTGAAAGATAAAAAATGTTTAGCCGAAAGAGCTCATTTTGACCTATTTGTTTTGACTACTTACTTTATATATTTGTCCATGTTAACTATGAGTGTTATATTTTAATTTGGATAATTGAATTGTGGTTATACGATTTAAATAATTTTATTAGCTTGTATAAATTGCATACCTTAAAACGGTTGTTTATACTTACCTACTTAAAAATTATATTATACTATACTATAATTATAATATACGGCAAGCATGACGACCTGTTTATAATACTTTTAACAACTCGCATGCTGATTTTTCGTGTGTATATTCATATTTGAAAAAAATAAATTAATTTTATCATATCTTATCTGCAAAAAAACTTGAAACCTGGAATATTTTTTCTGTGGATTGAATTCAGCGAGACTTTTGTTCGCAAACTTCTCCCAATCGAGGTGGCTTAAAGGAGTTCGGGCATCAAAGCGCGCCCGATAATGATTATGCGGACATCGCCGGTTTGTATACCTTTGTATTTACTTTTTTACTTATGCGGGAAAAATTATTATGGAAATTTACAGATTTTTCTGTTTTAGCAAAGAACTTTGTCGCACTCGCGCCTGGTATTCTTCTTGACAACGGATGCTATTTTAATTGAAACAGAAGAACAGATGAACATACATACATAGCCTGTTAAATTCGTAACCCTTCTTTGGTTTTGCCATAATCAGGTAAAAATCTATATCCAATATAATGTTAACTTCAAGTAATTAACCTAGCTATAAGTTAGATGTAATAATACCTGCCGCGCCTTAATAGGGTCATGTACTTCTCGTTTTAGCGTAGTCTGCAAACGATCGAATCTTTGAGTTCCGAAATTTCTGACTTGTGCTGCATGATGACGGACAAATGCGTGCACTAACTGGTCAGGTCCACTCAATCTGTGTGGTTCTTTCCTCAAAAGACCACTTCAGACACCAATCGTCATAGTCTTCACATGATCTGACCAAGATTATGTCTGGACTTTAAAAGAGACTGTGACCTCTGAGTTTGTTTCGGTCCGTCTTCTCGGAGTAGTAAGATAGGTAACGCCGACCTAATCTAGTTTTATTTTTAAAATATAATTCACGAGTAAAAGTGTACAAACCTCATCATCATCATTAAAGTTTAAGACCAAGTAATCTCACAGAATGACTATTTCATGAAATCTTGACATTTTGGGATTATACTAACCTAACAAGTTGTATTACTGATTCTAATTATTATGATTCTGTAAATACATATTTGTTACGGCCGCGAATCATATTTTGATCGACGTACAACTTAATACTGACCAGCAAATTGCGAAAAACGTAAGAAAATTTGAATTTCGCGGTCTACATTAGCGCTTCTCCCTTAAGAAGCGGCAGTTAGTTTTAGGTGTCTAGACTTGGTTTAATTACATTTAGTGTTCGCTTCAGACCTGGGATACTAATTAAGTATATCATTGAGATTTTTGTTTATTTTATTTTTTTAAGAATTTATAAAAAAACGTAGGTACAGACAGCGTCAGTATGTGCTAACCCCTCAAGTTTTAAAATGTTACACATTAAATTCCTTACAAATATTCTAAAGAATACTTCAAAAAGAACCCATTGTTTCGACTCAGATTCGAACCATCGCATCACCGAACGTCGTCATACTCATACCGGCAGTTTGACGAACTAGCCAGCGAGCCCATATGAATTGCGTTGAAATTGTTATCTACTATAGTCTGAGTCATTTTATCTTTAGGTGGGATGTCTAATCGATAGATGTTATAATTTGAGGGTATCCATTAATTTTACTTACTTACGTTGTCTTTATAAAATTAATCCATACCCTCAAGTTATAACTATAACGTTTGATGTATACGTTCACTTAAAACGGCGAAGAGTAAACGACTACGATTTATTCATTAATTTTAAAAATGATTTATGATTTTATGAGAACTAAAATAGTTGTTCTGTGTGAACAAAATGTGAGCATAAAAGGAATTGCGAGACAGCTTGGCATAGCAGTAAGTTCATTATAATATTAATTGTGTTCTCCGATTTTTTCTTGTTGAGCTATTTGCGGTATCTTGTGTGTGGTATTTAATAACTTATTTAAAACCATTTTTTTCTATACAGAGACAAACGGTGCGCTTATGGGTGCGCAGATTTCAAGAAACCGGCGATGTTAAGACAATGACCATGGGTCGGAGAACTACTGGGATCTATACGGACCAATCTGAACATCATCCGGATATTGTTAAGGTTCACACTACACCGCCGTTTACATCCACTCGTTACAGTTCGCAACGGCATGGAATATCTCTCTGTCCACGGTTCGAAGACATTTACACGCAGCGAACATTCACAGTTATCGACCTGCAAAATATGTCTAACAGAAGAGCATCGAAGAGAACGATTGCGATTTGCCCAGAAATAGCAGTTATATTAATTAAGTATGACAACAAAATAAACAACGAAGACATTTAACTCATTTGATTCCACTATTTTACTTTGTATAGCAAAATATTCTAAGTAGATATCATGAGCTAATAAGAGATGTTAATTGATTATCTATTGATAACATGTTTATTCACTTATTATGCTCATGATTGTAATCCTGCCAAACTAACTTCTAGTTCCTAGACAAGTTGCAAACGCTTCAAAACTTGTCTCTTTCGATGTCACTTGTCAGACTGTCAAATGTCAAATTTGTATGCTGAGACGACATGACAGGTCACGTGACATTTCGTTAGGTTATGTCAATCTAAAATATTTCTACCGCTTACTATTTTATCGTTTACCTTAATAGGATGCCACTTGTCTAGGAACCCAATTGTGTCAGTTGGCAAAATAGTATATTATGATAACTGTAAATAAAATTATCAAATCAAAATAAATCTTTGTTGTAAAATAAGATCATAGTTTTGTTAAATAATAGCAATAATAAATATTATATGATTATTAAGGTATTTTATTTTTCTTTATTTTTAAATTCTTTATAAATAATTACTAAAACAAAATAGAAAAATATATTAAAATAATAATTATAATGAACAAAAAGCACATTTCGTGGCTATGATTTGAACTTCCACTCATAGGCACGGCAAGCGGTCTTGAAACCTCTAGTCTATTTAGACGATGAATAAAACGTTCGTAAATGTTAACCCTATTATTGCTTGTCGTTTTCGCAATAATAAAAGTATTAACGTTTTATTGAAAAAAACAATAATAAAAACAGAATTTTAAAAAATAAATACTATCTTAAACTTATTTATTCACTAAAACAATAAATTAATTGAAATAAAATGTTTTTGCAAAATACAAAAACCAACTTGGGCCTATCACGGATTTGAACGCACATGTCTTTTGGAGGGGTAATCACTTAATGAAGCTGTGTGTACATACTTTTTTTATTTAAAATGGTTTTGCTCTTGACTCTAGGTCAGAGGTGACAGAGACAAAGTCTACGGCGACGAAGACGAAGAACGACGAAGTCTACGTGTGACTTGACATTGTTCCAACTTATTATTTGGAATATCTCATGAAACTTCAAAATTAATGCTTCTTTGGTGTAATGGTCGGAAGCGCAAATGCGTTAGGCCCTGGGTTCCATCTCAAAGTTTGTCCAAGTTTTTAGGTTTTTCATCAGGGATCGCTCAGTAGTAACCCGGAGTTGTTAGTTCCGTTGATGATAAAAGGCTCGACCCCAATGACATAGGACTCTGCGGCTCCTAAATACTTATTCAGTTTACAGGCAAGATTTTATGACATTGTTTATGTTAAGTTAGTTGTCAAAAAATAATTTTGTTCTAATCAAATTATCCCCCATATCGCACATGTCTATGCATATCTTACTTTACAGAGTTCTCCCAAATGATTTAGCAGAACTTCTTTAAATTCAATTTAACGTGAAATTGAATTATATGCTTCTGTTATTAAATTCACGTCGAGAGTAATTTTCTTTTAAAATAGTAGTAGCAGTATTATTGTATTCATATATTCATGAGAAGTTTCCTCAGGGAGTCAGGTGTGAAGCTCTCTTGAAACAGAAAGGAAGCCATTTAATTTTAGTATAGGTGTCTGCTCGCTATCAAGACTGGGTAAAGTGGAGGAGTTGGATATACCATCGCGCATTTGGGTTGATATTCGTGTATTTTTTAAAAACTAAAATAATATGTAATGTAATTTATGAAAAGTTAAAAAATTATTTCATTTATACTACCGAAAAGGAGAATGCGTCTCAAAGGAGAACGAACTCGTTTACGTTCATACATCTGGTCATATACACACGCCGGTTGCGAGCACTCCGTCTCACCAGTAAGGTCACGTGTCCTCCGGGCGTCCGCGGACGTCTCACGGCGCTTACATTCACACCTGCCTTGTGAAAATAAGCTTATATCAATTCTGTTGAAAGCCGTTGTCGAAATGCGAAACGCTTTGAAAGAGATTGCCACTTGTCTGGGCAACCAGATCTAAACAAAATGAAAGAAATCAACAAACACCAGTCATGACTCTCTTTCAAGCATATCATCTGCCAAAAATTAAAACAGGCGTAACAACATACATGCCAAGTTGAAAGGGACAGGGAATTTAGTTTTATGATCAAAAGGTCTAACGAGACCTTGTTTTGATTTGTTCGACTAGCTCTAATAATATTACCTAATAACGTATCGTAACTTCCTCTGCCTAACCTTTTGACCAATACAGACGTGATGTTATGTTTCGTCACTGATGTTGGTACCTACAGGTGGCCGTTCTAGAAACATTGTTTTCCAAAGTTGCAACAACTCCACAATAATCATATCGCTTCAACATTTCTCCTCATCAAATAGAACAGCTACAAAACTATCTCAGTTGTAAAGTCACGGACACCGATCACAATGTTTGCTTTAACTCGCACGTTAGGGGACAAGTTGGCCGCGCGCCCATCGCCATCGCCAGCCATCGCCGGCCAGCCACGGTTTAATGAGATTTTGTGGGCCATTGACGAACACAAATAAAAGGATTGTAGCTAAAAGAACTGCTTAGTGTTGTTTTGTTGGCTTAAATAATAGTTAGTAAATAAAAATCATTTAGAGTTTTAAAAGAGCATAGGACATTATTTTTATAGGTAGGTACCTAGATATTGACCTTTCAATACTATCAAAAAGTATAAGTAAAGTAAAAGTAAAAGTTACGTGTGACATTATTTATGGATAGCCCCTCAGTTCCATCGTTCCGAGCACATTCACCCGCTTGTTGACAAAACGACAGAAAATATCGTACGTAACACAATGTTGGCAACATTCGACTATATTTTACTGGTGAACTTACATCTTGTCTACTTTTCTTTTGTAGAGCAACACCAATGTTACAAGACACTCCTCACCTCTTTTACATCCTCCAACGTGTAACGATGAAGAGAAAACGTGTTTTACGAGCAGAGGTCTTACTACAATTGAGTTATGACTGATATTTGAATGAAACAATGTAGTTTGGTGTTTGTGTGGTGAAACTTTTCTTAATAACTCCACAATGTAATAGGTACTTACTATTTACAAAGCAACCTGTACAAGTTAGGGAGTAAATTAATGAAAATATTTATGAACTGAATCGTAGAGAAACAGTTTTAATAACGATTCTCAAGTTCGTATTTATTAATTTTGATGCTGAAGTTGGATCCGGTACC
This sequence comes from Luperina nickerlii, assembly GCA_963855955.1. NCBI lineage: Eukaryota > Metazoa > Arthropoda > Insecta > Lepidoptera > Noctuidae > Luperina > Luperina nickerlii. The sequence goes on from OY979668.1 coordinate 24,008,456, forward strand.
TATTTAAAGAAAATAGTTAAACGAATACGCTTTGCTGAAAACTATAAAAGAATCACACGTTTATTCAACGTCTAAAATTATTATTATATTGTATTAAACTATTAATGTTTGCTTTATGGTAAGACAAGCACTATATCTCGTGCCATGATAATGGATAAATAAACGAATACTCTCAACATCAAATAATACATACGATTGAATACTCTTTATGACGTACGCCATATAGATCCCAGATAATTCCTTTTACTCTAGGTAAGGCTAACGTTTGGTAAAATGCAGTATTTTCTAATTAAATCTCAATAGATCATCATCATCTGCCTAGCTTTTTCCGGTCGGCTTCCAGTCTAACCGGATGCAGCTGAATACTAGTATTTTAAATCTCAATGGATCATTGACTGTATAGAAAATAAGCGAAATAAAGTACCTAAGCAAATTTTCAACAAACTATCCAACTTGTAAGACACCTGTAGGTACCAATCTGGCTTGTACTATATAACCCTCAAGGAAAACAAAAAAAAAACACTGGCACTCCGGTAGTGCCGACAGAAGTGAAAACTTGAACAATTACGAGTGTATTTTGTGAATCGTCTTATAAACAAAATGTTATATATCCGTGGTTCAGCGCCATCTCGTCGTTGTTGGATGAACTACGTAGTTAGTACGCGAGGCCCTCGTAGTTCTTCCCGATGTGCATAGATGGCGCTGTCTTACGTTTTACGTCTTACGAATTTTCGATCAGGGTCACGTGACCTGACGCCAGTTTAGAAGTTTTTACCCATTCCAAAAAAAGTACACAGCGCCGCTAAAGAAGTTCTCACTTCAAAAATCTCTTTCATTTAATAACGTTAAAATATTTCCCGAAATCACCACAAAATACGGAGCGCATTCATTAATCGTGAGGAAAGAAAAAGTTCACGGAAACGAAGAAAATGGAGATAAATGTACGAAATGAGATTCACTGCAATAAGTTTTATTGGTTTTGTTTCGTTTTCATAAATAATGCACGCCGCGCCAGCTGGGCACAGCGCGCACAGTGGGCCGCAGTGGGCACGCCACCGAGATATTACTTAAATCATTTGATAAATTACACATGTAATACAGCTAGGTATCTGATGTTTACATTGTGTAGTTTGCTTCAATTTTGACTTAAACAAATCTCTATTGTATTGTATATGCAGCACTCGATGTTCTTTAAGTGACTGGCGTGTCTTTATGCTTCTCTGTTGGCGAATTCGCGTGTCTAGTGTCGCACCGATCCGGTCACACAAAGCAAGTCAACATTGCCTGGACAGAACCCGCTCCAAAAGCTCTACCCATTGGTCGATATTGCGCCGCCTGTCGTACGAAGGGAAGTCGCATGCGTGCTTGGAAAAATACAAGCAAAACGCGGATTCCCGGCTTTCGCTTTACGAACATACAACAGCCCCGGACAGACTTACAGCCGGAAGTCAATGCATTTAATATCCATACTAATATTATAAATTCGAAAGTAACTCTGTCTGTCTGTATGTTACCTTTTCACGCCTAAACCACTGAGCGGATTTCGATAAAATTTGTAAGAGAGATAGATTGCATCCCGGGAAAGGACATAAGCTAGTTTTTATTGACATACCTCGCGGGCGAAGCCGCGGACGGAAGCTAGTCGAATATATTTCAAACGAAATACAAAAGTAGTAAAGTAGAGAGTAGGTAGTAGTAGTACAATATTTGAAGATAGTGGGAGGACACTCGTACATGAAGATAGTGGAAGGACACTCATACATGAAGATAGAGGGAGGACACTCGTACATGAAGATAGTGGGAGGACACTCATACATGAAGATAGTGGGAGGACACTCGTACATGAAGATAGTGGGAGGACACTCGTACATGAAGATAGTGGGAGGACACTCGTACATGAAGATAGAGGGAGGACACTCGTACATGAAGATAGTGGGAGGACACTCGTACATGAAGATAGTGGGAGGACACTCGTACATGAAGATAGTGGGAGGACACTCGTACATGAAGATAGTGGGAGGACACTCGTACATGAAGATAGTGGGAGGCACTCAGCACTCGTACATGAAGATAGTGGAAGAAAACTCGTACATGAAGATAGTGGGAGGACACTCGTACATGAAGATAGTGGGAGGACACTCGTACATGGAGATAGTGGGAGGACACTCGTACATAAAGATAGTGGGAGGACACTCGTACATGAAGATAGTGGAAGGACACTCATACATAAAGATATCTAGGTATTCGTAAATACTTTCTGAGTGAAATAAGATGTACTTATTTACGGTAACAGCACTGTAACTGAAAGAATTTGAAAAAAAAATGAAAAGTTTTATGCCCTGATAAAAAATATGTGTGCTCTCCAATACATTTTGATCTCCTAGTTGCCTGTACTTCAAATTAAAATCATAAATTAGCGAGACTATCTTCTAATAAATTCTCTCGAAATCTTCAGTTTCCACCCCTGACTTGCAATCACCCTTCTGACGTTAACGGTACATTTATTTATTAAATCTATAAAACGGAACGGCTGATGAACTCAGGGCAATCAGTCCATAACAAAACAGCCGAGTTTTATGTTGGCAACACCTTGGCTTAACGTTGTATACAAAAGTTGTATTACTCATTAGGAGATTAATAAGTTTATAAGCTCCTCCCTTTTTTATTATATTATTATACTTGTAGGTGTATATTTTTTTTTGGCACCAGTCCGTATTACCTATTACCTACCTATAATATATATTCTAGTGTTAGCTTGTAAAATACCTTGTGATATATTGCAATTAAATGAATGAAAATTTAAAACTCACATTAAACGCATACTTTGTAAACAAGCATACTTACTGTAAATTAGAAGATTATAATTATCCAAGATAAGAACGCTTGAAAACATGCTGGTCCTGCTCCATAGGACAATCTAGAGTCTAGACAACATCAAACTGGTTGCTAATTTAAGTAAATTTATTCTTTTTTTTGACATTGTTTACATTCTATAACTACTTTAACTCACACTCTGACTTATTTCTTGTATTTTTTTTTATTTAAATGAAAATCGTTTACTTTTACCATGTTTGTGAATATGTGAGCACCATGTATAATTAATTTATATGTCATGGTTTCATTTTTAATTATTTTACCTATTGTGGTATAGTAATTTTATTTTAGATGCATCGTCTGCACATATTATTATAATATAATTAATGTATGCAAAATATTGTAAAACATTTTAAAAGAGTAACGGTGGAGTTTCTTGCCCATTCTTCTCCATACGAAAACTACCTTTTGGAATAGAATCAATTCTATTTTGTTGTAATTAATCAAAAGTGCCTTTTATGTGCCTATTTGAAATAAATACTTTGACTTTAAATTGTAATTAAGGCTTTTTATCTAATAAATGGGTTCAATTAGACATATAAAAAAGGTTTATTTAGATACTGTTATGCTTCTTGTTTGTAAGAACAACTCGATTAATACCCCCGTTGGGCTTTTTGCTTCTAGTACACACAATGTTAAGAAGCGTAAGCGAAGAGTTAAAAGGAACCACTACACATACATAATTAAATATATAATTATGTTTGACTCGGTAAACGCTTGTTAGGGTATTTCAGTCCACTGCAAGACAAAATAATGCTCCTAAATGATAGGTAGGTAGCCAACATTGTGTGTTGCATGCAATGGAACATTATGTTTATTTTTAAACTTTCGGGTGAGTTTTACCAATTAGAATGTTTCACTTACATGTTGAGTTTTACAATGAGAGTTCCAGTTAAATAATTACTAGAAAATTTCAACAGAGCAACTTCATAAAAACTGAAAATTAGAATTGGGGTACTTAATTATAAATTACCAAACTTTTTACCTCTTTATTTCTTTAAATACTGTATATTATATTTTTAAATATTAGAATATAAAAACATTTAAAAATATAAAAAATTGTAGCCGGTATCGGTAACCGGTCGATACCGGTTACCGATACCGGCTACAATTTGCCCTGACCGCCCTTAGCTTGGACCCATTCCCGATGGAATGGGTCCAAGCTAAGGGCGGTCAGGGCTCGAGAGAGAGGAACCTCCTAACGATGCGGACCGTGTTCAAAAGTACCACTTTCTGAATCAAGCCCTTGATCCAGCTGCCCAACGAGAGCCTTCTCAGGAGTTGGTCGAGGCTCTTGGCTATTAATCCATTGGTTGTCACGACTATTGGCACAATGATCTTTGAGTCCACATCCCACATGTCGACAACCTCGTGAGCCAACATTCTCGGCTTTCACGAGGTTCTCATCATGCGGGACGGTTATGTCAAAAATCATTTCGCGCCGCTCTGATCGATCCACTATCATTATTTTTTACCTTATTATTAAAAGAATTTAAGTACATTATTACGATAAACTTAAACGTAAGCATTATAAGAAAAACTAATATCCCTTACTAAAATAATCCTTATTTTATATTACTCGTAATTCTGTTGGTTATCTTTATCTGTCATAAGAACGCGTTTCTTCAAACCGTAGAGTCGGCGGCTGTAAGGCTAGCCAGGTTACATGAATGAGTTACGAGCGTGTGATTGTGAAGAGAGCGCTCGAACGTGGACCGTGAGTGTTCTCATGTGTGTTCATGTCATTATGTTTTGCGTTTATTGCAGTGCGGTTTGTGTGTCTTAAACAGCCAGTACCATTAAGTTTTTGTTTATATTTTATTTGGAAATATCTAAGTACATAACAAATACTAGCAGAAATAGTTGTTAAAACACTCACATATTTCCTTTTCATCAGTAATTAGCCCTGTAGGTGATTGTAATTTAGAGGGAGCAACACTTTTCTATAATTTATTATTAGACAAGCTATTTATCAATTGCCACATATTGAGGGGTTTACCCTCGCATTCATTAAAAGATTTATGATAATATTTACTTTTTATTGCTTGAATATTCACAAAAACTCTTTTTCTCTCTTTTTTAAAGGCTTCTTCTGATTCTTGGTTATTCGGATTATAGTAATTTTTCCACAGTTCATTTCTTTTGTTTAGTTGACACAACTGTCGAGAGAAAATTTTTCAAGATGCACCCATATGAAGTGGTTATCATCTTCACATTTGTCACTTATACAACTCATGTCTTATATTTTTTTGAAAAATATTGAGATTCCACCTTTCTCTTAACTGTGTTCTGAAGTTATAGTAATGCTTGGAGTCGTGTAATCGTATGCTTTTAATTCTGTTTTATTTTTAATCCATGTTTCTACTAGTACGACTACATTAATGTTTTTAATTGTTGCCAGTATACAGTGGCACATAGGTTTGTTGGTTATATGTAATTTAAATGGCATAAACAACAAACTTATGTTGGTAACATATAAAACCTATGATGCATAGTCAGGAAAATTTATTGTTAAGCTAATTGATTCCTTAAGTACATTTGCCGTGTTGTAGCCCTTTCATACCGATACCTTATTATCTATCAAAGAATGACGGTTGTGATTTTAATAAGGGTAATAAATTGCATAATAATTAAATAAATAACAAAAACAAATAAAACTTAAAAGTTGAAATCAAATCTTTATTGCCGAATACAGTATGCACAGATGCCAGCACATCAAGCTACTACAATCTGTCATATTTCTTTAATAGATTTTCAACTTTATCGCTAAAGCATAAGGTTAAAAGTTGATTGGGAAAATTTGACAGTTTCGGGTAGGGATGTTCTGGCGTCTGTACATTATAAAATACACTACAAATTTTTTAGTGAATGCGCAATTCACTATGTTACAGTAATTAGCATAATCGGCTTGTAAAGTTCCCACTGCTGAGACACAGGCCTCCTCTTAGTAAGACGAAATCGGCTGTAATCACCCACGCGGGCCCAGTGTGGGTTGCTAGATGTCACATGTCTTCGATTTTTTGGTCCTAGGAAATGCCGGTTTCCTCACGATTTTTTCTTTTACCGTTTTCAGAGCAGTGGTGAGGCATTAAAATACAAAAAGAAAAGCGCCTGCCTGTGTTCTAACCCACACCCTACAACATGAGCTTTGAGAAAATCTTGAGCCCCAGAAACTGCCTTAATCTTCAAAATGGCATTACACATCGACTTCTCAAATGAGATTAACCTTTCACCTCCCGTCTCCTAAGACTGTGTCCATGGAGTTTCTTGCCCGTTCTTCTCTATAGGTACCTACGCTTCATATTTTCTGACTGACCGACTTCTTGACAATTCAAAAGTGCCTGTAAATGGTTTAATTGAAATAAATGCTTTGAGTTTGAGTTAGACACACCTTCCTTCCTCGCGGAGTCCCGCGTCATCTAAGTTGTCGGACACAATCTAAGTAGAGGCGCTCTTAATTCCGGCACCTACCGCATTGCGCTCGGCTCGAGCTCGTGATTAATGGCCGGCCTGATGCAACGTGCTCGAGATTGATTCGTAATGTTATACAGCGCCTTTGTGTTGTAAGATTGCCTGATAGATTGGGTTAGTGTATCGTAAGATTGAGTTCAGTTGGTAGTAGGTGCTCTAGTGATGTAAGTTTATTAATGTTACATTTAGTGGTTGTGGGAGCTTTAGGTGAAACGGTTCGTCCTGGCTATACTAAAAAAATACTTAATAAGTTTTATCCACAGATATCCTGACCAATTTCTCTAAACATTACCGGAGAACAATATATAATTCTAAGAGTTACCTAGATATACCTAGGGAGTGGTTTGGAAATTGGTGGCGTTATAACTTTCCGTCAGAGACATCGCCGTCTTTCGCTTGTTGTCACCTTAATAGTTGACACGTACAAAGTGTAATAAAAATAAATGGACAGCTGGAAAGAGGTCGTTGTATTCTTCATTACAAACCACTCTTACTGTGGGACCTGAAACCAGAAAACAGTATCAGCTGCTCCATACATTTAACAGTTCGTATAACTCGACTATGTTATTTTCATTCATTTCAATTATTCATAAAACAATTTACACTGTGTTGAATATATAGGTAATATACACATGCAATTTAAATACAAATACAAAGAACTATGAATGATTAATAACAATCCAAGTGAAATTAAAAAGTGCCAAACTGTTTTAAATAATTATAATACAAGGTAAATTAATTATCTATCAAACGATGTAGTTATAATAACTACATAGATTTATAAGTATTAAACTAGCTTGAATAACTGACACACCGTCCCATAAAACTGACATGTAGCCACACAATACCGTTACTGTAAAATGTTAGCCACAACACAATAACATTCCACGGCTGAAATCGTTTTCCATTGAGTTTCGATCATATTTTCGCGACTCTCGTTCACTCACTCACTCGTTCAGTGTTTCAGTAAGCCCGGGCATACAGCACAACTTTCGCCTGTTATTATAACTACACGCTCGTTGCCCGGTAGCATGCGTCAATGAGTGTGCACTCGATCTAAGTGTGTACCGTCAGCATGTTATTGTTAATTTTGAGTTAGTATAGTGTACTAAAGTATGATTTACAGAGCTGAATGCTCACCCATGTTTTCCCAGGGCTTAGCAAAATATGAGTGAGCTTTGTTAGGGCTAGTGTGAAGTCATGTCATTGGCTTGAAACAAAGAGATTTAAGATACTATAGAGAGGCTATCAGAAGAAAGTCGTAGAAAACCTGTGATTCCATGACTCAGTAACGCCATCTGGCATAATATAGCAAAATAACATAATAACCAAGTTGGACACGATCCGTGGACACGATACACTTTTACCGACACCAACCTTTGATCACCAACCGTCAGATAGTTTGACATAATACTAAATTATTTAATTTATCTAAATACTCGGTAAATTATAAAACACATATTTTATCAATACGAGTTTTACCACACCAGAATGTAATATTAATATTTACTTTGAAAATAATTTTCTTTTGCACACAAAGCAACCTGTCATGTAGGGCGTATGACACAAGACATTTATAACTATACTGAGCGAGGTCTGACCCGTATGTGATACCAAGTAGATTTTGATGTTCTTCGCTATGTACCGTCTATTGTAAGTATATTTAAATGTCTTTGGCCTGAAACATTTTGTTCCTTTATTTTGAGGGCCTACTCGACATTGCGATTGTCTATTTTCCTAAAATAAACACGATAGAATACATCAAATTAATTCCGAATGCATCAATTTAGCAAAAAAAAATAAATATAGGTTTTTCACAAGCCTTTGGCGTATCTAAATACATATATTCATAGGCGATCGTAATTGGTTACCCACTCAACAAAAAAACTTTCTCTATTTAATTGCGTCGCCATAATAAAGCCTTGTTATCGGTACGTCCAGTCAGCCGTGCCAAATCCGCTGCTTCGAAATTATAGCGTTCTTTCGTTAGTGTCTGGCACGTGGCAACATAATCGCGAGTGTCTGACACTTAGTGGAATTGTCTGCTACACGGCGCAAAATAAACAGGACAACTGCTATCTTCCCTCCTTCCACTAGATAATACCAATGACTTATTGAGCACGTCGGAAAGCTGTTGGCCTATATCTAATATCTATGATAAAAAGTAAAAAAACTCAATTTTTAATAATCGTAATCGAATCGCAAAGCCCGCAAAATTCATTAGCTTCATTGTTGGCATCACACAATATATTATTATTATGTTTGTGTCGTGTCCTTGCGAAAACAAAGATGTCAAACAGGAAATAAAGGTCCAACACGGTCTACAGTTTCGAGTTAGGGCGCGCGCACACTGCCCGAGTGGCAGATGCTGCCTACGTTAATTTTATGTTGCACGGAGCTTGGGAAGTTTTTTAAATTAGTTTGCGCCGCTGCAGTTGAGTGCACTGTTTTAGAAACTTTTTTGATTATTTCTACTTTCTTTTGTTGTGGAATTCGGGAAAATGCAGTGGCAAGGCTACATATTATTTTGTTGTATACATTTTCTGTTTTGTAAGATGATGTTTAATTTGCTCTAACAATTCTAAGTTGTACCCATTACTGTTTTATCAAAAAATAATAACCAGTCCGTATAATAAGATCAATATTTGGGCAGGACGATTACCTACAGGCTCCTTGCAAGAGCAACGAAACCAATCTAGTAACTGAGCTCTAGCTCAGTGAGACTCTTAGGCTGCAAGGATAGTTGTGATTTTCTCATCAACATCAAGATACGTTGCGATCACGACGTCACGTGCCACTCAGTCTGCACTCTCCTTAACGTTAAAAACGTGGATTCGACGTCGCAAGACGTTTCAGATCGCTGCGTTTTCTCACTTCCACCGCGTTACCTCCACTGTGTCATAGTGTGGATAGCTGTGCCGGACCGGGCACCGAATGGACGCCTCACTGCTTGCAGGGATTCACGGTATTTCTTTGAGTGTTGGTTTTATTGATTGCTGTCAAAAGCCTGACAGTCAGTCTGAAGGTGTGACACATTGTTGATTGGATAAGAGCCATATGTTATTAATGTCCCATAGTTATTGGGTTTCGCAACTTATCGTAGTTGCTCCTTGTATGATCTGATCTAGGGTCTGGGTAAGACTGGCGCTAACCTCAATTGACCTACAAAAAGGCAAATCATTAAAAAAATCTAACTTTATTCTCCATTTAACTAACTATTGTTTTAAGTATGAAAATAGTAATGTAACTATTACTATTATCATTAAAATAATAACAGTAGGACTTTATACATAGTATGTTTACGAAATGTTTATATTTACAATACCTGCGATTTCTGCGAGTGACAGCCAATTATTGCACATGCACAAAGAGTTACGGGGAAATGATTTGTTAGTAACAAACAATTGAAATGCTGACTTGGTCCTATTATGATAATGATAAGCTTGTCGTTCTATTGATACGGAAACAATTTCGCATACATTTAATTTTGATATAATAATAATAATTTTGCCTCACGAAATACAGAGTTTTCCTTTCTCAAATAGTAAATCTCTAAAAAATGACTTTCAGACTATTTCAATAGCCTCAAGCAGCTATCGGTTCTAATATTCAGGCAATTTATACAACACTAGCAGTGCCCCGCGGTTTCACACGCATAAGTGTCGATCCCGTAGGAATATCGGGTTAAAAACTATCATAAGTCCTTTCCCGGGACTTAAAATATCTCTGTATCAAGTTTCATAGTAAACCGATTCAGCGGCTTAAGCGTGTAGGGGTAACAGACGTCTGTCTGTAACCCCTTCACGCTTAAACCGCTGAACCTACGAAAGTGTGTCTGTCTAGACACACTTCGTGTTTATAATATTAGTATGGATATTAAATATGGATTTGTATAAGGAATTTATGGAGCCTATTCTATCACATGCAAAGGTTCGTAACTAGGTGTTCATCGTGCAGGGCACAGGATTGCTTAATCACACAATAAAAAGGGAAGTTAAAACAAGGTTGGATTCTTAAACAACACTACCTTTTTGTTTTTTTTTTTTATCGTGGAGAAATGCTCATGCATTCTGCACTACCACGGGGAGATAGTGTAGTTATGTGGGACTCTAATCCACTAAAACTCCACGGTGTCCTCCTCTGCCGCTTATGGCGGGAACACGGGCACGCGTTAGCACTCATCCGTGAACCCGCCGCGGCTATCCATCACCGGACCCTCCTCTGGGGAACACACCCCATCACCGGCGCAACAGAACACATAGCACGCCGTGACCACTCCAGGGACCAAACCAGCACATGGGCGCTAGACGACCCCGTGTCTGAGCACCCTTGGTCCCTCGCGACGGGTCAGGTCATTGGCCCCGCCGCCTGCCAATTTTCGGCCGCAGAGGATAGGGAGAGCGGCCAACGTAACACTAGGACCCCTTCGGCCCCACCGCGTCCGACATCAGACGGCGGTGACCCCGTCGATTCCGCGGAAGGTAGGGAGAGCGGTGCACCCCAATACACTCCTCTCCCGCCGCGGCTTTCAACCCTCAGCCGCGATGCCTCCCATACAACATCGCGGCCCGCCTCAGTTGCGATGTCGCCCAAGCGGCACCGCAACCTACTGGTTGGCCACTACGGCGTCGGCTTATCGGCAAAAGCCCTGACGAGCGGCCCGTCCTCGGGTTCCTCTTCGCTTCACCGTGTGTGACCAAGCCACGGCTACTGAGCCCCCCGCCTCGACAATGCGGGAACCCACCGGGGGGGAAACATCACTACCTACAGCAACTCTCAAACTTGTCATCTTAGTGAACGATCGGAAACTGCACTAAGTATGCATATGTGTAGAGGAAAAACCACTTGCCGTGAAAGTTTTTTTCATTTGCTGAAGGTATGGATCACTAGAGCTTTCAACTTTAGCCGTCCGCCGGATAGAAAGAGTGAAGTATGAGACTACGTGATGTCAAAGTCAAAGCATTTGTTTCAAATAGGCACATAAAAGGCACTTTTGAACGTCAGAAATTACAACAAACAGAATTGATTCTAGTCGCCCATTCCAAAAGGTAGTTTTCGTATGGAGTAGAATGAGCAAGAAACTCCACCGTTACTCTTTTAAATTGTTTTACAATATTTTGCATACATTAATTATATTATAATAATAATATGTGTGCGTGATGTAATGCGTGAGATGCGTGGGGGACCGGTTTATTGTTTCGATAGATAGGTCATCAGTGGGTTCCGTATCTTATCTAGATAAGCCTTAACTAAAGAACTAGGCCTTAATTAGATAACAGGGCTGATTGCCGCGAGTATATTCCATAAATTAAAAATCCCTCTTGCACAGCACTTGTTTTAATATCTCAAATACACAAACACTTAAAACCAAATTAGCTATCTAAAGGCAATAAATATATAAATTCCATTAATATATTATAGGAGTCGTTAAGAAAATCAAGAGCTCTTGTTAGTCTTAAATGATTAATAAAGGTCCCGAAGTAGCGTTTATCAGACGTAGATTTAGTCCATTGACCCAATAGATCCATTACATGGTTTGCCTGTCTTAATTAGAAGCCTTTTGTCACCTAAATACACCAATTGTCTTACTAAGTGTTACTCCACGTGTATTAATTGGTCTAGATCTAGACGAAGGGCCAGTTGACCTTGGAGTCGCGCCAAGGACAGTGCGGCGATCTGTTTGTCTTCCCTGGGGAAAGCAAATATGTACTCTGTTCAGCACAATGTAATCGTGTAAGCACAGGGTTGAACTAAATAACTTGCACCCTCGTTAACTCACAACATGACTGTAAACAGAACTTAATTCGAGAGTGATAACTTTTTCTTCTTTTCTCTTTATTTTACTACATTCCCGATATTTTACCATTTAAGGCTTACGGACTAAAGCTAGGAAAACGAGCCATGCTGCAGCATGCAGACGAGTATGACGTTATTGTAAGGATAGACGGAATCATGTGACTTACATTATAGGATGTGGACTAAACAAGCGGTTTTGCAACTGAGGTACATTGTTGTTCATTGTGAGACGTTTCACAAAGTTAATATCATGTGAGTTATATAAAGATGATGATGCTGTAGCTCGGAATCAAATCAAAATTAACTACTTATACAGCTTAATTTGAATAAATAATACGTTCTATTAGTTATTTATGTATTGCAACTATTCTTGTAAATCAACGGCATTTATTTATATTTTTCACATTTCTCCTCCTCCCAACTCCCCAGCAGCAGAATATGTTAGTTTAACTTGTTTATTTACTACGTCATATTATTAGATAGATTGATAAATCATATATTTCATAAGAGCTATAGAAAATACGAGCAAACAGTATAGTATCTGTTTATTACTGATACTGTACTTACGCTTCCTTTTCATTCATCTCATCATATTTATGATTTTGTATCCTGTTACGATTTTCTTATTAGGTATTATATCTCGCACTTTGGCTGTAACACAAAATATAGAACTTGAGTAGTTTCTGTGTTAGTACTCTGCGAATCGCTCTTAAACGAATTGTCTATATAGAATTACCTGATTATAAATCATAATTTCCCATCATTTTACACATTAATATTTTTATTATGACATTTAAGTCAAACGCGTCAATCTGATGTCTACTTATTCTTTTAATTTCCTATGCAGTCTATTCAAGGAAGGTTGTATTAGGATTGTATTTACTAAAAATCATTTTATATCGTTTTGGATAGTCTAAATTTGGTTGCACGTTGTCTACTAAATAACGGAATTCTAAATTATAATTATAAGATTCTTAAACGCACTCTCGGCTCTAACAAGGAGGTTTTATACATCTTAGCTGACTAAACTGGCAGGTCAGATAAGGATATGGCTGAAAAAGAAAAAAAGAGAAGGCAAGGATTCGAACGGGAAAACCAGGAAAAGAAGAATTCGGAGGACACGAATTACTGTGGAACTGTGAAAACTATTGTGGAATTACGGAGAGCTGTGAAGTGGTTTCGAGTTAAAGTCTCCTAGTGGGCAAAATGTGGTATCAAGATAAAATCCCCTAGTGGAAGCAATATACGCTGTCAATCTGTGCCGCCGACTTGATCCGACGCCCGCTCCGCAGAGCCACGACGACCGTTTCCCCGGAGCCGTCCCGACATCCCAGCTAATTCGCCTTCTTATCCACCTTCCCTCACTCCACTTTCGAATGCGTAATAGGTAGGCCCTTTTTTAATAAACTAAAATTGTTCTGTCTACTTACTACCTTTTATTTGTTAGGGATAAGTAGACACGACAACAGCAACAAATAAATCGTAATTTCCTCATAAAACTCACATAATAATATTATACGTCGTAAAAACATTATCTTTCATATTTACCATCTACAAATTCAATAATAACAGAAATAGATTAGTCACGTGTGTTGTACTTAGAACTTTCTTTAATAACGTTTTCTTCGAGATAGCTGCTGATCGAACATTATTAGTATTCCCTGTGAGTTCCGTGGACACTGTTAGAGGCAATGAGAGTGGTGGGCTCGACGGTAATTACTGAATGAGATACAGACAGGCTTTTCGGCTTTGGTCATATTATTATCTTGTTCAATAAGCACGCAATAAACATTGTACATAATTCTTCCATAACAAATGCGTTTCGCGCCATTCCTCGCTATTAATCAGAGTTGTCGCAACAGTGTTTCTAGTTAGAAAGCCTGCGCGAAACCGTCGTCTCAATCCCTTCAACAAGCCGCGAGCCCTAAGTATCTATTGACGAGAGGCAGTAGCGCCGTTGACGTCATTACCGCTCTCTCTAAGACATCACCACATAGGAATGACAAGAAGTTCCACTTGAAGATGTAAAGAAAATGACTTTCTAGTTCTCGCTCATGGCGTTTTCAACGAAGCTTCGTCGTTGAATACATGGATAATAATCTTTGACAACAAAAATTACTTACCTGCGTCACCCATCTCAGAGACCTTAACCAATTTTTTTTAAATATACTATGGATGTAGTTCAGTACTGGATTATTAATCTCAACTAAGTACCTACGAAACTGTCATGTGTGTTCAAACATATTTTTTTTATAGAGTAATTACTAATACAATTATAGACAGGGACAGTTTCGCCCGTATCGAAGGACCGCAAATTCTTGGTCTTTTGTAGCATTTCCTTTGTTTTCTTCGTCACGAATATTTGCTCGGTGCCTTTCATGCCGCGTTATGAGCGTCGGAACGCTTTCGGTATGTACTGCGGATGGCAACGTCTTTGAGGTGAGATAAAATTTGACTATCCTCGTCTGCTCTGTACGAAAGTGGCTAAAATATAAAGTGAGAAGATTTTTTTCCTTTATAAAAGTCTTTTAGCTTCATGTTTCAGAAATAGTAAAAGAAATACTCAGCGCTTTATGTTCTACTAGCAGCGCTTTATGTTCTACTAGCAGCGCTTTATGTTCTACTAGCAGCGCTTTATGTTCTACTAGCAGCGCTTTATGTTCTACTAGCAGCGCCCCGCGGTTTCACCCGCGTAACTTTCGATCCTGTGGGAATATCGGGATAAAAATTATCCTATGTCCTTTCCCAGGACTCAAACTACCTCTGTACCAAATTACATCTACATCTGTTCAACGGTTTACACGTGATTGAGTAACAAACATCCAAACATCTTCACAAACACCTTTATAATATTACTAGTAGGATTTAAAATGGCTTTTAAATGACCTCAGGCAGTGACTCTCAGTGCGGGTTGAGGATGTCACAAATGTCTTCGAATTTATTGGTTCTAGAACATGCCGGCTTCCTCACGATATTTTTCTTCTACGTTTTGAGAGCAGCGATGAAATAAAATAAACTGATCATAACATGTTCAATTTCACATGCCCCTATAAACACAGATATTTTCATTCCCAAAAAAGAACAAGAGGAACAACCCATCAGCCGGCGCCGGTTGCGTTCCACTTCCGACTCCATTCGTTTTACATTTTAAAAAATTCAGAGGTGAAGGAAATGCAAGCATGACTATTAAGGCTTCTGCAAGCAGGCGCGACGCGCGACGCGAATCGCGCGCGACACAAAGGCACCGCTTGTTGCGCGACTTGCGGTGCCTTTGTGTCGCGCGCGATTTTGTCGCGTGTCGGGCCTGTTTGAAGGAGCCTTTAAACTAGCGATTTTGATGATTTATTATAAGTAATAAATATAAAAACTATGTGCCTTTTGTAAAACATCACTGTGCAGGACTGCATTGATAACTACAAGATACAATAAAAGTTTTATTGTTTTTTCGTCTGGGGTCGTTTAGTATCCCGCAAAGTTTTACCTAACTAAAATTACTATGATTCTATGAGGCAGTTACTGGCAAATACCTATGTCACTTCACCGCAAGTATAATATAAGCACCTACTCTAAAGCCTTGAGATGTATTTAAATAATTAATTACTTAGAAACTGTAGCAATTCATTATAATTATTTACCATGATGTGCCAAGAAAAATATAATATATTAACTAACGCACTCGTTCATAACAATATTCATAAATTTAGACATCGTAGATTCATTACCTAAATTAGTTCTTCATCTCAAGAACAGACCATAATAATATCGTCTTTGAAACGCGTCATATTTCAAGCGTTTGTTATCTTAACTCCACAAAAGCATTATTAAACGAAACTTATGCTCATATCAAGCTCATATCATTATTATAAGGACCAAGAATGGACCTGTATTGATGCTGAGATCTTAGGGCTGTGTTCAGATACACACATTTCAGGGCGAGTCGCGTGGCTCCAAGCGCTGGCTTGATTATTGTATAGTAACTAAGTCGGCTGCACAGTTTGTTAATAATGCTTATATTCTACATGATGTATTATGGTCGGATCATTTCCTCTTGTAATAGAATGCAATCTAAACCTGATAACCCCAATGCATTCCGACATTAATGTACAGACGACAGCACATCAAGCTACTTTAATCTGTCAAAGTTATTTAATATATTTTCAAATTTATCGCTAAAGTATAAGGTTCAAAGTTGATTAGGAAAATTTGACACTTTCGGGTAGCTTGATGTGCTGGCGTCTGTACGACAAAACAAAGTTGTATGGGGTAAGAGGAATTCCGAACAAATACGCGTGTGCATGAAGAATGAGCACCTCAAATATGCCTGGGGAGACCATAGCGAAAAATAAGTCTGGTGATCTTGCCGATAGAAAAAACTACAGGCCTATCTCATTAGCAACTGTTATATCTAAGATATTTAACAGCATGATTAATAGACAATTAAATAAGCATATAACACCTCATGATAACCAGTTCGGGTTCAGACCTGGACTGTCAACGGAAAGCGTTGTGTTGTCTTTCAAGCATGCTGTCACACCGACCGCAGCACTACTGTTTACGCCTGCTTCCTGCATCTGTCCAAAGCGTTTGACCTGGTTTCTTATGATATCCTATGGGATAAACTTGAAAAAGCCCATGTTCCACCTGTATTAATCAACATCTTTCATTTTTGGTATAGAAACCAGGTCAACAATGTACGATGGGCTGGCGCTTTGTCTGGTCCGTACGGGTTAGAGTGCGAGGTGGGACAGGGCGGTTTGAGCTCACCAACGCTCTTTAACGTCGGGTTGATTGGTAGGCTCAGCAGCATCTGGATCGGTTGTCATATAGATGGAGTCTGCGTTAATAATATCAGCTTCGTAGACAACGTGGTGCTGCTGAGTGCGTTAGTCTGTGGCCTCAGAGAGCTTGTAGCCATTTGTGAGAAGTATGGCCGACTCACATGGATTAATTTACAATTGTAAAACAAGTGAATTCATGGTCTTTGGTGCCGGGGGTATTTATCCTGTTTATGTACTTAAGCGTGCCTATATCAAAGCAATATTCAATGCCCTATAATAATATTGTATCAGAAATATTGAACAATGAAGAAAATATTATACAAAAGTGGATTATACAAAATATGAGAGCTTTCTTTGACGTAGTTTCAATAAACAAAATGAGAGCAACAATAATTTATAAAATAATACTTTAGTGTCCATAATTTATTTTTCAATAACCTCTACTAAAAAAACAGCATGTCGACGGCGAAGTGCCAATACCTCCTAACTGATTTTTTTTTGAGAAATTCCCTTTTTTTCGTTTTGAATTTAAAGGCGTTATTCGCATGTTTTAGTGAAATCGCAAAGTGTATTTTTATTACAACAACATTAAATTAAAATGTGGAAATACATATTACCTCCCAACTATAACAACGTGTCTATTTTTGAACGTTTTTATCCAGTATGTGTAAATTTTTGACTTTGTCAGTTAGCAGTTATTGGCACTTCGCCGTCGATGTGTGCAATTCACACGTGGTAGAAGTTGAAACCTTCAAAAACACTGTATAATGCTTCCTGTCTCATTTTCTCCCACAAATTTACATGTCTCTTTTTACTGTCGCTTTTTCGTTTCATAAACTTTCAAATCACAACGATGCTAAAGAACATCCATCTATCCATCCATCCATCCATCCATCCATCCATCATCATCATCATGATCATCATCATTCTCACAAATTAGTAGCATAGGATTAAATGTGATGTCATTTGTAATAATAAAAAACAAAAACACTGTATAATGCTTCCTATCTAATTTTCTCCCACGTTAAATCTTATATGTCTCTTTTCACTGTTGCTTTTCCGTTTCATAAAATTTCAAATCAAAACGATGCTAAATAAGTTTTCACTTCAATAATTATTGACCACTAGTGACATCTATTAACGGAGTTAAACACAAAATGTAAGTGTAGGTAATTTGCTAGAGACTGATGGCAAATGAAACAAGAATCCAAGTCAAAGGTTCCTATTTGATGTAGAACAAGAGTTTCCTTAGCTCAAAGTGCTGTCGGTAGATTGCGCTTTCACCGGTTGGTGACTCATGAAATATTGACTCTTATTTCAGCCGCTAGATGGTAGCACATTGGCATGTTTCAGGCGCTGTAGTTTCTAAGTTATTCTAGTATAGGTCAATAATTTGTAAATAGGTACCTGCGTATTTTTGCCAATGCTTCCAAGGGCCACAATTATAAAATAAACTCAATAGGAAATTGAGTCTTTATTCTCTTTCAACCTCATCTCTTATGAAATCTGTGAAAATGTTTCTACTTACAAGATATATGACTACCTGCACCCTAATTGCGTAACACATTATCACTCTCAATTTGAATCATTTTGAAGCATATTTCTAATCCATTGCTTTATATTAGGTTCGAAAAATGTGTCTGCTCAACAACGCAAATAACGCAATGAGCGTTGTTGAACTATCAAAATGAAACCCATGCTACTGATAGTGTGGTACACAATTATCCGCAGGATACAGAACGCCTGCTTTTTTCTGATAATAACCCACCCTAAACCCTTCCATCGAGAACATAACACCTGCACAGACACAACACACACCATAACTTCCATTATGATTCATAATGTTATCCTTTTATGATTCAGCCGAAGTGGCCTTTTTAGGCCCCCTGATTGATGATTTTCCAACGCCAGATAACTTTATCGGATGAATAATTTTGAATTTCTGACAGTTCTTTCATACAAAAACTGTCCATATGCACAAATAAAAATTATCGGTCAATTGAAAAATCAGCCCTAAGGAGAATTTATTTTAATCTAATAAAAAAGCTGAAGAGTTTGTTTATTTGTTAGTTTGAACGCGCTAATCTCTGGAACTATCTACCTGACGGATTGGAAACATTATTTTTGCATTTGGTATACCTATTCTTGAGACAGGCAAGTATTTATGCTATGACCCTTAGGAGCAGAACACAAAAAAAATGCCGGAAAGAACGCTAAGCGTAAACAACATAAAGGCGCGGGTAGGAGATGCAACGCGGCGCGTTGGGTCGGGGGAACGAGAAATTTCACGCGGATAAAGTCGCGGGCAGAAGCTGGTTAGATTATAAATCTAATTAATTTTTACAATCCACTAATTGGGAAAGTAACCTTTACACCGCCGTTTTATTTATAATTTTACGAATATAAATAAAAACTAATTAAATATTTCCATATTTGTTTTATGTCACAGTATCCGTAGTAAGAAAAACCAGTATAAATTATAAGTATCAAAGAAACAAACACATAACTCAATGGGGGTTTTCGTGAAAATTTACGACACCAGTTGGCACCACTTTGACAAGAGGTCTTCCATTTTGACAATGAATATAAAACATATGATGACGTTCATCATTCGTTCATTATTCAGTCATGACTAAAGAAAATATAGGCTCTTTGACAGATGCCTGGACCTAACGTGTCAGTACTGCCACCTAGCGAAGGTCATTTCAGAAAACCCTCATTAGAGCTATAAGAAATGAGGTACATCTCTATTTCTTTCATGACGTCATTCTTTTACTTCATTTCAAGTCCTTGGCGCTCAGAACACGTTGAATTCAACTTTGATTAGGGATGTGGTCTATGGTCTTTCTTGCTATTTTTATTTTGTATTCAGAATCGAATCTCACAAATAGGTACCTATAATGTTTTATTTTATTTGAACTCTTATCTCTTGTTTATGAAATTCTTCTCAAACTGTAAGGCCATTACAACTTTGTTAAATTCGCACTCCAGAACCGCAAGATACCTACAAGCGACGCTTACGGCTTAGTTTGTCGCTCACCAAACATTTCACTTATTGAATTCTTACTTTTTGATGAATAAACGTTATTATTATTATCTAGTTGGACATACTTTAGAACTTCTGGACTAGAATATTTTCCGAAAATACTCCAGAGTCCGATTCTGTGGAATCGGACTCTGGACCTTGTAAAATGTTTAAAAGCTCATCCAAATCCAGTTCTTCATTCATTTCACTATTTGTTTACTTATTAGTAAAATAGAATAGTATTGTTACAAGAAAAGTGAAAGGAGGATGCCTGCGCGCTCACTCGAATAGTGTTGCACTATGCCAAAGTGACCTTGACAGCCTTGACGCTTATGACGTCACAGAACGACTTCTATAATTGTCCGTGGCGCCCGGGGCACTGACAACTAATTGTTTTGTAGAGATGGGAATATAGGTACGTTAATCATTGACAAGGATTGCTAACAACTATGTATATATTTAATTCCGGATCGGCACCCATCTGAAGGTCGAAATTCGTCTATTTTCCCTTTGTTATAAAGTAGTTAACTAAGTTCATATTTTCCTGACCTCAAATTGTTTTCGATAGTAGTATTCATAAATATTTCAACAGGCGAAATCAAACAGTTGTAACATTCGCGTCACAGGCCGACTCTAAATAAGTCCTTGGCGTTCTGGGAACATTAAAATTATTCGGAGTTTTTGTTATTGCCGATTTTAAGACAAACAAGGGCTTCTTTTGTGTGGAAAAATATAAAACAGGGTATTAGACAGTACTATTAATATTAAATAATGTTTGTTTGGTTGAACGCGCTAATCTCTAGAACTACCAGTCGGATTTGATTTTTTTTTGCATTTGATAGCCCAATTCTTGAGGAAGGCTATAGGCTATTTAACATCACGCTATGACCTTTAGAAGCCGAGCAAAAAGAAGAAAAGTCAGAAAGAACGCTAAGCAAAAACGAAGTAGTAGCGCGGGCAGGCGATGCGATGCGACGGGGTGGGTCGGAGTAACAAGAAATTTCACGCGGTCGTCCGCGTGAAATTTCTTGTTACTCCGACCCACGCCGCGACTTCGTAGTCACGGGCAGAAGCTAGTTAAATAATAAAACGAAACAAAGCTTTTAAATACAGTAAATTTATTTTTATAAGATAGTTAAAATGAAGAGCTTCTAATGAAGTCGTGGAGCTGGTGGCACGAAAATCTGGAACTTCTATTGAAGTCCGTGGCGGTGAAAAGGTTAGCAGCATACTATGTTGTGATACAGACATGCAAACGCAATACAAACAGTAGGTACTATTTTATGCAGATGGCGTTAGAAGTCTGTACATTTACTATTCCCTTTGTTGTCTGCACATATTATTATTATTTTAAATTTGTAAGGTACATACCTTACAGATTTAAAATAGTAATAATAAGTGCAGACATATTTATTGACTTGTTTGAAAATAAATAAATTTCATCTGTAGCTACTTAGTTAAATTAGGATTCTGGTTTCAAAAAAATAAAACAACCTCATGTAATATTCTTGATATTTATTTTATTATACGTAAATAAATTATTAGTTTCACTGATGTAGTTTTAACTACATTTGTAAAGGTGGATAAAATTCGCTTATTAGGTACAAAACTGACGCCTAGTTCACAGGGCGACATTTGGTGTCGGAACTGTGAAGAAATACATACCTAATGATCCAGAAAATAGATGACAGTAAAACATGTATTGCTTTCAAATTAACTTTGCATGCAGTGGTAGGTACACGAATTTCAGAATCTTGTAGGTGCATTCTAGTTTCACGAAGCTACTGCTTCAAGCTCGAATGTCTCGAACCTGCTCTTGTGATAACTGAGTTTCTTTCGAACCCAGGGGACCTAAAAAAGGCCACTTAGGCAGAATCATAAAAGGATAACATTATGAATCATAATATGGCGAAAACAGTCCGTGTTTTTTTTTTCGCTGCACTACGTAGGTATAATCAAAGATTGGGATTGGATTTGGATTGGATTGATTGGTATTTTAGCAAAGACGAAAATTCCCTCACCAATTGGATTTGATACGATTAACTTAACAGTTAACTGTCCATTATGATTCATAATGTTATCCTTTCATGACCTAAGTGGCCTTTTTAGGCCCCCTGAACACGTGTTTCGTGGAACTAAAGTAAGTCTTTAAAAACATAGCACGTATTAAGTTTTATTAAAATGTGAGATAAAAAATCATATGGCAAATAAAATCATGATGGCGGATTTTTATATAGGTACATGTTATTTGTTTCTATGGTAAAGCTTTGCAGTATTATTCAGATAATTATATAAGTAGATAACTATTTGCTCTAACATGGATTTAATATATTATGAGTAACGTTAGAATTGTTGGTATACATTTAATGAGCCCATTCGAAATATTCCATAACAGTAGGTAGATAATGTAGGGTCAACAATTTAATGTTAAGTTGCTTCAGCCAAGCTATTCTATGTAATTACGGTTTGCCACTACCCCAGGTAAAGCTACGTTTACCGAAGCTTCTAAAATTACCCATAACAAACACAACCAAAGTAGCAAAGACGATAAATAGAATTTGAATACAGTGAATAGTTAATGAGTATTGCCAGTGTTACCATATCAAAAGACTCTCAAGTTCTAACGTCCTATAATGATAAACTATTGATGAGATGGCAAGTTACAGTAAAACATCAACAGACTAAGCTACTGATATCATTATGTTTAAATACAAACGTCTCGTACTAAGGCAGTGTATAACAATCAACATTTTGTATGACGGACAGACACACAGACAGAGATTCGCCCAATCAGACATGTCAATCTCACTTGTCAATCTGACATTGGTTAATATCAAAGTCGATTAGATTTCAAAAGTCACTCTTGTTTTAGTTTATCTGTTTGTCTGCACCTCATAAACGCGAAGCCGTAGTGTAGGTACTCGCTAAAAGGCAACTTGTTTACAATATACACCGTGGGGCAACACCGTCGCTCCGATGTTACTCTTAAATTATTGCAATAGACTGACTGTTGTTGACACGAGGAGCACATGATCTGTAACAAGTTCTGAAGGACTAGTCAGGCTGCTAAAGATAGATACGCATCCAATGTAAAATAGTAAAGTGTTATAAAATGTAAGCTCATAAAATAGATGCTGCATGTGGGCAATATAAGAACAAGGCTCAAACAGATCATAAAACAATAGAACTTTTGACTCTGAAAGTATAAATATATGTAAGTAAGTTAAACAGCACATAACGAGCACCTTCAAATATAACCTAGAGAGGCGTGAGGATAGTAAACACGTCAGAGTTAAACACGAACATTATGTGTCTTTGTGCGCTTAAACATGATTTAAATAATATTTTGTGCAGTGATGGAGTCGCCGTATCAACAACAGCAGACTTTATTGTAACACGTTACACAATCTAAATAACTAATTATTATAATGTGTGGTATCATTCGTGAAACAAACCGTGCGCAATCACTGTACATCTCATTAGACTAGACCATACCTACACAACTTTCAGATAAAACAATTTAAGCGCAAACCATCTGAAACTGTACGACACCAATAGGCTACTTCTAGAAGCGCGCTGTTCAGAGCACATACATAATTGTTTTAGATACAACGCTACAAGGAGGGTTCTTTTGGCGCGTGGCTAAAATCGGAACTAACGTCGCCATCTTGATTTGTCAATCCATTCTTTGTAATTTCACAATATCGCTTACCAACAAGGACCCCCAGGGGGGGTTGTTGGTAAATTGTCAACGTCATTCAGTCGCCAAAAGATCCTTGGAAAACTCTTGGAAAACCATGAAATGTCACATCTAGACAAATGCAGATCTTGGTGACTTCGTTTAGGTTTGAATAAGCTTAGGAGAAGTCACTCTTTGGTTCGAATAATTCTAGGTGATTTTGGACTTTCAATAAACTCGGTTGAAAACATCGTATAGTAGTAGAATATTGATGTCGTCGCTGAACTCAAGTCACGCGCATATCCCTTCTCTATAACACTATCGTATAAACTATGATTATGACACGAATCTTCTAATAATTACAATTCATATACACATTTTTATTTTTACAAATATATTTTTTTACATTTGCGTACACACCCTAAGTATGATATTTATCACATTATTCTTACAAAAGAGAACTTACCAACAGATACTAGGCAACATACAATAATTTAATGACTCCTTAAACATGACTATTTTAGATATTCTTCTTTACTCAATGATATAGAAATCTTTTTAATTTTGATTATTATTTATGTTTTATATAACAGTGAATAGGTATTTTTAATGCGAAGATATTATTATTGTAATGTTTTATTTAAGTGAGAAATTATGATCCCAGCAATGTACGTGCGTTTAACCATTTACTTTGCCTGACATGAATATTATGGCAAACATGAAAGCAATTCTTTTAAAATAATTTCACAGCAAAAATTCATTGCAGTCAAACGCATGTGATAGAATTAGGCACACGGCTCGCTACAAACACGTCCACATTTTGATCGAAGTAAATCGACTAGACTCTTCTGAATCCACTTGCCTTGTTAAAGTCACTGAAACTTTGTTTCCACTGTAGAAACAGAAGTGACATCGAAAGTGAAGATTTACAGAATCACAAAAGATCTATAACAACAATAGTTTGCATAGTCTCGGAGAAAACAGTGACAACATTTCGTGGCATTTCAATGGATCAGACACCTTGACGTGAGCAATGCCGCGACCTCGTGCGACAATTATCATTATCATCATCAATTCAGCCGAAAGACGTCCACTTCTGGACATAGGCCTCCTCAAGCACCTCCACTTCGACCGGTTCTGTACTTCTCGCATCCAACGGGTTCCTGCGGCCTTCACAAGGTCGTCGGACTACCTTGTAGGAGGCCTTCCAACGCTACGTCTTCCGGTACGCGGTCGCCACTCCAGAACCTTTCGGCCCCATCGGCCATCTGTTCTGCGTGCAATGTGCCCTGCCCACTGCCACTTAAGTGTGGCAATTCTTCGGGCTATGTCTGTTACCTTGGTTCTCCTGCGGATCTCCTCGTGCGACACTAGGACACAAATAATGTCACGATCCCCGTATCCATAATCCGTCTCGTTACTTTGTACGAAGCATTGTTTGCTAAAATGGCAGCTTACAGATCTAAACATCGAGCTGCGCTAGAAAGTGGTGCTGGTGCGGCGGGTGGTTGGGGTGCGGGTTGTGGTGCGGCGCGTGCCTGTGCGCGCGGGTGTCGTGCGCGCGGTGCGCGTGCGCGTGCTGCGGGTGCGTGAGCGCGTCCAGGTCGGCGTGGTCGCGGCGCGCGGCGGGGGCGCGGCCGGCGCGCGCCAGGCGCAGCGGGACCGGCAGCAGCTCCGGCATCACGCTGTGGTGCGTCACTAGAGCGCACAGGGAACTGAACTCCTTCGTGAAGCCCTGGAACGTTCAAATGTTGTGTGGTTAGTCATTGGAAATCGTGAATTAACGTGGACAACTTCAAGAATGGTCACGATTTGCGAGCGGTACTAAGCATATATGGGGCTCGTGGATACGGCGCACGGTTACGTTTGCCGCGGTCGGTTCGTGAATGGGTGATGACCATTCATTATACAGAATTATTGGTAAAACATTAACAACTTCTTAAGAAGTCATTGTACTCATCATTATAAACAACTTTTACTATGGGACCAAACCAGAAATCGTGAAAAAAAAAATCCGTTGTTCCCTACATTTTGACGAGTTATACGAACATAAATGTAGGTAAAGGCTGATTTTTTTTTCGCGATTTCAGTTTTGGTCCCATAGTAAAAGTTGTTTATAATGATGAGTACAATGGCCTCTTAAGTGATCGTTAGTGTTATACCAATAACCCTATACATCGAGACTCCTGCGTGCCTCGGAAATCACATTATGACAGGTCCCGGTTGTCATTAGTAGATCTTTCACAGTCGTTACGGGTAGTCAGTCAATCAGTCTTCTTACTAAGAGGTATCGTGTGACCTGCTCCATGTAAAATACTAACATTCAGCTACATCCGGTTAAACTGGAAGCCAACCCTAGCATTGTTGTTAAACTGGAAGCCAACCCTAACATTGTAGTTAAAAAGCTAGGCTGAATTATTTTGACCTAACTAAGCATGTAATTTACTTTGCTTTGGAATAAGAATTAAACGATTCTCCAAAATACAAGACTATGAATACCCAGAATATTTTTTGTGGTATGTTACATAATGTGGCTAGGAAAGAAGTGAAATATGGTCCATTCTATGATTATAAGTTTCAGAAAATCATCGCAATATCACTTTTGAAGAATCTGAAATGATAAGAAAGCCATAAGTTTAGCCTATGAGCACAATTAGCTCACCTTAATCTTATACCCCTTGGGAGTGCGCAATATGAGGTAGTGCGCGATGCCGGCGGGCGTGAAGTCGCGCGGCACGCGCACGGACAGCGCGAAGCAGCCCGTCTGTGTCGTGCTGCCGCGGACTAGGAACGCACCCACCGGCTGCGAGCTCAGCACTTCTAGTGCAATCTGTAATGTGGATACTAAAGACATGAGTAATAGTTTTCAGGGTATCTGAAGGAACATGGTCACCAACATCACTAACTGGGAAGGAGGCGTTTGGACAAGTTCGAATTTGGCCAATGATTTTTTTTACCTCAATTTATTTTAATCTGAATTTATGAGTCTTAGCTGGAAAAAAATAGAATAAGTCCTGTGATAGGAAAAATAAAGAAGTTGGTTCAAGCCATATCTGGTGAATAAGGTCTCGATCGAAGGTTATCGTGTCCCCAGGGACACGATATTCTTGTCCCTTCTTTTCCATAGAAACCACGCTTTGGAAAGAACAACCAGCGTCATCGTTCGGACTGACCGACCCCTTGACAATTACCTGCCTGTAGGTAAATAGGTTTAAGTAAAATAAAAGGTTTTAGTTCTAAGGTTTTTTTTTTTGGAAAAGGCAGAGAGAGGCCTTTGGCCTGCAGTGGGACAACACAGGCTAATTAGTTAGATTTAAGTTTGAGACTTAGTATTACAAAATGTGTTGGATACTGCTACTGTGGTAAACAATATAACAGTCTATTTCAAGATCCATAAGATATATATAAGATTTATTTTAATTACATCTATGACCCAAATGATCGCATATAATTTATTATCCTTGATCTATTCTGGCTTCCTGGAATTATCACAACCTTTCAGCAATATTTGTGAGCTGAGGATCTACCTCTCTAGGTATGCCACATGGTACGCGGTATGTTGGAACCAACCTTTATGTTCCGTGGTAGCGGTAACCTCTTTGAGGTGCGCGTGGAATATGTACGTGCTGTCCGGCACGGGCCTGGTCCTGATCGGACGGTGAACTACCCATTACTCTCCGTCCGCAGGCCCGCGCCTATGGTGGCCGGGAGTCGTCACGCGGCTCCCGACGCCCGGAGCGTCTCCCGCGGCGGCTGGGACGTGAGGCTCTGTCCCTCAACCATCCCGCCACTTCCTTCGTTAGCATGACTGCTTCGCAGAAGGAGGTGACTGCCTCCCACTCCCTCTCGCTCCGGACCATGGTTTGAACCAGAGCCGGACGCAAGAGGTCGCTGCCAGTGCCGATCGCCTCTACGAGGACACGGCGGTGCTCCGCCCAAGCGGAGAAGACCTCCACCGTATGCTCCACCGTGTCCTCTGGGCGATCCTCGCAATGATGACACCCGGGCGTTTCCTCCCGCCTGATGATGTGCAGGAACCTCCCGAAACATATGCGTCCGGTGAGGACCTGCTTCAGGCGATAGGCGAGAACGCCGTGACGTCTGTCTAGCCACTCCTCAAAGAGGGACCTTATCGCCACCATCGTGGCGAACCCTGCGCTGGGTTGCGACAGTCGCTCTTTCCAAGCCACCATGAGATCGCGCAGAGGGTCCGTCCGCTCCGCCAGAATTTGCCGCGGAAACGGAGTCTCCCCCCTAGCGTAGTGCCTCCGCGCGCCACTTATACAGGCGCCCCGACTACTGGACGGAGGCAGGTCGGCACCCGGTGGCAGCTCGGGCTCAGCTCATGACACGTTGTTGCTGGTGCGACTGCAGGCTGTTGACGCACGGAAGGACATAGCAATATTTGCCAACCCTCACCTCTCTGGGTATTCCGTGTTGGAACCAGGGCGCCTGACGCAGCTCGGGCTCGGCGCGCGGCACGTTGTTGTTGGCGGGCACGCCGCCGCACGACGACGCGCCCGACGACGAGGAAGTCGTGCGACTGCAAGCTGCTGATTCACTGGAAGGATATAGTCATGTGTATGAGTTATTTAAAGTAATAATTCGAGTTAAACAGACAGTGCGAAGATTACATATATAGAAACAAAAAAAAACAATAATCTATTAATTTCTAATCAAATGAAAAAGCAATTGATTGACTGTAGAAAAACTGGAACAAACAGTAAAGTCCGGATAAAAATTCAGCGCAGAAATTGAAAATATCAAACACTATTACATTTTGCCTCATTGCAGCACAGAAAACTCCAAACTCTCATAAAGCTTTCTTTCAAATACGTGTTCATAATGTTCATTCAACAAAAGTTCTGACGTCATTTGCTCTGTTCTCTAAGCTTAAGTATTAAAATAAAATATTGTTGGGAACCATTCACAAGAATGAAAAGTCGTGACCCAGTTTCCATTAAGCCGCTATCATCGCGGTAATTTAATATACAACTTTTATCAAAGCAAAAAGTAAATAAAATGGACCCAGTCCCGCATCTCTCGTTACGGAATGTTTTAAATCTACGGAAAAGATTTTATGAAGCCTTTTGTGCAACTTTAAAAGTTTTGGACCGAGGTGTCAATTGGGAATGTATGTTGTTGTATTTTTTCAGACACCGTTCTGTGATAAATGGTTTCCAAAAGTATAAAACTCTCTGCAATGAATTGAAGTTTAACCTATTTGAAAGTAGAGTAACGTTTTTTAAAAAAACAGGAGAATTCTTTAAATAATTGATAAAAAAGAACTTGAAACCATTTACAAACATATTCGATTACCTTCTTTTCTTTTATGAATTTAATTTGTTCCTCGTATTTTGGGCGGATTCAAATGATTTTGGACGTCTTCGTTCTTCGTCTTTTTTACGATTTGCTAACGCTATAGGAGTTTTTGCGCTACGGAGAATGAACTGTAACTCGTAAAGTTTTAGGCAGAATATTTTCGTTACACGTCGATGGGGTCAATCCTCATTACAGTCATGTTTTAAACTATCAGCCGGTTGTGGGATTAAATACTTTACCCACCTATTCTTCATATTGTTACACCTCCTGAAGTCCACATCTAGATCCGAGTGCATGAGGTGCTCGGTCCGCCGGGGCGCGGCGGGCACGGCGGGGGGCTCGCGGTTGCTCTCCCGCGTGCGCGCCTCCGCCTCCGACGCCTCGTTGATGTAGCCCCCGTTCATGCACAGAGGCAGATTTGTGGGGCTGCAAGTAGGAATACGTTGGTTGTAGGTACAGTCAAAATGAGAATAGAAAAATCCTTAGGCAGTACATGAAAACGGGAAAATTGATACAACCCCAAATGGATGATGGACCAGGATGAAAGAATAAAAGACACATTAAAAAAGAAGTGCCAAAATCTGCTAAACACCAATGCTAAAGCTATCGATGTGCAAGATAGCGTCTTCTTTTCATGATTTGAAGAAGCAACCACCCTAAAGATTCTGGTGGCGTTAACAATAATGACGTAGACTTTATTCAGCCTAATTTAATTCTGAATATTCACTAGAAACTATTATAAGTAGTGATGTTTTATTCCCAGGAATATATTAACAGATTTAGGAGTTTTTGGGGTTTATTGACAGATTTAGGTATACTGACAGCAAAGTCCTTTGCAACATTGGTCACAATCACAAGTTACAAAATGGAGTAGTGTCATAGTTCAGTTGCAACTTACGTGGTGGGTGTGTCTGCGACCAGAGGCGTGGAGTCATCGTCTGAGGGCTGCAGCAGCGCCCCGCTGAGCCCCATGGCCAGCCTCTTCATAAGAGGAGGCCTCTCGCCTAGGCGCCGGTAGCAGTTGATCTCCGTGGGGGAGTTTGATTCCTCCGAACTGCTGGGGCTCGGCTCGTTTACTAGCTTTGATACACCCATTATGTTGCATTTCGCTGGAGACCTGCAAAGTTATTGTAGAACATTGGTTTAGCCGGTTATAAAGAAAGTTAGCGGAACCAGACATTATCCTCTTTCTGGAGCTGTCATCAAACCGACCTATCTTGAAACGCTTTAAATAATGGTTGTTAATGGTTTTATACTGTGCCTCTTAGAAAGTTATAAAGAAATTAAAGACATTTTTTGTGTGCCACTCAGTATCCTCAAACATAGTAAAAAAGGCCTTTTATCTCTGTATTAAGGAACCATCCTTTAACTACAGAGGTCGTTCTACAAATTGAAATTCCTTAACTGGAACTTCTTGCAGCGTACTGCATACGAGTCCATACAATATTAAACGACATTGCACTGCATGAACGCCGCAGTAACTCGTGTTGCATACAAATCTACAAACTATGTTACTGCAATACCAATTTAGGTCATAGTGTCGAAAATTGCAGGTGCTCTGAATAGTTTGGGATTGAACCAGTATTTTACAAAGTGCCCCCAATTTTAGTAAATGCTGCTGCCTTCAACTATGTGGACACTTTAAAACCGAATATAAAAAACTACGTACCTATAAAGAAAAATAAGGATGCCTATATAGAGGCACAATATTAAACAAAACACATCCAGTGTTTCCATCTCACATCCCAGCCCATGTAGGAAACCTCCCCACCCCCTCCTATTTCATTGGTAGGGTTCCGATTTCTTGATCTTGATCTGGGACCTCTATTCCAGATTCATCATGACGTTCGCAAAGTACTCGTATATAATTGTAAGGATATCTGAATATTCGTATAAGCGCATTCCTTGGGGAGGTAAAGAAAGCGGCATTGGGTGCAAATCCCACCCACTCGTCATGCTATCTCTGTCAAATGAACTTAAATATATATAAACTTCAGGTACCTGTCGCTACAGTAGTGGTGTGTGAGACCGGGCAGGGTGTCGGGCGTGCGCACGCCAATGCCACGGTCGCTCCCGCTTAGCTCCTTGCTCTGAAACAACACAGAAACTTCATTACATGCCATACATTTCTATGTTGTGTGTAAGAGGATTAACTTTTAATTTCCGTATAGGCCTGTCACAAGTTGAGTATGTATGTCAAAGTATATGCTGTGCCAACCTAACCTAAAGTAAGTCATTCTAGCCTTGAGATCTAGCCGGATAACAATATTATACTGAGTTTCATTAAAACCTGGCTGGTCAATAATGTATTGAATTTGGAACCTTAACAACAAATTTGTATGAACACATTAACACAAAAAAAAACGAGAATCGAATTGCTTTTTATTGTTGCCTCACGTTAGGTGTGAAAAGTAGAGTATTCTCCTCGGGGATAAAGGTGTCTTTGTCTTGGGCAAACATAGCGCTTGTGACATATAACACAGCTTTATCCCCATATCCGAAAAATCTACTATTATCGATTTGTCAACTTAAGCGATGGTTCACCTTATATTATAGCACAGCAAATAGGTATATAAAAACTTTTAGGTTTGAAATTTGGTCTCTGCCCTAAACCGGTCACAATGTTCGTCAAAATTCTTGCTACAATGTTTTACAACTTATCAAGTACATATTACTCAATATTTACTATGGAATGCTACCTTGTGCAGCAATATAAATGGTCCACTATGATTACTGATACCAGGCAATACATTTCTAAGTGCTGACAGCCTCGAAAGGCCGTTCAATGAAGGACATTCTTCGATAATAACTCAATACAATGGGTTTTCAATATTTAGACTCGATTACTGCTCGATATAACCGCATTCCACGTTAAGAATGCAGTTACATCCCAAGAAGTAAAGAAGTTCCATTACACACAATTTACAAAGACGTTCGAGATCATCTATCTTAAATTAGGAATTGCTGTTATTACAGTGTGTGCATGACAGTTATGATGATTTTTTGTTCTATAACTTTCTCTATATTAAGCACTTATTTAAAGAAAATAATATTGTTGATCAGTCCCTTTAAGTTAAGAGTATGCCGAGATCTCCAATGGTGTGCTCCATTACATAAGAGTTAACCACCAGTTTAGCAGACCGGTTATTTGTAACTTTATTGGTGCCATGTCGCTGATTAGAAGGTTTTCTGACCCTGAAGGTTTTCAGTTTTCATAGTTGCAGATGTGTTACCAGTCTGTGATGACGTTTGAGAAATTCTTTCAGCACACATTCATCCTGCTGCTTCTAAATCGCGTTGTCAGTGGTCCTTCGGTGTCACCCAATTGCCTGGTTATATCGCTACAATATAGCCGGTATCTTTTACCGCGACATTACGACACGATACCGCATATTACCGCACATTACCGCGCATTACCACTCTTATTCATACCGCATCTGAATGGTAACGCGCAGTTAGCAGACTATTGACTGTTACAGATGCAGTAACTCCAGACGTGTAATTTACACACCGTTAAGTGCAGCTCTGAGTTAGAATGAATTGAAAACTATCCTTATATTAAAACCTGTACCTACACTAACAGATCATCATCTGCCTAGCCTTTTCCCAACTATGTTGGGGTCGGCTTCCAGTCTAACATGATGCAGCTGAATACCAATATTTTACATGGAGCGACTGCCTATCTGACCTCCACAACCCAGTTACTGGGTAATACGATACCCCTTGGTAAGACTGGTTGTCAGACTTTCGGGCTTCTGACTACGCGCAACGACTGTCAATGATACAGGCGGGACCAACGGCTTAACGTGCTTTCCGAGGCACGGAAGGGTCACGGTATGTAAAGATGGTCACCCATCCACAGACCAACCGCGGCAAGCGTAGCTTAACCCGATCAGTCGAGCTGTGCGGCTATTATGCGTGCGGGCCAGCCGCAACAGTATCCTGAAGGCTTTTGCTGAACGCTTCGACTGTCAGTACATGAACCACTGTTGCATGGTTCACGTACTGACTAATGTTAAGATATTGTTTTGATCGTATTGTTGATTTGATTTAATTTTATAATAATTTTAATTTGTGTTTTTAATTTGACTTTAATTATATTTAATTTTAATTTGTGTTTTTAATTTGATTCTAATTTGATTTAATTTTATATAATAATTTTAATTTTTGTGTTTTAATTTTTATTCGAATTTGTTTTAATTTTATTATAATTTTAAATTTTGATCTTAATTTTAATTGTGATGTTGACTTTAATTGAGTTATTGATTTAAATTGTACACCATGATCCTAAGTTGATTGAGATAAATAAATAATAATAATTATTATTATTATTTAGCCACGGGCCCCTCCACACCCGGGCCCCCGGGTCCCTCGGGCCTACACTGACAGATAATTCTCAAATTATAAATTCATAAATTTTACTAATAGAATAAAATAACTAATAGAATTTATTGTAAATAATTGTCATGGTAATAGAAAATACTCATGATATAAAATTTATCAATGCACTGGTTGTTGTGCATCGTCTTTATGAAATCTCTATTCAACGTCAATCAAAGTATTAATTTATTATTTATTAAGGGGCTTACATGAGCTAAAGCGCGGTCACTGTCGGACTGCATAGAAAAGAAAGAGATGCGCGATGACACAACGCTGGTAATTTATTGCAAAATATGAAGCAATTATTTAATTACCAAAAATCTATTGTTTGGACGAAAAAATTAAAACACTTAGTATTTAAGTACGTTGCTTGTAGAATAATCTGACAAAAAATCAGAATGATTGTAAGTATGTATATTAGTATGGTTTTTATTGTAAAAAAAAAGTTTTTAGAGGTATATTCACGATTTTTTTCTATCGTATCAAATTAGTTGTATTATGTTTTCAAAACACTATCTACTTAGCACATATCCTGAAGAATATCATATATTTTTCTGATTTTGTTTACTGTAGTCGATCATATACTTTTATTTTTTCTAAAACTTGCGTGTTTTGTGTTTAGGTCCTGTAAGCCCCTTAACAATCGATAAAACAGTTGGAGTTATAACCCGCAATGATCTCCGAGGTAAACCACTAGCAGTAATAGCTTATTGAGACAATAATTACACCTTAAATGATTATATTAAACTCCTATAAGTTTCGTTGTTATTTTCTAATGTTTTCTTATCATCCATTAAAACTAAAAAAAACTAAAGTTAACCACGGTAACCCATTATTATGTCATAGTTAACCATTACTAGAAAATGAATAACTCTAAGCACCATTCCAAAGCTTTCATTGAACAAATAACATTCCCAAGACAGTTACATTTGCGTCATAGTTAAGTACCTACATAAATCAAAATTAAAACAATAGAGAGGCTTTTAAACGATAGTTATATCTCAATTATTTTAAAAGGTTGGTTTTAACCTTGCTTGAGCTAATAAATGATCATTATAGACGGGACGGGGCCTGGGATGGAACTTGAAAAATAGGTGTTTGAAGAAACTATTGCCTTCGCCTTACCTCAAGTCTGCCCCCATAATAGTGTGTGATAGGGACAGCTGCAGCTCAGACCGAAATTATCTCAAAAATTTTGACGAGATCGACGTTTCGTATTACCCTTTTTTCTCCTCGAAAACTGAGCCGATTCAATTATTTTTTACATTAACATTTTAAGAAAGAGTATGTTGTCTGGTAGTCCTCTAATCACGGCGGTAAAAATAGGGCATTTTTTGTAATTTTTAGAGGGTCATATTTTCTTTACTAATTAGTTACTGAAAAAAAGAAACTGACAGGGACGTGTTTACAGCAAACTTTGATTTTATGAAAAAAAATTTTTGCTTTTTATACACTATTCAGGAAGAAAAAAGGGGAATACATTTGTTCGGAGAATCGCACCTCCCTTTTCCCTTAAAAGTTAAAACTTTCCTTTCATGTGGTAAGTAAGTACCTGCCTACAAATCGTAACTGAACTTGGTTCGCGATTAAAACACTATACTATAATGACACTGATGCCTAATCTGAGATGCAGTATTCACTCATTAAGAAAGTATCCTATATAAAAAATCAATCTACTGCAAGTCGTGTACAATCAACGATTGTTATACAGCAAATTGTGTATCCAATAACTCTGATGACAACGCGTGCACCGTTTAAGGACAATAACAAAGATCTGGGACAGAATTAGAAGTACACTAAAGACTTATACATACCCTCATATATTGATTTGAGGAATGTTAATAGCGACGTGTTTGTTCGCGTGACGCCTCGCATCCTGCCGATGCCACAAATAAGCCATGTTGTGATTCCGATATCCGTCCCCCTCGCTAATGTTCATGCATGTAGACCAAACTGTTTGCGCTGAAGGTGTAAATTAAATTATGGTGATTGGGATTTATTCGTTTGTTAGTTTGTATGAGGATGATTTCGTTAAAAGTGTTTTACATGAGTCTATATTAATAATATCATGCTGAGTAGTTTCACCACATTCTATGTATAAGTACGTGCTTAGGGTGCCTCCACCCGAGCAAGTACATATGTCAAGTACTGAAAGTAAACTATCCAGTAATAACTAGGGAAGTTATATGAACCCGTTGTAATGGATTCGATAGTGAAAGTCACAAACTTTTTTTTCCACAATATCAGGGGCAAATGTTAACCAACCTTAAAAGGCCGCCACGCGCCATTGTGCTACGAGTAGTAGAACAAAGACGTTAAAATCACAATTAATTGAATAAGCGACAGTCTCCAGTAACTGGCTCAACAAGTCGACAAGTTTGTAGAAGTCGTCGAATTATGTAACCTATGAATTTATATTTAGAGCTTCTATTGTGGTTCTGCTGTTTCAGGTTTTATTGAATCTAAATGTAGAAATGATTTGGGAAAAGAGACTCTGAATTATAATGATAATGAAGGCGAAGATTATGCAGTGTGTTGTGATTCCATGCGACAATTTTTTTTTATTTTTTATTAGCCTACTTTGTCCCACTGCTGAGCAAAGGCCTCCCCCAAATCCTTCCAGGCATCCTTTTTCAGAGCCACCTCGATTCAACCCTTGAGGTACGCGTCTAGGTCGTCTCGCCACCTCTTCCTGGACCGCGGCGGTGCCGTCCATCCTCAAGCACCCACGGAGTGTAGACTGTTGCCCAGCGGCCAGTGTGCATGCGGCTGACGTGAGCCACACAATCCCATTATGATTACATTAAACGTGTAAAAAAATTAACTAGGAAAATCCTTGGTTTAAATCCCAGTTGGAACATAATAGTGTAATTGGAGTTTTTATGGAGCTAAATTGCAGTTCAGTGAAACCACTCCAAAATCACAAAACACGGGCAGAGGACGCGAGTCTTCTCAGATTAATGACGGAAAAAATAAATAGGACTAGTAATTAAGTGTCAATAAAAGAATCAGTCCAGTCCTGATTACGTTCACCTCGATTTGATTTAGAAATTGTATTTTATGTATGTTTTATAATTTCTTCACGCCATTACAGACGGATTATTTAGCTATTTATGAGTACCTAATTTTAAGAGAAACGCTTTACGAGAGCGCTTCTGTTTTGGATTTGTAACAAACACATTATAACTTTATTCACTAAACCAGACCAACACAGCCCAGAGATCGCACTGCACAGTGACCTAATTGAGACAACAAACAAAACAACCAGCACACTGGCCTCTAACAAAATGTCAGGCACTCAACCACCCAACTAGACACTAGTAACAGTTAGTCGACCCGCGGGAACAACACTACACTTCACATGCGATCCTAGTGAAAATACGTACAGTTGGTCTGCATGCAGCAGCCACACGGATATACATAGGTAGGACTGATGACTGTCTAGTTTGAAGTGATATTAGAAAACCGTGTATCGAAATGATTATCTCACTTTTCAACGATAAAACATCTTAAAAATCTTCAAATATTTGGTTCTATAAGAATACTAGCCTCTTAGCCCAATTTTATTATCAAAACAATATTTTTTTTGTTCTAAAACTTTTGGAAATACAAACACAATTTTTTGTCTTTCCATACTAACTTAAAAAGCTTATCGTTTGTTTTGATTAGGAAGATGAAAAATTTTAGTTATTTTTTAAACTAAGTACCTACATCTACTATAACGATTACCGTTTATTACTAGCTTCTCCGCGCGACTTCGTCCGCGTGATATTCGTACTTTCCTCCAAAAATTTTTAAAATGTATGTTTATGATCTTTATCATTTATTCAGATAAATAAGTATTCGGGCCATTTTTTAAGTTTATAGATCAAAGGAAGCAGATTTTTCAAATAACCTGTATCCCTGCTGTTCACCCCCACAGGAGTGGAATTTTAAAAAATCGTTCGGTTTGTGTTCATAACTTGACTCAAAGACCCATACCCATTTTCGAGTTAATGGAAGCAAGCAGTAAAATCCACCCTTTAAACTTTATTGCTCTTTTGCACCTTGGTAGGAGTCAATTTTTGAAAAACCCTAAAACATGTTCCTTTTTTATTTTAGTAGTACTGAGTTTCGAGTTAAACCGAGAGCGGGTTACATATTTTTCTAAGCTATCAACTTTGTCACCCCCTGAATCCTCTGTAAAGGGTTTTTTTAAAAACTAAATTTGACAATCTTTATTATTTACTGAGCCAAATATTACCAAGTTTCAAGTTTATTAACCATATAAATAAGATTTTTCATATAAACTGTATTCCCGCTTTTCACTGCCACAGGGCTGGAATTACAAAAAAATCGTTTGGGATTTGTTCATTATTTGACTCAAAGATTATTTATAATACGAATTTTCAAGTTAATCAAGCCACGCAGTAAAGTCCTCCCCTGTATACCCCCCTACCCCTTTTCACCCCGTTAGGGGTTGATTTTCGAAAAACCCTGATACACTTATTCTTTATTTTTGGTCTTAAGTATAAATACCGAGTTTCGTGTAATCACACAGCGCGTTAAAATTCTTCCATACAAATTTTGACACCCCCAATCCCTCTTTAGGGGGTAGTTTAGAAAAACAAAAATGGCAAACTTCATAATTTACTTAGATAAGTATTCGTGCCAAGTTTCAAGGTTATTAACTCAAGGGATAAGATTTTTCATACAAAGAAAATCCCCCTTTTCACGCTTTTAAAGGTTGAATTTCCAAAAACCCCTTCTTAGTGGATACCTACTCTTCACAAAGAACACACGCTCCAAAATTAATGTTTCTAGGACCAGCGGTTTAGGCTGTGCGTTAAAAACAAAATTTCATCCCCCTTTTCACCCCCTTAAGGGTTGAAATTCTAACAACACCGTTGCTTTAGCTTCCAACCATAAGCCTAGATAATAAATTTAGTGATTTTTACTTCAAAAATTAAGGACTTTGCATACACAACTTCATCCCCTTTTTAACCCTTCGGGGGTAAAATTATCGAAAACGCTGAGACACGTATAAGTTAATTTTCAATCTTCAGCCTAAACACAAAATTTGAAGATCCTAACTTCAAAACTGACGGACTTTTATATAAACTTCCATCCCCTATTTTACCCCTTTAGTGGAGGAATTCCCAAAAATCCTTTCTTAGTGGATACTTACTCTCCAAGTTTCATGTCTCTAGGACCAGCGGTTTGGGCTGTGTGTTGATATATCAGCCAGTCAGTCAGTTTACCGTTTTATATACTAAATAGAAAAAGAAGATTGAATATAGTTTTAAACTAAGCAATCAGATCAAAACCATGTTTACGAAATTAAAAAAATCTTTCCCAATCACCGAATATATTTCCGACATCTGTTTGCTACCCTAACACACGTTCATATAAAGTATTCAGACGATACAGCCGAAGCTTTCCGCGTGCAGTTCCGTAAATGCTCACACGTAAAAGTTTAGTGGGCGATGTGCTGCACGTCGTGTGGACTCGGTTTATGGCGAATGAAATAGGAATGCAAAGGGAATTGGAGGGGTTTAGAACGGCAATAATGTAGGAAAGAATGTGAACG
The DNA here is from genome assembly GCA_963855955.1 of Luperina nickerlii. Classification (NCBI taxonomy): domain Eukaryota; kingdom Metazoa; phylum Arthropoda; class Insecta; order Lepidoptera; family Noctuidae; genus Luperina; species Luperina nickerlii. The sequence continues at coordinate 24,047,350 of OY979668.1, forward strand.
ATCCGAACAAATAGTTAAGTGAGAGCAGCTTGGATTGGTTAGAATTTTTATGTCATTACAGGCGGCAGGTGTATGCGTAAAATTTGTTCCAGAAAGCCTGAAACACCGTCTTAAACCGTTATGGATAAAATACCTAGTGTAAAATACTAATCATCAATCGCCACATAATTTTGCTTATTGTTAGGAAGATGGAAAAAAATGTATAAATTCAACTTTATGATTTAACCACCAATAATATAGGTAATATTCTTCACTAAATTAGACCCCCCATAACATAACAAACTATAATTACACCAAAGCCCTATTATTATGTATTTACCATAACAGCAATAAACCGCACGAATGATGATCACATTACACAACGATGAGCATGCATCGCCCTCTCCCTCCGCAACACTAACGTGTTGTGAAACCTCAATAATATTAGATCACCCCTTATAATTTCATTACTTGTTTGTAGGGGAATATTCATTCTTATTGCTTTACCAGCTGTTGAATGTTTTCGCTTCGAGTTGATGGAGGTAGAGCTATTTGATCATTATTTGCGCTGGGTTCATTAATCATCGAGTAGCCCGTCGACAGACGAGTTTTGAGTTTCATAACGAATACTGTTTCCAAAGTAATTTCGAAATATTTATAAGCTAAATAAAAACTTTTTCCAAAAAATTAAACAACCGACCGAAAAAACACTACAAAGTGGAAAATAACTTTAATCTCGGAAATCGGTGTCGTTGGTTCTGCATTTTCGTTATTTGGCACGGACTTCCGAAATTATATGGCATTTATTGAGGAGTTCCGTTGTCTGTCTCCGAAACTCACCATCAGACCTTTACGAAATTTAAATGGGACCATTTCGGAATAATCCTCTTTCGAACAGAATTTTGCAAATCCATCTATGTATATTATTATGACGGAGTTAATATGCCCGAACATACATTAAAAAAAACCGGCCAAGAGCGAGTCGGACTGGCGCACCGAGGGTTCCGTACCATCATAATAATATGTTTTTAAGTTTTCATCGGCGAGGCCTATATTCGTCAGAGAATTTTAACACTGCGCACTGCGGTGTAGAATATTGCAATTTTAGGTTAGCGCCATCTCTTGACCGATAATGAACTAATGTAACTTTTGTTGATGATTTCTGAAAAAGTGTTAGATTTGATTTGATCTTGTTTCAGCTATTTAGAGACATCGTTTTATTTTTCTTGTAATCTTTACATAAACTTCTATCACATAGAATTATTTTAATTTTTCTCTTTACAAACTTCGGAGGTAAGGGGGGGGGACAGTGTTTTTTTTACATTTTCCATCAAAAGTCGAAAGCTATGCGGCCTAAAAAGAAAATGTTTGAGAATGTGCAAACTGTGTCGCTCTGTCATATGATACCCCACATGCCCTTCAGATCCCCTTTAAGTCCTTTCTTTCTTATTTCAAATAGCAAACGTCATCTAAAACTATTCCAAATTTCAAGTTGTTAGATATCCAGCTGTGACAGACGGACAGACAGACAGACTGAGTCTCACCATAAGGGTTCCGTTTTACAATTTTGATAAAAAAAACAAACATCCGAATTGGGAACCTCCTCCTTTTTTGAAGTCCGTTAAAAAGTGCTTAAAATATCTTTGAAACAAGAAAACTGTACAATTTCTCAAGGTTGGCTTTATTATGGAACAAATTAAAGAGCTAAATCGTCAGTACTTTAACTTCATAAAACCCATTCCAAACCGTTTTATATGAATTTGAAGAAACTCCATCTGGCAATAAGGTCTTTGATAGACGATACTGGTGCGTTCCGTGCAGACATGCAAACGTGGCATAATCCACAGACAATGACTTGTTATGACTTGTCGCGTCGTCTCTGGCGTAAGGCATTGGAAGGTTGTTGCTTGTTGGTCATATTAGGTCGATGGTTATATAAGCTACACAAGAAATAACACAAGTCAAGTGGGTAATATTATTGTCTGGGTGGCACTAAATATACATAAATAAAAGTATGAAAAAACAAGACATTAAGGAGAAAAAAAAACTAGGATTTTTGCTATAATTATGTTCAGTATAATGCACTGCTTCTCATGCAGTTAATCCTGTTATAAATCATATACAAGTCGCATCAGACTATTATTCAGATCTATAACTGTCTTGATTGCTGAGAAGAACACCATTTTAGTTCTACAGAAAAAAATTTGGTCATGTTTGGATTGCTGATTTAATTAAAACCAGCAAATACTCTTAATTAAGTCGAAAGGGTTATAAACCAAAAGCAGGTCTTAATGTGGACAAACCTTAACAAGCAGTTGGCGAGTTTTAGCGTTGCTACGATCGGCGCACAATTAACGACTGTTCGGGGCAATTATTTCTTTATCTTTATAATGCCTGTTTTTATCGTCCGTACGCGACTAAATTTATTTCATTTGCCCAAATATTTTTAGTGTTTTATTACTTGGTAATTATTTTCTAGATTTTACACAACGTTAGCCTTTTATGCCACGAACGCTGGTTTTGTTTGAAACTATTTTAGTTTCCCGCATTAAATCATAAAGACTTGAACATAATAGTTTTAGACCGAATGTGAATTATTCGACCCAGTTATCGTGATGCTGAGAGCTGAGAGGAACATTTCGAATTCAAATTTTACTCATATTTAATGTTAGAGTTAATATTCTTACATTATTGTCTAAGTTAGATTAAGTTTGGATGTGTTGGGACTGTATGAGGTCTAGTTATAACTGCAGGAGAACCTATGGGAGCATCTGAATGATCTATCTTCTTGACAAACTACGTACAAGAAAATACAAGCTTATAGCCCAACAGAAGTTGGGCTATAAGCTTACTTACTTTCAGAAGAAAGTACTCGATTTGAGACGTTGTCTCATCTGATGCTCAACACGTTTGTTGTTGGACACGTTGAACAAATCATCTTGGTGTCACTATTCGATTGGAGCGAATATTTTTTTCATTTAGATTTCGGAGAAAAGTGAAACCTTAATAAATAGCAGACTAGGCAAGCGACAACAGCAACCAGTACGTATTACTGGAACACTGCTCGATGAAACGAAACTGTCCCCTGAGTTTAAAATGTTCTGTATCCAACCTTCAGCACAATATTTGTGTTCAAAACATTTAATACAATTAGTAGTTCAGCTACAGATGTATATCTTGCTCAGTATATTTATGACTCGCGTGAGAGTGCGCAGTTATGCCCGCGGTCGCGACTGCGATACGCCGACTATGTCTTGCCCAATGTACGTACACTACGCACTACGCACACTGTGCGCGGTATTTTTTCACAAATTATTGGACGCGAACATGCTATTGTACGCTTTTATTAAATTAGAGCCAAGCCTTATCTGTGAGTGGGCGTTTTGTTAATGTTTAGCCTTTAAAACTGTGTATCTATATTATATGTTGGATATTAGTAGAGGCAGCAAAGAGGTTGATAAATGGGGCGCAATTTTACGGTTATTACCTTTTAAACAAATGATTTAGGCAAGGGCTCAATTTTACTTCTGGTCCTCAGACCCTGTGTTATTTTAGTACCGACCTAATTAAATTAACTACAATCAAATTCACTGACGAAAGGGCACGAATATTTGATTTAACAACGGTTTTACATTTAAGATTTCCCTATTAATATACTACCTATTTCAGCACCCGTTTCTCTGAAGACTAGCAAATCATTTTTACGGTCACTTGACTAACCCGATTAAGACGCTTCACTGGCATAATATCCATTTCGAAGAATTGTATTTCGAAGTCATCGTTGGAATTTTCAAAAAAGAATCAAAAGTTTCAATCACAAAATGTTTCAATTTAATAGAACCAAGTTGATTACACTATCTAAAACAAAACCCCATAAACCTTATTTTCCTCGCCGCCACTCCTGCGGGACCTCAGAAGGCCGTGGCCTACATGATTGTCACTCGCAAGGTTGGTGTAAACACAGCGGTCGAGGCCACGTTTTCTATCAACGTATAAACGGACGATGAATTCCATTTCACTAACGTCCCACAGGGATGGTGACTTGCACATGTGAGTTGCGGTGCCAGATAAAGCGATTTTTTTTTGCAATTTTCCAGTCTGAATTTGCCAGAAACAGGGCACATAGGATACACATACATTTAAGATTGACTCCATGTTTCTCTATTAACTGCTGTACAAATACAAGTTAAAAGTTGAATTAACGTCCTTCAAGATACCACTTCTATGTCATATATTATTTTTCTTCAATATTATTGTAAAGAAGTAAGCAAAGAAAGACAGTAACAACATTTTCTTTTCAAGAAAATATTTTGCTATCAAGTAAAATGGAGTCTGTTAAATCATGATAGTGTAACTGGTAATATTGGAGTAATAATAAATGATTAAAACATTTTAATTTTTATTTCTCCCATGATGAGCTCAGTAATAGGCTACTGATGAGCTATAAAGGCCAGCAATCCTCAACAACCAGCAGACACTTTTTATTCTACATTTTAATCATAAAACTGTACACTTCCAATAAATCAAATTACCAAAAAGTAATAAAGACATACTTTATTAATTTCTTCACATAATCCAACATTATGAATTCTAAATAATTTACTGTACACATGTCCGATTGAATAGCCTCATATTTCATGTAGAATGACTGAGTGGCGTGGAGCACATTGGTTTGATGCGTCTCACATTAATATTAACATAAGCTGATTGAATATGGATATCTATTTAGAAATGTATAATGTACCCATTATAGGTTGACCCTTCGAGGCGGAGCTTCTTGCAAGAAAAATTACTGTTAACATTAAGGCGAAAGCGCCAGGCTAGCCCGCGGAATTCTATTTTTTTTAGGTTTTTTGTAATTTGCTGGTCAGTATTAAGTTGTACGTTGATTAATATATGAATCGCGGCCGTAAGAAATATGTGTTTACAGAATTATAATCATTAAAGTCATCAACACAACTCTCTAAGACCACGTAAGTCCAAAGAATAACTGCAGTGCGATTCTGTAACCATCTCACCGCGAAAGCTTAGGCGAAGTGAGCGTGGAGTGAGCTGTCAATAGTGTCAATTCCTAGCAACAACAAACTCACATCACCTAAGTTTTCACGGTGAGATTTTCACAGAATCGACCGGCTGTTTCATGAAATCATCATTCTTTGGACTTACGTGGTCTTAGAGAGTTGTGTTGATGACTTTAATTATTATAACTCTGTAAACACATATTTCTTACGGCCGCGATTCATATATTAATCAACGTACCAGCAAATTGCAAAAAACGTAAGAAAATTTGAATGTCGCGGGCTACCTTAGCGCTTCCCCCTTAAGTCAAATATTAGATAATCTCTTAACTTCACTTTGAAGTTCAATGTTTGTGGAGATGCGAATTTAAAACAAGCGAATTCGCTTTCGGCTACTTGAGTGAGATTCGAAGTGAACTTTACACAACAACACTATAGTCGATCTGCGCGGTGCGCGCTCATTGCGTGACCCACTAACAGTAGCTATGGCTTTGATTTTGACAGTTCAACCACATTCATTGCGTCATTTGACAGTTCAACCACATTCATTGCGTCATTTGCGTTGTAGAGCAGACAAATTTTTCGTACGATCGAGCAATGGATTAGAAGTATAGTATCCTTTAAAATTATTCAGATTGTGATTGTGTGTGTTACGCAATGGGGTGCTCTGTAATAATCTAAAAATCATTGAAGTGGGCTGTCATCCCCTGACACTAGGGATTGACAGCTCACATCAAACTTACTTCACCTAAGTTTTCACGGTCAGATTTTTGTAGAATAAACCGGCTGTACCTACTCTTGAATGTATTTAGTTCATAGTTAGTTACATCGTTAGCCGCGTATCTAAATATAATGGGTACTCATAACTGGACTTAGTGAGGAGGCTTAAGATGCAATTAAGCTAATTGCTTTCTCTAATGTACTGTTCGATGGATTAGATTTTGTTCTCAATCTTTGGATGCTACCTTATTTGAGGGCTTGTAATTGCCTACCTGATACAAAACGTACCTAATTGCTAGACATTATAATTTTCCTTGATACCACCGAAAAGCTTGAAGATAACAAAATGTTAAACTCAATCTGTGCAAACTGTTGTACCTACCACGAGAGGCATGCAACTGACTATGCGCGTGAATAGCAATTTGTTTATGATCATATTGAGCGATGATCGCGATTTGGAAGTTCAGTAAAAGACAAATAGGTATTATTTTGAACTTGCAAATATTATAATTTATGTTAGTAAGAATCCTTGAATTTTTATTCTGTTAGATAGCGTTAATAGCTCTATGGGTAACTTCCAACGTATTTACAAACGCTTTAAAGTGAATTTATATGACTACTAGCTGCGCCCCGCGGTTTCACCCGAATAAATTTCGATTCCGTGGGAATATCGGGATAAAAGTTACCTATATATTAACCCAAGGCGTCAGCTACCTCAATACCAAATTTTATCAAAATTGGTTCAGCCGTTTGAGCGTGAAGAAGTAACAAACATATAAACACACACACACACTCACAAACTTTCGCCTTTATAATATTAGTGTGATAACCAGAACTCGGATAAGCCGGATATTGAGTCGCTCTACCTGGCACCACCCACACGCGGCCGGCGCCCAATATCGGTCATTTATCGGCGGGTACCAAATCGGCCGCGCGCTTTTTGTTTGCCCGTTAGTGGCCCTGAACACGAAACATCTAGATGTACATAATCAGTATGGTCAGAAGAACCACTCCTCGAAAAGATAATATAGGCTTCTGAAGACACCCTTTATTCTACGTTTGATGCGCTGATAGGCAGTTTGTTGTGCAATTTCTTCTTCCCAGCTAAAGCACTAGGAATAGGTGAAGGGCGGGCGTTTAGGGGGATTGTCTTTCGACGTTCAAAAAATGCTGATTCTCAGACAAGTTTGAATAAATGATTTTTGATTGGTGTATGGGCTTGCCATAAAGTCAGAGTCAGAGTTGGGTTCACTAAACAAACATAATGCTTTTCATTCGCATAGTTTTACATGAGTAAACTAAATATTCACCTTTGTAGTTCTTTTACTAAAAAAAGTAATATTATGGTAGTACCTAGTCTTTAAAATGAATAACAGGTAAATATTTCTACTATATACTATTGCAATCTTCTTTTTTCTCTTTCCAAAGTCGGCCTAAACCTCCAAGAAAATGTAAATAGCCTACAAAACAAAACGCACGAAGTTATAAACATTTCTAAAAACAAGTTGGAGCGTGTTCCATTATAATTTAAACAGTCTTAATAATGGGCATGCCGTCTGAAAGTCACTTTCGTTGAGAATGGGATGGGTGTATAGGATTTAGCGCAAGTGTGAGAGGTATAGAAGGCAGGCTCGTGCGGATTGGCGTGCGAGAAGGCAGTATCAGCGAACGGGGCAAGCTCGACTGCTCGGATTTAATTATCGGGACAGCGGGACAAAATTCCACATTTAGAAAGTGTTTCACGTTGTTTGAACTTGCCTAACTAGTGCTGAACTCATTCTAACGCAGGTATTAAAGGTCAATATGGGTGTCACCTCCTAAATATGGAATTATTTTGTCGTGATTTGAGAATGGACAAGTGTGGGTCGGAAATGTGGGTTTGATTTATTCGTCTTAATAAATTTTATGGTATTTTCTTAACTGTATGTTTAAGGATTTTTTCGGATAATCTCGGGTTACATTTTTGCAGTGTGTATTTTGTGGAAGGATTATAAACAGAAGTTAAAGAAGTTGTAAATTAAGTTGAAATGAAATGGACCACACCATTTCTTTTCAACTTAATTTACAAGTTCTACTTAAAGTATCTACCGTTTTTCTAAAGCTTGTACAGACGCCAGCACATTAAACTACCCGAAACTGTCAAATTTTCCCAATCAACTTTGAACCTTATGCTTTAGCGATAAAGTTGAAAATCTATTAAAGAAATTTGACAGATTATAGTAGCTTGATGTGCTGGCGTCTGTACAATGAACATTTATTTTCACTGCAACAATGTTGCCAAGTTAATTTTCATCAATTAATTCTTTGCACTTCCAAGAGAAAATAAAAGCTTTTTCTAGGACATGTCAGCTTAAAACTGTCTTCAATGAAAATGTATACAGTGTAGTTTTAAGAGCAAAGCGCGAAATGCAATAAAGCAACATTATCTGTATATTTAGACAGTAAGACTGCAACATGCACACTAAACTTTAAACCCAATTTAAGCGGAATTGTGACAAACCTAATTTTGACGTGTACAGTCAACCGCACGTTGGTGGTAACAATTTGACACTGACATGGCCTTTATGTCGTAGCAGTAAGGATAGTTTTTATAATGCAACTGTTATCAGTTTATCACTGATGTGTGCATAAAAATATTTTTTACAGCATAATAATATGTAACCACTCTAATAGATGCAGTTTTCATTTTCATACAATGTTTTATGAACACTGCACTGCAACTGATAGTTTTCCTCTTACTGCAAAGCTTAGCTGATATATTATTAGAAAATAATATATCAGCTTCGCAAAGTAAACACTTAAGGGCGATGAACTCAGTGCGTTAAAGAAATAATAAAATAAAATTAGGTTTATTTATCTCCACAAATTACATTCTTATACATATTAAGTTGACAGGTATTTCGACAAATTTTGTAGGAGATCTGGAGTCTAAACTTAGCTTAGGTCTGTATTTTAGACCTCCAGGCCCCCATTATATCACATAGTAAAGGTTGTCAACGTGGTACAATAACAAGTGATTGATGGTGTGTATGCCTACATTTATTGTACATACAATATTTCATAAATATATATATAATATAATTAATTATGTAAATGTGCGTAGAAAATTCAATATAAATATTATACGTAAAATACTACCAAACACTTGTCTCACCATCTCCGAGTAGCTTCTCATTGGTAAAAGCCACTCAGACACTGGAACAAGCCCCAAGAATATAATGAATAAAATAAAAATTATAATATTTATATGTAATAAATATACGTTACTTTACTACCTCAAGGACTTTTCCGTTTCTGCGTAGCTTCGATTTAGTAACCATTTGATTGTTTTTTTTTGCTTGAAATTTATAATAACTATTATTATAACTATAGGTATTAATTATTATATTGAACAATTCGCCTCCTCGGAATGGGAAAAATCTTTGCGCAAAGGAGGTATTAACGGCAGTTGACTCACATATTGCGTAGTTTCTCCTGGAGATGGCTATGCGTTTTTTTTCCTTTCTTCAGGTAAGTCGGAGTGTTGAAGAAGTACAGTTAGCAATATGCACAGCTGGCGAACCGTTAGCGCTTGAGTTTCCTCATGAAGTTTTGAGGTGGAAAAAAAACGAGGTTTGGATAGACTCACTTTTAGTATCATCCTTTGGGCTCTTTCGACTGTTATCATTTTAGTTTTGCATGCTCCTCCCCATGTTGTGATGCAATAACTAATGATTGATTAAAAATTAAAAACGAAAGGTTTAAAAATAAAAAGTAAAATGTGTCGCAAAGTTTTATTGTAGGTGCGTCTACAATAGAACTTTGTCCTTTATCTAAATAATATACCAGGAGAAAGTTTAGTTGCTAGGGCTGGCTACTATATATGTAGATTAAAGGGCAGAAAGTGATAGGATTGGAGATTCTCATCTTAGCACCCCAAAAAAAGAAGATAATAATGAATGACTTGGCTTTTCATTTCGCAATAGACGTAACGTAAGAAAACATGTCATCGTGCCGTCTATTGTATATGCATGAATAAAATATGCATGTTGAATGAACAATATGCCTTGTTGCACATGCACATAGTGTGTACGACATAAATCTTACGAGCTTTTGCAAGTCATCATGATACTCGACAACGTCAACCGTCAAGATATATCGTGTTCGTCAAACGTGACATGTCATCTGTGGTTTGGAGTTATTATTATCGTCTAGTGACAAACAAAAGAGTGCCCCCACACTATGATTTTTTTGGACTATAGAACAAAAATGTGCTCCAAAAGTGATTATCCCACTAGGGAAATTCGGGAGGTACCCAATATTTGGCAACCCTAACAGTAGAAGGAAGGCTTCCCATAAATCACTTGTTATCTGCGCGCGCGTCAGGCCGCGTGCCCGCGCGCACTAAACACCTTAATTTCCAAGTAATTAATTAAATATTTCCACGTCATTCTGATTCTTATAAAAACAACGTAAAATACCTTCTTAATGGGCACTTGGGCACTTGGATTTATTTTTATCGTTCAAATGTTTTAAAAGTAAGCGGGACTCGCCGTTTTAACACGATTGGAAGAGATATGCATCCAATTGCTTTTTCGATTGGATATTCGATACATAAGTTTATGATATTGTGTTGTGTTTATTCGCGATTAGACAACCACCATTATAATAACGATAACACCGCAATTCATTCAATTAGAATCATCAAATAACAATAACATACAACCTCAGAAATACAAAACACAGCAACACCTTTTCAACAGCCAATCAAAACTATCACCAAACAATAGAAACTCAAAGACCAACTCCGGTGTGAAATCCAACAATTTAATTACACAATAGGAGCCGGACGGCCGGCACCCGGCAGCCGGACAGCCGTTGTCCGGGACGTGGTTGTAAATCGAGCGGCTTCGGACGGCGCCGCCAGGCCGGCCCCACGCAAAATGAGTTAGATTATAGACCGCTCAGTCCGAAACAGAGCCGCACATGTGCGGAATTAGGATGAAACAGGAAATATGAGGATGTTTCATGTTTTATTTGTGTGTTTGAATAAAATATCTGTTTCATGTCAGATTGTATATCTAGGACAGTTACATGAGCCTCCATGAGAAAGTAAACGTGAGGTTCAGTATAATACAAACACGAAGCTTGGCAAACAACTGAATGAACTGAAATTAACTGAATGTTCCCTTTTTTATTTGATTGAAGTGCAACAATAGCACTTCACTTTTCTTTAATCGTATATAACTTTTATCCCTGACCAACTAACACTACGAAAAGCACATTCAATCAATTGCGACCCAAGGAGTCTGTCACATAATAATGGGCAAGAACATAAAACCTTGTGCGAAACAAACAAATGTTATGTTAGCGTCAAACTTGCTGCGAGTTCGGTGATTTATTGAAGCCGTTTTGTCTTGTTTTCCCTAAATCTCTTCTTTCAGTTAACTTTATAAATCACATTAGCCCGGATATAAGAATAATGAAACATTTTTCAAGTCTCATTAAGAACGTTTACCTGTCGAAGAGATTCGGTAAAACTTGCGAGTTGCGGGACACTCGAGTCGTAATCATTAGCAGCGTCGATAAGTTGCCGAGTTTTATCTCCAGCATCTACTTGAGGAGTTTGGAGCTGTTTGAAGATGCTCAGACTTCCCTAACTATTGTTATTATAAAGTTAGTATCCAATCTCAATGTTTTGATTGCCCAAAAAGTAATTTGAAAATCTTACAATTATTATAATTATAACACATAAAGATGTTATTTTCTATATCTGTTTGGCGGTTAAGCTCGTCCGCGTCGGCCTTGGAATTAAGTAAAGTTCTAGATTTTTTCTCGTACACAATTAAATACCTACTTCTAGAAGAAAAACCTAAAAAAAAGAAAACGACCCTCATCCAACATTGAGCTGCTACTCAATCTTGGATGAGGGTCCTTTCCAGAGTTCGACTAATTTTGAACTTCTTTTAAGGTTCATAAAATATGCTCCAGGCTATCCAAAAGATACTTCCATCACAAACTTGTAGGTACTTCAATAATAAAGGCCACAAAAACACTTGCCTTGTTATGTTTTTTTAATGGCACAACAAAGATAATTATACTTCATTAAGTCAACCTTACTTCCAACACAAACCTCCAACTAACCCAAAAAGCTAACCCCATCATCCCAAAAGCAAACATGGGCGCCTCCTCACACCTAGCTTCACCTGAGTAGTTAGTTCATAACGTATCATTACCGCGCGCTGCAGGTAGACCGGGAGCTCGGATCGTTTAGCGCCACTAATCATACACTCACTCAATTGATAGCTTTACATTTAATACTCTGCTTTGTTTATAACAGGTTGAAGTTTGATTGATTGTTTAAAGATGATGGGTTTATTTTTAACTAAGTGTCTTGATTTATTCGAAATTATAGGTTCAGGTGTGAACGTTTAGATGAGTGTGCTATGCAGGCCTTTTTTATTTGTGGTTTATTTGTGATAGACACACATAAATAGAGCACAAACAAAAAATCTTAAAGATACCTAGTAAAGATGAGATATTATTAACACAATTTCATAATAAATAGTAGTACATCCGATGGCAGTAATTCTCAATATCATTCGTTATAGAAGTCAATATGAGTTCCCCTGTAGGTAGGCAGGCTAGTAAAAATCGCAGCGTTTTATTAATACTGTCACGGGACACATTATTCACATGGTATCCAAATAAACTTTCGCTTATAAATAACGTCACATAAATAGATGTAAAAATAACGCCTTTGTATTATCAGTTTCTTTCGAAACCGGTTTGTTCAACTATATCTTAAACACTATTGTGTTTAATTGTTACGCTGAAGTATTCTTCAGCGTAACAATGTCACATCGATTACGGCCCCACCTGTTCTTACCGCACAAATAAAGCGATTCACTTTGCAATATAATTTTTCTTCAACATATAAAAGTATAAATTACCATAATGATTGTCACCGCACAAGTTACGCAATTATTATCTTAACTACTGTAAATTACTTGGGGCTGGAACCGAGCTCCTATAATGTCCTATAATGTATGAATAATATAAACTTTCATCAGTATGTTGCAAAATATTCAAAAACTTTTAAAAGTGTGTGCCAAACAGCTAAGGCACTTTATATTAGCAATAAAATAAAATCAGCTGATGATAAAATAAAAACTACCTGGCAAATAATAAATAATGAAACAGGTAGGAAAAAACAGCGTAATACTGAATTTAATTTAGAGACTGCACATGGCCTCATCAACTCAGATGTAGAAATAGCTCAGGAATTTGAAAACTTTTTTGCTAATATTCCCCTAAAAACTACTGAAGCTTTAAATTCATCCCCCACGCTCTCTGCTGCCTTACTTAAAAAGAATGTGAAGGCATGCCCTTTGGAGTTTAGGTTTCGGCATACAAACCCCCAGGCTGTCATAAAAGTTTTTAAAGATCTTAACATTAAATCAACAGAAGATCTCTGGGGAATGTCTGTAAAAGTATGTAGATCTTTCATCGAAACCATTGCGCCCTATTTAGCTTTCATATTTAACACCAGTGTTGACCAAGGAGTCTTTCCGGATCTTATGAAACATAGTAAAGTAGTACCTTTGTTCAAATCCGGTGATAGTAAAGAACCCAATAATTATAGACCTGTGTCAATTCTGCCAGTTCTCAGTAAAGTGTTTGAAAAGTTGATGCTCAATCAAATGTTACGTCACTTTAATAAAAATTCCATCTTTCATGAACATCAGTACGGTTTCACTAAAGGGCGTTGCACTACTGACGCCGGTGTTACCTTAATAAAGAACATTTTTAACGCCTGGGAAGAAGCACAAGATGCCATTGGAATCTTTTGCGACCTCTCTAAGGCGTTCGATTGTGTAAACCATGAGACACTTCTGATGAAACTGGAGCACTATGGAATTAGAAAAACAGCACTTGATTTGCTAAGATCATACCTGAAAGATAGAAAGGTGAAAGTTCAAGTAAACGGCGTAAACTCATTGGGGTCTGAAATGACAATGGGCGTACCTCAGGGTTCGATATTGGGTCCATTCCTCTTTTTAGCTTACATTAATGATTTACCCCAATTACTTCAAAATCAACCGAAGATGGTGTTATTTGCAGATGACACATCATTGATCTTTAAAATAGACCGACGGTCACAAAATCTTGACGTCGTGAATAACTCTATTCTTCAGGTCCAAGATTGGTTTACGGTAAATAATTTAGTACTTAATGAAAAAAAAACCAAATGCATTCGGTTTACATTACCGAATGTTAGAATTAGTGAATGTGAACTCATATTGAATGGCCAAAAACTAGAATTTATTAATCAGACAGTTTTCCTAGGAATCACGCTAGACGAGAAATTACAATGGGGACCTCATATAACATCTATTGCGGGGCGGCTAAGCTCGGCCGCTTATGCTGTTAGAAAGATAAGACAGTTAACAAATGTAGAAACCGCGCGTTTGGTCTATTTTAGTTACTTCCACAGTATTATGTCATATGGCATTTTACTGTGGGGTCGGGCTGCTGTTAATATCATGACGGTACCTTGCCAATTCATTTACGAAAATATTATGTATGTAAGAAAAAATCTACATCTTTTTAATAAAGTAAGTGATAGACATAATTTTAATACTAGAAATAAAGATAAATTAGATCAACCTTTTTTCAGATTATCTAAAGTACATACATCTTTTATGGGGTACTGTGTTAAATGCTACAACAAAATACCTTGTGATATATTGCAATTAAATGAAAGAAAATTTAAAACTCATATTAAAAGTACACTATGTAAACAGGGATATTACAAATTAGAGGATTATATCAAAGATAAGAATGCTTGGAAACATGCTGGTCCTGCTCCATAGGACAATCTAGTGTCTAGACAAAATCAAACTGGTTCCTAATTTAATTTATATATTTTTTAAATTTTATGACATTGATTTTTACAATCTGTGACTACAGTAACTCCCACACTTGTTAGAGTTCTAGAAAGGTCATCTACTTTTCCAATATTTGTAAATTGTAAATATGTGAGCACCATGTATCTATCACATAATAGATTTACCTGTAATTGCTTAATTTTTAACACTTTTTATTATTTTTTTGGGGTAGACTTTTATTCTAGGTGCATCGTCTTCACATATAATTATATTATGTATACAAAACCTTGTAAAACATTTTAAAAGAGTAACGGTGGAGTTTCTTGCCCATTCTTCTCCATACGAAAACTACCTTTTGGAAGGGGCGACTAGAATCAATTCAATTTTACTGTAAGTTTTGACGTTCAAAAGTGCCTTTAATGTGCCTATTTGAAATAAATGATTTGACTTTGACTTTGTCCGACAACTATCAGATACGGGAGGAGACCAAATTAATTATAATGACAGAGATGGCATCATGACATATAAAACTAGTTTATCCAGCGACATCTTAATAATTACTATTTTATTTTTAAAATAGCTCTTAATAATATACTATAATTATCTTCTTTATGAAGATTTGTAATGGTTTTTGTAATGTAAAAATAAGCAGTAGGTTAAAATTGGGGTTTCCAGATCAGATAAGATCTGGAAACCCGCAATTTTCACCATTCATTCATTCATGAGTGTTGTATTCAGAATCCTCTATTCAAAATGAGTGTTGTATTCAGAATCCTCTATTCAAATGAATGTTGTATTCAGAATCCTCTATTCAAAGTGAAGGTTGCATTCAGAATCTTCTATTCAAAATGAGTGTTGTTTTCAGAATCCTCTATTCAAAACGCAATTTTTACTCCTTCATCTTTTCATTTATTCAATTTTATGTTATTCACTTTTTATATATTTAGATTAGATCCTAAAACCTACAGTTTTCACCATTAATTCATTCACGAGTGTTGTATTCAGAAACCTCTATTGAAAAATGAAGGTTGCGTTCAGTATCCTCTATTCAAATTGAGTGTTGTATTCAGAATCCTCTATTCAAATGAATGTTGTATTCAGAATCCTCTATTCAAAGTGAAGGTTGCATTCAGAATCCTCTATTCAAAATGAGTGTTGTTTTCAGAATCCTCTATTCAAAACGCAATTTTTACTCCTTCATCTTTTCATTTATTCAATTTTATGTTATTCACTTTTTATATATTTAGATTAGATCCTAAAACCTACAGTTTTCACCATTAATTCATTCATGAGTGTTGTATTCAGAAACCTCTATTGAAAAATGCAAAAACAGGCCCTGTAGTTGTAGATGGTAGATGCCCAGTAGCAAACAGCTCAAGAGATGTCCAACAGCTGCATTCACCACTTTAAAAAAACTGATGCGTGAAATTTCGTCAGTCGTATTACAACTTTCCTGCAGACCCGTTGCTTGATTTGGTCAGTTTCAAGGACAAGGCCCCTCTCTTTATGATAGACTGTTCAAGACAAAACGATAGTTTGAAAACAGACCCTGTAGATGTAGATGGTAGATGCCCAGCAGCAAACAGCTCAAGAGATGTCCAACAGCTGCATTCACCACTTTAAAAAAACTGACGCGTGGTGCTAAAGTGATCAGGATCGAAGTTTATGATGTAGAAAATTTTCCTGATACCATAAGTTCGCTATGTAATTGTGATGCCGAATTGTGCGTGCAGCATGTAGTTAAAAACATATTCATGTATGATATTTATAAATAGGTTAAAGAAATTGCTGTAAAGGTATCAAATAATATGTCGTAAAATAAATCATAATCCTTATTCGATGATGAAGTATTTTTATTTTAACCTTTCTCGTAACCACCCACATTTAATAGTTCTTTTACGTCACGAAGCGACATCATGTGACTTTTAAATCTTTGAGGGTAAGGTTGAAAGTCGAATAATTCACGTCGCTTCGTGAGATTAAAGAACTCTATCCACATTATAAAATACGTGTAAGTTATTTGATATAGGTATGCACTCTCTAATACAAATAGGTATCAATACTTCATCTACATAACTGAGGCAGCGACACAGTGGCGTATATCAGAAATCCGATGTAAGACGACATCGGAGAATGTGTGAGCGCAATCAACTATCAGAATTTTAATGTGCTGAATCGATGAAATGATGAATGAGTAAAAATTGCGGGTTTCCAGATCTTTCTAATGTGCTGATTGAATGAGTGAAAATTGCGGGTTCCCAAGTCTTATCTGGTCTGGAAACCAAGAGTAACCATGGAGTTTCTTGCCGGCTCTTCTCCATAGGAAACGACCAATTGAAACCGTGCACCTAGCTTCTGACGTTTCGTAAGTGTCCATGTAGGTTTATGTGAAATGAAATATTTTGATTTTGATAGATCAAGACCTCAATTTATTAAAGAAAAAGATTTTAAAATAAAACGAATACAAGTCTCATTTCAATAACTCGAATACAACATTCACTTTCAATAGAGGATTCTGAATACAACACTCATTTTGAATAGAGGATTCTGAATGCAACCTTCACTTTGAATAAAGGATTCTGAATACAACACTCATTTGAATAGAGGATTCTGAATACAACACTCAATTTGAATAGAGGATACTGAACGCAACCTTCATTTTTCAATAGAGGTTTCTGAATACAACACTCATGAATGAATTAATGGTGAAAACTGTAGGTTTTAGGATCTAATCTAAATATATAAAAAGTGAATAACATAAAATTGAATAAATGAAAAGATGAAGGAGTAAAAATTGCGTTTTGAATAGAGGATTCTGAAAACAACACTCATTTTGAATAGAGGATTCTGAATGCAACCTTCACTTTGAATAGAGGATTCTGAATACAACATTCATTTGAATAGAGGATTCTGAATACAACACTCATTTTGAATAGAGGATTCTGAATACAACACTCATGAATGAATGAATGGTGAAAATTGCGGGTTTCCAGATCTTATCTGATCTGGAAACCCCAATTTTAACCTACCTACCACTGTACCTGTTAAGTTGTACAACCGCAAGTAGGTTAAAATTGGGGTTTCCAGATCAGATAAGATCTGGAAACCCGCAATTTTCACCATTCATTCATTCATGAGTGTTGTATTCAGAATCCTCTATTCAAAATGAGTGTTGTATTCAGAATCCTCTATTCAAATGAATGTTGTATTCAGAATCCTCTATTCAAAGTGAAGGTTGCATTCAGAATCCTCTATTCAAAATGAGTGTTGTTTTCAGAATCCTCTATTCAAAACGCAATTTTTACTCCTTCATCTTTTCATTTATTCAATTTTATGTTATTCACTTTTTATATATTTAGATTAGATCCTAAAACCTACAGTTTTCACCATTAATTCATTCATGAGTGTTGTATTCAGAAACCTCTATTGAAAAATGAAGGTTGCGTTCAGTATCCTCTATTCAAATTGAGTGTTGTATTCAGAATCCTCTATTCAAATGAGTGTTGTATTCAGAATCCTTTATTCAAAGTGAAGGTTGCATTCAGAATCCTCTATTCAAAATGAGTGTTGTATTCAGAATCCTCTATTGAAAGTGAATGTTGTATTCGAGTTATTGAAATGAGACTTGTATTCGTTTTATTTTAAAATCTTTTTCTTTAATAAATTGAGGTCTTGATCTATCAAAATCAAAATATTTCATTTCACATAAACCTACATGGACACTTACGAAACGTCAGAAGCTAGGTGCACGGTTTCAATTGGTCGTTTCCTATGGAGAAGAGCCGGCAAGAAACTCCATGGTTACTCTTGGTTTCCAGACCAGATAAGACTTGGGAACCCGCAATTTTCACTCATTCAATCAGCACATTAGAAAGATCTGGAAACCCGCAATTTTTACTCATTCATCATTTCATCGATTCAGCACATTAAAATTCTGATAGTTGATTGCGCTCACACATTCTCCGATGTCGTCTTACATCGGATTTCTGATATACGCCACTGTGTCGCTGCCTCAGTTATGTAGATGAAGTATTGATACCTATTTGTATTAGAGAGTGCATACCTATATCAAATAACTTACACGTATTTTATAATGTGGGTAGAGTTCTTTAATCTCACGAAGCGACGTGAATTATTCGACTTTCAACCTTACCCTCAAAGATTTAAAAGTCACATGATGTCGCTTCGTGACGTAAAAGAACTATTAAATGTGGGTGGTTACGTGAAAGGTTAAAATAAAAATACTTCATCATCGAATAAGGATTATGATTTATTTTACGACATATTATTTGATACCTTTACAGCAATTTCTTTAACCTATTTATAAATATCATACATGAATATGTTTTTAACTACATGCTGCACGCACAATTCGGCATCACAATTACATAGCGAACTTATGGTATCAGGAAAATTTTCTACATCATAAACTTCGATCCTGATCACTTTAGCACCACGCGTCAGTTTTTTTAAAGTGGTGAATGCAGCTGTTGGACATCTCTTGAGCTGTTTGCTGCTGGGCATCTACCATCTACATCTACAGGGTCTGTTTTCAAACTATCGTTTTGTCTTGAACAGTCTATCATAAAGAGAGGGGCCTTGTCCTTGAAACTGACCAAATCAAGCAACGGGTCTGCAGGAAAGTTGTAATACGACTGACGAAATTTCACGCATCAGTTTTTTTAAAGTGGTGAATGCAGCTGTTGGACATCTCTTGAGCTGTTTGCTACTGGGCATCTACCATCTACAACTACAGGGCCTGTTTTTGCATTTTTCAATAGAGGTTTCTGAATACAACACTCATGAATGAATTAATGGTGAAAACTGTAGGTTTTAGGATCTAATCTAAATATATAAAAAGTGAATAACATAAAATTGAATAAATGAAAAGATGAAGGAGTAAAAATTGCGTTTTGAATAGAGGATTCTGAAAACAACACTCATTTTGAATAGAGGATTCTGAATGCAACCTTCACTTTGAATAGAGGATTCTGAATACAACATTCATTTGAATAGAGGATTCTGAATACAACACTCATTTTGAATAGAGGATTCTGAATACAACACTCATGAATGAATGAATGGTGAAAATTGCGGGTTTCCAGATCTTATCTGATCTGGAAACCCCAATTTTAACCTACTAACAAACAATTTTAACCTACTAACCTAGTAACAACGGTTGTAGTAGGTTAAAATTGGGGTTTCCAGATCAGATAAGATCTGGAAACCCGCAATTTTCACCATTCATTCATTCATGAGTGTTGTATTCAGAATCCTCTATTCAAAATGAGTGTTGTATTCAGAATCCTCTATTCAAATGAATGTTGTATTCAGAATCCTCTATTCAAAGTGAAGGTTGCATTCAGAATCCTCTATTCAAAATGAGTGTTGTTTTCAGAATCCTCTATTCAAAACGCAATTTTTACTCCTTCATCTTTTCATTTATTCAATTTTATGTTATTCACTTTTTATATATTTAGATTAGATCCTAAAACCTACAGTTTTCACCATTAATTCATTCACGAGTGTTGTATTCAGAAACCTCTATTGAAAAATGAAGGTTGCGTTCAGTATCCTCTATTCAAATTGAGTGTTGTATTCAGAATCCTCTATTCAAATGAATGTTGTATTCAGAATCCTCTATTCAAAGTGAAGGTTGCATTCAGAATCCTCTATTCAAAATGAGTGTTGTTTTCAGAATCCTCTATTCAAAACGCAATTTTTACTCCTTCATCTTTTCATTTATTCAATTTTATGTTATTCACTTTTTATATATTTAGATTAGATCCTAAAACCTACAGTTTTCACCATTAATTCATTCATGAGTGTTGTATTCAGAAACCTCTATTGAAAAATGCAAAAACAGGCCCTGTAGTTGTAGATGGTAGATGCCCAGTAGCAAACAGCTCAAGAGATGTCCAACAGCTGCATTCACCACTTTAAAAAAACTGATGCGTGAAATTTCGTCAGTCGTATTACAACTTTCCTGCAGACCCGTTGCTTGATTTGGTCAGTTTCAAGGACAAGGCCCCTCTCTTTATGATAGACTGTTCAAGACAAAACGATAGTTTGAAAACAGACCCTGTAGATGTAGATGGTAGATGCCCAGCAGCAAACAGCTCAAGAGATGTCCAACAGCTGCATTCACCACTTTAAAAAAACTGACGCGTGGTGCTAAAGTGATCAGGATCGAAGTTTATGATGTAGAAAATTTTCCTGATACCATAAGTTCGCTATGTAATTGTGATGCCGAATTGTGCGTGCAGCATGTAGTTAAAAACATATTCATGTATGATATTTATAAATAGGTTAAAGAAATTGCTGTAAAGGTATCAAATAATATGTCGTAAAATAAATCATAATCCTTATTCGATGATGAAGTATTTTTATTTTAACCTTTCACGTAACCACCCACATTTAATAGTTCTTTTACGTCACGAAGCGACATCATGTGACTTTTAAATCTTTGAGGGTAAGGTTGAAAGTCGAATAATTCACGTCGCTTCGTGAGATTAAAGAACTCTACCCACATTATAAAATACGTGTAAGTTATTTGATATAGGTATGCACTCTCTAATACAAATAGGTATCAATACTTCATCTACATAACTGAGGCAGCGACACAGTGGCGTATATCAGAAATCCGATGTAAGACGACATCGGAGAATGTGTGAGCGCAATCAACTATCAGAATTTTAATGTGCTGAATCGATGAAATGATGAATGAGTAAAAATTGCGGGTTTCCAGATCTTTCTAATGTGCTGATTGAATGAGTGAAAATTGCGGGTTCCCAAGTCTTATCTGGTCTGGAAACCAAGAGTAACCATGGAGTTTCTTGCCGGCTCTTCTCCATAGGAAACGACCAATTGAAACCGTGCACCTAGCTTCTGACGTTTCGTAAGTGTCCATGTAGGTTTATGTGAAATGAAATATTTTGATTTTGATAGATCAAGACCTCAATTTATTAAAGAAAAAGATTTTAAAATAAAACGAATACAAGTCTCATTTCAATAACTCGAATACAACATTCACTTTCAATAGAGGATTCTGAATACAACACTCATTTTGAATAGAGGATTCTGAATGCAACCTTCACTTTGAATAAAGGATTCTGAATACAACACTCATTTGAATAGAGGATTCTGAATACAACACTCAATTTGAATAGAGGATACTGAACGCAACCTTCATTTTTCAATAGAGGTTTCTGAATACAACACTCATGAATGAATTAATGGTGAAAACTGTAGGTTTTAGGATCTAATCTAAATATATAAAAAGTGAATAACATAAAATTGAATAAATGAAAAGATGAAGGAGTAAAAATTGCGTTTTGAATAGAGGATTCTGAAAACAACACTCATTTTGAATAGAGGATTCTGAATGCAACCTTCACTTTGAATAGAGGATTCTGAATACAACATTCATTTGAATAGAGGATTCTGAATACAACACTCATTTTGAATAGAGGATTCTGAATACAACACTCATGAATGAATGAATGGTGAAAATTGCGGGTTTCCAGATCTTATCTGATCTGGAAACCCCAATTTTAACCTACTACGCGTTGTTTAAAATTGGGGTTTCCAGATCAGATAAGATCTGGAAACCCACAATTTTCACCATTCATTCATTTATGAGTGTTGTATTCAGAATCCTCTATTCAAAATGGGTGTTGTATTCAGAATCCTCTTTTCAAATGAATGTTGTATTCAGAATCCTCTATTCAAAGTGAAGGTTGCATTCAGAATCCTCTATTCAAATGAATGTTGTATTCAGAATCCTCTATTCAAAATGAGTGTTGTATTCAGAATCTTTTATTGAAAGTGAATGTTGTATTCAAGTTATTGAAAATGAGACTTGTATTAGTTTTATTTTAAAATCTATTTTTCTTTAATAAATTGAGGTCTTGATCTATCAAAATCAAAATATTTTTATTTCACATAAGTAGGTTAAAATTGGGGTTTCCAGATCAGATAAGATCTGGAAACCCACAATTTTCACCATTCATTCATTTATGAGTGTTGTATTCAGAATCCTCTATTCAAAATGGGTGTTGTATTCAGAATCCTCTTTTCAAATGAATGTTGTATTCAGAATCCTCTATTCAAAGTGAAGGTTGCATTCAGAATCCTCTATTCAAATGAATGTTGTATTCAGAATCCTCTATTCAAAATGAGTGTTGTATTCAGAATCTTTTATTGAAAGTGAATGTTGTATTCAAGTTATTGAAAATGAGACTTGTATTAGTTTTATTTTAAAATCTATTTTTCTTTAATAAATTGAGGTCTTGATCTATCAAAATCAAAATATTTTTATTTCACATAAACCTAAATGGACACTTACGAAACGTCAGAAGCTAGGTGCACGGTTCCAATTGATCGTTTCCTATGGAAAAAAGCCGGCAAGAAACTCCATGGTTACTCTTTGGTTTCCAGACCAGATAAGACCTGGAAACCCCGCAATTTTCACTCATTCAATCAGCACATTAGAAAGATCTGGAAACCCGCAATTTTTTCTCATTCATCATTTCATCCATTCAGCACATTAAAATTCTGATAGTTGATTGCGCTCACACATTCTCCGATGTCGTCTTACATCGGATTTCTGATATACGTCACTGCGTCGCTGTCTCAGTTATGTAGATGAAGTATTGATACCTATTTGTATTAGAGAGTGCATACCTATATCAACTAAGTTTTATACGTGTTTTATAATGTAGGTAGAGTTCTTTAATCTCACGAAGCGACGTGAATTATTCGACTTTCAACCTTACCCTCAAAGATTTAAAAGTCACATGATGTCGCTTCGTGACGTAAAAAAACTATTGAATGTGGGTGCTTATGTGAAAGGTTAAAATAAAAATACTTTATCATTGAATAAGGATTATGATTTATTTTACGACATATTATTTGATACTTTTACAGCAATTTCTTTAACCGATTTATAAATATCATCCATGAATATATTTTTAACTACATGCTGCACGCACAATTCGGCATCACAATTACATAGTGAACTTATGGTATCAGGAAAATTTTCTACATCATAAACTTCGATCCTGATCACTTTAGCACCACGCGTAAGTTTTTTTAAAGAGGTGAATGCAGCTGTTGAACTTCTCTTGAGCTGTTTGCTGCTGCGGCCCTCCAGATTCAGTTGGTTTTCGTATTTCTGTCCTACCACAGTATTCATAGGAACGAAGTTGAAGAGGTCGTTTTCGGAGTCCTTAAAATAAAAATACAGAATGCAATTAAATTCGTGTTGTATCAGGAATAGAAAACTCTGATGTCGAGGACTTATTATGTATGTTTGACCCGTTTACAATAATCAATCAATTAATACATTTTATTTGTAGATAAAAATAATGTAATATTTTAATTGTTGGATAATATATTGTTAAAGTTAAAGAAAATATTAACACTCACCGACATTACGCAAAGGTACCGGTTTTACTCAGTCAGGACTCGGACTCAGCAGGAGCAGAAATTGAATGATCGACTTTAAAATTATTCATCAATTTATATATGTTAATTTTAATGTATAGAGTTCAAAGTCTTACATTTTTTTTTTGTTAGATGTTGATATTCCGGACAAAAATGGTGTGGTAAATTGAAACCTCAAGACATCACGGCGCCTAACATTGTATTGTTTACTATAAATATATATTGATAAAATATACACTACTGTACGTTTGTGCACTGTACTTTTTTCATACATTATTATTGAGAAGATTCGCCAAGCAAAACTATCGCATGTAAGTAGTATGTCTAATTTGCAATGTAAGTTCTAATTTTATTTATGGAGATGGATTGAAATTGAAACCTCAAGACATCACGGCACCAAACATTTTATTGCTTACTATAAATATATATTGATAAAATAAACACTACTGTACGTTTGTTCACTGTAATTTTTTTTATACATTTTTCTTAAGAAGATGCGGCTAGCAAAAACCGTTGCATGTAAGTAGTATGTCTAATTTGCAATATAAGTCCTAATTTTATAAGGAGATGGATGAAAACAAAATAGCAATATCGACATACTATTGTTACGCCTAGTTTTGCCTTCTATTATTATCTTATTCTTCAAACTAATACTTTTTAAATCACCAAAAGAACTTTACTTAATGTTCACGGGTAATGTCACCGTCTTTTGCTTGACACAGTCGGGTAATTCTCTTACTGTGTTATATTAGTATAGAATAAATTAATAGTAATAATGTTAATGTTGTAATAAAATAAATATTATATAAACGAAGTCGCGGTGTTTAACTAGTATGTAACACTTGGACTGTAGTTACTATACCTAGTCAAATATTAATATACACTTTAGATATCATAATTTAAGGTTGAGATTTGTAGATTTGGTTATGATTGCAAAGCATTTGTCTTGTGAAGAAGTCCTGAGTCAGGATTTTAGGATCACGCGTGCATTACATATATGGAAAACCTTCACGTGGATCCCGGCTATTTAAATATTGGAGAGTGAATTAGGAGCATCACTTCAGCTACCAGGTGCTCCAGATCAACATCAAGTACTTATCAAGAATCAGTGCAATAAGGAAAATGTAAGTAGCTTTTTAATAAAATATAATATATTAACTTATTTTTACTATCGCAGTTTAGTAGCAATGTATCGAATATAGTGACAGCAACAGCTATGGGCCAAGGGGTTCGAATCCCCCTAATCTAGCGCGATATAGTATTGTGGTTTAATAGAGTATTATTTCTGTGATGGCTATGTTTCAGTATTCTAAAAGATGTATTTCAATATTAGGTGTAGATAGATAGACAATAATAAAATAATAATAATTAATTAGAGTAGTGTACCTACCTGATGTGTCAAAGTGGGATATTATTTATTATTATATATTCAGATAACAGAGATCCATTGGGTTAGTAACAATAGTCTTAACCTATGTTAGTACTCAACTAATAACACCGACAATGTACAGCCGGCTGATTCTATAAAAATCTCGCCGTGAAAACTTAGGTGATGTGAGTTTGTTTTTGTTAGGAATTGACACTATTGACAGCTTACTCCACGCTCACTTCACCTAAGTTTTCACGGTGAGATGGTTACAGAATCG
Organism: Luperina nickerlii; assembly: GCA_963855955.1. Classification (NCBI taxonomy): domain Eukaryota; kingdom Metazoa; phylum Arthropoda; class Insecta; order Lepidoptera; family Noctuidae; genus Luperina; species Luperina nickerlii. Next base: position 24,073,030 of record OY979668.1, read on the forward strand.
GACTGCAGGTGACAAGTGACCTCACCAATGATATGCGCATGAATCATTATTTGATTGTATTAATATTTATTTATTTGTTTCACTCCATTTCAGGTCGCACGAAAACGCCGAGACCCTTTTTCCCTCCGACGTCGACGAGGAACCTCAGGTTCGAAAAAAGAAGCATGACGGGCGTAAAAGGAAGCAAGCATCAACTCGCACGACGGAGCCGGCACGAGGTTCGTGGTCGTCACCATCGAGAGTAAGTCCGGTGCCAGGACCGTCCACTTCCGCGACACCTGCCGTGTTGTCCCATCCATCAGCTTCAAAGAAGCCGTTTTTCAAACCCATCCCACCGAGGAAGTCCACGGTGTACGATCTGTTTGGAACTGATAGCGAGGACGACGAGAAAGCGGTCCCTGCAGTTACTGGTAAAACACCGTTAACTTCATATATAACACGACGCCTTGCAAACGGTCATTCGCGCCAAACCCATGAAAACAAGCCGGGAACGCACTATATTGATTTGAAAATATACCGGTGCGATGAAATAGAGAAAGTTCCGCCAATGAATAGGTGGCGCCAAGCAATTGTCACGCTTAAAAATCAAACCTTTGACAATACAGATGCTTGGCAACATTTGTCTAATTTTATCATAGCTACACGAAAAGAGTATGTTAAGTGCCCAGCAACATTTGTAAGTAACTATTATTGAAATAGTACTTAATTACAAAAGTAGGCACTTATCCCAATATAACACATGCCTATTCACTTATACACTTTTTGTATTACTGTCTTCTAGTGATTAAGATATTATCTTTGTATTTCAAGAATAGTAATATTATGTAACAAATAATAGGCAGATTGCGATTACATTATTATAGAAGACACTATTGCTATACTTAGATAAATGAATAAGAATAAATAGATCTAAGGTGTAAATCTATTATAATGCAATTGCAACCATAGCCGGTACTTACTTATGCATATAAATAAATCATGTAATCGGTTATAGAAATTAAGTATTAATAGGAATTCATATTATATCAAATTTTATTTAATATTCATGGTTTTTTTTCTTTCTTACAGTTACACCTAGACCCGGAATCAGAACAAATAACAATGATATAATAATATGTCGAAAATGTCACATTGAAATACCTAAAATTGAATATCAGTATCATTTGAGAACGAATTTGCATAAATCTAATTGCATACTAAAAACTGAAATTGAAAATATCGATATAATAGCCACGGCTTTTAAAAAGAGAATAATAAGTTACAAACTGAATCCATCAATGGAATACCTAGCACCTGAGGAATTCCTAATGGATAATCGGCATAAGGTCATAAGACTAATTAACGATTGTTTGATAAAACACAGTTGTGTTAAATTAAACTTTGAGCTTTTTGCTTATTTCATACTTCCAAAATCTGACGAGCAACAGCTTAAATCATTTAACACAAAATATGAAATTGTATTTAATAATACAGATATAAATGAATTATATTTGAAAACAATAAATACATTTGACAGAAAGCTCTCAGAGTTCCAACATCGTGAATCCGGTTGGTCTTGTTTATTTATAAGTCATCTAGAAATTAACCTTAACAAATACTCTCCTTTGAAAGGTGGCACATATATAGATTTGCCGCAAGTAATAAAAAAAACTAGAAGTTGTTTAAATATTAAAAACAGCGATAACAACTGCTTTTTATGGAGTATTGTCGCAGCGTTATATCCCACCCAAATGAATGTTTGCAGAACAAGTTCATATCCACATTTTTCAAAAGTTTTAAATATAGATGGTCTATCATTCCCCCCATCATGTAAAGATATTAAAATATTAGAAAATTTAAATCCACACATAAGTATTAATATATATGGATTAGATAATAAAAACATGGTCACTGGTCCTTTATATGTGACAAGTTCAAGAAAAAACCAGCATGTCAATTTATTGTACTTTGAACAGAAAGGTAAAGGTCATTATTGCTTAATAAAAAATCTATTGAGATTGATCAAACGTCAAATAAGTAAACATAAAGGTAAAATGTACCTATGTGAGACATGCTTACAAGTTTTCACGAGTGAAATGAGATATAGTGCCCATAATAAGTGTCCTAAGATTTTGACAATATTACCTGAAAAAAATAGTATTCTTCAATTTAAGAACTTCGAAAGAAAACAAAAAATTAATTTCGTTATATACGCCGATTTTGAAAGTCTTTTACTAAACTGCAACATAAATGTAACTGAAAATACTCGTACCTTTAAGGTTCACGAACCCTCATGTTTTGGTTACTATATTTGTTGTTCACACAATACGGATCTGAATAAGTATGTTACTTATAGAGGATCTGATTGTGTAGAAGTATTTATAAAATATTTAATAAGAGATTTGGAGTACATTCACAGTATCTTATTAAATAAAATACCGATGGCACCTTTAACTAAGGCCCAAGAAAAGGATTACAAAAACGCCACTACATGTCATATCTGTAATTATGTGCTCTTTGACGATAAAGTAATAGATCATGATCACATTACATCACAATACCGAGGCGCAGCACACTCTCATTGTAATTTAATGTTAAGAGTTTGCCCTTTCGTGCCTGTTATTTTTCATAACCTATCCGGCTATGACTCTCACCTATTTATAAAAGAATTAGCGAAGTATGAAGGTGCTTTTAAAATTATACCAAAATCCAAAGAAACGTATATGTCATTCACAAAAGTACTCCATACTAAGAATACATTAAAATCAAGGCCAATTCAAGTTAAGTTCATAGATTCTTATCAATTTCTTAATTCAAGTTTAAGCACATTAGTAAATAATTTGAATGAAACCGACTTTGTTAATTTATCAAAAGAATTTCCAGATATTAGTTATAATCAGTTAACATTGTTACGACAAAAAGGAATTTATCCCTATGATTATATGAATGCATATTCAAAATATAACGAGACTCAACTTCCATCGAAAGTTTGTTTCTATAACAGTTTGAATTGTCAACATATTAGCGATGATGAATACGTACACGCACAATCTATTTGGCAGTCATTTAATATTAAATCACTTGGAGAATATACAGATTTATATTTAAAGACCGATGTATTACTTCTTTCTGACGTATTCGAAAAATTTAGACAGACTTGTCTCGACCATTATCAACTTGATCCAACGTATTACATTACTGCACCTAGTTTAAGCTGGGATGCAATGCTACTGTACACAGGTGTTAAATTAGAATTAATTCATAGTTTAGAAATGTATGAATTTTTGGAAAAGGGAATACGAGGAGGCTTGGCACAATGTTCTCTTCGCCATGCCCGAGCTAATAATAAATATTTACCAAATCATGATGCTTCTCAAAAATCAACTTATTTGATTTATCTTGATTGTAACAATTTATATGGTTACGCAATGACGAAGAAAATGCCTATTTCAGATTTCCGTTTTTTGACAAACGATGAGATTAAAACAATAAATGTGTTATCAATATCAGATGATTCTGAATATGGATATATTTTAGAAGTTGATTTAATATATCCTGAGAGTTTACATAATACGCATAGTGATTTACCTTTTGCCCCCGAGAGGTTCACACCTCCTGGAGGCAAAACACCTAAATTAATTGCTAGTTTATATGACAAATTCAACTATATAATACATTATGTTCATTTGAAGGCATGTTTATTGAACGGACTAATTTTGAAAAAAATTCATCGTATTTTAACTTTTAGACAAGAAAATTATTTACAAAAATATATTGACTTGAATACTACATTACGTCAAGCTTCAACAACCGTATTTGAGAAAGACTTTTTCAAACTCCTTAATAATGCTATATTTGGGAAAACTATTGAAAATAGACGCAAACAGGTTAATGTCAAATTAGTTACCATGTGGGATGATTGCAATAATAAAACTAACAAGTACCAAGGTGCCGAAAAATTAATTGCAAAACCAAATCTGAAAAGTATTGCGATCTTTTCTGAAAATTTTGTTGCTATTCAATTAACTCCTGAAAAAATTGTATTAGATCGCCCTATCTATATTGGGTTTACAGTTCTAGAATTCGCAAAGGAACATTTGTATAAATTTCACTACAACTTTATTAAAAATAAATATAAAACTCGTGCAAGACTGTGTTATACAGACACAGACAGCCTTCTTTATTTTGTAAATACAGAGGATTTTTATGAAGACATAAAAAAATATATTGCAAAATTTGATACAAGTAATTTCCAGCCTGATAATTGTTACAGCATGCCAAGAGTAAATACTAAAATCCCAGGACTATTTAAAGATGAACTCGGGGGTGACATAATAAGCGAATTTGTAGGACTGAGAGCTAAACTATATAGTATAATCACTTCAAAAACTCGCATCACAAAAGCAAAAGGAATATCTAAAGCTGTTACTAATCGATTAAAATTATCTCACTACAGTAAAGCTTTAACAAATAATGTCAATATTAAATGTAAAATGAATGTAATTAAATCACTCAAGCATGTACTGTACTCTCAAGAAATTCATAAAGTAGTATTAAATAGAAATGATGATAAGAGACAAATACTCACTAACCTAGTTGAAACTTTACCTTGGGGTCACTGTGAAACTTTATTTTGAGAACTAATTTCTAAATAAAAATAATTATGTTTATATCAATAAATTATAATGTTATTATAATCTTTGTTTATAATATTGGTATAAGTATAGCATACATTATTAATTTAGTGAGTGGTAGTGTTGAATTTCGTATTTAAATAATTATGTTATATCTGAATAAAACATTTATAACTGATGCATGACTTTCTATTCTTATTATGGCCTTACAGTGTTCTTCGTTTTATTAATATTTAGTATCACTAACTACAAATATAAATACCGTACTAACTTATTGATTATTTACAGCGAGTATAAAAATGAAATGGATAAGCACTATAAGTAGGTATACCGAAAAAAAAAAAAAAAAAAAAAAAAAAAAAAAAAAAAAAAAAAAAAACGCTCGTTTTACATTTGACATGACAACTTTGAACTAATCTCAATCATTTGTTTTTTATCATACTTATGCTTTATATATCTATGTATGGGTAAGATTGAATTAATAATCAAAATGAAGTTGATCAAACAACACACATCACTTAATGTTAATCATATAAATCTTGGTGACTCTGATAACCACATTAGGCATAGCATTTTGTTACCAAATACGATTCGTTGTATTATATGTGGTCCTTCAAATTGTGGAAAAACAAACGTAGTGCTTAGTTTACTGTTACATGAGAATGGTCTAAAATTTCAAAATCTTTATCTGTACTCGAAAACTAACTTTCAACCAAAATACAGGTTCCTACGAGAAGTTATAAAGAGAGTCCATCAAGTTAAGTTTCATGAATTCAATGATAATAAAGAAGTCATAGCCCCGCATGAAGCACTAACAAATTCTGTGTTTATTTTCGATGATGTGGCATGTGAAAATCAAATAAACATTCGTAATTACTTCTCTATGGGTAGACATAAACAAATCGATTGCTTTTATTTATGTCAAACATATTCTAAAATTCCGAAACAGTTGCTACGTGATAATGCAAACTTTCTTATAATATTTAAACAAGACGATGTAAACTTGAAACATATTTATGAAGAGCATGTTAGTTCTGATATGTCCTGGAATCAATTCAAGAATATTTGTAATACAGTTTGGAGAGAGCCATATAACTTTGTTAGTATTTGCAAAGACTCCTCATTAAACAAGGGAAGGTATAGACAGAATTTAGATAGTTTTTTTAAATTTTGAGCAAATTTGCGTAATTATATAAATCAATAATATATAAATCTAACTTAGTATTATATCTTCTTTGGCTGAGCACACTTGTTATAATACAACATGGAAAAGAATATTAAAATAGAATTAATGAAGTCTGTAGATTCCATAAAGAATAAAATAAAACAAATGAAGAACCGTGAACACTCTATGAACTTGTCACTTGATAAAATGCTGAAAACCGTCACAGATCCCCTTAAAGCACTAGTCGATTCGAATATATCAAAGGAAAAAATAAAGCCTTTACAAAATACATCACCCCTAAATTCTGACGACATTGAATTGGATGACATTAATACTAGTTCATCTACAAAGTTTGAAGACTGCTACGATCCAAAACTGAATTCTGCACAAGTGCTTAAAAAGTCTCCTACAAAAGAAATACCGGATGATTTAGAAATTTCGTTAGAGGGCCGTGATATCCATGATATTTATGATGGTGTAAATATACCGTTTGGAATAAGAAGTGTAAACAAAACATTGCTAATGGGTAATTCAGTAGTCTCATTTTCTAAAATCGATAGTTTGAATGACGACAGTGTCATTTTAATTAAAGTCGGTGACAAATCCTATAATTTATCTCCTGGCTTGAAAGAACTTTTACTTCGAAGAAAACCTGATTTAAAATTAATATCGAGCAAAGATAGACTTGTCTATAAGGACATGCTGCATTATACAAATGCTCATAAGAGAGATTTTAATCCTGATGGGCAAATAAGAGGCGATAAGGGAATAAAATATCGTGAAGTAATCAAACCATTATTTTCCGAATCGTTAAATGAAAATTTTCACACTGGAGGAAGCTTACCAACCCTAAAAAAATACAAAAATGACACTGATTTGGTATATTGGGATGACCCTAACGAATTGGTTGAGAGATTGAAATTATTAGTTGCTTCTAGAGATGCTGGCAACACAAACCATGATAATGAAATTTTATCGATAGTTGAAGAATTGAAAGAAGCTGGTATTATTAAAGAATAAATACTCACTATGTTAAAATTTTCATTCAGTATTGTATACGGATTCAAAACAAATGTACTGAATTGTGAACATGAGCAAAACCGACGTGGTAAACGAAATTCATAAAAATGCGAGGGTGAACTTTCCACGAAGATGTGTTATTATGAAAGATATAGATGACCTATGGCAAGCAGACTTAATCGATATGCAATCAATTTCAAAGCAAAATAAAAATTACACATTTATTCTTGCTATTATTGACACATTCTCGAAATATGCTTGGATTTTTCCTCTAAAAAGTAAAACCAAAGATGATGTATGTAGCTCTTTTAAGAAATTATTGGATAAAGGGCGTGTTCCTAAAAATCTGCAAACGGATAATGGAACAGAATTTTACAATAATCAATTTCAGAAGCTTATGAAAACTAATCACATTAATCATTATTCAACCTTCTCAACAAAAAAGGCTTCAATAGTTGAGCGATTTATCAGGACATTGAAATCCAAACTCTATAAGGAATTTAGTTTAAGAGGCAGCTACAATTGGATAGATAACACTCTCAATGATGTTATTCACAAATACAATCACACTTATCATCGGACAATTGATGAAGTTCCTGCTAATGTAGATAACAATAATAAAAAATATGTATTAGAAAGGTATTCAAGGTTAGTAAAAAATAATAATAATATTAAAAGCAAATATAAAATTGGTGATTATGTGCGTATCAGTAAGTACAAAGGAACATTTGAAAAAGGTTACACTCCTAACTGGTCTACAGAAATATTTAAAATTCGAATGATACAAAATACAACTCCTATCACCTACTTAATAGAAGATACAATCAGAGGTCAGCCTATTTTAGGTGCATTTTATGCGCAAGAGCTTCAAAAAACAAAACATTCAAATGTGTATCTAGTGGAGAAAGTTCTTAGAAGAAAAGGTAACAGGGTTTTAGTAAAATGGCTAGGTTTGTCTTCAGCTGAAAATAGTTGGATTGATAAATCAAATATATTATCATAAATATTAAAACATTAACTAACGACAATTCAAATTATAAGTATTTAATAAAGTGCTCAATCCAGATTCATCAGTCTTATAATGTGTATTGGAGAGAGTAGTCTTCTCAATTGGATTATAAATCACTTACCTTTTGAATTACACTTACCAGGATACAGTTATTGTGGTCCTGGTACAAAATTAATTAAAAGGCTTATACAAGGAGATAACGGAATTAATAAATTAGACGAACATTGCAAAGATCACGACATTGCCTATCACAAATCATCAAACTTAAAGGATCGACACGAAGCTGATTTAATTTTGTTAAATATGGCGAAAGAACGAGTAGTTGCTTCGGATGCGAGTGTAGGTGAAAAATTTGCAGCACGCTTAGTAAGCAGGGCTATGTCGACAAAAATTAAAACTGGTTCTGGTCTGAAAAGTAGTAGTAGTACAAAGTGCTGTCAAAAAGTTACATCTGGAAAAGGGTTAAAAAGTAAATTAAAAAACGTTATTTCTAAAACCAAGAGACACATGAAAAAATTAAAACCAAAAAGTAAAAAGATGGCTATAGAATTGGCTATCGCCGCTGCCAGAGAATTTGCTAATGATTCATCTATTAAACTTCCTCGTGTTATTCCTATACCAAAAACTGGTGGAATATTGCCGTTAATTCCTATTTTTGCGGGATTATCAGCGGCAGGGGCTTTAGCAGGTGGTGCAGCTGGTATTGCTAAAACCATTAACGAATTTAAGATGGCTAAAAAATTGTTGGATGAATCGAAGAGGCACAATGAAAAAATGGAAGCGCTTTGCATTGGGAAAGGATTACACCTTAAACCGCATAGAGATGGGCTTGGAATTTTTGTATCGAAAGAAAAAAACTAAAATATCGGTTACCCAAACGAGCCTTAACTAACTTTGACATTTTGAAACATGGAAATAGTATTCCTTATTTTAGAGGTGTCTTTATGAGAGATGAGCTCCCTAAATGCCCTTTTGTAAAAGAATGTGGAGTTATTAATTTAGATAGTTCTAAAAACCCTGGTTCTCATTGGGTAGCCTATGCAAAATATAATGATTATATTGAGTATTTCGACAGTTATGGTAATCTGAAACCTCCCAAGGAATTTATAAAATACGTAGGGCCTAAAGTCCAATATAATTATGAAAATATACAACGTGATCACCCCTTTAATTGTGGACATCTATGTTTGAAGTTCTTAAAGAGTTTTTGGTGTAGTCAATGAATAAAATGAACAGGATCTTCTTTAAGACTTCAGTATGAAAGCATGTCTACTACGGTTACCATCTCTGGAAATAAATCTGAATTGGTTTCGTATTTTCAACCACCTCTACATTTATCCGATCAATACGAGTGCGGTTTGCTATACTTTTCAGTATTAAATTCTAGACCAAATGTGATCATCAATAATAACAATCTATCAGTAATCAGAATCGAATGTGATCTTGTTCACGGTTCATATTGCAACGGATTACCAACTCATTTTATTCACGAATTTGTATCTAATACCGCTCCAGGTCACCAGTACATAGAAATACCGCAAAACGTTGTTTACTTTCCAGTAAACAAAAATCTAATTTCATCTATATCTGTTAAGATTGTTGATCAACTTGGTAACTGTATTGACTTTGGTGAAAAACATATTCAATTACGCCTTCATTTAAGAAAAACAAAATGATAGTATATTATAAAAACACTTCAGTGAAAATCAAACGTCTTATTCCATCTACGACCATTAAGGTGCATAGACGTAAGAAAAAAGTGAAGAAATTGAGTGAAGCAAATAAAGATTTTCTTAAAGCTCTAGGTTTTAAAGTATGAATATACTACAAATTACTGAATTACCCCACTTCGATAGTTCTATTGAAAGCTATGAAGTCCACTCATACAATCCCTACACTAATAGCTTTAGAGAAAACGATGAAATCAGAATCCCCATACACCAACAAGACATATACGTGTTACCGTCAGCCAGTTCAATTTACGTCGAGGGCCAAGCAAAGTTCTTCGACAAAGATGGAAAACCGATTAACAAAAATATTACGTTCAGTAGCAACCCTGTTATGTTTTTGTTTCAAGATATCAGATACGAAATAAATGGTATTGAAATAGATCGTATTAAAAATTCTGGAATAACCTCCACAATAAAGTCATACGTTTCAATGAATGATGGAGAAAATAAAGTTGCTGCCTTGTGGGGTTGGAACATAAATGGAGTAAAAAGTGATGGTAATTTTAGTGCTATTGTACCTCTTAATAAGATATTAGGATTTGCGGAAGATTACAATAAAATTATGATAAATTGTAAACATGAACTTATTCTGAATAGAAGTAACTCTAACTTAAACAGTATCATAGCGACTGATGATATTGCGCATTTTCATATAGATATACAAAGATTGCAATGGCGTGTACCACATATAAAAGTATCAGACCGCGAACGACTGACACTACTAAAACACTTGGAAAAAGATAAACCTATTCAGATAGCGTTTCGAAATTGGGATTTATACGAGTATCCTTTGCTCCCTAAAACTACAAAACATTCTTGGTCAGTTAAGACTGCATCGCAATTAGAAAAACCTCGATATGTAATTTTTTGCTTGCAAACCAACAGAAAAAATAATAAAACCAAAGACAGTTCTCTGTTTGATCACTGTGAAGTTACCAACGTAACACTATTTTTGAATTCACAGTATTATCCTTACGAGCCTCTAAGCTTAAATTTTTCCGAGAACAAATACAATATATTATATGAAATGTATGTGAAATTTCGTCAGTCGTATTACAACTATCCTGCAGACCCGTTGCTTGATTTGGTCGGTTTCAAGGACAAGGCTCCTCTCTTTATCATAGACTGTTCAAGACAAAACGATAGTTTGAAAACAGGCCCTGTAGATGTGCGGCTGGAGATTGAATGTTCACTGCCAATACCAGATAACACAACTGGATATTGTTTAATTATTAACGATCGACTGGTGGAATATAAACCTCTGAGTAACATAGTGCGCAGGTTATCATGACTGCCATTGTAGATGTTCAAGGTTTTAAAACAGAAACAAATGAATTTATCATTAAAGAAATTGCTGTATTATGCAATAAAAAAATTCAAGTGTTTTTAATTAAGCCACCATTTCCATTTTACGATTTGACGAAACCAGAAAAACGGCAAGTCAGTTGGATTGAACGTAATAGAAAGATATACTGGAGAGACGGATTTGTGCCTTACTCAAATCATCAGAATTTGATTGCAGATATTTTAAGAGATAAAAAAGTTTACACCAAAGGTTTAGAAAAAGTGTTGTGGTTAAAAAATATTTCGAATAATAATATTATAAATAATTTAGAAGATGAAGGTTGTCCTAATTTATTAAGCTTGTACAATAAATTTGAACATTCTCATGGTGTGTATAGTTGTATTTATCATGATAAAATTTGTGCTTTAAAAAATGTAATATGTTTATATAAATGGTGTATAGATAATAAATTTTTGGAGTAAATATTTTTCTTGTTTAATTTTTCACAATTGGGTAATAGGTAACAGTTTCCTATCCCTACCAATCCCGTCCAATGTTAATCGTTATAAGTTGATGGTAACAGCTGTGCGATGTCATTATACATTTATAATTATCTGTATCAAGAACATGTCTCAAAATAAATACAATCCTCGATATGACCTGTTTAATACATATAAAATGCGTGAATTTTCATTTCGTTCCTATTGGGCAACGGCTGATTCAAGGAGAAGATTGGTAATGGAAATGGCTGACGCGGGATTTTTTTATTGTGGAAATGGTGTAAATGATAAAGCAGCATGTTTCTCATGTGGAGGTGTTATAGAAGATTGGGAGATTTACGATGATCCTTGGATGCAACATACCATACAATTTCCTCAATGTTGTTATTTGAACGCTGTGAAAGGAACGGATTATGTTGACAAATCAAAACATCTATTTTTAAAAGATAAAATATAAAATTATTCTAAAGTGGAGCAGGATAGATTGATTGTTTGCTGAATAAGCTACTAAATGCTATTAGCAATGGAGCCTAAGTAACTATAAATTATGTACAGTCATTTTATGTGTCATTCAATTCCTACAATTGTAGTTTAAATGCGTTTCAAATTCGAAAATCGCCGAAATTCGCGGAAGGCCGCGAAAACCGCAGAAAAGGATTCTGAATACAAAACTTATTTGAATAGAGGATTCTGAATGCAACCTTCACTTTGAATAGAGGATTCTGAATACAACATTCATTTGAATAGAGGATTCTGAATACAACACTCATTTTGAATAGAGGATTCTGAATGCAACACTCATGAATGAATGAATGGTGAAAATTGCGGGTTTCCAGATCTTATCTGATCTGGAAACCCCAATTTTAACCTACTACTAGAACCACTAGTAGGTTAAAATTGGGGTTTCCAGATCAGATAAGATCTGGAAACCCGCAATTTTCACCATTCATTCATTCATGAGTGTTGTATTCAGAATCCTCTATTCAAAATGAGTGTTGTATTCAGAATCCTCTATTCAAATGAATGTTGTATTCAGAATCCTCTATTCAAAGTGAAGGTTGCATTCAGAATCTTCTATTCAAAATGAGTGTTGTTTTCAGAATCCTCTATTCAAAACGCAATTTTTACTCCTTCATCTTTTCATTTATTCAATTTTATGTTATTCACTTTTTATATATTTAGATTAGATCCTAAAACCTACAGTTTTCACCATTAATTCATTCACGAGTGTTGTATTCAGAAACCTCTATTGAAAAATGAAGGTTGCGTTCAGTATCCTCTATTCAAATTGAGTGTTGTATTCAGAATCCTCTATTCAAATGAATGTTGTATTCAGAATCCTCTATTCAAAGTGAAGGTTGCATTCAGAATCCTCTATTCAAAATGAGTGTTGTTTTCAGAATCCTCTATTCAAAACGCAATTTTTACTCCTTCATCTTTTCATTTATTCAATTTTATGTTATTCACTTTTTATATATTTAGATTAGATCCTAAAACCTACAGTTTTCACCATTAATTCATTCATGAGTGTTGTATTCAGAAACCTCTATTGAAAAATGCAAAAACAGGCCCTGTAGTTGTAGATGGTAGATGCCCAGTAGCAAACAGCTCAAGAGATGTCCAACAGCTGCATTCACCACTTTAAAAAAACTGATGCGTGAAATTTCGTCAGTCGTATTACAACTTTCCTGCAGACCCGTTGCTTGATTTGGTCAGTTTCAAGGACAAGGCCCCTCTCTTTATGATAGACTGTTCAAGACAAAACGATAGTTTGAAAACAGACCCTGTAGATGTAGATGGTAGATGCCCAGCAGCAAACAGCTCAAGAGATGTCCAACAGCTGCATTCACCACTTTAAAAAAACTGACGCGTGGTGCTAAAGTGATCAGGATCGAAGTTTATGATGTAGAAAATTTTCCTGATACCATAAGTTCGCTATGTAATTGTGATGCCGAATTGTGCGTGCAGCATGTAGTTAAAAACATATTCATGTATGATATTTATAAATAGGTTAAAGAAATTGCTGTAAAGGTATCAAATAATATGTCGTAAAATAAATCATAATCCTTATTCGATGATGAAGTATTTTTATTTTAACCTTTCACGTAACCACCCACATTTAATAGTTCTTTTACGTCACGAAGCGACATCATGTGACTTTTAAATCTTTGAGGGTAAGGTTGAAAGTCGAATAATTCACGTCGCTTCGTGAGATTAAAGAACTCTACCCACATTATAAAATACGTGTAAGTTATTTGATATAGGTATGCACTCTCTAATACAAATAGGTATCAATACTTCATCTACATAACTGAGGCAGCGACACAGTGGCGTATATCAGAAATCCGATGTAAGACGACATCGGAGAATGTGTGAGCGCAATCAACTATCAGAATTTTAATGTGCTGAATCGATGAAATGATGAATGAGTAAAAATTGCGGGTTTCCAGATCTTTCTAATGTGCTGATTGAATGAGTGAAAATTGCGGGTTCCCAAGTCTTATCTGGTCTGGAAACCAAGAGTAACCATGGAGTTTCTTGCCGGCTCTTCTCCATAGGAAACGACCAATTGAAACCGTGCACCTAGCTTCTGACGTTTCGTAAGTGTCCATGTAGGTTTATGTGAAATGAAATATTTTGATTTTGATAGATCAAGACCTCAATTTATTAAAGAAAAAGATTTTAAAATAAAACGAATACAAGTCTCATTTCAATAACTCGAATACAACATTCACTTTCAATAGAGGATTCTGAATACAACACTCATTTTGAATAGAGGATTCTGAATGCAACCTTCACTTTGAATAAAGGATTCTGAATACAACACTCATTTGAATAGAGGATTCTGAATACAACACTCAATTTGAATAGAGGATACTGAACGCAACCTTCATTTTTCAATAGAGGTTTCTGAATACAACACTCATGAATGAATTAATGGTGAAAACTGTAGGTTTTAGGATCTAATCTAAATATATAAAAAGTGAATAACATAAAATTGAATAAATGAAAAGATGAAGGAGTAAAAATTGCGTTTTGAATAGAGGATTCTGAAAACAACACTCATTTTGAATAGAGGATTCTGAATGCAACCTTCACTTTGAATAGAGGATTCTGAATACAACATTCATTTGAATAGAGGATTCTGAATACAACACTCATTTTGAATAGAGGATTCTGAATACAACACTCATGAATGAATGAATGGTGAAAATTGCGGGTTTCCAGATCTTATCTGATCTGGAAACCCCAATTTTAACCTACTATAAGCGGTTATTAAAACCGGTTGCTGCTAAAACAAATCACGGGCACGCATTCACGGCGGCATTGCTCCCGGCCCAACAGTAGCGCCACATTAGCACTAAGTGTTTACAGCACTAAATCTTTGCTAATGTACACATCAGAATAAAAGAAGCATGTTTTTAATAGTAACAGAGTGTCTAATCTTTTGATATATTATAAGCAAAACATTTTTGCTTGTTAACAGCTGGGACACAGACCACCTCTCGGTGAGAGGGAGTGGGCCGTAATACACCACGCGGGCCCAGTGCGGGTTGGTATGACCAGAATAGTCTGGCGCAGGAGGATTTAGGTAGCACAGTCTAAAAAACAGCACAAATCACAGTACAGAACATTTCCCGTAGCACAACTCCCGGTGTACGCAATAGTAGCAAACGAGCAGTAACTCAACGCTAATGTTTACCTGCACGTTCTAATAATAACGTGTAAGTGCAACAGATATTAAACTTGAGGTTGAGGCGCCTGCAGTGTGCGGTACGGCAGTTATATTATATACCGGATTATTAACTACTGAAGAGGACGTGGGAACCTCTAGTTACGTTTACTAAAAACATGAATCAATGAAGTTTATGTGCATTTCATTTTGCTGGGAATCGTCACAGGCAAAGGTTTTTTATTGTGTTTATTAAAATCCACTCTTATCTTGCAGTCATCGTGGGTACAATGATCGTTACCAACCGAATTGACCCCCTTCTTCAACTGTGTTCATCAATTTTAATATCTTCTAGCTTCCATAACAGGCAAATCACGTAATTTTTAGGGTACTGAATAGATCGCCAGACAAGTAGTTGATTCCTTAATTTGTACATGGCACTGCCATAGAAGGTAAAGAATCGAATAGTAAAAAAAAGAAATAAAGCCGATATCAGTCGCTTCACTCAAGTGAATTGTTTAGTTGAGTGGAGGTTCATTTTTGTTTTATTCCACGTTTAAATTAAAATTAAATAAGAATGCACGTTCACCAGATCCTTTTATATTTCCTTTTTCGATCATTCGGGAGGCGAGTGTTGAAATCCGACAACGTTGTATCGGTTCACTAATGAATAATTTATTTATTGTTAATTCATATTGTGTTCAGACGTTTCACTTTGAGCGAAAAGATGCCGAATGAAAGGCAAACTAGTAGTAAAAGTGATGTTCATATTGTTCATTCTCACCCAGAGCGGCGCGGAGGGCTGCAGCTGCGACGCGAACGCCATTCGGAAAGCATCTCCCACCAGCGAGTTCAGTTCCTCCGCCTGAAACAATACAAACAAATAATTTAACTAATTGCACTTACGCACTTAAAAATTTTAGAAGTACTAGCAAAACTAGAAGTTTGAGGAAACGAGGGAAATTTCCATGATTACACGCTTTGTTAGAAGACTTTCTCTTGTAAATACATATTTTTGTCTCATAGTTTAATACTAAAAATTGATTTATAAAATGTAGAGCTGTTACTGTTTTCACGTGCTACAAGTTCTTGTAACATTACAGGAGATGGTGCAGCACTACAGCGACTATTACTATAAACAAGGCATAACATTTTTCCGAAGGCTGTGCGGCAAGTTTTAAGTGAGTCTGCGCTATTGAGACCGCTGCTACCCCCACTACTTGTACCACTAAGTATTACCACTTAAAAGGAAACGCAGAAGTTTTACGACGCTGACGAGTAGTTTGTTACATTTACGAGGAGTGCAGTGGTGTAGTTTTATTTTAAATCGACAAAAAACAGAGGAGATTCTTAAGTCGACGTGTATATATTTTTTTTATGTATGACCACGCATAACCTTTTACAGAATAGTCCGATTTTGATAATTATTTTTTTATTGAACCTCGAAGTTGGTCCCATATACATTTGGGTAAAAAATCCAACCATAAGGGTGGGAAAATATGGGTGATTTATTGTTCACTCATAGATTTTATGCACAATTAAATAAAAAAAACTTTATTACAGTTAGGTATATAAAAAAAACCTCACGATGAATAAGCTTTAGACCTGTTAGTCTCTTGTGTGTAGAGCTCTAAGTTTATGTAATACCTTATTTCTCGACTCAAAATGACTTAGGTATACTTACATTAGTTTAAGAACTTAGTTAATAAAGTTAAATAAAAAAGTTTATTAATATTTTGCTTTTCAGTTTTTTCGGCGGTTAAATTTTTTGTTAAATCTTTTTTTTATTTAACTTGTTTCAACTGAGGAACGTTTTTCAGCGCCTTTGAAGAAAACAGAAAAAATAACTTATTCACAAGTTGACAATGACACGAAGGAACGTTCGTTATAGACTTCCGCACTATGGTTTTATAAATACATTACACAAAGGTATCTACTTTTTTACAACAGATTGTTGTAATATGGTCTATAAATAAAGAGTGTATGAAAAATGTATTTTTCAAAAAATAATTAGCAATATATATACTTAAATAAAATACATATAATCGAATCCGCCATAGTTACGAAAACGCAACAAACTGAACCTACTGTCCTACCTATATCTCTGCTAGCACTTTGCACAATGGTCCGCTAGAGAACTATACGGTGGCGGAGCAATATTAAGCCCAAACGTCACGGCTACTGTGCCGGTGCGACGCCGGACAGAAGCCGGGGATGCCGGGAAAGCCGTCAGTCAATGTGGTCGACTTAATCGGAAAAGTCTGGTCCGATCGTGGTAATAGAACCCGCACAATAGGATGGACGGGACATTACATAGGCGATATTGAAACGAGGTGCAGAT
Organism: Luperina nickerlii; assembly: GCA_963855955.1. Lineage (NCBI taxonomy): Eukaryota > Metazoa > Arthropoda > Insecta > Lepidoptera > Noctuidae > Luperina > Luperina nickerlii. The sequence continues at coordinate 24,090,366 of OY979668.1, forward strand.
GGAAATAACTTTAAAGCTCTCGACAGCAGGATTAAATGGAGTGTTTAGTTGTTCAATGTTTCGATGGTTGAAAATGTAGACTATTGTTTCCAAATTTCATTTAGCAAGCTTTGCAAATAATTTGTTCATATTGTGCATAACTTCATGTTTTTTATGGCAACATATGTATGCTTTCTTTAAGATTACGCTACCGTCTAAGACGCCGTTGCTAAAGTAAACAATAATAAAACACGTACTGTTGAACTATCAAATACTCGAGTTCAAAGATTGCTCAAAAACAAACAAACTAATATGGAAGTTATGTTGCCTTGTATGGTTTGTTAACATTCTTCTTACTCAACATTTGATTTCAGACTTTATTGATATTGTTTTACGGTATATTTTTAGTATGTGCGTGTGAGTAACATAAATAATTATGTACATAGTAAAGTTGGGTGGGTGTGAGCGATATGTGAGAATGACAGCCGTCAGGCAGCCACGACAACGATTGACGTGACAGCACTGACAGCTCGCGTCACACTGTGATCCTAGCTGTGCTAGCTTGGAGCGATGTTCCTCTCAACTAAACTTTAAAATACATTTCAGAATCCAAACAACGAATGTAGATAATAATGCAGACTTAAGTACTGTTAATAGGTCCTTGCTTTATTAATTTTTTTTACTCTTTCTAAAAACTTAAGCAAGCAAGTTGACAAAACATCAATTAGGTTTCAGTAAAGAACACAATTTAAATAAAAAACACGTAATTTGTTACTTTACCCACTGGATTAAGCTAAAGACCTAATTTACGGACAGAGATTTATCTCCCTAGGGACGTGATAAGGGAACTGGTGCAAAGCCACTGGTGCATTCTACCGGAGATATTATAGTCTCCTCTCTTATGTGCTAAAAAACAATTACTACCAAGTCGCTTAAGTTGATGATAGGCACACGAAGGCATTAATACAAGGAACAACTTACTAACAACAATGCAAAACTACTGTAGTAATACATAGAGATACATACATAACTACTATCTATAGCATCGCTCCTCAAGTGTGAACCAAACCCACCGAGCAAGACGTTACCACATCGAACTTATAGCAGTGACTTCTTAGTAGAAATATGAGAACAATTGACGTTTATGATTACGATGGCTGGTACGAGACGATGGACAAATTACACCAATATTGTAGCTGGATAGGTTGGATAGGTTTCTGAGTTCCAAGCTTCGGTCGTCAAGTTTCAATGGGGAATCAATTGTCAGCTTTAACATTGGGAGGAAAATTGAGGTGACACATCTTCCATATTAGTGTAGGATCTCTGAGAAGAAAATTGGAATTATGTTTGAATATTTCGGGCAGTGTCATATACAGGGTGTGGCGTAAATAGTGGTCCACCGTTAAGGATTTGATATACCAGACAATTTACTATAACATACATATTACAATTTTAACCATTTTTACCCAAGGGTTCCAAAAATATATATTTTTTTATTTTTATTTACGAAATTTCTACCTTTTGTTACAAATATGGTTGTAGTTTCAACAAAAACCATTATATTTTCATTTTGATTTCTGTTATTTACATTTTGAAATACTAGAGCTATCGTGTAAAATTATGTTTTTTTTGTAATTTTAGAGCTTCTGAAGAAAAGTTAGTTCTTCTCTATTTTCACCACAATTTTTCACATAATCATGCAAATTCAAGCGCGATTTTTGTAAAAAAATTTACTTCTAAAATTGTTCAAATTGTAATATGTTATAGTAAATGGGCATTGTTCATATTTTATTAAATGCTGTAATTGAAAAACCATTTCGAGGAATAGCGTTATAGATCATTACGGACTAATTAATTATGAAAAATAGTCAAATTTTATTGATATTTTTGATAAAATACGATTGACCTTCTTTGCCCTTCAAATTACGTCGGCTTTGGCCGTACAGTTTTGTATCGTTACCTCAGAAAAAAAAGTAAGATTGTCTACAATCTGTCAAATGTCAAATTATTATAAATATGTCAAAAATATAAACATTCTTGTTTATATCTTATTACATTGCATAGGTACATTATTTCAACACTCGACAATATGTAATATACTGGAAGAGTTATAGAATATAGGAAGTGCTTTGTTTCAACTTGCAGCAATAATAGTAAAAATGTCGCCGCGTGCGTTATTATTCTATTTCTAAGTCGCCGCGTCGATTGTTCTAGTGACGATAGAGAGTAGTATATTCCTTGGAGGACACTTACACATAAAAAACACCATTTGTAAATAAATACGCTAAGATAGAATTCGATTATTTAAGACGTCTATTCGGCCTATTGCCACTTTGACAGATGTGACAGTACTCTTTGGATTGATGACGTTGTGTGGACAGATTAAAATTTTTAATTATGTACTAGTCAGGCAACGGCACTTAATCTTTATGCCACTGATGACATCACCTACCTTAAAAACTTAAAATAATTCAATATTTTTTTTTTAAATAACTATTGAGCCAATCATCAAAATATTCAAATTAGTTTCTCAAAATACTCTAAATTTTCAAAAAATTAAATAAAATCTAATGGTTAGAAATTTTGGACAATCCCCATTATCTGGTATATCGAATCCCTAACGGTGGACCACTATTTACGCCACACCCTGTATATGGCTGATGGCTGTAGATCCGTCACTTTCATTGTCTTTCCCAGAATGTGGATTTTCTCTTCAGTCAGGATAAGTTTTTGTCCAGTATAATAAATTAGTTGAACCTAATTAAGTTAGGCAGTGTTGTATGATAAGTTTATAATAAAAACCGATAATTTACCGATAGTAACTATGAAGCTGGTTGACGAGTTATTATAAAATATATTCAACACTAATGTTTAAGGAACTCTCTCTCTCATTATCTTAACATACAAAACTCATTGCGTTGGTGTCATATATGTTGATTACTCATCAATCGTCCCACTAGCTTTTAGAAGCCATTGCTACAACATACATTATTATGATGTTTACTTGAAAACAAGGCTTGCATTCGAAACTACAACCAACAATGCGTAATCCCCACACTTATAGCCCCCATACTAGCATCACGTAAAGCTTACCAACATAGAGACATATTATGTGATCGCACGTAATCGTGTGTCCACGTTAGGCTTGTTTGCTCAGATAGAGATACTGCGATACCGAGCGATAGCCACTAAACTGGCGGTTAACGACACATCGCTGACGTGCTTAGGGGTAAACGATGCTATCGCTTCATTTGATGTTGAATGGTAAAGTGCATGTTTGTAATAAATGGACCGTTTGGTGTTTAAACTGGTTGAATGCGATTCCGGAAAGACAGTATAAAGTGCTTTAAATATTTTAACATTAGGCATTGTTATAACCAAAGCAAAATGTAGCAACTTGTAACATCCCAACGACTTCTTAACTAACGTATAAGACATTTGAACGGAACGTTCTTCAATGGAATAATTAGTTAATTAAAACTGTCCTTACCTACTATAGTGGATCGGTACAGTACAGGCGGCTCGTACTTGAAGCAGTTGTTGCGGAGTTTATTCCTACAGACTTACATAAACCTCGGACGTGCCTCGACGAGAGTCACACGAAAGAGACGATGGGTTCAGAAGGTGCACTTATTACATTTCTCACATCCGCATTCAAGTCTCTCCGATGTTTAAAAAAATATGTAAGTTTGTTCAAAAAATAATAGATATCTACTCTGTTCAAATCTACATGTAAACAATCTACTGCTGAACAAGCCCTTATCAGGAAATGGCTGAACATTATGCTAGGTTATGCAAGATATACTACCTGTACTAGTAAATTACACTTATTATGACTTAAGCTATACATCTTTAGCACTCTATTAAACTGGTTAAACAAGTAGGGTCCTAAAAATAAGTGAAATCGATTAGCAAAAGCATGTTTAGTCTGAGAGTTAGCACAAACCAAATCTATTCTTCACCTATCTGAAGGTGTTGGGTTAAAATAAAGTTCAGTGTGTTGGAATAAAACTACATTCAAAATAAATAATTGACATACCGTTAGCACCTTACATACCATATAAAGCTGGTGTGTAGGAAATCTAAATGGACGAAAAGTAGCAATCTTTAAAACTGCGCTTTAGACGCGTTCTAGGTGCAGTGAAATTGATTTAGCGGCACCACCCCAAGACGTTATACAGTAGGTAATAATAGATTGACACAAAGCCAAATAAACCTGCCTAATTAATTTAAAGTCGGCAATGTTACGTAGATTTTTTTAAATGTATATTGGTTTGCGCACTTTGGTGCATAATAAATCGATGAGTTTGCGGAAGTTCAGGTTTGTGTCAATCGTGACGCCTAGATATTTAATATTGTTGGTTTTAGCTAAGCCCGGACAAGTGCACGCATATATTTATACACTGCGTGAATTCTGTACTTGTGTTTAGTGTGGGCCTTCGTATTTTTCTACAAGATTGCAGGCGGTGGTCGCATCGCACGCCGCGCCGGCGTCGCTCCGACTCAATCTGTGAGCATCAGGATTAACACGTTTCTGTGTTCACGAGATCTCGTACACAGCGGCTATTGATTGTGAATTAACTAGCTTATTTTAGCTAATAAGAACAGTTCGCGGTATTGACCCGGTGAGACGAGCTCGTAGCGCCCGAGGCTGTACTTTGATTAGCGGAGATTCTCGTGTTACTATTATTTGGAAACCCAATATTGTATTTCCGGCTATTATTACATGTCATTGTTAGCTCGTTTACACTATTGAAAATTAACCTTTCAAATACCTACTTGCAGATAGAAAAAATGCAAACGAGCAAAACTACATCTATTATTATAAAGTGACCCTTTATTTTTTCCTGGGTACCCAAAGCCTATAAATAGAAATGCAATACTAATCAATACGACATTTTATATTTGCCATTTCCGACACCTACACGATGAGAGACAACCAAGTGTATTCCCACACGAATCAATAAATCTCCAAGTAGGTAGATACAACATTATCATTGTTCTCTTAACGATGTAAATGTAAGTGTTGAATTAATCAACTTAGCATACTGCATTCGATTTACAACCAATTAGTTACGACCACGACAAACATAAATCTTTAGTAAATACAAGACAAAAAGTCTGTCAAAAACAATTTCATTTACGTGATGTTATAAAATGTTGGCAGCACAACTTGATATGATAAATGTACATTCTTAGTTCTATCAAAAAAAATAGATTAATCGATTAGCGAATGATTGATTATCGGTAGCCGATAATCGACTAATATATCACTCGGAAGCTTCAAAGATGGCGGCTTTAATATTAATTGTAGGCATCAACTTTTCCGTGTAATTGTGCCACCGTTAGTAGGAAGGAGTCAGGAATAGTTCGATAACAGCGATGTTTCTTCGTCGGGCGGCGCGCGGCCCATGTCGCCGGTAGCAGTCGCCTAACGATCAGTTGCTCCACCGAACAACTGCGTTATAATTGCAACCGCACCGACTGGCCTAAGGGGAGACCGGTGTTTTACCAAGAACCTACAGTTTCACAACCTTCTATTTCAACGACACAGGGTCGGTTTTCGCTTGTTTTAAAGGCAAAACACGTAAGGTAAATTGGCACAATTTTCCAAAGCATGTAATTATATAAATAAACAGTCTCGGCCGCTGGGGCTCAATGACAGGATAATTTTCTAGTTCGCAGGAAACTGACTCAAATTGCTGTTATAGAGAATAGGCGAATGCGTTCGCAAACAATTAGCTTCCTTTTCCTGTAATTTTGCATTTGTATTCTTGCATAATCTGAATAAGCCTCGCTGGTTGGCAGAGTAATGAAACGAAACTTAGGTGTAGTTTTTAAAAAGTACCCGAAGCTCACACATAAATCAAGCACTAATTCTAATCCATAAGAACGAGTAGGTAATTGAATGTTATATTCAATTATGAAAGCAAACAATATTTTATTTCTGCCTTTAAAGTTTAAACCTTTAGACAAAACCTAATCCCACTAAAAACATTTTCATGTAAAATGTTGCCTAGACACAACAGTCAGGCCACATATTTAGACTATATACTCGTAGGTGTAGAGTTTGTGAAGTTAGGACTTGTAGACTCTTAGGGCGTGTAGAGTTAGAAGCTTGGCTCTACATGAGATCTGATAACTTTTTAACAGTGCGACCCTTGCTTGAGGCACAGATGTACGGTATCCCTTTTGCAGGTGTACCTACTACACAATAACAGTGCCTCAAGCATTTAAAATGTACATATGTATACTAGCTGACCCAGCAAACGTTGTTTTGCCATATAGACTATTTCTAGGAATTTTTTTTTAGTTCGGTAAAAAAAAATGGATAGTAGCCGATTCTCAGACCTACCCGATATGCACACAACACACGATATGCGGTTGCGGGCAGAAGCTAGTTTGTAATAGAAGTCTGTGTACTTATATAATTTTCAGACCTCTAGCATGGAATTAAGTTTGTATCACTTACTAAACTTACATCCCCTGATTTAAAGGGTGGGAGGTGATTTACTAAAAATCCTGAAATAGTATTTTATTATATACCTATATCAAGTTTTAGACCTCTAGCATCAAAATTTGCGGAAGTCTCATACAAACGTACATCCCCTAAGTTAAGGGATTGGGGCGTAAAAGTCCCAAATTCAATTTTTTTTTGTTGTTTGTGTACTAGTACTAGCTTACATACCAAATTTCAGCTTTTCAGGACTTCCAGACCCTAAGAGATGATCATCAGTGAGTTTGTGACGAAATCGGGGTTTTTAGGTATCAATAAAATCTAAAGTTTAAGAGCTATGCAATTAAAACTTTACATGTTTAATAAAGGCTCGTACACACAGGCGCGACGCGACACGCGACACAAAGGCAGCGCTCGTCGCGCGACTTGCGGTGCCTTTGTGTCGCGTGTCGCGTCGCGCCTGTGTGTACGAGCCTTAAATCGAAACTTTATGCCTGTGTCCCAGTAGTGGGAACATTATAGGCCGAGTATGTACACATGTATGTTGTATGTTTACCAAGTCCACTATACATCATAACCCGAGAATTTTGTACGAGTATAACTGGTATAATCCAAACACAAGCTATGAGGGTTCAAAAAACGACGAAGCACTTCGAGAAATGGTAGGTAGTGCTCTCGCGATTCGCTTGGCTAGTCTTGGCGGGGACACTATTAAATATGCCTCAAAGACTTTCTGATTGAAAGTTTCTGTGAGCTTTAGAAATATTTCTCCTGTTTAATATTTCTCATACATTTTATAATTAAATATCGGAAAGGCTATCTTTCCGATATTTAATTTAACTTGTGATTCTTCTACTTTAACATTAACTTTTTAACAGGCTTATTAGTCGATTCGCACGAATTTACTTGCCCGAAACGGGCGAATCATCACTTTAAAATAATTCTTCACTTTTAAATAATAATAATTCTTAACAATTTTTATAAATTTTGCGTGCCTATTTCCAGGCAGAATGTACATGGCTCACTCTTATCTACTCCACCTGTATTTTAATGTACCATGCAAATAAATGATTTGATTGATTGATTGATTGAAATAAATTATTAGTTTTTCTATAGACGTCTCGCACCAAATAAATTTACCTAAACGTATTTTTGCATATTTATTGAAAAATAAATTCAAAATGTGCCAATTGCCTACTACATATTTCTGGAGTTATCGACTCGGCCTCAAATAAATTTATTTCGTGCGATTCGCCTATAGAAAAAATCATATTGTTTAAAAATGACGATTCGGCCGTTTTGGGAAATTACTAGAAAGCCTCAAAACATCGCTCATAAATAAGTATTAGCCGCATGTAAACAGTAGAAACTTACTAAATACTGAGCGAACGGGTCTTGTTAATGAACACAAGTTCTGAGCAAAAACGTCACATTGAAGAGCCGACATCATGCAGACAATGAACCACAAGATTTGTAAAACATCCCTATTAACATTTCCGATGTTAAAATTCTGTCATTGTACAGACGCCAGCACATCAACCTACTACAATCTGTCAAATTTCTTTAATAGATTTTCAACTTTATCGCTAAAATATAAGGTTCAAAGTTGATTGGGAAAATTTGACAGTTAGGTGTAGCTTGATGTGCTGGCGTCTGTACTTTAGAGAGAAGACACCATACAGAAAAGTACAGAAAGACCAGTGCAGACAAATCACAATTTCACCGAGGACCCAACAAACACAAACCTGACCAACATACAACTATGTAGATTCGCTTACTTGCACTTCATATCATGTCAATAATTCAAAAGTACAAGCACAACCAATATTGTTTGCCAATTTTGGAATTAATCGATCAAAGAAACCCAAAGTTTTGAAGTCTACTTAAGGCTAGCTTTAGAAGTTTTATATTTATAGGTTCATACTTACACGCAATGCAAGTTCTTACGCCTTATAAATCGTGGGCCTTCTGTCCTCTGCTAATGCGTAGGAGACGCGAGTATGAATGTGTAGACATCATACATTTTCCATGTGGCCTTCTCATGCAATAACAATGCGACTCTGTAAACGGACGCGGCCGCAACGATGCGGTGCAGACCGGTGCGGGCCGGTGCGGTGTGGATGAGGAGAACTGTTTTAATTGTCCGCTAAACCACAGCGAGCTGTGAGCGGATGTGGAGCCTTCCTTACGTGCCGGGAACGTGTCAGTGTGGCAGTGGTATGACTTAGTAATAGGTAGTGGTCCTTCGGAATTACGTGTCACTGCTACTGTCGAGATTCGATGATTCATTTTTTCGGAAGATTTATACTAAAGAGATACTTGCTGAACGTTGAGTGCTGTGTTTGTTCATATACATAATTATATTAAAATTGCAAGAAACAGAATTAATTTGAGCTTTTCCTGAAATTGCACCGAAATATACACACATATACAATATACATATATACATTATGGTATCTGAACTGTACCTACTAGATATTTGTTTTCAAAAGCTATGATTTACTTTTTGTTCTGTCTGAAGTGAACGTACTCTAAAGAACATTACTGACAATAAATCTTCGTCCAGAACGTTTTATTGCTACTTCAGTATTTTACTATTATACCTTCGTATTTATATGGGACAGAGAACCATAAAACACGAGCCTAATAGAATAAACCTCCATTAATATCAATATAACTTTTCAATAGTTTCAGTAACTATTCAAAAACAAGAAAATATTTAATTTATAATTTAAAAAATAATAGCACTTTTCACAACTTCAAAGACCCGACTACCAGTTAAATACTGCTTTATCGATATATTGAATCGGTTGCCACTGGCGACTCGCCAGTCAATAAAAACGCAATATGAAAAGCCCACATTTTGCATATGAACAATCAAAAAGCTATAGGTACGGTCAGCATCAAAAGTCGATTAACACTTCAGTTTTTTTAATCTTAGTTATTGAGCAAAATATTAACACTTCAGTTTTTTTTAATCTCAGTTATTGAGCAAAATATTTGTTGAAAATTGCATCGTACTTCTGCTGCAATTTTGAATAAATATTTTGCTCAATAACTGAGATTAAAAAAACTGAAGTGTTAATCGACTTTTGATGCTGACCGTACCTACATCGAAAATCATTCTTGCACATACTTCCTACCAAACCCAGATTAGGGAAACAACATAAATGTAACACGTTGTCCAATTCGCCTAGTTGTTGTGTTACATTTCTCGTTGCATTGCATACAGTTGGACGGCCCATTTGTTGCATGTTACGTTTCACCAATCTGTACAAACCGGCATTACCAAAGACCGCTAGACTTGTCCCACTGTTCTCTCCTCCTCTGTGATCCGAATCCGGCCGCTATCCACATGCGCGCTATCTCTCCATCTTAATTACTTAATTAGGCATGCGGCCCGCGCGCGCGCATCCATCATAATGCGGGCCCACATATTTACCGCACTGGGTGCCTACGTACTGCCTCCAGTCTCGGTACATAATGTAGCCGTTAATGTACGTACAGGGAATATAAGTACATGCTCATGCTGTTCTCAGACTAAAAAGGTAATTAAAATTCTAGGATTTACTTAAGTTTCTGGAACGGTTTGCAGTAAATCCAAATGCGTGCGTTTGTAAAAACATTATTTTCGCAACATGTAATACTTGTTTATATTAAGTGATTACATACCTATTACTTGAACAAGTTTACATCACAATGGTCATCAAACTGGGAAAATCTGCATTTTGAGCTGGCAAAATATGTAGGTATCAGTTTTTTCGCCCTCAGAGCAAGAGTTTCGACCGTCTGCACACTAATCTAAACTATCCTATAATGACTAACTAAAGACCATCCGATCCGTGCCACTAGCCCGTAAAATCACCCTCACAGTCAGTAGCTAATTGATAACGACCAACAAACTAGATATGGTAATTAGATTCGCAACGCTTTGAAACTGTTGAAAGTATAAGACGTGTGAAGCGTTCGGGATGCGGAGGTTTCTTTGTAAAGAAAGTTAGAAGATGTGGCCAACTGCTGAAGGGTTTATCATAATATCTGTTGTCAGATATTACGGCTTTGCCGGGGTACACGGGACCAAACCCTGCTCAAGTTTTTTCAGAGTTTCGAATTTCCTATTAGATGGGAAATACAGATGGAATTTTTCTTCAATTATTATTTTTCAATAAACCAACTAAACTGTTTTATGTAAAGACTCTTTTAAAGGATCAAGAAATGATTAATGATCACTGGGATGATTGTTTTATTTTCGAGTTTTTTTACACAATAAATAGGACTTTAATCGCTAAACCAACTAAACTGTTTTATGTAAAGGCTTTTTTAAAGGATCAAGAAATGGTTAATGATCACTGGGATGATTATTTTATTTTAGAATTTTTTTTTACTGCAAAAGATTAGTAAGCATCCTGATGTTCACAATAGCTTAGTAGAACTTCCTGAATCACAAACTAAACATTCCATTTTTTATTAATAAACGTTTACCTATAGCCCGACTTTTAATTAGCTGCAGTAGAATTACACTTCTTAGTAACTCATTTCGGACTGAGTTTAGAGATATGCATGTCAAATAAGTTTCGTTTGTTACACTATTCTGTACTTACTAGAAAAACAAGATTTGGTTGATGGCCGCGAAAAACAAAAAGACGTCAATTTCAGTCATTTAAGTAACACATAAGCTGTCATTTTACTGCAGCTAATTAAAAGTCCGACTATACGTAACGACCGTCAATCAAGGTCTAAAATACAAAAAAAAATACAGTTAAATACTGTAATCGTCATATTAAGTATATTTAACGTCAGCCGGAGAAGGTACCAGGGCGTCATTAGCATAATATGAACTAATTAGTTATGCGACGTAACGGGGACCGCTAAATGTAGCGTGTATGTGTTACGTAATGTGATAGAACGATTTGTTATAATCTCTTTAGTTTTATGGTAATTTAGTAGGTACCTTTTTTAACGTTGAATATAAAACTGTTACCCAAAGATTTTAAATTGTGTCAGAGACGATCATTTATCAAGTCAATAAATAATAAATTAAATCTTTATCACCAATCTTTCTGTCAAGCGGTGATTGCATAATTTATGCCTATCAACATTCATTGTATTATTGTGTGGGAAGAGCGGAGAGCCCTATAACAACAGTAGGAGACATCGACAGATTTATGGAAGAAAAATTAAGAAAACTAAATAATATATAAAAAACACAAATATCTCTGGGTTTCAGTTAAGGCGTATACACAGTTAAACTTTATAACGGCAGACTTTATTGGGCTGATAAATTAGGAACCTATAAAATGTCAATAAATTAGTAAAACTCATAACCAAACAGCTAAGTATACCTAAAATATTCCTAACTTATGTTTCGATCGGTTAACTCTGTAGTTAACCGATCGTAACAGTTCCAGCATTCATCAAAATCATTCGATCACTAATAGTAAGTTTATGTAAGCGAGCTGCACGCGCAGGCGAGGTTTATAATAGTATCACACGAATGGATAAATACCTAGTTATGAGCAGTTTCTACCCTTTACCTTTATCATGTAATTTTATTAAAAATAAAAAAAATATTATAATATATACGGCGCCCAGATCCAACATTCCGGTGCGGGAGTAAACGCTAATTAATAATGTCTGTGTCTCGCTGGTCATCAGTGCGGTTAGCACGTGACGTAGCTCGTCGCACATTTGATTGACTTCTGCGAACTAAGTCAGGTCTTCTTCTCCTTAGCATTTTAAATACAGTAAACTATTTCACTAATACACTAAACTACAAAAAAATGTTAGTTAACAGTACTTTCACAAAGTTACAAAGGAAAGAAATTACATATTGTTTGTCGTCAAAATATTTATAGTGCGTTCAGAAATTTATATTAGAACTAAACTTGATATTATCAAGCTACATAAAAAAATATCTGTCGTGATAATAAACTAAAATAGTTATAAAAATATAATAGAGTAAAGGACAAACCAAACAATTGAATAAATCAAACTATACAATCTCCGTATTATTTAATTTCTGAACGCACCGTGTTTGACAGGTACGAACAGTTTGTATGAAGGGTAGGTAGGCTAGTAGGTAGGCTTACTGTGAACAATAATATAGATTTAGTTTCACGTGGATTAAGTCTGTCATTAAGGTACAATTTTTTTTTATTTCAAAAAGATATTTACGATTTGAGTGTAAATATAATAATATAAAATTATCTGATGTTATTAAAGCAGGTTGATGTTGGTCAAGTCGTTAGAATATTAATGTCTTCATCTTAATTAATATAAATGTTCAGTGAATGCGAAACAAACTAGTTTGCTCGCCATAAAACATTTACGGTGCTGGTGCGTTGACGCCAACGCAATTTTTTTTTTTAAGATTGATGAATAGTTTTTGTAATAAATTCCATTGCTATGGTATTCTGATATGGCCCGCTATAATGCCAAGGACACACCTACGGGCATAGATTAAAAACCCAAAAGTAATAGAAAATAAATAAAAACAATAAAATAAAAATACAAAATGAAAAGCGTAGGTAATGCTTGCAAGATGTCATAATACCTAAATAAAATAAATTATTACGATCGACCGACCCAACGAAATTGTCTATAATCTATGTCTATGACAAACGAAGGAATGCGAGCGCAGGCGATACCTGTGGGCGATACTATAGGCTGTAATCCGCTGTCAAATAAAACTTAGTAATAAAATCACAATAATTACAATTATTGGAGTCCATAGTACGTCAGTTGAGAGACTAACATAAGGTGAGAAAAGAAAGTGGTCCCATTTGTTCTTTATTAGTGATCGATGTCTATACTCTATGAGATAATTTATTACACATTAAGTATGTAGGTACAGTCCCCGGCACGTAACTTGGCAAGAGTCGTTAGATGTGTTTTTCCTTTCTTTGACTTTCTTGAAAACACACATGTTTAAAAATAATCTATGGCAATAACCATAGTATAATGACAAACAATAAAAGTGACCATGTTCTTGTTGCACTTAGTGAGCACGCGCTAACTTACACCCACTATGCTAGAACCTTGCCAAGTTACGTGCCGGCGACTGTACCCATAAATTTTTGTGGTGCGATGTCTTAAACAAAATAATTATCACTTCAGACTTTATTTTCCAAACCAACCGGACTCCTCGGTCGTCAAAAGAAACTCTAAACTGTCCACAAAATGCTAAGCAACCGCACACACACGCATCTCATATTTATGTGTGTTTGTGTGTGTGTACCCACGCAACCCGCGACCGGCAAGTCGTCGTCCGCATCGATCCGTCGGTAACAGGATTGCGATCGTTTCATTTACATTTTATTCGAGCCGCAAAACACTACAGTAATTCAATCGAGCGCCGCCGAATGCGTGCGAATTGCTAGCGAGTGACGAGCAGCAGCGATAAGGGACGTTATTATGTTCTGAACACATTAATATTTCTATTCTTGCTCTTTGATCCACTTTTCTTGTGCTAAGAGCCTGCCATGTTTTCCTGCACAAAAGCTTCTCTGTGACTCCCAAAACTGACAAAGGCTCAGGTATTTTTCCAAGCAATTAAGCTTCGTCACTACAACAAGAATATATTATAATTTAAATTACAAAATGCTAGTACATTTTGTCCTCAGATGGCAAATTGGACCCTGACATCAGAGGAGCAAATCTCGTATTTTTAAGAACGTTTGTATTTTAATCTTAGTCTCAATCTGTTAAAATCACCACTATTTTATTTTTCAGTTTTAAAATTTTTATTTTTAACATTGATTGTCGCTGAGATGAGATTGCGACAAAATTTTGAACATGTTTAATTATGGGAATTAGCCTTCAGGTTCAGGTTGAAAATCATAACATTCTCACTTTCTTTTGATTACAAATACTTCTAGCAGATAAATCGAATTGATTTTGTTTTTATTTTGTTATTTTAGTCGCTGACACTGGCACCACGCATTGAAAGCTTACATTCTTGCGTGTATCGGTATTTGTTTACAAAAGCTAGGGGAGACCCGACTCGGTGCGCATCCGCACTATTCGTACATGACAATAAAATTGTGGGGAATCTAGTGGCGAGGCTCTCGTTTTTTGATAAGAAAATAAGCGGAAAACGTTATGAAAACTTTTCAGATTTCACATCACGTCGTCTCTTATTCACATTTCGACGAAAAAAATGTTGTGTATCAGCAAGTTTTAATTGCATTTCGCATTTTCAAGTTTTATCATCAATAATATAGTGTCCTGTTGAAACTCAAAGGAGCAATTAAAAGAAAAAATTATCTGAACTTAACTTTGTGTTACATAAAAAGTAATGTGTATAGGTACTTTTTTCGTGACCCGAATTTTCGAGGTATTCCACTCAGAGCACTGATTTCAACTGCACTTGGACGAACGGCACCTGAGCACTTCCACTGACCGATACTGCATAAGATCACACTCATGTGGAATAAAAAATAAAAAAAAACACTACAGACATTCATACTGAAAAAGATTAAATTACAATTACCATACCAGTTCATAGCTAAATGCCAGCTAATGCTTCATTCAGTCACAAAAGATGTTAAGTTCAATAAATCTTAAACGTGACTTTTTGATTCAGCGGAGGGAGCAAACTTTCAAGCTAGTTTATTGGCAGAGAATTCTACTCCTACATCATAAGTATATGAATAAAAAAACAGGCGTTACTAAGACAACTTCCCCCTAGATACTGGTAAAAGCTCTTGTACTTAATGAAAGAGTAAACGTGATCCAACCCTTAGTTGCACAAAGAAGAACCAAGAAATAATCACAATAAACGTGAGGCTCTCAAGTTGATGAATGTTGCGTTTCCTTGATGTCTGAGAGTACGCGCGCTCGGTCAATTTGTGCGAGGGCTACATCTCATAACATTAGGAGGGGATCTGCTGGCTTTATGGCATTTCTATGGCAACCCTGACCCTTTCTGTTAGCGGCCATTCAATAGGGACGTCCCAACCTAAACACTGTCAGCCTTAATATTACAAAAAAAAGTGGGAATGATTAGTTATTTAGTATAAAAACTCTCAAAAAGGCAGAGGATTATCAAGTGTTGCTACATTTTTTATCTTCGCCCTACATGTTCCTGGTCTGTGGGTTTCGTCTATAGACATAAATCTCTAATGCACAAACACCCAAACCCGGAACAACTAACAGTGGGTCATACAAATATTTGTATCGTACGGGATTCGAAGCAATCGGGTTAGCCGTTACGCAAGTCGTCTTGAATATTGCTAGTAAAGATTCTTTTGGAATTGTAACAAAATATGAAAAATGGAAAATTAATTTCACAAATTCATATAAAACGTTCCAGTAGAGAGTTTTTGCCTCGCATTGTTTAGCTTCCCAATGAAACAAAGACACATCGGGGACTGCAGCCCGCGCTCGGGCGCTGTGACACTGTAACGACACATCACACAATACATACAAAAATGCTGTGCTCTGAAACATTTTTGTAGGCCATCATGTGTATTTTATATCATTATTTATCTGTTTTTAGAATTTATTGCTTGGCTGAATATACCTTTAGTCAATAAAGCACATGCATACAACTAACAGCGTGTAATCATCTAATTATATACATAGATGCCTACATAATAAATAATAACCTTTACTTATTTATAAAAGTTTTCAGCGAAATGAAAAAAGGCTAGTCAATCTAAATACAAAACCATCCAGTCGCAAAGAATTGATGGTTCGCAGACACGATACGCAAAATAAAATTGTGGTCAATCGAAAGGAAAAAAAAGAAAAAAGCTATAACAACTGCCGACATTGAATAAACGAGTTCCAGACACGATACTGCTGAGGTCATGTTACGCAATAGCAAACTACTCAAAAAAATAGACCATCTCAGTAAGTTTGTTCAGAATAAAATACTAGGCTAAATATGTATGTTAGTTATGGATCTTCCAGTCAGAGATTGTTTAGAAACACGACATATGGCCATGTTATAGCCATTTCGCACTAGTGAAGAATGACAATTTGTTATATAAATATAGTTACGAACAAATAATGGGATCGTCAATTAATCCGTTCCCCTGTCTCTACTTACATTGACACCATCATTTCCAAAGTTAACTATAAAATCTCAAAAATAGGTACAGATTGGTTCAAAGTCAATAATATTAAATTAATCGGCGCGTCCCAGCCCTGAGCCCTCGCGGCCTAGCATGTAGCCGGCGCCCGGCGTTATCCGTTTAGGTTCAAAATGTCCAATTCTCAAAATGTCCAACGGTTTCAAAACGTCCAATTCCCAAAATGTCCAATTCACAAAACGTCCAATTCCCAAAATGTCCAATTCTTAAAATGTCCAGTTCTCAAAACGTCCAATTCCTAAAATGTCCAACTCCTAAAATGTCCAATATTTGAGAATGTGGTAAATTTTGTTCAATAACTCATCAAAGCGCTTTTTTAATACTTACGTCAAACAATAAATACAAAATACTGAAAGAATGAAAATATGTTTTATTTAGAAGTAACAAATTAAGACCAGTACAATAATCAACATCATAACTTTCCTAATTATAAATTGGAACAAATGTTAAACATAGTATTATATAAACAAGGTAAGACATAAAAAATATGTTATGCCTTACTTTGTTTTATTTAAAAGTAAATTAAGACCAGAGCAGACCACAACATACCCGAAATCTCATTTTTTTTACAATGTAATGTAAAAAAATACAATAATCAACGTCATAATAACTATAATTATAAATTGAAACAAACATTAAACATAGTTTTATATAACCTAGGTAAAACAAAAAATTCTTTATATCTTACCTTGCTTACTTAAGCAAGTAATAATCAATATAATTTTTATTTATTTTATTAGGTTCACCAACAATTAATTACACTAATACAACCACATAATACATTTTTAAAAGTAAAAATAACAGTGCATCAATTACTTATAGGTAAACACAACATGCTTAAAACAATGAATCATAGAAATAAGCTAACTTACTTAGTAATAAGCGCTAATATTGATAAATTGGTAACTTCGGTAAAAAGTTACATTTAAATGCAATTCAAATTGGAAATTCTGATTAATAAATTATAAAATTGGTAGAGGTTGACATTGTATCATGAATAAAATTGATAAGAAATTAAGTAAAAATAAAAAAAATATAAAAACATTCATAAATTAAGATATTATAATCAACAATCATTTTTTTTATTAATGTGTGAGATTTCGGGTATGTTGTGGTCTGCTCTGGTCTTAATTTACTTTTAAATAAAACAAAGTAAGGCATAGCATATTTTTTATGTCTTACCTTGTTTATATAATACTATGTTTAACATTTGTTCCAATTTATAATTAGGAAAGTTATGATGTTGATTATTGTACTGGTCTTAATTTGTTACTTCTAAATAAAACATATTTTCATTCTTTCAGTATTTTGTATTTATTGTTTGACGTAAGTATTAAAAAAGCGCTTTGATGAGTTATTGAACAAAATTTACCACATTCTCAAATATTGGACATTTTGGGAGTTGGACATTTTGGGAATTGGAAGTTTTGAGAATTGGACATTTTAAGAATTGGACATTTTGGGAATTGGACGTTTTGTGAATTGGACATTTTGGGAATTGGACGTTTTGAAACCGTTGGACATTTTGAGAATTGGACATTTTGAACCTAAACGGCGTTATCTGGGGAAGTGCTCCCGCAGGACACGTCTGTTTCCTGTCCAGAACACGTGCACACCACAGAAGATTCAGTCAGCAATTAACATAGAACATTATTTACCTTTAACCCACGGCTTCGCCCGCGTGGATGTTGGTAGTTATCCTACGGGATCGAACTACCGCACCGGGATAAAAAGTCTCTTATGTTCTATGCCAGGTCATGGTCTATCTAAATTACATCCAAAACCATCCTGCCATTTAGGCTTCATTAAGACATAGACAGACAGACAAAGTTACTTTTTCAAAGTTACATTTCTAATATTAGTATGGATAACAAGGGAGAATATCTTACTGCTACAGGAACGCTTCACAAACAACTTTCAAATCATAATAATGGCAAATTTGTGATGGTACCACTTGTGTACCTATCAGTACATTATTAATGACGCGGGGCTTCTGTATCTATTTACTTGGTACATCAATAAATATGCCACGGAATGCAGTGAAGGGTGATAGGTCACATTCCATACTAAGGTGTATGTATGGGTGCATTTGTTAAGATAATCTGGTTTATTCGGAATGGACCAGATAATAATAATATTAAATGTTTTTCGGAGTTTAAAGCATATTTAATAGACAGTTAAAGACATTAAAAATAAAAATTATATCTACAGAAAATTAATCCTTTATCTTTGGATAGTTGTCATAATACACCAACACCACCAACACCATCTTCACATAGTTAATTTATTTTATTTTTATTTATAAATTTTGCACTAATTTATATAATTTAAAAAGCTAACAGTATTAAATTAATAATATGCACTTCCTTGCTTGCTGTAGCGCTTGAATTTGTTCACGAAAACCATTATAAAATGATGATTCACAATAAGACTTACTACAAGCATGAAGCAGCTCATCTAGTTTATTTATTAATGTTCTGCTTGCATTATAAATATCTTCTAAACACAATTTATTTCCGTTGCAAGCCATGTGTTAGATGTTTACGAGCGAGTGCATGCTCTGTGTGAATGATGCACCGACTAAGGTGAACAAAGCACAGACTAGTGCAAACGATGCACCAACTATTGCGAACTTCACAATATTTAGTATTGACTGGCGTGGAAGATTAATGATGCTGGGAAATATTGCACGTTACTTTTGTTCTGAATGTTTTTGTATGTACTTAATTTTACTAACCAAGTGTAATACCTACTTAGTAAAATATAGGAGGCAGTGACAAGCCATTTAGCCAAATCAATCGATATGACGGTAAGCAATCATTGGAACCAAATAAATAATTAAAATATATGTTTTATCTCATCTATTCAAAAAAAGGCAGTGTATACTTCGTAAGCAGGGACTGAAATTGCTCTTTAATCCTTATGGATAAAAAGTTATTTGAATTTGGAATGTGGATATTGTTAGTAAAAGTTCCAATCACCAAAGCGATCAATCACGAACATTGTATGAACAAGTAACAGGCTATAAGATAAAGATAAAGCAAAAAGAGAGCAAGCCAAATTGAAAAAAAACAAATGTGAAAAAATTAAAAACACGCGAAAAGCAATCTGCCTTCGTTCGTAATTGTTTACTCATAAGTGTATGTAAATAAATAAACGTACTATTCTTATTCATAAGTTTTCTAATAATATATGAGATAAAAAGTAGTGTCCACCTCGGGAGCAACACTATTTTAAGATCGAGTGACGTACTTTGAATCCCTCGCTGCGCTCAGGTTTCTACTTTAGAACCCCTCGCTACGCTCGAGAATCCTTCACTTCGCTCTGGATTCAAAGAAACACTCTCGCCTTCAAAATAGTTATTTGCTCCCTTGGCAAACAATCTACTATTTCTTATTTTTTACAATTACTAAACCCATCATATATCACAAGCATGAAAACTGCTTTAAACGTTTATAACTCCACGAAACTAACAAAAAAGTTTATAAACGTACCCATTTAATTCCAGTAGACTTAAAATTGTAAGAAGCTAAATTGCAGGAAACCTCGGATCGCTTAAGTTAGGGGAAACATTCAAAGTTGGGGCAAAGTTGGTACGAATCTGACCCAGCGTTGTTTAAAGACGGGAAGTAACGGGCAGTAAATCTCTCCGCACGCAAACTGAGGTATACGCGACGAGCTGGAGACGTTACGCACCTCACGCACGAGTGGTTACCGGTATTTGAACGCTTAGGAACACATTATACTTTTAGAGACGGTTAGGTTTGGCGTGTGGTGTGTGGTGGAGCTTCACACTGAAGATTAGGTATTGCACAATATCGGTTATTGTTTCCGATTCTCGAATATGGGCTCTGTCATTATACAGGTTTTAATTATATGATGATGTCACATCATATTTTTAGATCCTTACAAACAATGATCTAAGCACTAAAAATAAGAATGCCTAATCGCCATCCGATGTGGTAGAATGATACCTATAAATTATGCGATGTAATATGACTCGACGTGGATACACCTTATTTAAAGAAACCAACCAAATCACAGCTTCGTACACCACGGCCTCATAAAAATCTGCATGAATTCAAAAGTCAAAACCCACAAGAGACTTTGAATCGAGGACATATCGGTACCGGCGAGTTCGAAGAATCCCAGGGACCCGGCCGGGGCACCAGAGAGGTAATGTAATATATTATGGAGGGCATAGGCGCCCGCGCGTGACCGAGCCGAGCGCCCCGCGCCCGCCACGTGGACCCCACGGAAGCGAAAATGCTGCACATTCCGACATTTTATAGGATTTAATATTGTGACACCGAAGAGGTCTGCATTTTAGAGGCCTTACTGATGTTCTTTATAGGGGTCAGAATAAAACAAAATGCATTATTCTGTCGCATATTTGCAAGACAATGGAAATATTACAAGCGACTCTTCGACAGCTCAGCGAAAGGGTTGTTCAACCAGCACACCAGTAGCTCGTTAGTCTAGACATCAAGACCCGTCAAAATGAGAAGGGAATTGTCAAATCAAATCATTTATTTCAGATAATTTAAATCAAAATTAAGCTCGAAATTAAAAGGAAATTAAAAACAACAAAATTAAAATCAAAATCGTCAAATCAAATCTCGTTGACGCGAGGGTAAAGATATTTTGGGTTACTACAAATTTACACTCTTACAGACAGTATTGCGTTCAATTTAAAGCTTCTTCAAGATCTTGTTTCAAACGTTTGAACGTTAATAAAAGCTGTAAAGTATGTTGTAAAACTCGCTATTACTCCAGTGTTGTACAATCGATCGCTTGAAGAACTCATTGAAAGGACATGTTAGGTTTTTGTATGGAGGCTGGGCTTTTATTCGAAGCTACTGTGAACAGGGAAGAGATCATATTTTTATGAAAGTACATAAATTAAGGAGACTTTGTATATTTTTTAAATTTTTTTTGAAAGCACCCTTGCTTTAATTATTATACATTTTAATAATCATTATTTAAAAAATAAATTGCAACCCACAGTAATTATTGATTTTGGCAACACTTTTCGGTTAGATGTCATTATTGTCATTAACGTCAATCAAGTGTCAAATTCAATACAATTTTGACCTGTGTACTGACAGCTGACAAGTATGACAACCTTACTGGCACAGGTAATATTTTCATAGATTCCATTAGAAGGCAAAGGAATTAATGCCATACGTACAAATCATGGAGTTGGTTTTATTTTAAGCCATCTAATATTATTTTAGAATATTTTAAATAACAATACGGTGTATAATTTGCTTTAAAAAATGATATTTAACCATTTTTTCTTTGTTTCAATGTGCAAAAATAATATTATGACACCTAAAATATCTGGATTTTAAATATGTATTTATTCAATAACGGTGCTTTTAATATTTTTTCTGTTTTTGTCAGGCCATCCTGAATAATTTTCCCTATCAGAAAAACCATACATGATAGCTGTTCAAAAAAATTATTATTTTAAGCCCATTTCATAACATGTCCTTTGTTATAAGAACAACTAGTAGATGATAGCAACTGCAACTGGTTGTTAGCGCTTCGTTACTTCGAACTTTAACATTCTATCACATCATTTACGAGTTATGCAATTTAAAACCATCACTGTTATCACTATCATTACAATCTGTTCCATCCCCGTTGTACCGTATGCACCATCGACCTGCACCATCAATGGTGCAGAAGAGACTAATTAGTTTCGTTTGCACCATGAATATTAATACATCTTGAACTACTTCACCATACTTTCCTAGTCATAGGTAAAATAAAAACCAATAATAGGTCGTATTTTGTTTGTGTGCAGAACCACTCTTTAATATAAATAAACAACTAAAAAGCAACAACAATAATATGTTTTACAAATAAATTCCTTAACTACTTCATGTAATAATATAAAAATAATGACGCCACACAAACACTTATATTTTATTGTTGCCTAAAATTAAAAATGGCAACTTTATAAGAAGAACACTGAGTTTACCTTAACTTTTATAAAAATAACGGCACATCAATGTCGCCATTGATTAATTACATTTGTACATGCAATATATATTTATTAGGTACGTTTCTTGAAGTGTAGTCTTTTGCCTTGTATATGGGTATCCTGCTTAAGCACAGCTAAGCATTTATTTACAGTCGGAGGTCTTCTTTTAAAGCAGTTATTAATACATATACCCATTCCATTCCATTCACAGACGTTGTTCGTACGATGCCGCTCACCGAAACAGCACCACAGTGTCTTCTTGGGCATCCAAGATCTTTTTACGTAATTTAGAAATTTTTGCATATTAACATCTCCTTCTACAACATCATTTTCCGAAACTATGTAATCCCATCCATCATCAATACTTGATACAGGCAGAAGAGGCAGGACAGTGCATAGTGATACAATTTTACTAATTTTGTTATACTTCTTTAAATTAAGATGTTTTGCTTTCCTCCATATTTGGTTTTGGAAATGGTAATAACATCCATGATGCTTTGATAAAGGAAACTAGCTTCTTATGGCACCGATAAACGATTGTTCGTAGTCGAATATAAATTTAGAAGGGTTCCATTCTGGAATTTGCGACTTAATCATTTCCAACATTAGAATATATGTTTCCTTTTTTTATTTCCCAAAAGTATATAAGCCAAAGTTTTTATCCTCGGTGCTTCCTAGGTCGCAAAATATCACATACAACTGTTTGAATGGTCTAGGACACTTTTTGAAGGTACCGTCGCAAAAGAAGATGTTCCCGTTTTTAATAATTTCTCTAGCTTCTTCTGAAGCAAAAATTAAAATACGTTCGCGTTCGTGATAATAGTCAGCCAAAAGGTAATCTTTATGATCATTACCAATTTCGACTTCAGCTCCGACACCATAAGCCGACTTTTTAACTCGTTGTTTTTATTCACCCACAAGAGTGTTTACATTATTTTCTATGTCATAAATGCTACGTACGTACCTCTGTAATAGTAATCGTTCCTGTATTTTTGTTTTTTTTTTTAAATATCTACACGAGAAGAGAAGAGAAGAGTAGAAGAAGAAGAGAAGAAGAAGAAGAAGAAGAGGAGAAGAGAGAGAGAGAAGAGGAGGAGAAGAGTATTCTATTCTATTCTATTCCATTCTACACCTCCATATGCTATTTAAATTTTTGTACTGTGTGTGAAAATGTTTTTCGACTTTGTGCAACAAAAGTTAAATTAGTTTCGCTCATTGTATTCTTTATAGCCTAAGCTCCAATTTTACAATTATTGACAAACATGACAGAACTAAAACAAAAAAGTTACCTTGTCAACACTTCAGACCAAAGTCAACACTTAAATAATATTAGTACACGCAAAGAGAAAATACTTTGAGGAAATACCTACAACCGCATTGGTAGTAAATATAGTGTCATCTCAATGGTGCAGATGAGACCATACTATCAATACGGTTTCGTTTGCACCATTCACAATGGTGCAGATGAGACCATACTATCAATACGGTTTCGTTTGCACCATTCTCAATGGTGCAGATGAGACCATACTATCAATACGGTTTCGTTTGCACCATTCTCAATGGTGCAGATGAGACCATACTATCAATACGGTTTCGTTTGCACCATTCTCAATGGTGCAAATGAGACCATACTATCAATACGGTTTCGTTTGCACCATTCTCAATGGTGCAGATGAGACCATACTATCAATACGGTTTCGTTTGCACCATTCACAATGGTGCAGATGAGACCATACTATCAATGCAGTCTCCTCTGCACCATTGATAATGCAGGTCAATGGTGCATACGGTACAGCGGGGTTCCATCTACTTATTAATTTCTGCATTTCCGCTTTAAATGTAAATTTTCGTGCTTGAGAACTATTCCTTAAGCTTGATTCCGCTTCTCAGCTGTTGCTTTCGATTACCGGGAAACTTGAAACATCCCGGAATTTTGCATTTCCATGTTGACAGACCTCTGGAAAGTGTCAAAATAGGCATGTCATGTTTGTGAATCAATCAAATCGTGCATGAATATATCAGCAGATGCGTTTTGCAACGCCAACTACAACTCCGGACGTGCAGTAGCTCCAAGTATTTACCCAGTATTGTCGTGTGTTTGTTGTTTACATAGCAGTAAACGTTATTTTTACCCGACGACGGACGGAAACACTTTGATCTGCGGCGAATGTGCTGTGACCAACTTTATTTTATTAATATCTTCCGCTTAGAAATTGTTGGGTTTATCACTTTTATATTTATGTCACGAGTGGTGACGTTTGTGACGGGAATTAATGACTAAAATTAATTAATTAAAAGCTTTTTAATTATGAGTACATTAATTAAGAAGTGCATTTCTCCCATCGATTTACATTATCCTTTGTTAGTCGGCAGTTATCAAATTTTAGATTCGCTTCTGAAATTGAGAGGACAAGTTATTAGGCTTATAGTTTTATAGCTCTAATAAAACTGAATGCGTGTGAGTATGCGTGGCTTCTATATAAAGTTGGTTATGTAGCACCTGCTCTGTTAAGCGTCAACTATAAAGACGAAGTGATCACAATAATGCAGTTTGAGTAACATTCAATTAAATGTTATTGGCTAAAAAGTGGGAAGTGAATTAGTTCTTTCACCAAGTGTTTTTTGACCTTTCCTTCTTTAATAAATATTGCTGCAAGTATAAATATATTTTGAAGAAAGTTTCTTGCCTGTTTTATACAATTTAATTGAAGCAACAAATGACTTGCGTCGTCTAGATATTGTTTAAACGGTGCAACTTGTATTGTTGATGTCACAGGTCTTTGGATCGCACCGTGGAGGCCAAGCTTTACGAGCCCGCATACCTACTCACTTCAATCTTTAAACATCATTCTCCAAACGACGATGACATGGAAATCATTCATTTATTTAACTCCTCTCATTTAGGAGTCCTCCTGCGATATATTCCACCCACATCCAGGCCAGTACTTAAAGTCGTCAAGCGCCATTAAAGTTAATAAAACTAATAAATGACGTCACCAGTACATGGGCTTATTGACTGTTTTACGATCTTGTACGGTTTTAAAGACTCTTGTGAAATGTGGGCTTCGGTACGAGTTCCGGTTTAAATCCGGTCATTATGTTTTTATAGTTGTCGTTATTTTTTATCCGAATTATACTTGCGTAAGTAATCTTATAGCTGTATCGAATGCTACAGGTTAGGTATCATGTATATATATACATATTATATATTCCTACATTTGATTGTGTGAAATCCACATTGCAGATTGGTTCACAAGCGCATATGTCGCAATCCTTGAGGGGTCCAACTTTATTCGCATTAGCCCTTAAATTCTATATTCTTTATCACATGGTCATTATATTCATGTACCTGTATAGCCTAGTACTATCATGCATCGTGGAATACATAGGTATAACTGTACATTTATCACTTCAATATAAAACGACTAGCCCACACATCGTTGTGCTCACACCACACGCACCGCACATCCGGCGCACGCACTGCCACCCCGCGCAGTGCTCACCCCACTGATACCTGTTTATGTACACAACACCACGTGGTGTTTGATCTTCAACAATACACGAGCAACTATCTCAGCTATTCCCTGAAGATACTTCTTATTTTACTTATATTTCAGTTGTACAGTCAACGAAGGAGTTTGTAAAGTAGGCAAGATGTACTGTATGTACATACAAGGTGGCGCAAAAGTTGAATGAAAAACTTCGGTTCTGCTCTTGGATTATGTTTATTTCATGTCTTATTTTTTTTCTATTAAGTTCGGAAAATGATATTGGCTAACTGGCGGCCGCCAGATGACTATTTGGGCCCAATTTATGGCATTTTTTATCACTCTTGCCAGAACTTTCGGCGATAGGTCCTCGCATTCTTTACCGATATTCTCTTTGAGGGCTTGAGAGTCTGCTGCTTGTTGACTCGTGACTTCAAAAGCCCCCCACAAGTAGAAGTCTGGAACGGTTACATCAGGTAATCTTGCCGGCCAGTGCAAATCGCCAAAAAAAGAGATTAGGCGACCCAAAACAATTATTCCGCGTTCTGTAAGAGTATAGCAGTATCTGTTTACTTCACAAATTTCTAAGTAGAATTGAAATGCCGCCATTTGCAAAAAATATAGCATCTTCCGATAGGGTGGGTGGTGCGATGACTTTTACGTTTTATTGCGTAGGTAATGTTGATGTTTTTACCCTGAGGTCTCCGTATAAATTCAAATGAGAGAGATACACGTAAACGATTGCAACCAAAATCTAACAAGGACCTAGCTGCATACAGGATACTAGTCACTTTTGATAATATTTAAGGGTTTCCTACCTAACCTAGTTCCCCGTTTGTGGCAGCGCTAGTCAACACCACATCAGTCTCGATACTGAGACTCAAACTCAAAGCATTTATTTCAATTAAACAATTTACAGGCACTTTTGATTTGTCAAGAAGTCGGTCAGTCATAAAATATGAAGTTAGTTGCCCATTCCAAAGCGTAGGTAGGTACCTATGGAGAAGAACGGGCAAAAAACTCCATAGACACTCTTTTTAAATAATATTTTACAAAAATTTTAGTTACATCATTACTTTTGAATTTAAAATTATATAATGTGAGAACGATGTAAAAAATAAAAAAGACGTACGCGTTAAGAGCGTCCAGAGTACAACAAATAGTACTTAACAAACAACAATCCAAAAATAAAATAATTTAAAATAAGCCGAGGCAGCTAAGTGATGACCAGCCCCAACTGACGGCGCCCGTTCACGAACATGACGCATAAATCAGCACCATTCAGCTCAACCATTTTGAAGGGAGCTAAATGATCCAACACACACGCCACCGTCAGAGAGACATTTGAGTGAGCATGACATACAATCAGCTGCCAGAGCACATTCAAGTCAATGAAAGACATATTATTACCCGATAAATGGTAGCTATAGGGTACATAGAACTCACATCTGTGCTATGCAATTATACAATACAAAGGAAATTGATTTTATACAATGCAAAGATAGTCTTACAATCTTCAGCAGCTCCAACAGTATTTCCATGTGTTAATCAATTAGTTCTGGTTGTGGAGCAGGACCAGCATTGAGCCAGGCATTTTTATCAGCGATGTAATCCCCTAACTTATAATATGCCTAACTGCATAGTGTGCGTTTTATACAAGACTTGAATTTAAAAATCAACCACAAATAACACCATTTGTGGTTGATTTTTTAATAAATGGAGTAGATCATTAATATACACTAAAAAGAGGAAAGGACCCAATATCGAGCCTTGTGGCACACCAATTTTTACTAGTAAACCAAGTGAATTGACACCATTTATTTGAACGTGTTGTCGTCTATCATTTAAATAAGAACTAACTAAACTGAGCGCAAGTTTTCCAAGTCCGTAATGCTCAAGTTTCAAAAGCAAGGTTTCGTGATCGACGCAATCAAATGCCTTGGAGAGGTCACAAAAGATTCCTATGGCGTCTTGGGCCTCTTCCCACGCGTTAAAAATGTGTTTCAATAAAGTTACACCGGCGTCGGTCGTACAACGTCCTTTGGTGAAACCATACTGTTGATCGTGTTGGATTTTATTCGTGTTAAAATGATTGATGACCAGCCTCAACTGATGGCGCCCGTTCACGAACATGACGCATAGATCAGCACCATTTAGCTGAACCATTTTGAAGAGAGCTAAATGATTCAACCCACATGCCACCGTCAGCGAGGCATTTGAGTGAGCATGACATACTATCAGCTGCCAGGGCACATTCAAGTCAACGAAAGACATATTATTACCCGGTAAATGGTAGCTATAGGGTACATAGAACTCACATCTATACTATGCATTTATACAGTACAAAGGAAATTGAGTTTATACAATGCAAAGACAGTCTTACAATCTTCAGCAGCTCCAACAGTATTTTCAAGTGTTAATCAATTAATTGTGATTGTGGAGCAGGACCAGCATTATTAAGTAACACTGTAATAGAGACATGATTGAGTTGTTCGAACCTGTTATAATGTTATTTGCTCAAAGCAAGAGATGTTATCTAGGTAGCGTTATTATATCCAATGAGGAATCCAAGGAGAAAAAGGATTTGAGAGAGGAAATCATAGTGATCTCATTATCATTGTTAATATCTGTAAGTCTCACTAACTGAGAGGAAGTAAGTTCATTAATAAATATATCCCGTCATGAAAAGCTTTTACTGCATTATTCTGGTCTATTAACTTTCTTATTACATTAGATAATAATGCTGCCGCCATTACGATTTGTTCAATTAATATTAATAACATTTTTTTTTGTCAATTATAAATCAAAATCCTGCCATACTTTGAGCCACAAAAATGATTAAATTTATGTGATTTCAAAATATTTGCGAAGTTACAATTTATTGAGCAACTTTCGTGTAGTTCAACTGTACCTATATGCACAGTTATTATTGAATTCCGTTGATCCTTCACACATGTTTAGAACAAAATCTTTACACAGTTCTGTAACTAATATTCTTTTGCTAAAAACCTTCGTTCCCTACAACTCTAATGAACCTACTTCATTTCGATTGTTAACCGCATTCAATTTCCTTCTAAACGACTTCGGCTCAGTTTTCAATAGATTTCAATACAATAATATTCATGTAGGAGTTCTTACACAACGGTTTTATGAATAGGCTCTTAAATAGAATTTGAAATGTATGAAAAATCCAACGGAACGACCCGGATCAAATATATAATAGAAAAGTCGAGGCTTTCTATATAAATGTTGTGTTAACCTACCGACAGGTAAAGAGGATAAAATATTTGCAAAATATTCTCGCATGTTTTTTCAGGTCAAGTCCTTTTGAGTAGGTAGTTGGAATAAAACGCTTGCCAAATTGTTTTTGCCCCAATTTCTAGTAACTTAACTCCCAGGTGTTTATAGCTTTATACTTGGAGCACCTAACAATAAAACGCTTACGATTTTGTGCGCGGAATAAAAGAAAGCCTATATCACAAATCAAAATAAGTTACGTAGTTTAGTGAGAATTAATTTGGAAACGATAAACAAGAGGAAAATGTTCAGCATCTACTTCACCCATTAGTTTATTACTGGGTGAACTAGGTGCTGAAAATTTTACGATTTTAATATAATCAAGGATAGCGTAATAAATGGTAATGCAATAACAGTAACTAATCCCCGGGTTAGTTCTGTTTATCTGATGAGTGGTGTGGCTTGATCGGCGGCTCCCGAACGGGACTATTATTCAATTTGTATTTCTCAACGGCCGACATCTGTCTAGTGTAGAATTTATAATTAATGCCGGATACCGACAAATCAGCGACGATTACATTCTTCGTAAACAATTTTTTTTTTATATTTTGAGTGTTTTGATAACGGTATTTTCTTAGAGATGCGATTTTCGGGGTGGAAAAAATCGTATACCTATTAAAAGGGTTTTAATTACAACAAATTCGATTGAGGTAATAACTACAAATACCTGAATAGGATTAATTCTTTAATAATTAATCGATACCTCTGGGCTCAAAGGGCGTATAACCCAAAACATAGGTTTTCAGGAAAAGCAAAAAAGAAATGTTACGTTATATCTGTCTCATTTTAAGAGCTACATAAAAGTATCCAAGGGACAAAGTTCTTAGACTTGTTTGATGAGATGCGTTTAAGATTTTTTCAAAACTGGCCCTGGTTTTGTATTGACTGAGATAGAATGTGCTTTTCGACCAAATTTTTTTTTAATACTGTCTTATACACCCCATAAAAACTTTTCTACAAAAAAAAAACAACCGACTTTAATTTCGAAAGTCGGTGTCAAAAAACGAAAATACAGAACCAACGACACCAACTTCTGAAATCAGTTATTTTTCACTTTGTAGTGTTTTTTTTTGGAAGTCGGTTTTTTTTATGGTAAAAAAGTTTTTATTTTCACTTTTTAATTGTACCTAACCTAACCTAACCTACCCCAAACACATTCATATAAGACTACTTGCTATGTGAATATCAGTGACAGGAAGCTATTGAACACATCTGCCTACCTCTTTTAAGGGTACAGGCGTGATGTTATGTTGTGTGATTGAGTAAACAATGCATACATTATGCTATAGAAGCAATCGCGGTTGATTTGCTGGCATTTATTGAAGAGTTTCGTTGTCTGTCTCCGAAACTCATCACAGATCTTTACGAAATTTAAACGGGATCATTTCGGAATAAACGTCTTTCGAACAAAAAAAAATTTTGAAAATCCGTCTGTACTATATGAGGGAGTTATGCCCGAACGTACATAAAAAAAAACATCCGAATTGAGAACCTCCTCCTTTTTTGAACTCGGTTTTCATAAATGATGCAAAGACGCAGGGGCGTATAAATTACTTGAATTGTAAAACGTGGTAAACGATAATATTTTTACAATGATTTTTTCTAAATGATAATTTATTTATTTATAGAATTAGCCATTTTGAGAATTAGTCCATTAGGTAGAGACTCAGTTGCTATTTTGAGAAGTTGGCATTCTGCGCCTAAATTATCTATTCTTCCATAATTATTTAATTTTTTTTTTGCCGTTGATGTCCCACTGCTGGACAAAGGCCTCCCAACTATCTTTCTACAATAATGTTTACAATGGGTACGAGATTATGATTGTAGGTACAAAATTAAAGTTTATCATACTTTTTCGACCACGTTCTTCACAAATATTACAAAACACTGCACGCAAGGAATAAACTATAAGCAAAAATAATCAAACCGATATTTTACGATCTCTACCGGAGCGAAGGTTCCCAGAATTCGGCGGTTTTTCGGTGCGTTATCAAGTTACGCCATATTAAACGGTTAATTAACCGAGATTGTCTTACAAGAGGTATTATTATAACTTTGTTCATGTATTTCCATGTACCTAAAACTTAATACAGCGGGCATCAGATTAAAGATGAGGAACAATATTCACCCGGCTTCATTTCCTGCATTATGTTCTTCATTATTAAAATGATATGCCTCTAAATCTATGGCATTGCATTATAATGTCCAAATATCTGCTTTTATAGCTAAAATATTCCTCCCTTTAAAAATATCTTTAGCGTCATCATTTCCCAGATTGCAATTTATTACGTCAGAATCATAAATATCCACGAGAATATATAAAATGACTTGGGTCCACTGGGAGGTGTGAACGCGTATAAATCTGTCACTGAAGTGGAACAGGATGTGAATACTTTTATAAACATACTTTAGTTATTACGGCAGAAGCACGAACAAGCTTCAAATTAAGTGTTTCCTCTCCAAAGTATTTCTTCAACAATTTACATAGATTTAAAATTATACCAACATTGATACTTCGCATTCTTAAGTCAGCTCTAAACAAAATTAAAGTATATTTGATAATTGGACATCGACGACATAGCAACCGAGTCCCCCATAGACAAGGACACAGAATCCAAAACAATGGAGCCCTTTAAATTCCAAGGTATTTAGCGTGAACTTCCGCAAACAATAACTGGACATTCAATAAAGTCGGGTACAATGGTATTAAAACAATGACGAGCATCACAACAGTGAGCAGTAACCGGGACAGATGAGCTTGAACCGGCGTGTGACGCGTCGTAAAAACAAGAAATACACGATCTGCGGTGGTGAGCCCCAACGTTGCGGACGTACTACATTAAATATGACGATGTTGACGTATTGTTGGCTCATGCTGTACAGTTTCTGGTGGACGTTGTAAGTATGCAGTTATTAAAAACATATACACAGTACTATTTAGGTATTGTAATAATATGTCGTATTAATTCGATCTAAACAAATAAACGTAAATGTCTTTGGTCTGTGTCTACAGGTTTATGGTAAATCAGTGGTGAAACTTACTGATTACATAATATTTTTTCTTCAAGAATCCAAATAAAGCATTTCATTTTCATCATAACGATGCTGCAGAAAAAGAGAATTTCAATCTCTTACACAAATAGTTACTTCAAATTATTATTAGTGTACAAATACAGCCTGTCAAAAAGACAAAAGGGGAATATACAATAGCTGCTAAACAAAACGCTGTCTGGACACAAAGGGAGCTGTAATTAAAAGATCAGATATAGAGTAGACAGTACAGCGGCAGTGAACACACGACCACCCGCCTCTCTATTGTGGCACTTTTTATACTGCCGGCAAAAACATTGGACATAAACACATTATTAAATCTATTTTTAGCAAATGGAATTGGAATTCCTTGCTAAACCCAACAACACATACCGAATAGATGCCGCAATCGAAGATAAAGCTACAGTAAAGGTGCTTAACAGGACAAAACAGAAGAATTTCTCCACACAGCTATACAAAAGCATACAGTTGCATACCAGAGGAAAGCTCCCACGATTTGTTACGAACAATAAAGTCGAACTATTCACAGGTCAATCACACCTCACTACACGCCGGGTAACACCACAGACACGCCGTGATCAAACAATCAATCACCACGACGCCGTCACTCAATGACACGCGCGTTATTATATTAGTAATCGCAAGCGCGACGTGCGTGCTTCTCGAGAGCTTGAACGCGACTGCGCTCGGAGAGATGCTAACAAACTCGTTCTGAGCTCTACTAAAGCCTTCACGGTAAGTGGCGCAGGCACAATGGGAAATGCGAGCGCCCGCGCACCTGTGTCGTATACTCCTTTTTCTTTTTAATTTTATAAGGCGTCGAACTTTTCTGCGAGCGGACGAACGGTTGATGACCCTAAACAGAAGTCCCTAATGATAATTTAATGGGACCGCAACCGCCATCGATCGAACAATTCACATTCAATGTTAATAGTTATTCATTTGGCGAGCAATCAGTGGCAGGTTTATTTGAGACAAAGTTACATAGCATAATATAATGGTCGGTAATTCATCAGGAGCTTTTTCCATCCGTTGTCGGTGCGCGGAGGGACGTATGAATGGACAGCTAGATGAAGCTGACGATAGCGGACGTTTGTGAAACTGCAGTGTTTACTATTTGGGAGGCGGTTGTGAGAAATGTGCCCCCGCGCGCGGCCCCCTCCCCCGGAGTGCGTCGTGCAAGGTCGTGCGCGGAGGAATGCGCGGCGCGCGCGCACTGCACTGCCAAAACGCAATGAAAGCACAAAAGGTCCACTGCAGACGAAGCACAGATCGCAAACATTCGCTAATGAAATAGCAATTAGCAATATGGAACAACGTTCAAAGATTTCTCGGTTACGCTTTAGCTGATGTTTGTCTAGTCTCTATATATATTTGCATAAGTTGCCACGTAGTCTGGAGCTTCAGTACTTCCACTATTGCACAGCTTAACTATGAGTCGTACCTAAATATCTCAAAGCCAGATCAAAGCATAATGCTCTGATCTGTTTGAGATTGCAGATCGATGACAGTCACGACTCGCGGCTAAAGTATTACAATTAACCGAAAATTTACAATCTGTCAGAGCCTCAGGGGGAGTGAGGATCGATTGCTCCCAAAATAAACATGTTAACGACGTTAATCCGATTACAGAAATAAAGACAACTAAATTTTAACACGACAAGATGGTCCGAACGATACAATAAGACAAGTTAAGTATTAATGGCCCATTCACGTGTTTATTATTGTTGTGAGCTTATTCTCGACGTTTGAATCTTTCGGCAATAAATTAACTGACGGAGTCACATGCGACTGTAGTCCAAATACTCAGACGGTGACAGGAGATGGAGTGTTTATTGATCTTTCGGTTCTTACCCCGTTGTTTGATTGTGAAAGCTTTAGCGAAACAACTCAATGTATTGCAAACACACAGTGTGCTACATATTTGCGTGAGAGTGGATCCACTTGCAATTCCCTATACAAAAAGGATTACTAGACTCTATAGGTTCTCCCTAGCATCTGATAACACAGATCAATATAAAGTAGTCGAAAACTCTATAAGAAACAAACTTAAATAAAGTCGTTAGTGTTATTGTATGCAACCAGCAGTTATGGAACAGATGAGCTTTTGAATTTGTATAGTCGCATGAACATTTTATTCCTGCTATAGGTAAACGGAGTCACATATATTGCAGGGCAGTATTTACAACCAATTCTGGAATAATTATGGATGAAACTTAAAACAGATTATGCCACTTGTGATGGTATTATAAATTCACTATACACTGTTCTCGCTCAAATTGCGTAAGTTAGAACTTGCCCTATTTACCCTACAAATAATTCGGTAAAAAGAATTAATACAACCTGTTTAACCCAGACATGAATTTTGTGTGTAACGTAGTGCGACGGATGACTCGTCACTATTGTACAAGTCGTGACGAATGTGACCGTGTCAGTCATCATCATTAACTGGGTTTGTATACCAAGTACCATTTGTCAAATAGTCGTAAGGCAATAACTTATGGTGGTAATTTGATAAGGAGATTAACTGGTGATAGTAAATAATATATATATATTTTTTCATGATAGTTAAGGTTATAACCATGACTTGAATTAGGAAAAAAAAAGGTGAATGAAACTCATAATGAACTTTCAGAAGGACAAAATATTGCCAGACTTATTCGTATGCCTACTCTTTAATGCTGATAATAAAAACAGAATACAAAATAAGCAAGAAGTATTAACAGAAGCCGTTGAACACGCGAACCACGTCGGTAATGTCTTCGACAAACTTTATACGAGTACAGGCTGGCAGGACATCGACGCGGAAAACTGTTACCATGATTCAGCACATGATTCTAGACCGCCTCTAGTATAGAAATGTTTCGTTTTTATGAAAAAAATCTGCAGTTTCATAGAAAAGTCGCGTCGACCCTGCTAGTAGCATGCCTGCCGGTAGAACTTACAAAATACTTCAAGCATTTTTAACTGCAATCTGCGATCAATAACCAAGAAAACTGTGGCTAAATAATAAATGACCATGTAAACGTGAATAAATTGCTCG
This sequence comes from Luperina nickerlii, assembly GCA_963855955.1. NCBI lineage: Eukaryota > Metazoa > Arthropoda > Insecta > Lepidoptera > Noctuidae > Luperina > Luperina nickerlii. The sequence continues at coordinate 24,125,770 of OY979668.1, forward strand.
CATTAGACGAACAGCAAGAACCCTAATTGCGCGTTATTGATCAGATGGTGGCGATAATGGCGGCTAAGTGCGTTTATCTGTTAGTGGGAACTTGTCCGATCTGAATCACTTGCAGTGGACGGTCGGCGGAATTACCAATGAACTAGTTCATGTACGTGACCATGCTTGATAACATTATACCTCTATGGTATTAAAATGAGGAAATAATAATATCAAGCGTAAAGTCATATGCAATATTTCACACTATATTTACTAGTAGGTACAAAATAGGTACAAAGTTACGGGAATTGCTGGAATAAAATTGAAACTCAAAAAAGCTGACCAAATCGAAGTGGATAAGACAGAGATTAAAACAGAAGAATAACTAGCAGGGAATCCAAGGAGAAAATCCAATCACCCCCGGATTACAGGGAATCAGACCGGAATAAATCAATTAGAGTCAAGATTTTGTTCTATGTTGTAAACTAAACTCATATGTTGAGAAAAACAAACAAAATAGAACAAAAGCTTTTCCTTGTGGCCTGGCCTGTTCAAAACAAGCTCTATCATAAGGAAATTACATCTTATTTAACGACAAAAGAATCATAAATATATTTATCCTACTTTGGTCTCACACAAAATTTTATTATATCTTCTGACACACAAAAGAATATGCAAAGTCGCTGCAAGATGCAAGTAAACAACAAACTGCATGCCGTCGGTCAGCGGGATTGTCCGAAAGGGTTACCGCTGGCCCGGAACATAAAGGGCTAAGGAAGGAACACGGGTGGGTTTTAGTCAGTAAGAGTCTGACACTCCCTTCCGCTCCTCCCAGAGCGGGAGGGGTCATTTGATGATTTCCCATCCTGAAAAAAAAAACAAACTGCATTCTATATATCGCCTAGGCTTAGCACCAGTTCTTAAACCACAACTTAGTGCAACTTACACACGACGTTGCAGCGACAGTTTGCCTACAACTTGCTCCGCGCCTTCCAAGTGCACAGCGGCTCAGCCACAGCTCTACCGCCGTTTTAGCACAAACGCCGCTATTTCTTGCGCCACTGTGCTACATTGTAACTTTGGAATAAAAAGATAATGCATAATTGAGATTCCAGATGCGGAGCTTTTTACAGATTTTTTGTTGGATTTCTTTTCTTTGGTTGATACTTAGAATACATAGGCACAGTTTTTTCGCCGCTCGAAGTTTAGTAGCACAAAACATAATTATTAGCTACAGGACACTATACGTATAGGTATAATACAATTGAAACCTAACTTTTTTTATTTGAAATGGGTTTGCTCTTAACTCTAGTCTAGGTCAGAGGTGACAGAGACAAAGTCGACGATGGAGTGAGCTTACCCAGAAGAAGCCTGTTCACTCTTACTTTGAAGAGATTCAGATTGTACGCGCTCGGAAACACAGATGCACGTAGAGAGTTCCACTCTTTTGCTGTACACATTATAAAGGACATTTGAAAACGCTTAGTGCAAATTGCTGGAATAGAAAACAATAAATAAATATAACAATAATTTAGTTATCGTTATATAATATAACAATAACTAAATTGTATTATTATTTAGGGCTACTGTAATTAGCGATTAACATTATTTTCCTACTAGGAAATCCTCGTAGATAAGCGACTAATCCAATCAACTGTGGCTATTGGTTGTGATAAGATTAGATATCTTATAAACGAACAATCTATCTCTAGAGCTTAAAATACCGAGATCAAAAAAAAAATACCGAGATCAAGTACCTTCATTTAACATTAAAATACAGAACAAAGAATCTACTCGACACGTATCTTATCCGCGCTCCACAGTTCATTTGTTTCTCTCAGCGGTTTCAGCGGAGCTGCAAACTGTTTAGTTATTTTTATTTCATTTTCAGCTCAACACGATCGTTTTACTTGCACATATAAAAGCAATTGATGAAAAATGTGGAGCGTTTTCTCAATAGTTATAATATTGGTTAGTATTCCTTTGTTGTATAATTTATATATCAAAATGTTGGAAATTAAATATTGTTAAGTTTCCATATTTGTTGTGTTTACTTTGAAGGTACCAAAATGCGCATAAATGGAACCTTAAAAGTACCTAGAGATACGATTTCTAAAACTTCCGGCCGGCCCACCTTCCAGACACAGTTCCGCCGGAGGCCGTGCGTGTTCCATTGTTTTCAATTGTTTACAATATTTACTGTCACTTTTACTGCACTTTTGAACATAAATTGCGATTTTTAGGTATTAATTTCAATTAATTACTCAGCACCGCTGCCACCATGTTGTAAATAAAAGACGGGTTGACCAAGACTGATTTTTATTGAGTACCCACAACCTAATTATTATTATAATGATGAGACACTGTCCTACCCACATAGTATACGACAAACGCCACGCAGCCCAAACCTCCAAAGGCATCCTTTAATATGAAAATCTAGATATTGATATGACTGCTCTAGCTCCCCACAACATGAAGGGATGTTTGCATTATAGGAAGAGCTAATGTGAAATTTTTTTCCTTCGTACATTGGTGAGATGATAACGCTACCTCACAATAGCGCTAACGTTTCGATAACAGCAGAATATCAGTAGAGGTGGTGATGTTGAAATTGTTAGTTTTAGTAAAGGGCTATTTTGCTGTAAGAAAGCCACGTAAAGAACATCCCGTGGGTGGTGGATGTCGGAAACAATTAATGAAATATACAAATAGGATATGCATGTTCCAACATAATTTTATCACCATGCAAATTTCATTTTAAAGGAGGAAAAAGTAATAGGTAATTCAACAGACGTGGAAATAGTGAAGCAAAATCATTATCTACATTGAAGATCAACAGGCCATAACAATGCTCTTTACAAGAACAATGACGTAACATGTTCTGTTGCAAATATTTTAACTAGATAATAAACTAAGTGTATGATAAACCAGCACATTAATATGAACACACGTCTTACAATAAAACTTCGAGTCTTGTTATTGAATATTCATGTCTAACACAAGTAACATGTCATGTGCTAGATCTAGCACGAAGCAAGGAATATAAAGGATGAGAGAGACGAGCCTACGATGTTTAATGAGTCTCATACATTTGATGAGGACTTGGAACCATTTGGGTTAGCGAAAATGCTAATCACTGTTTCTAAAGCCATAGGTTAAAGTCAAACTTGAAGAGCCATAAAGAAGTCGTAATTTGTAACCACCTCTTCAACTAAGTTAGATGAATTTACAAGAACTTAGAAGGTTTACGACAGATTGCCACCAAACCAATTTTATAAGAGCCAAAAAGTGCTATTTTCGCACAATGACATGAACTACTAAAATTCCAAAGTCTGGCAGTTCTGGCACACGACTTTTTCCGTATGCTGTCACCACGTCTATATTGTATGCCGCAACGGCTCGTGTCATCAGTTATTCATAACCCCACTAACTATATATTGTTATTCAGCGAAGGCGCCTTTTGTCGAAGCTCGGTGAACGCAGGCTTATCTCGGGTGACCTCGAACTTGACGCGATACGTAAATACTTGAAAGTCGTGCGTTCGTACTTTCTCCGCAACTTTCAAAGTATGCAATAGGTACGGTCAGCATCAAAAGTCGATTAACACTTCAGTTTTTTAATCTCAGTTGTTGAGCAAAATATTTATTCAAAATTGCAGCAGAAGTACGATGCAATTTTCAACAAATATTTTGCTCAATAACTGAGATTAAGAAAAACTGAAGTGTTAATATTTTACTCAATAACTAAGATTAAAAAAACTGAAGTGTTAATCGACTTTTGATTCTGACCGTACCTACTGTGGATACTTTTTGTTTAAATTTATAAATAATTATCTGATTGACATGACTCTGTGTTGAAATTATTGGCAACTGCTGCTGAGTAAAGTTACTAAAATTATGTTGCACAAATCTGAGACAGTGAGAGTGAGAGTCCTTAACACTGATGCACCATTCTGACAATGATGTTGCATTGTTACTGTAACATAAGTAAAAAAAAGATCATACAAAATATAGGCACAAGAAAAGAGAAACTAGGTACAAATCATCACACAATCCACCAAAAAAGAAGTTGCAACATTCATAAAACAAACTAAAACATAAGCAAAACTTTCAAACGAAAAAAAAATTATACATTCATGAGCTGTCTTATGAGTCCTCTCGTTCTCACAACAGGATCACAACAACGAATCAAGTCACACTCAGCTTGCGACGAGCACCGGGTTAAGATTCAAAGCTGAAAGCTATCAGCCGGCGCAGGTATTAGGTGTGATGTAGAAAGTGTCGGGTTGGCCAAAGCCGGAGCAAAGTTAACGTGGGATCGAATTTGCATACACAAGGAAATGCTTTACTCCTTTGAAGTAGAGATATTAGATTGTTTCATCGAAGGTTTATTAAATTGAAGTGTAATTAATTTCTGCCTAATATTCAGAAATACTCCAAGCAATGTACACTAATTGTACAGTTTCAATCATCATTTTATTTACGTAATATTTTAGTAAAATCTGGTAGTTTTGTCATAAACCCTACGTTTATGGCAAAACTACTGGATTGATGACATAATTATCCATGTGAATGAATTCGTCTAAACTTTTACTTATTTTAACCCTTTGTAGACTTTCAACTAATAGTATCTCCGTAGAATGATACAGGATATTTCACACTGGCGTATTCTGTTACACAGGGTGTTTGCATTGACCTGTTCTATTATACAGTCTGTTTTTAATACCATTTTCAATTATACAGGATGTATCGTACTGACCTTTTCTATTATACAGGGATGTTTGTACTGACCTTTTGTATCATACATGGTATTTTGCACTGACCTGTTCGGGCGTGTCGGTCTGGAAGGCGTGGCAGTAGTGGTGTGGTGGCTCGGAGCGCGGCTCACGTGCCACAAGCGCGAACAGCGCGCGTGTCGCCTCACACGTTGCGTACGAGATGCGCCGGAGCGCGTGACACATGCGCACGCTCTGGAACAAACGTGAGTATTACATAGAAAACTACCAAGTACTTATTTCACCGTCACAGCGTGTCAAAACCGTCTTGCGCTAGATTTAAAAGCTCATTCCACGAATCTGCGGAAAAGGTTAAGGCAGTGTCATCAGCGTATGCGGAGATGCGGCAATTTTTAATCTTAAGTATACAAAGCTCATTTATGTAGCAGAGAAAAAGAGTGGGACCCAATATATTGCCTTGTGGCACCCCAAATTCCACAGAATGTTCGTCACTAATGTGTTCTCTAATGTTCATAGATTGGGTTCTGTTTTTTAAATAATCTGATAACAGTACGAGTGGAATATCCTTAATGCCATGGTCTTCAAGTTTTTGCACAACAGAGACAGTGTCAAAGGCTTTGGCAAGATCAAGGAATATAGTCACACATTTATTTTTTCTATCTAATTATTTTGCTAAAAAAAAGATAACAAGATCAAGTACTGCATTATCTATTAAGCGGCTTGATCTGAAACCATATCTTGTCTTAGAAAACAAATTGTATTCTTCTAGATATTTTGTAAGCCTGCTGTTGATTATACGTTCAAGTATCTTCGATAACGTTGTTAGGATCGCGATTGGCCTATAGTTGCTGACGTTGTCTCTATCACCCGCCTTATGAATCGGGTGCACCACAGCTCTTTTTAATGCGTCGGGAAATATTCCAGAACCAAAAAACAGCGGTTAATTAATTAAATTGGTAAGAACAGGTGTTATAGAATCAGATATATTCTTTAATACCTCAGCACTAATTTAATCCCAACCAGGAGAGCAGTCACTTTTCAATAGTTGAATCGTTCTTTCAACTTCTTGGACGTCACTAGGAATTACAACGAAAGAATTTAGTGGCGGCTTAGAGGTTTTCTTGAAGCAAGGAATATGCTGTAGAATCATGATAGTCGTTTTCCTTTAATTAAGAAGAAATCATTCGTTTTATTGATTTCTTCTTTAGGGGTTTTATCTGTGGTTAATTGTTGTTGTGTGAAGTTAGCAGGAAACAATTTTTTATGTGCAGTGCCCGCATTCGGCCCCCCAGTGCTATATAGAAGCGATGAGGAAAACAACAAAGCTATATAAATGAATGAAGTGTTACCTGATCGTCGGGATCGCATACTTTGACCCCCGAGAGCGCGACCACTACCAGCACTGGGACCGCACGCCCGTTCTCCTGTAGAACAATAAAAACAAAATATTTAATAATAATAGTTAGTAATACTTATATTAAAAACTACCTATAAGTACCTACTAAATAACTAGATACTAACTACATAATTTTTTTTTTGTTCCCGGGGTGGAAAATCCTCATGGATGTCCGCCGCCCTGGGGTGGGCGGCGGGGTCTGTCAGACTCTTACTGACTAAAAACCACCCCGGTGTTCCATCTCACACCTACGCCGGGGGTCGCGGGAACGTACGATCCTTCCGCAACCCCTGACTGGTGCCGGCCCGCCTCTGCGGGCCCCGTCTGGTCAGGGGGGGGAGTGAGGTGTTTGACTCCCCCCGCGACGTCTAAGAAGGGCGCGCGTGGAACACTACGCGCCGCCACCTCGGGTCCTGATGTGTGTCCAGGGGCGATGGACGTCCCCGAGTCCGTCGCCCCTGGACCCGTTTAGGGGGGCTGGAAGAGGGCGTTGTCCGCCCTCCGCCGACGCCCAGTGCGCCTGCTGCGGGCAGGGTGAGTGGACGAGATCTCCCTCTCCCTTTCCGCAGCCTCCTTCTGCGAGACGACCGTTTCACAGAAGGAAACCACCGCGTCCCAGGTCTCCTCGCTGTCGACCATCGACTCGACCACGGCCGGCAGCGAGAGGTCACTGCCTACTTCTGAGATGAGGGCACGGCGCGGCTCCTCCCAAGCGGCACACTCTGCCAGCGTATGCCACGCCGTGTCCTCCCAGCAGTCGACGCAGTGGTGACACCGGGCGTCCGGCTCCCTGTTTATGCGACACAGGTACTTCCCGAAGCATAATTAAATAAGCCTGACTTAAGGAGATTGGTGCTCCACTAATCAGTTAGCGGGAATGTCAGCCCACCATTTCCCTTGTATTATTATCTTATCGATATAATAAGAGTACTTCGAGTCCATACAATGTAACATCTTCATAAGATTATTGAACAAATATGCCTTCAGTGTTGCTATGGGCCACAATCTGAAATATCATAACAATTTGTGACCAAAAAACATTTTATATAGGACGCAAATTGTTCAATAATAATAAAATACTTCAAATTGGAGATAACTGAATTATTTCTTCAACGTTAAAATAATATCTTTGGGCACATTATTTTAATAATGAAATATTAGTTCTGTCCGCACTAAGTGCGGTGCTTACGGGGGCTAATATTATTAACTTACGTAATAAATTATCTGAAGGCTACACACAAAAAGTCTTAATCTAATGAATGACGGACATTATGCCTTGACACCAGAGAAATCATTACCGAGAATTTGGATAATCTACGATAGAAAATTGTTTTTTCTGCCACAGTGAAATTGATATAATTATTAGTATTCTTGAAGTATGTCTTAAGTTATCAAAGAATGGATCGAAAGAAGACTTTAAATAGTAATTTGTAGAAAACGAATTTTTATAGCATTGCAGTCCAGTAAAAAATAAACAGCCTATGAGAAGTACCTCATAGGCTGTTTATTTTATTAACAAACTGTGAAGAAAACGAAGTAAGTCAAAGTAAAATGATTCTAAAATTAATATAAAATAATTATAAATATTTAAAACATAGAACTGAACCTAATGACTTCAAGTAATGTTATATGTTGGACAAGCTTCGTAATATAAGTAATCTAGCATATTTCCGACAGACGAGTTTTACTGCTCGTAGCGGATGAGAAACAACTGCCTTTAACAACTAGCTGTTGTGTTATAAATAACGTCTTTCTAATAACTGTTCAACCAGTAATGTACTGAACAAAATAATACTAACTTCTGTCTTTAGAATTATTAAGCATCGTGGCTTTTCATTATATTTTTACAAGCTTTTATTAAACTTGCACTGTTCGTATGTATTTAAGTAAGTTGTCCGTCAAAATTTGCTAACCAATTTTCGACCTGTATCCGTTTGAGCTGTTTTGCATACACCTTTAGTTCTGGTAACAATACATTGTGCAATACTCAATATTGTAATAATTTCAATATGGCCGCCACTACAAGATGGCGGATTACATTTTCCTGTTCAATCCCCTTATTATGGGTATCAAATGATATCTGGTAGATCATTGGGAACTGCTGTGTAGGAGCCTGGTCTGTATTTCTCTAGGGTTGCAATGGGATGTAAATGCTCCAAATCATCATCTTTCAGGTTTCAAGTCAACCTTACCTGCTCGTGGTGTATCCTGCTGATTAGCAAACAAGGCTCTGGCGAAATTATAAAGATTTAAGCGAAATCTTTAAATGTAAGTAAATAAATAAGAAATGGTAAAAAAAATAAAGGTGAAATAATTTAAATGTTAATAATAAATTTAAATTTAAATGTTTGGAGGACTTGACTGATGAGAGTGACATGGAGCGGGAGCGAAGAGCGCTGTCGGTCCGATGTAATATGCTGGCCCGTAGGTTTGCACGATGTACTAAAGAAGTGAAACTCACTCTGATTAAGGCGTTTTGCCAGTCATTTTACACGTGCTGCCTGTGGGTTAGACATACGCAGAGGGCCTACCACGCTCTTCGCATCCAGTACAATAACGCTTTTAGGGTGCTGTTGGGGCTCCCGCGGTTCTGTAGCGCGTCGGGCATGTTTGCTGAAGCAGGTATAGATAGCTTTCAAGCAATTATGCGAAAAAGAACAGCATCCCTGATGCGGCGGCTTCGGGGGAGCACCTACAGCATCTTAAAGGTAATAGTGGATAAACCTGACTGTCCGTTCCTGGGGTACTGGACCCGTATACACAGCTGCAGGTCTGGTGCACCGGGAGGCGGACTTAGTTATAGCTGTAGGTTTTTGAATTGATTAATTTTATTTTGATTTAATGGTTAATATTATATAATAAGAATGTCGCTAACATAGTTTGTAAGTATTTCTAACAACAATATAAATCACGTGTGTTCGATATAAATAAATAATAATAATAATAAATGTATATACACCATGTTATTAAATTAACGCAAAACCTCATAAGGAGTAATTATAGTCATCATTATGAACAACTTTTCCTATGGGAACAAACCTGAAATCGCGAAAGAAATATCAGCTGTTCCCTAGATTTATGTTCGCTTATCTCGTCAAAATGTAGGGAACAGCTGATTTTTTTTTAATGAATGATGAGTACAGTGAAATACGTTTTGCGTTAATTCAATAACACCCTGTATATTTTAAAATGCCACTTAAATTTATTATTTCTTTTTAGTTCGCGTTATTCTTTCTTTTTTACGTTACGTTTTTGTTTAGATAAAAGCTTGATTTTAAAAACTTTTTTTTTATTTTAACTTTTTTAAAATTCACTTTCAATGCGGGTTATGGCGAAAGAATGTAGCCGCGCTCACGAAACACCATCGATCTTTCTTTAATTTATCTTCTTTCAGACCTGCCACTTTATACTAATATTATTAAGTATACCAATTTTCAAAACTTCTTCCCAAAAGAGTCTCAACATTGGTTAGAAACCTGGTTACCCTGGAGGTATATTATCCTTGATTTAATGCACGCATGTTAACTCAACAGTTCCGAAACGAGTTGATTTACGAAACTACATTTGTTAGTAGGGGGGTGTAACCTAATAGCAATGGTGATTGTGTGAGAGGTCGCGGGGTGCGGGGTGCGGGGTGCGGGGTACCAAGTGCGGGCCGAGGCTGTCCCAGCGGCTCTCATTAGGCATTTTAATTAAGACGGGCGGCCGCAAGTCGTAACGGCCACTATCTACCTGCTACACACTACATCTTTGTCAACTAATATTAAATTCTGGCGCAAATTATTGACCTGATTTCATGTAGAGGATCAGTGTAATGAGAATCGCGAGACAGCCTGAGAGACCCTCGACGTGCTAATCAATTTAAAGTCATCACGAAAGGAATAATCACAGTGAACAGGAAAATGCAATTTTGAGAGGGACCAGAAATGATCTGAATAAGCCGAGGTGATTATTTGTACAAGGAAAACTAGGGAAAACAGGCTGGTAGCTGTTTCACTACAGACTAATATCAATGAAAAGTAATTGACACAAGTGCACTCACTAGAAATAATGAGCTCCTTCAGTATCAAAGCTTTAGGTAATTTCGGTAGCAATTAAGCAATATTTGAAGTCTTTTTTCAGTTTTTGTCAATTTACACGGGAATATACTAAAGAAACTAAAAAACGTTAGTTCTTATCACTCCGTGGTCGTAAGTAGTGGGTGCTCTATGAGACGTACGTTTTAAAGCGCCGGAGCCATTAGTATGTAGTAACTGAAGTTTTAATGCAAACTCAGAACTGTTCTCACTGTGCTAATAACAGTTACACTAACGGACTTCAAGCACACTTGTTTCAAATTTCAATCTGACAACACTGTGGTTCGTGAAAACACAGGGGAATCAAGATGGGGTCGCAGGTACGCATATGTTAACTAAAAGTTGTGCTGATGTCTTGTCACTATAATTAATACAATTAATTATCGTGACAAGACATCAGCACAACTTTCTAGTGCTAAAGCTCCCGCCCTAGTGCTTCTCAAGGGACCTATTTATAGGTTAAATAGCTCTATGAAGATGCGAAGCCCTAAAATTATTCAAATTAAAACATTGTATTAGGTAATTTCTTGCCTGCCAATATGTTTATTTCTTTGAAATATCAACAGCGTATAACATTAAAATTACTAGACTCTTGTTGAACAATTGCTAACGTGGTTAGATAATACACATCACAGACTCGCGTGTGAGCTATACTGAAGAATGCAACCTCCTTGCGTTAAGAACACCGACATGCCTCGTGTCTACCGTATGGTGTATGTGCCTTGGCTGCTCTAACAATATCATATGCAAATTAATATCAAACAAAAAAACAAACTAAAACACAATTATTGTTATTAGAGCAACACATTGTTGAGACTTAAAGTCCACAAAGATTGACAAGTTATGTAGAAACTGTAGCTCACTTCATGCCAAAAATATTGAAAAGAAAACTTTCTGTATCTCAAGCAACTTGAAAAAATTGATAAAATATTCTCCTTCCATCATCATTTTGTCATAAATATACAGCGTTCTTTCCCTCCTCACACGCAAAATACATTTGAGGCTTCTTTATTAAATATTCTTTGATGGCAGTTTGTCGGGCGCAGCTGCGTCCTCCCTACATTCTCCACTAACACACTTTCCTGCTGACAAAGCAAATGAGCGGTATTGCCAGGTAAAGGCCCTCACTTTACCTTAGCGAGATATCATCTACTTTTTTATTCACGGTCGTTTTTAATCAGGCCGGAGTTTTTATATTCCGCGCTAGCGAGCGATGTAAAGGGTCCCGGGAGAAGTATTGCGCTCGGTGGCGTATGATGGTGGGGTGGCGGCAGTTTGTATGTAAATGGTGAATTATTCGTGGTGAGGCTTATTGCGACCTTGGTGCTACGTTTTAGTGTCGCGCTCATCATGACTGCGAAATATGTATATAGCTTCAGAAAATCAACCCCTAACAAAACGTGACAAGAAACTTCAAAACTTATATGCGTATAGTACAGGTAAATTGGAGCAGTCCCAAAATCTACACTCGTTAATCGAGCGATATTTTCACGTTGTAAAGTTTGACATGGACCTATACTTCTACACCTCCCTGTATCGTGTCTTTACTGCCTCGCTGCTGACGACGTCGTAGTAAGTTTGCTCCAAGGAGCACGTGGACTTGATTGTTCCAATAATAACATACAGAGCGGTTCGCTGTTTCCTGCGATTTCATACTATTAACGGCTCTAAGTCTTTGACATTTACTTCGGCTCTGATTGATGGGTGAAAGGATCGCTTTTGTTGTATGTAGGTACCCCTTTTTTGATAATAAGAAAAATATATTTTCACAATAGAAATGTATTATAATTTTGAAAGCAAGAAGCATTTAAATGAATCTGACATCGATACATAGCTGCAGTTACAACCTGTATTTGTAACATATCGAGTCAGAGTCATCAAGCTCTTCTAAGCCCGTCGTCCTATTGAGCAAATAATCGTTTCCCCAGAGAGCCTCATGCACAGTACAATAATTTATCGACATAAGCGATAGTGCACATGTGAGTAATCTGGCGGTTTTGGTCGTCCCATGTGGAAGCGATCGCGACCGGTCACAGAGCTCGCCCCTGGGGGACAAACGAGTGCCAATGACATTTGTGGCCACAGGAACGACCCTATTGTCACCCAACCTTTATTGGCTATTTCATTCGAGGATCATACCACCATACCGACATTTTTATGCTAACACAAGAATATGAATTTTCTGTTGGGACTGTGCATGGAATATTTGTTTGCAAAATATGGTACTTACTTACTTCGTTTGGTCAATAATATTTTATTCACTTAAACAAGATAAATTCCAAATTACCACTTGCCCTAATAATATTAAAATCGTCAGTATGCTAATATTATATAATACAAAACCATATTAATATTAATGTCTATATTTGGGTCACAATATAATTGTATGGATGCATGGAGGTCATGCGAAAGGTACCGACTTCGTAGCTATTTAATGTTCTGAAAACAAGAAATAATTTAAAGCAATTTCAAGAACATTTAGTCCTTCAGCTTTCTGAAAACAGCTTATAACAACGCCACACGATTAAACAAAATAGTTAATAGCTCAAGTTCGTGTTCATCATTCAACTAACTTCTGCCGGCAAGGTTAATTCCGTGATTTAGTACACGACTGTGGGGGGATTGTGGGGGTGAACCGAGGGGTGAGCGGAGTGGGGAGTATGATAATCATCCCGCACACAACGGACTGAACTGAAGAGCGCAATTACCAGGATCGCATGGCACACAGGCGATGTTATGATCGCCTCATTACGTTCGCTGACAATTTTTCCTCACAATTGTCTGATATCTATCGTATAACGTATCAACTGTTATGACCTTCTAGTATCTAGCGGTCTTTTTATGAGGCCTTAAATTTTAAGGGTCTCGTATGACAGATAACTTTACTCACGTTATTTTGGTTTATGTGGGGCAAATATTTTCCCAAAAAATAGAGTGTAGGTAGGTATTTTTCTTTATCGAAACATTTCATCGATACAGGGTGTCCCGTAATTAATGGATAACCTCTTAAAGGGTAGCCAGGGCGCCCTGCGGACTCTCCGTCCGCATACCGGCCCATCGTGCTGCTCGACGAGGTCGGCAAGCTCTTTGAGAGAGTAATTGCGGGCTGCCTCGTCGGGCACCTGGTGAGGATGGGGCCGGATCTTGCGGACAGTCAGTTTGGCTTCCGCAAGGGGCGCTCGACGGTGGATGCCATCATGCGTGTGAGAGCCCTCACGACGGGGGACGCGGTATCCCGGGTGGGGTCGTCGTGGCGTTGTCACTCGACATCGCCAACGCGTTTACCACCCTGCCTTGGGGCTGCATTGGGGAGACACTCCGGTATCACCGAGTGCCGACCTACCTCCGTCGAGTAGTCGGGGCGTATTTGACGGACAGAGCCGTCATCTACCCCGGTCGCAATGGGGAGTGGAACCTGCGAGAGATGTCGTGCGGTGTCCCGCAGGGATCGGTTCTGGGGCCGCTCCTGTGGAACATCGGTTACGACTGGGTGCTGCGGGCCGACCTCCCTAATGGCGTCAGCGTGGTTTGCTACGATGACGACACGCTAGTCCTGGCGCAACAGGCGGCGACATCAGGCGGCGGCCGACGCGATGACACGCGGGGTTGCGATAGTCGTGGAGAAGATCCGGCAGTTGGGTCTCGAGGTGGCATTGCACAAGTCCGAGGCCATGTCGTTTCATGGACCCCGGAACACGCCACCATCGGGATCCCAACTAATGGTAGGAAGGGTTCACATCGGCGTCGAGACGACGATGAAATACCTGGGTCTCGTCCTCGACAGCTGGTGGAATTCGTCGAGCATTTCCGACGTTTGGCTCCCAAACTGGAACGGGTCGGGGCCGCCTTCAAGCTCAGCAAGCGGGAGGGGATTTTTTTTTCTGGATGGGAAATCATCTCCTCCCGCTCTGGGTGGAGCGGAAGGGAGTGTCAGACTCTTACTGACTAAAACCCACCCGTGTTCCTTCCTTCGCCCTTTATGTTCCGGGCCAGCGGTAACCCTTTCGGATAATCCCGCTGATCCGGCAGGCTTCGGCCCTTGCGGGCCCCTTCGTTTGATGCTGACATCTCTTTGAGGCGCGCGTGGAACACGTACGCGCCGTCCGGCACGGGCCTGGTCGTGATCGGACGGTGAGCTACCTATTACTCTCCGTCCGCAGGCCCGCGCCTATGGTGGCCGGGAGTCGTCGCGCGGCTCCCGACGCCCGGAGCGTCTCCCGCGGCGGCTGGGACGGGAGGCTCTCTCCCTCAGCCGTCCCGCCGCCTCCTTCGCTAGCATGACTGCTTCGCAGAAGGAGGCGACTGCCCCCCACTCCCTCTCGCTCCGGACCATGGCTTGAACTAGGCCCGGACGCGACCCCCCCGGTGGGTTCCCGCATTGTCGAGGCGGGGGGCTCAGTAGCCGTGGCTTGAACACCCACGTTGAAGCGAAGAGGAACCCGAGGAGGGGCCGCTCGTCAGGGCTTTTGCTGACAAGCCGACGACGTAGCGGTCAAAGGTAGGTTGCGGTGTCGCTTGGGCGACATCGCAACTGAGGCGGGCCGCGATGTCTTACGTACCGGAGGCATCGCGGTTGAGGGTTGGAGGCCGCGGCGGGAGAGGAGTGCCGGTATTACGGTGCGCCGCTCTCCCTACCTTCCGCGGCCTTGACGGGGTCGCCACCGTACGATGGCGAACGCGGTGGGGCTGCAGGGGAAGAGGAGTGTCGGTATTACGTTGGCCGCTCTCCCTATCCTCTGCTGCCGAAAATGGGCAGGCGGCGGCGCCAATGTCCTGACCCGTCGCAGGGGGGACCAAGGGTGCCCAGACACGGGGTCGTCTGGCGCCCATGTGCTGGTTTGGTCCCTGGGGTGGTCACGGCGTGCTATGTGTTCTGGTGCGCCGGTGATGGGGAGTACTTTTCAGAGGAGGGTCCGGTAACGGACGGCCGCGGCGGGTTCACGGATGAGTGCTAACGCGTGCCCGTGTTCCCGCCGTAAGCGGCAGAGGAGGACACCGTGGAGTTTTAGTGGGTTAGAGTCCCACATAACTGTACTATCTCCCCATGGTAGTGCAGTATGCATGAGCATTTCTCCACGTTAAAAAAAAAAGCCCCGGACGCGAGAGGTCGCCGCCGCTGCTGTCGATCGCCTCTACGAGGACACGGCGGTGCTCCGCCCAAGCGGGGCAGACCTCCACCGTATGCTCCACCATGTCCTCTGGGCGATCCTGGCAATGGTGACACCCGGGCGTTTCCTCCCGCCGGATTATGTGCAGGAACCTCCCGAAACTTCCGTGTCCAGTGAGGACCTGCGTCAGGCGGTAGGTGAGGGCGCCGTGACGCCTCTCTAGCCACTCCTCAAAGAGGGGTCTTACCGCCGCTATCGTGGCGTGCCCTAGCGGGAGGGGTCATTTGATAACTTCCCATCTTGAAAAATAAAACCTCTTAAAGGGTCATTGTGATTAAAAAAAATCAGCTGCTTACTACATTTTGACGAGTTATGCGAACATAAATGTATAGGAACAGCTGATTTTATTCGCGATTTCAGGTTTGGTCCCATAGTAATAGTTGTTCATAATAATAAGTACAATGACCCCTTAAGAGGTTATCCATTAATTACGGGACACCCTTTATATGAATGTTCTTTTAAAACAGCAATACAATACTCAATTAATTCCTGATTCTAGTTTCGTCGAAAGTAAAGTGAAATATTTAGCTGCTAAGACGCGGGCACCGAGAGTGTGGCGGACGTTAAGAACGCACAACTGGGACTTACTTACTTTCAGCCTCTACACAGAACAGCTTTCGCGAGCTGAGTTATACCAGGCCCGAGTCATGAGAAATGTGCGGACTGTCTAATTAAATAGTCGTGTAAGTCTTACGACTATTAGATTCACAGGTTGGTGCAATGAGTTTCATTGATACCAATTTTTTTTGTTAACCTTATTGAGTTGTGAATGTTGTAAAGGTGATTACTAAATTAGAGATTCATTTAGCTTGACTACATATGTTTTGTAATATAATTTGACTTAGATTAGTGAAAGGTCTTATTTCGAACAAATATTAATTTTAACCTCAATTTAAACCAGTATATTAACGATCAAGTTTGTTTGTTTGTTTGATTACTATGGCATGTAGCCTGGATTTCCTACCAAAGAAAAAAAGTTGACGGCATACTTTTATATCTAGTAAGATATATGTATTTCTCGCTGCTTGCTCCATCTTCAACCGTGGATATAATAGTGCAGATCCATTAGCGCGTAGCTAGCAGTAGTCAAGTACCGATACAAGTTTACGAGTTACCACTTACCGCCAGCCCCCGTACCGAGTATTACACACAGAACACAAAAAAGAAAATAAAGAAAGAAAAAATAAAAGAAAGGAGAAATGTCTGTCTTGGTCTTATTATTATTAATAAGACCAAGACAGTTTCATAAGGAACTAACGAAACGAGCAATCGAATCCACTGCTAACTGCAGTTCTACGACGGTGGCTCATCGCAACACAACTTTGTAATCTCTGGTAGCGGCAGGACTATACAAGAATAGCTCATTTTGTAAAAATGTAATGTAGAAAGAGAAATATATACAGATTAAGCAACATTATTTTTCCGTTTACAATTTGCCTATTGTTAATCACCTGTCTCCATTGCCCAGTACTATACCCTACATACTTTTATAGCCCAGCTAATTACTGAAGTATTGCTCCAAGGGTTCACTGGCCACGATGTAGGACTGTTCCCTGTAACAATGCGCTGCTATACTCTACGATCTGGTATTTCTAATTACTAAGACTTTAGTGTCGATGGACTCGTTCATATCACCTGCCGCCTGCCGGGAGTTAGAGTCGCAAGTGAGCAACGAACCTTCAATGTTTGTGTACCTAGTTTTAATAGTATTTTTTTATCATTGTTCCTGTCAACCAAAACACCTACCACCCAGTCTCTTCACCACCCTTGGTTGACTGGTAGAGAATGCCTAAGGCATTAAGTCCGCTTTTGTACCTTTTTGTGCGAAAAGTTTAAATAAATAAATAAATGTTTCGTCTTAAACCAGTTAACAGTAATATTTAAGATATATAGATCCGATTGACACTTTTCTTCTTTATAATCGAGGAAAACACTGAATTAAGAAAAAAAAAAAAACAATAGCTGTTACATTTGCATAAGAAAGATAAATGATAATTGAAAATAAGTATTGGCATTTGCTAATATTGCCTGCGGATTTGTTGGTGTAATTATTGCTGTACATTCTTAGTCAAGTCATTTATTGGTTCTTTTTTCAATTCGTTGACTGATAGATTCTATTTATCATTCTGGATAAGTCCCTGTCCACACCATACCCTAGCCATTTTTAAAACTTATAATTGAAAATAGTGCCAATATTTCACATGTTATATGGGTACCTAAATTGCATTTATGAAGTAGCAATGATACTGCATATTAATCACTCGAGTCACTCGGCTCGATCATCAGAACATGGAAAGCCTTTCGCTCGCTAAGTACTTGCTCACAGTCACGTGTAACAATTGATACTGAACGGATCGCAGTTTAATGACGTATTGATCGTATATTTTAATATGAGGAGACCAAAGTGCACTACGCTGTGCGCTCGTTTAAAGTGCGTTTTGCGTAGTCGACGACTATTTTCCATTGTAATATGAACGAACAGTAAACCGTTAAGTATTGAGTATGTACCTACCTGTAAACTATTGAGAAATACTTTTTGTATGTAGTTTTTTTTTGTTGATATAAATTAAAGTGGAGGTGCGTAAGTATGAAATGGAAGACGTTTCTAAGTTACTATG
The DNA here is from genome assembly GCA_963855955.1 of Luperina nickerlii. Classification (NCBI taxonomy): domain Eukaryota; kingdom Metazoa; phylum Arthropoda; class Insecta; order Lepidoptera; family Noctuidae; genus Luperina; species Luperina nickerlii. The sequence goes on from OY979668.1 coordinate 24,143,742, forward strand.
GAATGTGGAATAGACATGTCTAAAAGATATTTTTGTATAAATAAATCCGGGTCAAAAACTTACTAATAACAATAAATCTACCTGTACCCTGTTCCCGATACCGGTGGGCTACTGTATTTTTATATTTTTAAATGTGTTCAAGTATATTTATGACATGTATTTATTGAAATAAAAGAGATAATAAACTACCTGTCACATACAAACGTTTTTTCCAATCTATAACACAGTGTTTGATATTAGGTAATACAAATACCTACGTAGCACCTTTTTAGTCAGGCAGTCGGTATCCTTTGTGACATCACGAAAGGCAAAAAAGTTCAAAACACACAAAAAAGACTCGACGGCAGTAGAAGTGGCGATGACAAAGAGGACGAGAGCGAAAGGTTATTTTTCTTAAATTACTTTAAGAGAAAAGTACGTCATTGAGTTGTGTCGTTCTGTACCCGAACTAATTACTCGAGACGACAGGTTGAGATGTAAAGGGAAACAGAGGGGTGCGGGGACCAGGGGGGGTGGTCCTCTAGTGACACGTTACAATGGGAAAAGTTACGCAATAACAGACTAACTTTCGGCTCTGCACCGTTATCAGTGCGGTCCCGCCGCTCAAATATAGCCCTTGAGAATACGACATAAAGTCCTTGATGAATACTTATGTAAGTTAGCGAACTCCTCCGTCTTTTATTCGTCCGTCAGGCGTACGAGATTTATGTGAATAAAACACGGGTTCGTGTTATGTTTTATGGTGGTGAACGTTCTAATCCAACGACAACATGGAAATATGGAATTTACGTTACGTTGGGAACTTCGCTAAAAATAATTTTGATGGCTGTGAGGTACGTTAAAAGTATTAAACTATGTTGATGTTCCGGATGTCGACTATAATATATTTTATTTTGTAGGTCAGAATTATCTTTTTATTGAATAATAGATTACCAACTATAAATTTAAAATATTATTTGACTCAGCAATTTACTAATCAGAACCTTTTATTTGATTAAAATCCTTGAATTAGCGGAAATGTTGTTATTCGTAATAGTAATTGGTGAAATCTAAAATAGTATTGAAACTACAATTTTTTTTTTTAACGCATTTTCCTTTGTGAATATTGAAATTGTTTAACAACAATTGCAGTTGTCAACGTGTACGTGATTGATCCACATTGATGCGCAAATTGATCGTCTACCGAATGCAATTGAAGCGATTGACAATATTACTACAACAGCAAATGATTGTAACTGATTGCATATGATCAATTAAAATTGATTATTTCGGGGACCCTTACCTAAGTTTGTGATTCAAGTGTGATTTAATTTCCCACTGACTGCTAATAGCGCTGAAGTTAGACAGAACTCACGGAGACAGACTACCCGCTGTGTCATGTATGTACGTTGTACATACTGTATGCTTATTGCGCTTTCGTTCAAGATTGGCATTCATATTCAGTCATTTGCTGCAAAACGTGACGTTGTTAATAAAAGCTCACAATCGTATTTTATTGTTCACCGATGTACTATATTAACCAGAGTTTCGAGCAAGCTATACGTACACACTGCTTCATTAAGTGCCCCTCCAAAAGATATGTGCGTTCAAATCCGTGATAGGCCCAAGTTGGTTTTTGTTTTTTGTAAAAACATTTTATTTTAATTAATTTATTGTTTTAGTGAATAAATAAGTTTAAGATAGTATTTATTTTTTAAAATTCTGTTTTTATTATTGTTTTTTTTTCAATAAAACGTTAATACTTTTATTATTGCGAAAACGACAAGCAATAATAGGGTTAACATTTACGAAAGTTTTATTCATCGTCTAAATAGACTAGAGGTTTCAAGACCGCTTGCCGTGCTTATGAGTGGAAGTTCAAATCATAGCCACGAAATGTGCTTTTTGTTCATTATAATTATTATTTTAATATATTTTTCTATTTTGTTTTAGTAATTATTTATAAAGAATTTAAAAATAAAGAAAAATAAAATACCTTAATAATCATATAATAATATTTATTATTGCTATTATTTAACAAAACTGATCTTATTTTACAACAAAGATTTATTTTGATTTGATAATTTTATTTACAGTTATCATAATATACTATTTTGCCAACTGACACAATTGGGTTCCTAGACAAGTGGCATCCTATTAAGGTAAACGATAAAATAGTAAGCGGTAGAAATATTTTAGATTGACATAACCTAACGAAATGTCACGTGACCTGTCATGTCGTCTCAGCATACAAATTTGACATTTGACAGTCTGACAAGTGACATCGAAAGTGACAAGTTTTGAAGCGTTTGCAACTTGTCTAGGAACTAGAAGTTAGTTTGGCAGGATTACAATCATGAGCATAATAAGTGAATAAACATGTTATCAATAGATAATCAATTAACATCTCTTATTAGCTCATGATATCTACTTAGAATATTTTGCTATACAAAGTAAAATAGTGGAATCAAATGAGTTAAATGTCTTCGTTGTTTATTTTGTTGTCATACTTAATTAATATAACTGCTATTTCTGGGCAAATCGCAATCGTTCTCTTCGATGTTCTTCTGTTAGACATATTTTGCAGGTCGATAACTGTGAATGTTCGCTGCGTGTAAATGTCTTCGAACCGTGGACAGAGAGATATTCCATGCCGTTGCGAACTGTAACGAGTGGATGTAAACGGCGGTGTAGTGTGAACCTTAACAATATCCGGATGATGTTCAGATTGGTCCGTATAGATCCCAGTAGTTCTCCGACCCATGGTCATTGTCTTAGCATCGCCGGTTTCTTGAAATCTGCGCACCCATAAGCGCACCGTTTGTCTCTGTATAGAAAAAAATGGTTTTAAATAAGTTATTAAATACCACCACACACAAGATACCGCAAATAGCTCAACAAGAAAAAAATCGGAAAACACAATTAATATTATAATGAACTTACTGCTATGCCAAGCTGTCTCGCAATTCCTTTTATGCTCACATTTTGTTCACACAGAACAACTATTTTAGTTCTCATAAAATCATAAATCATTTTAAAAATTAATGAATAAATCGTAGTCGTTTACTCTTCGCCGTTTTAAGTGAACGTATACATCAAACGTTATAGTTATAACTTGAGGGTATGGATTAATTTTATAAAGACAACGTAAGTAAGTAAAATTAATGGATACCCTCAAATTATAATATCTATCGATTAGACATCCCACCTAAAGATAAAATGACTCAGACCATAGTAGATAACAATTTCAATGCAATTCATATGGGCTCGCTGGCTAGTTCGTCAAACTGCCGGTATGAGTATGACAACGTTCGGTGATGCGATGGTTCGAATCTGAGTCGAAACAATGGGTTCTTTTTGAAGTATTCTTTAGATCATTTGTAAGGAATTTAATGTGTAACATTTTAAAACTTGAGGGGTTAGCACATACTGACGCTGTCTGTACATAAAATCTAATAAATTTCAATTATTGTAGTTGGATGTGTTGTTTCAAATCATCCAATCACTGGAACAGCAAGACCAAATGCTGCATGCGGGTTAGCCTCGGCATGAATTTGGACAAGACAAAAGTCATGCATCATTCACACACGTCTTGCCGAGTCCAATCTACATCGAAGAGTCTCTTCTCGAAGTTGTGAAGGATTATGTCTACCCAGGGCAAGTCATCCAGATCGGTATCCAGTTGGGTTGTGCAGCATTTGGGCATTTTTTTTTCTCCGTCAAGTCTTCTCGTCGCCTATCCCGCAGTGTTTGAAGACTAAGGTCTTCAACCAGTACGTCGTGTCCGTCATGACATACAGCGCTGATACGTGGACACTGACAGTCGGGCTGGTCCATAACTTCAAGGTCGCTCAGCGCGCTATGGAGCGAACTATGCTTCGAGTCTATTTGAAGAATAAAATCAGAAATGAAATTATCCGGAAAAGAACCGGAGTTACCGAAGTGGCAGTAGGCTGGCCATGTCTGTCGAAGGACCCATGGCCGGCGGAGCAAACGAGTCCTGGAGTGGAGACCGCGTATCGGCAGGCGTAGTGTGGGGCGCCCCCCCGCTAGATATATGGACGGACGACCTAAAGAACGTGGCTGGGGTAGACGGGGTGCGGAAGGCGGAGGACAGCGGGTTGTGGCGCAGTCTGGGAGAGGTCTATGTCCAGCAGTGGACTGCGATATGCTGAGTTGATTGATTGACTGTTTCAAATCATAACAAAGGACATTCATAAATCAGGTTTACTTATTTCTTTGCTGTCACAATAAAGTCAACAACTACATACATATTTATAACTATTTAATATTGTTATATAATTGACTAGCATTGATCCTCGAAAGGGTAGAAAAAGGGCAACATCTACAGCTCCCGATAACGGCAGAAGGGTTCAACCCGATAGGACGCGAGCCCATCACAATTTATTGGAACAAATTCCAATCCCGAGCTGTAACTGAAAAAATATGTAACAGAAAAACGTAATTGCACTTTTCCCCTCGGAAATGTGACTATTTGAAAAGGAGCCCAAGGAGCCGGCTCCGTCTAGCGTTTAGTAGTCGGAGAACATTGTGGCTGCTATATTTGCAACGGTTCGCAAATGTGACTATTTGAAAAGGAGCCCGAGGAGCCGGTTCCGTCTGGGGTTTAGTAGTCGGAGAACAATGTGGCTGCTATATTTGCAACGGTTCCCAAATGTGACTATTTGAAAAGGAGCCCGAGGAGCCGGTTCCGTCTGGGGTTTAGTAGTCGGAGAACAATGTAGCTGCTATATTTGCAACGGTTCGCAAATGTGACTATTTGAAAAGGAGCGCGAGGAGCCGGCTCCGTCTAGGGTTTAGTAGTCGGAGAACAGTATGGCTGCTATATTTGCAACGGTTCGCAAATATCACTATTTGAAATGTGACTATTTGAAAAGGAGCCCGGGGAGCCGGCTCCGTCTGGGGTTTAGTAGTCGGAGAACAATGTGGCTGCTATATTTGCAACGGTTCGAAAATCGGCTGATATTACTTTCATGACGATCATTCTCCATGACAGAAAGTTTCTAAACGTTCTTATGTTATTTGAAACATCTTTAACTTTCTACAATCTTTGTATACATAACATTGTGTAGCCACATTTAAGTAACTTGTGTAATACGTTTTATCTGAAACATTAAGTATTTCATTGTAACTGCACATTAACACTTACTATATCATAGAACACAAATTGTAGGTAAACAAAATATGAATTCTTGTGCTGACTGCAAAAATAATTTGGTACAAAATTAGTAAACTTATCCAACTGATAACTTACCAATAAAAAGTCTCAATAAACCAACGTCCTAAACCGTCATTCAGTGTTTCTGAACTTCATGTTGTTCCGAACTTTTTTGAAGTTACGTCCGACTCCGAGAGCGTTCGGGCGCAGGCGGCGCGTGGTGCCCGGGCGGCTCGCGACGCTCGACTGCCGCCCTAACCCGCCCGCCCTAGCAGTGACGTACGGCGATCCGTAGGTAATTGTTTTTTTATATGAAACATTACTGGCAAGGTAATTATTTTATGTTGTAAAGTCACGTTTAATAGAAATGTTGCGTTCATAATGTGGGCAAGTTTTCACTTTTTCAAAACTTCTTATACAAATGATATAATTATTATGTACGGGTATATACATAATTCTGGAAATACTTTAATTTCTTAACTAATCTTTTGTTAGGTAATTCATGACGATAATACCTAGCAATACATACATAATCGCTCAGGAGTTGATTTACCTTCAAGCGTTGTTATTTTGGGATAACTGGTTCATTATAATAACATTTTCAAATAGCAATTTTTCACCTATGATTGAAAAATATGTGCATTTTTTTAATTCTTGTTCTTGTTATTTCAAAAACACAAACGGAAGTCATTACAAAAGTTACATCGACACATTTTGAGCTACTTGAAAACCAACAAGCATGTCACTAGTAACCGGGACCGTTCTTACGGCGCAGGAGTCACACAGACACGGGATAAAAACAGGATTTATTAAGCACCACTACACAATGCGGGCCATAAAACAAAAACGGAAGTCGCACAAACCAATCACACACCAGCAGGAGCCGAACCCACCAATCACACAAAGGCTCGGGCAAGACAAAGGGCCTCTGAGGGACATCGATCATCGTTTGTACGGAACCGCAAAAAATTTACGACCATAGCTTTGTGCTGACATACGTCATTATTAATATCAATACTGGAGTAATACCACTGTTAGGCTTATTGTATCGTATGGACTTGACTCTTTTGTTCAATATGTGACAAATAAAATTATATAAAAAAGGGTCATAGAGTAGTTGAAAATCATGTACATATGTGAAAACAATTTTACTGAAAAGTTAATGAGGTCGCGAATGAAACTTTTAATATTACTTTTTTTATTTGCCGTCTTTTTTATTACTGCATAACCAATAAAATGTTTTTTTTTATGGTATCAGATAAAAGTAAGTACAACAGAAATTATGTAACTACATAACCCCCTGTTTCACCAACTGAACAACTACCTTTATCTTTCACAGAATGCAATATTACGTAGCTAGTTTCAAGAAACGGTTAACTCCACATTCCTCTAATTTATGACACAACGAAAATAGTATGCTTCAAGCTTCAAGCATTGCCGACCTAACTTATGTCCTGGGCAATTTGTTACAGCGGTAAATTACAATATCATATTTACCGCTAGCAATTAATGATCCCTAGAAAGCCTCTAGAAGACATCCAGGGCTATCTGCTTAACATATAAATAACATAATATTCGTGGGAGGCGCCACTTTATGCATTATTCAAGTGAATGCCGCAATCAATGCCAACCCTTAATTAAACAACTGGAAAAGTTATGAACACTTGTTTCACAATGAAATCTTATTAACTTTGTAATGTCCGAAGTTTTCTTTTTAACGCTTTTTATTTTTTCATAAATCTTTATAAATATAACTGCAGGCTTAGGGTATTTGGCAAAAAAAATCACTTACTGCTTTGGCAGCATAAACAAAAACGAATCGACAAATAATTCTAATTCTGTTTTGTTTTACTTACAGAACGCTTAGTCATTTTTAAACCTACTACTAATGCTATCTCTAAGGTATTTTTTTATTTTTATCGTGTGAATAAAACTAATGCCAAAGTCTCGACTGTTCTTCTCTCCTCAAGCCTTTAGAATGACTTAGCATTACTAGCTGACGAAAAGCTCGCACTTATCTTAATATTTAGGCAGAAGTGTGAGCACTAATTATAACTTTTGAAAGCAACTAGCCATTAAAACATCTCGTTTGGGACGCAGGGTGTGTGGAGAGTTGACAATAACCGGTTGGGGCCTGAAACTGCAATCTAGAGAACAAGCGCGGAGCGGCGACGTCGCTCGAACCCCGCGCCACGCGCCGCGCTCTAACTGTAAAATGTCTTCGTTACTTACACGAGACACACGAACGGCCCGGACGTTTACATTATGTGCGGTTACAATTTCAGTACCTAACGAGTGATTATGTAAGAAATGGATAAATTATTTTATAGGGGCTGATTGTTTCAGGGGAATAAATATGGTAGCTTGACTTTGAGCTTTTGTATAGAAAATAATTATGTGAAACTGTCTCATTTATTCTCCACATAAATATTTTCTGATTATTGAAAAAACAGCCTTAAAACGATATTGATATACAAACAGTAGAGAATGTAGTGAAATTAGAAACAATCGAAGGTAAACTAAAGCCATTCCGCAAGATAATGTGGCACTGCTTAGATTACACGTTTGACAGTGTTTCAGTAATTGACTAATAAAATATTAATTTAAAACTATTGCAACAATAAAAACGCTACATTTAATACTCTTTTCGTCAACAAACACCTACTTTTCCCTCAAATTTATAAAATTCCGACAGTTTAAATGCTCGTATGTCCTCAGTTCAGAAAGTATTTCAGGTGTACTTAGCGCCTCCGGGGTGCGCAGACGGCGCGCGATCGACGACGCGACCGTCTCACGTCTGTGACGCGGAAATATTATTATTAGTGAGTAAAGTCGTTCAGCTCAACGGTGAAAAGTATTATAGAGAGGGTTGAGTGACAAGCGTACAAAACTTTGCTTGAATTTGACACATTCCTATGTAGGTTTTTTGTATTATTTTGATGAAGATTGACAATTAAGTACGGTATAAATAATGTAAGTAATGCATATTAAAAATATGTCACTTTCGCTTCGATAAGCCTTGGGTCCTTTTGCAATTTTAGTAGTTATCCTTAGCATCACAAATTGCGTTCCTAGATCTTTCTCGATCAACAGACTTCTAGGTAGGTAGCTGTATTAAACCATTGTCTTGATAACGGTTCAATGGGAAAGTATTTTCATTGTAAAGCAAAGAGCACATCCAGACATTCGTAGTGTGATGTAGTAACAAAGTAATTTACCTTGTTACGACAAGCTTCAGCAGGCGCGGCACGAGAGCGTCCCAGAGATGCTTCCCGTCGTGCAATGTTAACGTGCTCTCTATTTATTTCCTCGTGTCATGCAATGTTGACTTACTCTATATTTATTTCATCCGGTCGTGCAATGTTAACGTGCTCTCTATTTATTTCCTCGTGTCATGCAATGTTGACTTGCTCTCTATTTATTTCCTCCGGTCGTGCAATGTTAACGTGCTCTCTATTTATTTCCTCGTGTCATGCAATGTTGACTTACTCTATTTATTTCTTCCGGTGGTGCAATGTTAACATGCTCTCTGTTTATTTCCTCGCGTCGTGCAATGTTAATAATTATCTGTGGTGACTTTAATATTAATATTTTAGAAAATAATTTAAATACCAGAAGATGATTAAATTTGTTTAAACAATTAAATTTGTCAAATGTGTTTGTAGAACCAACCCGAACAACTACGACTACCGCTACATGTATTGATAATGTTTTTTTGTTGCTGCGACTATTTAGATAAAGCCGTTGTTAATTATCTCCCTTCTGATCACAGTGGTCAAACTGTAACTTTTGAGTCCAACATGCCAATACAAAAAGTGCAGATCCAATCCAGACCAATAACATCAGTTCATTTAAATAAATTTAATAGCGATTGAATTTGTAAATTAAGTAATCAGAACCTTACAGTGAACAAAGTTAATATTTTGTAAAATGAATTCTTTTCGTTAGTCCAAACCGAGTTCAATCATTCTTTTAAGAAGAACACTAAAAGTATCAGCCCTAAGTTTTTATTTTGTGACTGCGCAACTAAAGGACTCAGAAAAAGTAGGGAAAGACTTTTCGAGGTGTATGGCCTTAAGCCTTATATTAACACGGAAACTTTTAATAAGTATGTTGCTACTTACTCTAGAACTTTTAATAACGCTTGTAAGGCAGCTAAAGCCTTATGCATTAGCAACAATGTTAAATCAGCAGACAATAAAATAAAGATGGTTTGGAAAATTATAAATAATGAAACGAACAGGAATAAAAAGCATAATTCTGATAACACACTGCAGACGTCAAGCGGTCTGATTTGCGATAGCAAAGAAGTGGCTCAAAAATTTCTAAATTTCTTTAGTAGTATCCCAGTCAAAACAATTGAAACTTTAAATTCCTCGCCCTCGCTCGGTTTTGATTTAGTAAGGGCGAACGTCTGTCCGATTGAATTTAACTTTAGGCATATTAACCCCATAATAGTAATTAAAGCTTTAAGCAAATTAAGATCAAATTGACTGAAGATCTTTGGGGAATGTCCATTAAGGTCTGTACCTCCATAATTGAGACTATTACGCCCTACTTAGCCTTAGTATTTAATTCGTGCGTGGATCAAGGAGTCTTCCCCGACTTAATGAAATACAGTAAAGTAATACCACTTTACAAATCCGGGGACAGTAAAGACACCAATAATTATAGCCCGTATCCGTTTTGCCGGTTTTCAGCAAGGTGTTTGAAAAAATAATGCTTAATCAAATGCTCAATCATTTTAACACGAATAAAATCCTACACGATCAACAGTATGGTTTCACCAAAGGACGTTGTACGACCGACGCCGGTGTAAATTTATTAAAACACATTTTTAACGCGTGGGAAGAGACCCAATATGCCATAGGAATCTTTTGTGACCTCTCCAAGACATTTAATTGCGTCGATCACGAAACTTTGCTTTTGAAACTTAAGCATTACGGACTTGGAAAAATTGCGCTCAGTTTAGCTAGTTCTAATTTAAATGATAGATAACAACAAGTTCAAATAAATGGTGTCAATTTACTTGGTTTACTAGTAAAAATTGGTGTGCCACAAGGCTCGATATTGAGTCCTTTCCTCTTTTTGGTGTATATTAATGACCCACTCCATTTATTAAAAAATCAACCACAAATGGTGTTATTTGCTGATGACACTTCCTTAATTTTTAAGGTAAATAGACATGCTACAAATTTTGACGACGTAAATAATGACCTACTGCTGGTCCAAAATTGGTTCACTGCTAATAATTTAGTATTAAATGGAAAAAATACTAAGTGCATAAGATTTTCTTTACCAAATGTCAAGGGTAGTGATTGTGAGATAATATTGAATCAAGATAAACTAGAATTCGTCGATATAACTGTTTTTCTAGGGATCACGCTCGACTCAAGGCTACAATGGGTTCCTCATTTAACATCTCTTGCAGGACGGCTAAGTTCAGCAGCTTATGCTGTCAGAAAAATCCGTCAATTTACTGATGTAGATACCGCGAGACTATTCTATTTTAGTACTTTCATAGTGTCATGTCTTACGGTATTTTACTTTGGGGACGGGCTGCAGACATCGATTCTATTTTTATTCTGCAAAAAAGAGCCATCAAAACCATATATATAATCTCCGCAGGCGCGATTCTCTAAGGGAACTGCTTAAGGAAATTAACATCATGACGATGCCTTGTCAATATATCTATGAAAACATCATGTATGCAAGTAAAAATTTACATCTTTTTAGTAAAAGAGGTGAAAGACATAATTATAGTACTAGAAATAGGGACCTATTAGTTCAACCAGGTTTCAGACTGGCTAAAGTAGATTCATCTTTTATGGGGTACTGTTTAAAATGTTATAATAAAATACCTCCCCACATTCTTCAACTGAAAGAGACAAAGTTCAAGTGTTGTACAAAACGCACACTATGCAGTCAGGCATATTATAAGATAGAGGATTACATCGCTGATAAAAATGCCTGGCTCAATGTGGGTCTGCTCCACAACCACAACTAATTTGATTAACACATGAAAATAATGTTGGAGCTGCTGAAGATTGTAAGACTATCTTTGCATTGTATAAAATCAATTTCCTTTGTATTATATAATTGCATAGCACAGATGTGAGTTCTATGTACCCTACAGCTACCATTTACCGGATAATAATATGTCTTTCATTGACTTAAATGTGCCCTGGCAGCTGATAGTATGTCATGCTCACTCAAATGTCTCTCTGATGGTGGCGTGCGTGTTGGATCATTTGGCCCCCTTCAAAATGGTTGAGCTGAATGGTGCTGATTTATGCGTCATGGTCATGAACGAGCACCGTCAGTTGGGGCTGATCATCACATCAAGTGTAAACTGTTATTACGAACGATGTAAAAAAGTGTAAACTGTTATTATTTCCAGTCGCCAGTTTACCCTTATTTGGAACGAATTACGAATCGGTTTAAATTGATAATCTTGAAATGTTGCTGGCCTTCAAAACGTTCATACTCACATCAGCAATAAAGCAAATACATTGCCTATTAGCCCAAAGCAAACTACATTTTCACAATTATTAAAACAGACGGGCTTAGAATATCTGTAAAAGATCAGTCAGCTTTGAATCTTGAGCTCAGTGGAACAGCAAACATTGCTGGATGGGTTTAAAACTGCTCATGTAACCGTTTTGCTGTAGAGAGACGAGTGTAGACTAACACTCGTCTCTCTACAGCAAAACGGTTCGTTCGCCCCAAAGTGTCGCTTAACCCCGCGACATACAACAGGAGGGTGCAGAAGTTTCAGGCTATGCGTCGTTTTTCCATCCTGGGATGGTCAAAGAAGTTTATAAAGTTTCTTAGAATAGTCAGTGACTGAGGAGTTCAACTGTCAACCACAATGCCAGAATTTAGAATGCTGATTTCCCAATCTCAAGGTATGGTGTATATTAGAACATAACCAATAACGCAGGACTGGAGTAAGCAATGTCCACAGTGTGCTCTGATAAATGCAGATTAACACGTTATAACTAAAAATATACTGGTGTTGCCAATATTAGACTTTACTTACCTACTGTCAAAATCGAAGCTATTTATTTATTCGGTTCAAAACTCACTACATGACGCACGTAGTGAATTTAAAACCTTCTGAATCCTCTGTTTTATCCAAAAAGCTCGAACGTGACAGGGTGAAAGCCGCGAGTGATTGTGGCGTTGTTTCGCCATCAGCGCGATATTGTTGTAAACGTCGCGCCGCGTCAACGTCGTCGGCGGCGAGACAGGGCGGGCCGCGGCGGGAACGAGGCGGGCCGCGGCGGGACGGGGCCGGCCGCGCGTAACGACTTGATGGCAATGTGATGACACTGAGTAAGCTACAAAACGAACACACAGCTGACGGAAGCTTTTTTATTAGTCGTGTTCATTGTAAAAGAATCAAAATATCGTTTAAGATGAGTGTGTTAGCAAACCAACCAACAAGTAAAACATCAAAATATTTATATTATAGACCCAGATACGGCCTACATAGAAGGACGAGAAAAGCAACACATTACAAGTTTTAGAAGAGGAAGAGTGTTGGTAAAATGTTCATCCCACAATGGGCTTATAAAAATTATTTATCATCACCTTCAATCAAGGTCAAAATCTTTATTCAACTAATTAATTGCTACAAATAACAAAACAAATACTGTAACGAAACTATCGCTGAAATTCCTCAATGAAAAATCGATTACTGCAGCCTTTCAACCACAGCCATCACCATATTTACAGTAAATGTTTCCGTGCTCTTCGTTACGTGTCCAATACAACGAACTCAATCTCGAGCAGATGAACTACTTGTATGTACTCGTATGTAGGTAGTATGTAGGTACAGGTAACGAAATAATCGCTCTTCGGACCAAATGACCCGCCCTTACATGTTCTGTGCACTAAATCCACGAAACATATCGACGAAAACTATATTCTTGAGATGGAAAGATTCAACGATTTCAGTGGTGATATAAAGATGGGAACAGATTTTTAACCCACGATGCGGCTAATCGCTTGATGAAAGATTTTTAGAAAAATAAACAGTGTAGGATGTTCATAAAAAATAAAATGTGACCCTTGCTTGATTGACCTGTGCGAAGAATCTTAAAGCATAAATTGCTTTATTTGTCGTTTCTACCATAATGTGATTATATTTGTCTCAACCTTTCCATAAAAAGATGCAATAATTTGCCGGTAAACTAACATTAAAAGTTGTAAATTTACTTAGCAACATAGGACTCAATTAATGCAAGGAACAAAATTCAAACCCGCGTCTGAAACATGTCTGTTTACCACCTTTACAATTCGTACCCTTGAATTTCCGAGAAAATTATATTTGTACCTACATTACCTTTGAATGTTCAGCCTGGATTTGTATGGGTGATATCGGCCACAGGTGTAGTTCTGTACGATTAGTTCGTGTCCACAGGAGAGACGCGACACGTGTGTGGATTGATTCGTTGACTTAATAGAACGACCGCGACGCGACGTAGCCAGATTAGGGATCAAGGGATGGTTACTTATCCATTGTTGTGTGGATGTTATTCAGTGTTGTACGTTGTATGCGATTTTAGATATGAGTGGAATGCCATGAGCGTAAAGTACGGACCAAAAAGAGACCAGTCACAATATTACAATTCTAACAGCAACTTAAGCCCAACAGCTATTAATGATCTAAAAATTAAACAGGCATAAGTTACATCCAAACTCAGGAAAACCTTGTAAAATCAATAAACATAAAATTTTAATAGTGTCATAATTGGATAACCAGTTTACGAAGACCCATAATAAACCTCAGAATAAAGGGAACGTTGAATGAGTTGCAAAGAGTTACGCTACGGGCGCAGATCAGCTTACATTGGACGACCGTCCAGTTGGTAAGCATTTCTTCCTGACAAGTAAGTCGGCTACTTGCGACATTTTATTGGAAAACTTCACGTGGATCAACTTCAGGGCTTTATTCTCTTACTTTGGGAGTATTACCGACGAGAGTCAGGAGCATCGTAAATAATACCAGTTTGAGGAGCAAAATATATTAAATGCGTTACTAAGTCACACCTCGTTTAGAGGTGTATTATTAAAAATTACAGGAACTAGAAACTACGATGACAAAAACCTTTCTATAAAACCTCACCAACATTGTAAATATACTATTTAAATAACACTCAAAAAAGACATCATACCTAAAATGTTTAAGTTTTATTATTTTCGAAATGGTCTGAATAAGTTTAGATGACTTCGATAGCGATATTACAGGAGCACTTTGGAATAATTTCACTTCCATTTAAAAGATTATGTTTACATTGAAATTTCAGAATGAAAGGCAATTTATGTGACTACCTACCTGAAACATTTGGTTTCAATTTGTATAAATGAAGCGAGACAATTGAATGTTACAATTTAGATATGGAAATAATACATAATATGTATGCTTTCATTGTTAAAACAAGACTACAAATTATAACACCGAATATATTTCCACCAATTCAAACAAACACCTGTGTATTTGCTACAAACAGTTTTATGGACGATCTATTAGATTTGAGAGGCAGCCCAATATTTATGTAACGAATGTCGCCCCGTACATAAAACATTGTTCTATTTGAGTTTACGAGGATGAGCGGTGAAAATAAAACGCTTACAGTATTACGGATGAATGGGACAGAGAATTTTATTACGAATCTATCCCTGACGCAAACTGTCCCGGAGAAATCTATCATAGTAAAAGTTGTTCTGAAAGTCGGCACACAAGGATATTGCTCAGGGTGACGCTACGCGCTGTGCTGCAGGTAATTAAGAATGTTAAAAGTCGAACTTACAAAGGAAGTAGGACAGGCCGCTAAGAAATATATGTTTCTTTAAAAAATATGGTGCCGCATCTAATGGTTGGTTTCGCGGAAATAATTATATGAAAGGCTTCCTTTAAATATTTTTATGGAGCAGCAGTAGTTGATGTTATATATTGAATTTTCCTTTACTTCGCCCTTCTGAAATACTCTAAAATAATAGATAAAATGTCGAATTTACATTCCGATAGTCAGTATCACCAGACGATCATCGGTTCCTGTCCGTTATCGCAAGGATCTGGCTCGACTATTTGCCGTTCAATTTGGGTAGCATCAAAAACTGTGTCTCCTTATCTACGGGTCTAGCCGACAGCCCCAGGAGGTGCTCGTGAGTTATAGTAGTAACAACCTTCCATTTTGATAACACACCAAAGTGTATTGCTGATTTGTCCTCTGTGTTAGAGAAGTTCCATAATAAAAACTAAAGATTATATTTTTTTATATCTATGAAAACCAACAATATTGTATTTGGGATGTAATTGATAGAACAGGGTATAAAATCGAGCACCAATCTATAATTGATAAAGAATTTATGAAATTCTTATACCCAAAGATAGTTCATTGAGAGGTGAGTGTAAAACAGTGAATATAATATAGAAGAAGTGACTCTCGGCTTCCTTATGCATCTCTTTACACCCAGGGTCACCTATACATACAGTTTATCCCCATTTCTGTCTCGGTAGCTAGTGTGCTTCAATTTGTCTCGATCCGAGCCGTGCGGCCTCAAGCACGGCCGGCCAGTTCACAATTGGTACATACATTGTAGGTAGCTGCTGTAGATAAACACATGAATATTGAAACCCAGTCTAATGGACCGTACTTAGGAAGCCGTACGCTGATAGCGAGAAGCTACCACTAGCAGATGCATAATTACTTAGGATTATATACACTTTGTTAATGTCTTTGTCGTGTTTAAAAATGAAAAAGCTGGAAACAACTATGTTGGATTGAAATTTAAAAAACCCAAAGTTCCTAATCATAAAAAGCTCATAATTATAACCTAAAATTTCTCCAACCACTGAATGAATCAAAATCAGCAGGTTGAAAAGCTCAGCGGCCATACAGTTTACCGCACATTGTGGCTTTTTATCATTATCCTAGAACTAATAACCTGTAATTACTTATTCAACAACAGCCTCTATTAATTCCTTATCAATAAAGACACACATGTAGTAATCGCTACCTAATATCGTTAACCAATCTCCCTATTATAACGTACCTACATATTATATGAACAAGCCCCGCATGTCAGACGTAATCACTTGTACAGTCAGCTTCAAAAAAAATAGGAATGAGAAAATTAAACTACATAAATTCTGGTCAGAATGATAATGTTCGTTTACGTACTGGGTTAATTCTGCAACAGCCTTTGTCTCATTGATTTTTACCTTCGTGTGATTGTCTGTTACTGTGCGTGATGAAAAGCTAAGTTGTGATGATTTTTCTATGAAAGCCACTAACGAAGTGTGCAAGTTTAAATATTGTTAAGGTAATGTTTTTAGGTGTGCAGATCAAGTTGACCGGTTTGCTCGTCACGATATTTTTGAAGCTGACTGTACAAAAGCACAGAGCCACGTCCTTCTCGGACTAATTACAATCTACCTGTGTCTAAAGGATTTGTGGCCGCTCTAGATCCAGCTCGCTAGCCTGGCTTCTATTATATTTGTGCCAGTTTCAATGGCGTTTAGTTTAACAGGGTTAGCAGTATGAATGGAATGTGTTACAGGAATAGTACCGCTAAGAGAGAGGTATTGTTCCTTGTAACATTAGTCTAGCACTAAATGCGGACCTTTACGACCTGTTGTGATGACGTCACGGTTGTTATCTGAAGTAGGTTTTGAAATAGAGATACAATTTATTATTATAAGTTGTTTCAAAATACCTTCACCACAAAGCGTTAGAGTACACAGTATGGTTTTTCCTTTGCAAGAAACCCGCTCGAGCTAACTTCTAAAAGGCGATAGTCAGGGCACATTGCACTGTCATTGGCTAAGCTGATTCATTGCACCTAATTGCGGAATCATTATTATTATAATACGGCTAAAATCAAACTTTGCCATCGGTACAATCTTATACACTTATTTACATCATAAACAACATAACTCGCGTTAGACACTCTAAACTACAAGCTAGACACGTCAATTAAGAGTAACCAAATAAAACGCGTGACGTGCTCATTAGTGGTGGTCCCGGGTTCGATTCCCAGAGCTTGCGGTCATACATCACGCGCACCTCACCATGAGGAATTCCTAATTGGAACCTCGCCGATAATTGTGCGACTTTAAAGGAGTAAGTAATAACAAACTCGATGAACTGAGGTTTTGTTTGTCGGAGCAAATCGGATTGTAGTGGATATGGAAATGGAAACAAACTCATGTAGGTATCAATAATTACCAGGACATAGAGTGTACCTGTTCAGATACACTTTTGATTGTTTCTTAACAGTTTTGATGTTGATGTTTGGTTCCGCGTTCAAATAAATATTAGTAACGACCATATCAACATTCCATCTTTTTTTAGGGTTCCGTACGAACCTAATAGCCAATAAAGTTGACAGAAGATTGGCAGAAATCTATGTATTTTCAGTATCACATACAGGCTTAACGTTTCATAGAATGAATATATGGATTTGAATACTACAACAGAGTATACCAAAATATGTAATGGTAAGACATACAATAGACTTTAGGGATATTAAATTGATGTATACATAACGTCAAAATGGACCACCATATTTTTTTTTAATGTGATTATTAATTACCTTTCAACATAACATTCTCCAACATTTTTATCTCACACCATCACCTGTAATATACTTATCTTTCAAGAGTCACTACGTTAAATCTGAATTACGTAGTTTTTTATTTTCTAGTTTAGTTAAGTTTGCACATATTTCTATGGTATTGCACTTATTTTGTAGAATTTTTCTTCTTCACTAAAGTGATTAACTCATTTAATTATTTTTTTCGCTAGATCTAATCCTATTGTAACGATTTGGGTTTATTGTATGATAACACTGACGAAATACGATTTGTTGGCTCTATTTTATGCGTTTTGTTTTGCATTAGTGCGTTTTGTTTCCGCAACGGGGCTGCAACTTAAAATCATGGTTTTTTAATTACTCCCAACAACTATTAAAACATTTTAGCTTGGAAAATAACTACTGATATAAGACCTGTAATTTGCACATAACTAGATTTTGAAACGTTTGGATTTGAATAGGTACCCAACTCGCCAATCTCCTTTGGTATACATTTATGAATTTCTGTAACCCAAACACGAACGTTTCATTTTCACTGTTGGGAGGTAAATAAAAAAATAAAATAAAAAACAGGTCAAGTGCAAGTCGGACTCGCGCACCGAGGGTTCCTTACAAATTTGTAGGTACCCCTATGTAAATATTTTATCACGGGTTTTTTTTTATGTAACTACTTTATGGTTTTCGGATTTTTTCCTATACTTGTGCTACATGACATTGCTTCTTGCCAAATTTCATTATTCTAGGTCAACGGGAAGTATCCTATAAATTTTGATTCCCTTGAAAGTGTCGAAATACCTATACGTTTTTTGCAGTATAGACTGCTGTATCTTTTTTTACGTTAACGTACAAATTTAATATTTTCACAGCTTTAAGAGACTGTATACTTGAGTATAAGGTTTTAATTTCAACTCGATACCTTCACGCGTTCCCGAGATAAAGGGTCTTGACAGACAGACGGACAATAAAGTGATTCTATAAGGGTTCCGTTTTTTGTGCCGAAAGAAGTTAAAACAAAACATAAACAGAATACTTTGCCATCGCTCACTGACATATAGGATTTCAAACCGAGTACATCCCGAGGACAGCCGAACACATCCGAATGTAGCGCGCTGTCGGTAACAGTGTCGCGAGTTCAATGCTTTTTTCCCATCTCAAAAAATAAGTTTTGAATTCAATAAAAAGTTTTGGAAACTGTACCGTGTTACATATCAAATGAAAGGATTTATGGTGGGGCTCATTTTTATTTATAGATTTAAAGTTATTTAAAAAAATATATGAAATTGTCAATTCCCTATTATCTTCAAAGCTACTGAGCTATAATTATGAAAAAAAAACAAAAAATTGTTGTACACTTATAGATTACAGGAAAACCTTTATGAAGTATATGGCGTGGCGTTAAAATAATATGGTAAATATCCCAATATTATGCGTACAAACTTACATTTGCAGTTATTCAAACTGCAATGTATGGATATTATAATGTACATGTAAGAGAACATGTTTTTCAACTACAATGCTTAGTTTGTTCCTGGGATAAATTCATTCCAACTACGGAAGCCTTCATTGTGCGTAGTCTGACACGCACTTGGCCGGTTTTGTTAAATTAAATTATTGTGACTAACATAGTCTATAATATAAGCTTTATATCAGAAACATTATGTATCATAGTCCGTAATAAACGATTGTTATTACTAGATACATAAATGCAGTCATCTTCTTCACTAAACTTTCTTTCCTCAATGTCTATTGAGATATTTACAGCGGAATCACTTTCCAATTGTGTTCCGTTGTGATTCACGTCATCAATAGCGTGTCACCAACAGAGGCTATACATATCAGAGTCTATATTCAGAGTTATCCTATCTAGCCTATCGTCTATCGCATTCAATAGCCCCGTCTGGTGGAGCGAACTTATTGTATGAACTGTACCCACGGGGTAGGGAAGCAGGGCCGCATTCCGTGCATACTGGTTAAGGAAGAGTTGTGTTTAACAGCGTCAAAACGAGTGCATTGGTATTTGGCATTGCAAGGCAATCCAATTTTGGGGGAATCTTGCGAATTATTAATAATAATTATTAATCTTTCGAATCTTTTTCTTCACGAGGGACAAGACCTTTATTAAACACACGTTATTAGGTTTTTAGGGTTCCGTACCTCAAAAGGATAAAACGGAACCCTTATAGATAATTTCGCTGTCCGACTGTCTGTCCGTATGTCAGTCAGTTAAGACCCTTTTTCTCAGGAACGTACGAAGGTATCAAGTTGAAATTAATATCAAATATGTAGGTCTAAGGTCCCTTAGAGTTCCAAAAAAATTGAGCTTCTAAGTCAACGCAATAAAAAGGCCATTTATGCGACATATTTTATTACTCGCAAATAAATTGAAACCTAAAGGGTACTTCCTGTTGACCTATGTTATATATGTGTGAATCATGAAATTTGGCAAGAAGCCAGGTCTTACGGGCCAAGGAAAGGAATACATCCGAAAATCATTTTTTTTTTGTTTAAAATTGTTCATTGGCAGTTGGAGAATTGACCGTGACGTATATCAATGTATGTAAGAACATGTTTTTCAATTACAATGTTAAGTTTGTTTTTGGGATAATATCATCCCAACTACGGAACCCTTCATTGTGTGGGGTCCGACACGCACTGGCCTATTATTTTAATTAAGTTTCCTATTCAAAGTATTACTATAAATAAAGGTTATTGGTCCCTCAACTTCAGTCCATCCCTGAACAGTCTACCGTCTGGCGCACCAATCACTGTGAAAGGACACTATCTGGTATTAGGCCGCGCAGCCGCGCCCGTCTGCAATGACCGCTGCAATATTCATCATCATGTACACTTGGAGGGGAATATCTAACATACACGTGCATGGCCAAGTAGTAATTGCGGGCACGCGGGACATGCGGGTCTCAAGTCACAACAAGTGCTACAATGTGTAATATTGACATGTGTAGTTAATCTATACTATACATTGACTCCTACATATTATTATAAAAAATCGCTTTTCGTATCTGTCTGTGTTACCGCGTTGTTCTATTAACCTACGCAACGGATTTTGATGCATTTTTAACCATCAAAATCAAAATATTTTATTTCACATAAACCTACGGCACTTATGAAACGTCAGAAGCTACGTGCACGGTTCCAATCGGTCGTTTCCTATGGAGAAGAGCCGGCAAGAAACTCCTTGGTCACTCTCTTAAAAATTGGCTTTTATAATGTTTTCAAATTACCTACTATAAGTATGGGAGGACAGCGTAGGCCTGTCTATAAGTACCGGGTACTTGATAAAATAAAAAATGGCCTACAGATCAAAAGTCTACAAGGCCTACAAAGTCCTCACATTTACAAAATAAGAATCTATCAAAAGGATAAATAAAATATAAAAACCTATTAAAACCAAGTGATACGATTGCCATTACAAATGACAAATGGGCAACACTGCCTCAGTGATATGTCAAAATTTCGTTCCGTATTTTAAAATCAATTTTAATTATTTTTAAGTGTAATTAAGGCGATTTAATATAACTAAATGTAAAATAAGTGCATAAATACTCAGGATTATTGTTTTCCTGCAAATATTCAAAGCAAAACGCAGTGTTTGGTTGCCCACCGTTACCGGTAACCTATTACGAACAGCTGATGTTCGACCCACGGATTTAAAACGGGGAGTATTGTTACTTTTATTATTTAATTACAACACAGTCGTCTCTTAGACTCTATAACACTCCTTCATTGAGTCCTAGACTCACTTTTCTTGGTAGATTTGGCATTTTGCAGTGGGTCTATGCCGCTTTGTTTATGTACCTACATATTTATTTAAGCTAACGAAACTAAAGTTGTACTTAGTGAATTATCGTAATATATTGATCCATAGTAGGTACAATATTTGAATACTCAACAACAAGAACGTTAATTATCGTTTATTGCATTGTTATCTGTTTTGTAAAACTAAGATTTAAAAAAAAAATAAAAAAAAATCTTTTTAATCTAGACATCCTACCCACATAAGGAATAGTAAAATCATATTAAAATAAAATCAATGTAACTTTGTACTTGATTTAATCTAGTTTAATTTCTATTAGATTCAGCAGCCTATCTCATTTCTCTATTAAACAACACTAAGTTCTCCCATTTTTCCTTTCATTTCTAGCTTTCCTTTTTTGTTTATCTTTCTTATTAGTTCTCACCGTTCCTTATATTCTACTTTCAGTACTAATTCCTGAAACCATGCCTGTGATGACCCGTAAGGCTGCCGCTCAGGAGTTGGAGCTTAAATTGAGAAAGACCACTGAAGATCTTAAGGCTTCAAACAGCAAATGTCAACAGCTGTTACAGGAAATAGATGATAGTGAGAAGGAAATCGAGAAGGTGGTTTTCAAAAACACTAGCTTAAAACAAGAGCTAGTAGACCTACATCAACAATACCTGGATGTTGTTGATGAACGGGACAAGCTGCGTGTGGTCACGGATGGTTTCAACAACTGCAGTAATATATATGAGGAGGCTTTATGTAGGGTTAGGGACCTAGAAGAAGAATTAATTCATGCAAATGTTCGAATCAATAAATTACAGAAACTAAAAGAATGTACTCAGGCTAAGGAATCCAATAACTTGTATAATGAATTATTAAACACTAATTGCAACCCCTTAATAACAATAGACCTTACTGAGGATTCCATTTTGAAACATAATATTAGTAGTTATAAAGTTAGTCAAAATAAAATTAAAAAATATGCAAAGCTAAATAAAATCATAAATAAATGCAATAAATACAGGAATCAACAAAAACACAGTTCTAATAATATTAAACTAAGAAAAGAACGTATTTTTCTTATAAATAAATTAAATAACTATCAAATTAAATTAGAAGACAGTAAGAACATTTATGAGATTGACACTCAACGCTTACAGTCTGAAATTCAGGTACTAGAAGAGTCCATACATTCACTTTATACTAAGTATGTGCGGTCTGAAAAACAAATTCAGGAGCATATCCTTGCGGCGAATGAGTTAGTGGACATGTGCAACTCCAATGCAGACAGAGTGGACCCGCTGACTCGCAGCAGCCCTCATTGTTCATTGCAAAGCAAGTCCAGTCTTGGCACTCTCCACACTGAGGCAACGGAGGACCTTGAGCATTATGGACTTGGAAAACTTGCGCTCAGTTTAGTTAGTTCTTATTTAAATGATAGACAACAACAAGTTCAAATGAATGGTGTCAATTCACTTGGTTTAGTAGTAAAAATTGGTGTGCCACAAGGCTCGATATTGGGTCCTTTCCTCTTTTTAGTGTATATTAATGATCTACTCCATTTATTAAAAAATCAACCACAAATGGTGTTATTTGCTGATGACACTTCCTTAATTTTTAAGGTAAATAGACATGCTACAAATTTTGACGACGTAAATAACGCCCTACTGCAGGTCCAAAATTGGTTCACTGCTAATAATTTAGTATTAAATGGAAAAAAAACTAAGTGCATAAGATTTTCTTTACCAAATGTCAAGGGTAGTGATTGTGAGATAATATTGAATCAAGAGAAACTAGAATTCGTCGATAAAACTGTTTTCCTAGGGATCACGCTCGACTCAAGGCTACAATGGGGTCCTCATTTAACATCTCTTGCAGGACGGCTAAGTTCAGCAGCTTATGCTGTCAGAAAAATCCGTCAATTTACTGATGTAGATACCGCGAGACTAGTCTATTTTAGTTACTTTCATAGCATCATGTCTTACGGTATTTTACTTTGGGGTCGGGCTGCAGACATCGATTCTATTTTTATTCTGCAGAAAAGAGCTATCAGAGCCATATATAATCTCCGCAGGCGCGATTCTCTAAGGGAACGGTTTAAGGAAATTAACATCATGACGGTGCCTTGTCAATATATCTATGAAAACATCATGTATGTAAGGAAAAATTTACATCTTTTTAGTAAAAGAGGTGAAAGACATAATTATAGTATTAGAAATAGGGACCTATTAGTTCAACCAGGTTTCAGACTGGCTAAAGTAGATTCATCTTTTATGGGGTACTGTTTAAAATGTTATAATAAAATACCTCCCCACATTCTTCAACTGAATGAGACAAAATTCAAGTCTTGTATAAAACGCACACTATGCAGTCAGGCATATTATAAGTTAGGGGATTATATCGCTGACAAAAATGCCTGGCTCAATGCTGGTCCTGCTCCACAACCACAACTAATTGATTAACACATGAAAATACTGTTGGAGCTGCTGAAGATTGTAAGACTATCTTTGCAATGTATAAAATCAATTTCCTTTGTATTGTATAACTGCATAGCACAGATGTGAGTTCTATGTACCCTATAGCTACCATTTACCGGGTAATAATATGTCTTTCATTGACTCGAATGTGCCCTGGCAGCTGATAGTATGTCATGCTCACTCAAATGTCTCGCTGACGGTGGCGTGTGTGTTAGATCATTTAGCTCCCTTCAAAATGGTTGAGCTAAATGGTGCTGATTTATGCGTCATGTTCGTGAACGGGCGCCGTCAGTTGGGGCTGGTCATCTCTTAGCTGCCTCGGCTTATTTTTAATTAATTTATTTTTGGATTGTAGTTTGTTAAGTACTATTTGTTGCACTCTGGACGCTTTTAACACTTACGTTTTTCTTAATTTTTTTACATCGTTCTCACATTATATAATTTTAAAATCAAAAGTAATGATGTAACTAATATTTTTGTAAAATATCATTTAAAAAGAGTGTCCATGGAGTTTCCTGCCCGTTCTTCTCCATAGGTACCTACGCTTTGGAATGGGCAACTAGCTTCATATTTTCTGACTGACCGACTTCTTGACAATTCAAAAGTGCCTGTAAATGGTTTAATTGAAATAAATGGTTTGAGTTTGAGTTTGAGTTTGAATTACAACCACTAATAAAGAGAAAAGAGTAGAAAAATTAGAATTGTCTATATAATGTCAAACCATCACTTTTAATTTATTTCGAAAGGACTATGTGTGTGTGTATAAACTTACATAATTATCTAGAAAAATAATCTCGATGTTTTGTCAAGTCGGAAAAACCGTGTGAAGCAAGGGCGGGTCGCTAGTATTGTATAATAAGTACTAGACATTGACTTATATATTACTAGCGAGAAGGAAAAAGAAGAAGAGCAGGCTCATCGTTGGCTGTCACCAAAACACTTAATTTCCCGTCTTTGTCATCGTAATGAGAATAAGAAAAAATGTTATATAAACCTCCAAGAAATTGTGTCATCAGTCGGTAATAGTTTCTTTACGAGTACTAAATTCAAATGTTTTACTAGTGAGTCCAGTACCGAGCTATGTCAGTAACGAGCTTACTATCGCAACAGCTGCTTACCCGTTAATCGCTACACCGTACTGCAAACTTACTGGGTCGCATTTACTACACATTTTTATACTCGCTATGAAACTTTCATTAGATTTTTACGACAGACCACCCCCACTAATTCAGCCAGGGTTGCAAGACGTCATGTTAGTAAAAGTTAAAACTTTGAACCCAACGACATCAAATTTCGACTTTCATCTTTTTTGGAAGTCGGCTGTGTTTTTTTTTTTGTAAAAAGTTCATATTTTTCACTTTTAAGTTGTACCTACCCTATACAAATACGTATAACACTACATACTATGTAAATACTATTTATACTACACTTGCTTAATAAGTGTACCAATACTACCCTACTAAAAGGCTTGAAAGCTGTTCATTAAACCTTCTCAAAAATCTAGGCAGTTATATTGTATGGAATTTCATTACTGCCCTGAAAATCAGGGCAGTAATGCGTTCATTACTAACGCGTTTTGTTTTTGAAGTGAAAACTTCTTTAGCATCGTTGTGACTTGAAATTTTATGAAATGAAAAAGCGACAGTAAAAAGAGACAAGATTTAACGTGGGAGAAAATGAGACAGAAAGCATTATACAGTGTTGTTGTGTTTTTGAGTGTTATTGAGTGTTGTTGAGTGTATTGAGTGTTGTTGAGGGTTGTTGAGTGTTGTTGAGTGTTGTTAAGGGTTGTTGAGTGTTGTTGAGGGCTGTTGAGTGTTGTTGAGTGATGTTGAGTGTTGTTGAGTGTTGTTGAGTGATGTTGAGTGTTGTTGAGTGTTGTTGAGTGTGGTTGAGTGTTGTTGAGGGTTGTTGAGTGTTGTTGAGTTTTGTTGAGTGTTATTGAGTGTTGTTGAGTGTTGTTGAGTGATGTTGAGTGTTGTTGAGTGTTGTTGAGTGTTATTGAGTGTTGTTGATCACAACAAATCACAAAAGACGTTAAGCCGCGTCCCCACTAGAGCCGCGCGGCTCGGCCTCGCGTGCCGCGCGGCTCTAGTGGGGACGCGGCTTAACGTCTTTTGGCGCGATAACTGTTTGACGCGCTAAAATTTAAAGAAAAAAAAAGACTTATTTTGTTGGTATATTGTAATATATATATATATTGTAATGTAAATTGCTATCATTGTCACTGGAATCACTTATTTTAACTTGTGATTTACACCGCCAAACTTTAAACTTTACCAAGAAAATTGTTTCTACAAAATACGTCATATTTTGTAGAAACAATTTTCTTGGTAAAGTTTAAAGTTTGGCGGTGTAAATCACAAGTTAAAATAAGTGATTCCAGTGACAATGATAGCAATTTATTAACAAAACTCCACAAGTGTAGTATAAAGCAGTATATATCACTCGAGGGTAAGTACAGATTACTCCCCTTGGTGAATAAATAGCTATAGTGATATGAAGTTATTATAACATCATCAATATAAACTAAGTGGCAAATATACGTATTATTGAAGCTAACTCAAAAACTACCCAAGCAAAGTTAATAAAATTTATATGGGACCACGCCTGAGGCAAAAATAATTTTTGAAATCGATTTACAATTGCCGGAGATATCGCGTAACACAAGAAAAATACAGTCGAATTCAGAACCTCCTCCTTTTTGAAGTCGGTCAATAATGTAAAAATACGGCACTGTCTTATAGCCACAATGCTTCCCATGACAATTCCACTAAGCCACTATTGGAAAGTCATAGGAAAGCAAACGACGCAATTTCGTTTACTTGAAAGTTTACCAGTAATTTTGATTTAATCCAAACTACTGTCCGATTTTGATGAAATTTCTATGGGACCAATCTGAAAGTATATCCTTTCAGCTGAAGTTTTCGAAGTATTCACCCGAATAGACAACGTCTTCCTTTTTTTAAGTTGGTTAAAAAACAAGGTGGCGCCGTTAGTTTCAATTTTGGCCACGCGCCAAAATAACCTTGTAGCACTATAAATTTGCTGTCATGAGCCCTGTCAACCCTGTCTGAGCATCAAGGTTGCTCCATCGTGCATCACAAACGCTTCTTGATGTCGATTACTGGCAAATTAATTGCAGGTATGATCGTAACATGCACCCCCCTTGGAGCGTCGCTGTGACAACCGTAGAGAAGTTTACGATGTTTTGAGGCGGTTCCTATTAAGTGTGGTGCGATTAGGTGGGGAATACGTTAGGCGCTGCAAGTCATTTAAGATGATGATTGGAAGCGTAATTAGAATAACAGGTATGATCACATACAGACATATATTGAGCAAGTTCGTGATGTACGTTCATGACAATGTTTTGCGACATAGGTACCTATGCATTGACTTATATATTACTACTTTTGAAATCATTGTACCTATGTCATATATTTTTTCTTTTTTCCTAAGATAAAATATTTCAAAGAAGTATTTTTGCTCATATCTGAATTCTCATCTCTGATATGAAGTTATTCCTTGCTATCATAATAGTTTTTGTCTGAGACGGATTTGTTTGGGACTCGAGCAGTCTGTAATAGAAACGTTGATAAGAGCATAATTCCGGCGGTCGGACGGCCGTTCGTCCGGCCAAGTCCGGCCGCTATCGAGATCCAATATCGTTCGTCCATCGACCGGGCTTGCACGCCACGGCTTCATACCAGACCTTATCTTTGACAGATACCATTTATTTTTACTGAACCTATCCTACTTATGGGGATAAACTATACATAGGTATGTACGTAAATATAATATGTACCGTAGAGGCAAAAAACGTAACCGTGGACCGGTGATCAACCTCCATGTCGGTACTGCCAGAAAGCCAGATTTCACTGAGCAAAATTAAACTGTTTAGTCTACAATCTTAAAGCCGTAAGCCCGTAGGAATTAAGACAATTAAATGTTCAGCTTAACCACCAAAATATACTTGTACTGGCGTCAGTTTATCTACATTTGGTATTTAAATGTTTAATTTAAGGAACAATCAGAGGAAGTAAGAGAGAATAAAGTTGGGCAACTGGAGCATGAAACTGAGTGTTGGTTACGTCACGCAAGGTCGCGGCCGCGGCCGGCGCGGTGCCGCGCGTTCCTGCGCGGGCAGCTGTCGGTCAGGGGATGTGTCGATGAAAGTCATTACAGTGTTCAGTATTAAGTTAGTGACTGAGACGATATTTGGTAAGTTAGGCAGTTGCAGAACAGATGTCCAATGCCACTTTTTACAGGTATAGAATTTGATAGGTCGATATGTAAAGTTGCATCCTTCTACATTTTTACAACAACCTGGCGACCCAAATGACACGGTCTCTTCGACTACAGCACAGAAAAACATATCAACTATCAAAATGCTTGTGCAAATTCTACTAGGATAATGCACTTCATGAAAAGTTTCAAATATTTATTTCTCCCATCGACATTCGCGCGTTACTAGCGGCGGCAGTGGCAGGTCGCGAGTGTTCCCGCGGGCGTGCTGCCGCCGCCGCGCCAGTTTGCCGCGATCCTTACGTAACTCGCCGCGGGGACGATTGCCTAGATTGGATTCCCCAATATCTAGCCCCGACTTATTGCTCCACAAGATTTGAATTCGCTTGTACGGCATTCAAAGACTTTCAACTGTTTTCTAGGAAAAGTAAAGATCACACCGATTGTGGGGAAAAGATTCGTGTTTTTATTGAAAACGAAAATTGAATGGGATTACGATGGTGAACAATGTTTGTGAAAGAATCCGTTGAATAATATTTATTCAACGGATTCTTTCACAAACTTTTTTAGGCAAGAAATAAGCCTGCACAAAATATTTCCGCAGTCTTTGCGTATTGTTTTCATTTCAGCGGAAAGGAACTAACTAAGCGAAAGAAGTCATTACATGTTACTCATAAACCGCCGAAGGCTGCAAATGAGAAACAATATCTATTGTGAAGCGGAAAATGGCATTCTTGTTGCAACCGCAGAGCCGTGCCGCGGTGTAGGGAGTTGCAGAATATTCACTCCATACAAGAAACTGACGAACAGAAAAATGTTTTGGGAAACTGACAATTTTGCGAAACTGGATAAAGACGTTTTATAATGTAGGGCTTGACGGTTCTGGTGGTCCGTAAGAGAAATTTATATTCCTCTAAGTCTAAGGGAAGTGCCCTAACAATACGTCGGTGCCGAGTTAAAGAAGTTGCGAATATTTTAGGCCACAAAACTTCATTGGAAGAGGAAAATTGCACCAAGTGTAGAAACATTTTACTTCTCATCTATATCTACAGCATGTATCAGACAGGTGTGCTCATATTTAAGGGTGTGGTACAATACAGACCATCAAACTGAACAACTGACGTAACATCGTTATCGCGAAAAAAAATAGGAAGTGTTTTAATTATCGATGTTTTATCAAGTCATAAAAACCATGCGAAGCAAGGGAGGCTCGCTAGTATGGTTTATGCAAGTGGCTCTTCTGTACCCATTTATTTCACAGTCCTCCAAGCTAGGTAGGCTAGGCTGTAGCTACAGACGCATTGTTGCGTGTAAAGAATCCTCCGATGGGCCCACCGGCCCCACCGGCCCCACCACCACAGCCCACTGTCGTTTTACTTTAATTTCCCGTCCGTCTGTTTGTGTGCGCACTGCGGCCGTCGAGTAATCTCTGTGTAGCCGACGGCGGCCCCGCACCGCTCCCGGTGCGAACATTGTCGTAAAGTCTCCTTTATAAAATATAAGAAGACTAGGTTCTAGATTACATAGTTAA
Organism: Luperina nickerlii; assembly: GCA_963855955.1. NCBI lineage: Eukaryota > Metazoa > Arthropoda > Insecta > Lepidoptera > Noctuidae > Luperina > Luperina nickerlii. Next base: position 24,173,522 of record OY979668.1, read on the forward strand.
ACTTACCTCCATTATATATAGGCTTAGCAGCGCGACTTAATTTAAAGTTAGTCCTAAAATATGAATCTACAAGGCCGAACCGTCTAAGTGGAACTACAGACAAAATAAGTAATTATCGTTGAAGTTTCACGGCGCTACGCGTACTATTAGTATGCCTTCTTTTATAAGAGCAACTAATTAGCTATTAGAATGACGATAGGGTTGTTATGATAATACGGACGAAGAAGGGGTGGAACACATAAAATGCAGAACGACGGGGGCTCCCGGTTCAAATTACACGCTGTAATAATACTTCACATTCTGCATCTTTTTACTCACACACAATCATTCCATTACGTATAACTCTAAATAAGTTTTGCGACAGCCTCCATGTTTCTCCTTTAATTCACTGCTTTCCCCTTTAATGCTTTGCGCATGTTTGCGTCAATCGTGTTGACATTATTAAAAGAAGATATATTGAAGTAGCGAGTGCACGACACGAACTATATATCTGCTTTCGCTGTGACACTACGTGAGAGTGTGTCGACAGGTTTTAATTAACTTTTCACAAAAGGAATCGCTGCACTGATACGCAAGATAATGACATGATCTGCAGCTAGAGATTAGCAAAATATACTGGGCCGCAACGACAGCGGGTCGGTTATAAAAAATTAAAAACTATAAATAGTTTTTTTCCAAATGGTCCAAAACTCGAAAGGCAGCATCGAAATTCAAGGCTGAGTTACGATAGAGAACACATGAATTGGACTCTGGATGACAGCTCAAGAGTTATGTTTTCAGACGAGTCGAGGTTCATGCTATAATAATAATAATATAATTTTAAAAAAATATTATCTGGCAACTAAGGCCTATAGGTAAAATACACAAAATAATCTTATACAATAATAAACTAATACATATTAAAAACCTCAAAACTATGACTATACACGTAACGTTGTCGGCGTCGTGTTGCACTTTAACGGCAGAAAAATACGGGAATCAAAACTTAAATGAATATGTTGGCCCATTTTTAGTAAACATGGCCGAGAACGCTATCTTTATACAAGATAACGCTCGTCTCCATACAGCTCGGATAGCTCGGATAGTGTGTTGTCTACCTTGAAGATGTCGCTACCACACGCATGGAGTGGCCAGCACGCAGACCAGACTTGAACCCCATCGAGCATCCTTACGACGATCTGGGACTATGTGTACGCCAGCAAAATTCCCCTCCAACCAACACTCTTCGTGATCTGAAAGAAGCACTGATAGAGGAATGAGAGAATATTACTCAGCATTGGTTCAGAAATCTGGTGGAAAGCATGACAAACCGTATAACAGTTGTATTAATAGCTCGAAGTGGCAATACAAAATACTAAAATGTGTAAAAATTGCATATTTGATACCTTAGCACAATTTTTGAAATCTAGCGAAAATGGTAATTTTTACTTAACTCACTTTTTTCAAAATAATAAATAAACTTCATAATCTTGAACTTTTATAACATTCATTTAAGCACTATGTAATTGTCTATAATACAGTCTTTATTTCATTAAGCTAGCTCCAATGTTTTGGAAGGTATTGAGGTTTTTGTTACCGACCCGCTTTCTTTGCGGCCCTAGTGTAACTAGAATATTGTTTCTTTTGTTTTCGTAGGACATTTACAGAGAAATAACTTTATTTTACTAAAACCCGATTTTTCAATAGTCAGGTAATGTTTATCTGAGGAATAAATATTGCGGTTTGAAAATATGTCAAACTGTCATATTTGTTCTTCAGATCTAAGTTATCCGACTGTTGAAAAATCAGCCCTTAGTCGCGCTGGTATTAAAAACTCACAGGAATTCGGTATCAGTTTGATTTGCCTACAGCTTGCACCCTTTTTGTGGCACTCGTGGTAGAGGGTTGTCTAAATCTGCGGTGCGCATTTCACGCGCGTTCGAGCGCTGGAGTGCGTTATTACTTTTATGTGAACCCTCGGCGCGGGGTTCAGTCTGAGGGTCGGTGCAGTATGGGGGACTGTTTAGTATGGGGGACTGTTCAGTATGGGGGACTGTTCAGTATGGGGGTCTGTGCAGTGTGGGGGGCTGCCAGCAATAATGTGCTTTTTGTTTGTTTGCGCTGCTTTATGATCACTCAACCTCACCCTGTGTGTGTTTTGATGATACTTTATACGGTAAGTTTGGCTCTTTAGATGAAGCACTGGTACATATATAGTAAGTATTACTTTTTGTTTATTTGTTCACAACACCAAAAAATGAAAAGATCGTTATAAAATTTCTCTGCTAGTATTAACACTGTCTTGGTTATTATCTCACCTTTCTAAACCTTGATTCTAGGTATGATAGGAAATACCAAGCCTTATTATTACAACGGCTATTCGACATGACATGTACCCCTATAATCGTCCCACCGAGCGAATCTAGAGAAAATATCATAATTCTAAAAGCAGCTGACAATATGGTTGTGTGCCCGCTGCGACCTGGTGGAAGCAGCTGACAATATGGTTGTGTGCCCGCTGCGACCTGGTGGAAGCAGCTGACAATATGGTTGTGTGCCCGCTGCGACCTGGTGGAAGCAGCTGACAATATGGTTGTGTGCCCGCTGCGACCTGGTGGAAGCAGCTGACAATATGGTTGTGTGCCCGCTGCGACCTGGTGGAAGCAGCTGACAATATGGTTGTGTGCCCGCTGCGACCTGGTGCTGGTGGAAGCGACAGATTTGCGCATGTATGTCGTTTAGCTTCCACTCTGCATGCGCCGCGGTGTCGCTCCACCTATGTATTTGTCCAGCCTGTCTCGCGGGCAAGGTGACACACAATAGTTACGAGCAGAAGATTCATCCAAAAACTGTACGAATTTGTAAGTAAATAGTGACTTGATAGACTGGAATGTTTTGAAACGTTCCTGTAGAAAATAAGTTAAGCAGGTTATTGAAATCTTGGTAAAGTGTTTAGTCTCTACACCTAACAACCTCCTGGTACTTATTGACAGGCCCACACCGTCCATCTATCTCTACTTATAGTGTAATTTGAAACATTGTAAAAGACAATTATTTTTAAAAGAGTCACCGTGGAGTTTCTTGCTGGCGTTCCTCTCCATCGGAAACGATCAATTGGATTCGTGCAACTAACTTCTCACTTTTCATAAGTGCCCATATAGGTTTAGTATATAAGTATGTTGTTTTTCCTTTTTTTAGTATACCTCGTTGTTTGCTCCAAACATTCCTATGACCCTTTTTTCTAATGCATGTCTTTCTAAAAAATTGTAAACGATTTAATGTTCTCTTTGTTTACATCGATGTCTTTACTTGGTTGAGTTTACCAAAACATATTGTTCAGTGTAAGTCTTCTGAAGCTACCTAGTCATGTGCACCTCGATAGCTGCTACATGAGCCAATGAATAAATTTCCCGCCGAACTATCTGGAGTCGGAGCCGAACCTGTATCAAAACGATACAAGTGCCGCCTACGTGCGGGGAATACGTCGCAGCTCTCAAGCTGACGGTAGATAGGTACAAAGTTATTGTAAATATTGTGTAAAGTTGATAACTACCTAAGTTATTCAGATAAAACTCAAAATATTCGTATGTAATAAATTCTATCACAGCATTCGTCCTGAAAGAGATACAGGTTGCTATTTGTTAATTAAGAGTTCGTTCACATGTACCTACGTAATCTAAAACGCATTTTGCCATTACGGAATAATGGCCCAACACTATTAACTTCACTCGTAAATATGATGCTCGCAACATACATTGTCTAATGCATTATGCACCTCTTAGTTACGCGGGTACATTCGTCGCAGCGAGCCCGCACGTATGAAACTTGAGCATGTTTTGTCATCGTCAAATCAAATCAAATCAAATCAAATCATTTATTTGCTTAATACAGGTAGGTATAAACAGATGTTACAAATAAATATAAAGTACACTGTATCATTACCTAATGAGGTGTGCAAATATTTATATTGTTATTAATTTTATCAAATAATTATTAAAATGACATTACAGAGTTATTATAATAAAAAATAATAAAAAAGTTAAGAATAATACAAATGTCGAAGGTTTAAAAATAAAAATTGTCAGATGAATTATATAATACATGTCATAGACTTAACACTCAAATTAGTTAAGATATTGGTCCAAATTAAAATAAAATTATACAGGTGCCGAGTTCAATTATTATAGCATGTCACCCTATTTTTATTGTCATATTATTCAACGTCATAAATTACTCTTACTCTAAGTGTATATCTATATTCTTATCCTGAAAGTACTCCTTGACACTATAATAACATTTATTCACTAGGAATTTTTGCAGCTTCGACTTGAATTGATGAACAGGTGACTTTTTGACATCATCAGGCAACTTGTTGTAAATCAATGATGCCATACAAAGAATACTTTTATTAATTAGTGCTGTTTTTCCATACGGTATATAAATTTCTAATCTTTTTTTGTCACGTAATTGTCTATAGTAGCTTTTAAAAGCAGTCTTATAATAATCAGGATTCAATTTCACAAAAACATTAAGTTCATATATGTATAACGAAGGCAGTGTCATAATTTTTAAGCTTTTAAAGTAGGGTTGACAGCTGGTTGTATTGTCTACATTACACATTGCTCTAATGCACTTCTTTTGAGCTATAAATACAGATTCCTTATCGGCTGAATTGCCCCAAAATACAATACCATATCTTAGGACAGGTGCAACAAGTCCGTGATAAGCAGCTAATACGGCTTCTTTATTAACAATTTTTGAGAGCTTGTACAGAGCAAATGAAGATTTATTAACTCTTTTGCAAACATATTCTAAATGTACTTTCCATGTCAGTTTATTGTCAATCGTCGTCGGCGCTCAGTATACTTAACTATGTTATAATAGCGGGGTATTCTTTGAAACGTACCAACTTTAAAACGCACCAAATGCAACGTCTATTGATATCATTTATTACGAATCCTTCATGCTCTTCTCTATGTTTTATCGTTGATGCATTTTATAAAATAAAATTATAATTCATACATACATACAAAATCAGCCTATACTGTTCCCACTGCTGGGACACAGGCCTCCTCTCTGTGAGAGGGAGTGGGCCGTAATCCACCACGCGGGCCCAGTGCGGGTTGGTAGATGTCACATGTCTTCGAATTTTTGGTTCTAGGACATTACAAAATTATAATATTTTTTGTTGCGTTCCATACGCGAAACGAAACGCGCTTGTGGTTTGACGTTTCGTCTTTGTCTTTGTCACTTAGAAAATTGGTATCTTCCCGCCAGTTGCAAAAATCGTGTTTTTTGGTTTTTGGTCTCGCAGGCATGTGAAAATATTGTTGAAGGCCATGGAATAATATTAATCCAATGTAATCTTGCTGGTTTCGTGTTTATTTTGTGATATTTGGGTGGAAATCACCACATTTCTCCGTTTGTGTCGCGAGACCCGAGAAATTTTGAGGTTAAGTTGCCGGCTTATCCGTGTCGAACTGGATGCCGGGATCCCAGACCTTATTGCTAAAACTGTTAGAAACAAGTTAGAGTGCCCTTGTGTGAACTTCGTGGACCCGTGCGTCCTGTTGGAGATCATTGCGGAGCGGTTGGCTGTAACCTGGTACCACGTGCCCGCCTACCGGGCGCCGTCCGTCTTGAAGGCACCATCATTGTTCGGTTCACAAACTGCACACACATCACAATACATAATACTCATTCCACACACACAGAACCGACATTGGCCTGTTGGAGCTTCTCAACTCTCAAATCCAGGTGAGTGTATTCTCTAGTTGTCTTCCACTTGTTGATGGCAGGTGACTTCCTTAAGGGTCATTGATTTGGCTCCGTGTATCGCGGACTCACGAATAATTCCATCCTGCCTGGGATTTGGTTCGTAACATTTGGTAGCAGAGCGTGGTTACTGTTGAATTCACCACTTATTGTCAGGTTAAAGTATTTAGAAGCACCGATTTGTTGCCAATGTCAGGGGCCCAGTACTTGAAACATAATTAAATAAGATTAATTAATGTTACGGCCCATGTTGTTGATACCTATTTAAGTCTGTTTGGATGTCTACGACATATTATTATTGAGTTTAATAATTAATTGTTTGTTTGTATAGCAATAAAATTCAAACTTAAGTTTGTTAGCTGTACAGGTAGGTACCCAGTCTGGGCCCTACAGGGAGGTGTTTTGTGTGGGCCCTGGTACTGAATGGTGGATTATTTAATTGAATTTAATTTTCTTTTAATTGATATTTGTTGCAATGGCCTCATTGAAAGCTGCAAAGGAAGCCATTGGTGGATTGACCTCACAGCTAAGATGGTTTGCCTCTGCTGCGGCAACCGCTGAGCGCCTAGATCTGGAAGAGGCCACGCTTGCCCGGTATGAGCAGTTGGATGCGAGACTGAGTGCGGTTGACACCTTGTTTACTCGCTTCAATGAATTTGTTTTGGATTTGGACCAGGAAGCACTGGGTCAAGCAGCCCGTGACAAGGTTATTGGGGATTATGACCAGATTTTGAACCTGGGTGACGTCATAAGTATGCGTGCCCGGGACATTTTAAAGAGCCGGGACCCTGTCAAGGTCAAGGCAGAGACCTCTGTTGCTGCAGGCCGCGGACTATTGACTAGTTTGCCTACTTTGGAACTGCCACACTTTGACGGTCGCTTGGACCACTGGCTGGGGTTCCAAAATCTTTTTGAAAGTTTGGTTGATTCGCGCTCTGACCTCAGACCCGCCCAAAAGTTGGCCTATTTGTTGTCAGTCCTAAGAGGTGAGGCCAGAGCCTTGGTACAGCACTTGCCGGTGACCGACTCGGCCTACCCTACTGCTCTGGAACTTCTCTCCCGGCGGTATCAGAACAAACGTTGTTTGGCTGACGTCCACATTGGTCAGATTTTGGGATTGCCGGTTATTACCAGATTGTCAGCATTGCGTACTGACTTGTTGAATCCATTGCTGGCAGCAACCAACGCCTTAAAACGATTGGAATTGCCGGTGGACCATTGGTCCTATTTTTTGGTGCACATAGTGCTGCAGCGGCTTCCGGCCGATTTGAGGTCCCGTTTTGAGCAACAGTATGGTGGGGATAGCGTCTCTCATCTGCCGCCCTTTGACGACCTCGTCAAATTTTTGGAAGATGAGTGTCGATTTTTAGATAACACCAGTGGCGCCACGGGGTCAACCCAACCGCCCTCTCGGCCAAGGGCCCAGGGACGGACTAGGGCTGTCGGGCCTGTTGATGGTCGCCCCGCCCCCCGTTTTGGTGGCACCCAGAGTAAGCCTGCTTGCGGCTATTGTAAGGCCACGGGACATGGCGTAGCCACTTGCGCGGCCTTCTTGGAGTTGCACGTGAGTGCCCGCCGCCGAGTTGCCAATGCACGCCGTCTGTGCTTCTCTTGTTTGGGGAATCATTTTCATCGGGATTGCCCCAGCCCCCGCCCTTGTTCCATTTGTAGGGGTTCACATCTTGAAGTTTTGTGCGCCAACGCGAACCGCTCTGCCAGACCAGCCTCTGATGGGGGTTCGCGCACGGGGGGGTATAATGAAGATGAGCACCGGGCTCCTCGCTCGCCGGTTCAGAACCGAGGAGGGGCCCGCAATTTTGACAGCCGTACACCACCCCCCGCGCCAGTTTATCGGGACCCGCGCGACCGCCTTACGTCCCCTCGTGAAGGCGATTATGCAGCTGCTGCTAGGCGACATTGGCCAGACCAGCATCGCCTTCCCTCCCCTCCGTTGACGGAACAGCCCCGTTTGGAGTCGCGCCCCCCGCCACTCAGGCGTCAAGTGGGATATGCCCCTCCAGCGATGGCGCGCGGCTCAGGACATCGCGCGGACGAGGAGTTTGACTACTATCCTCATCGGGATAGACCGCAGCCTGGATGCGGCGATCGGTCGCCGCCCAGACATTGCTAGGAAGTTGGCGCCTGCCCCGCTACAGCATCCCGCCAGATCGAGACGGTTTTGTTGCCAACGGCATCGGTCAAGGTCTGGGGGCCCCTGGGAGACTCTGTTGTGGTCCGTGCTGTTTTGGACACGGGAGCCCAGGGTTGCCTTTTGTCATCATGGTTAGCGGGGCAGGTGGGCCTGAATGTGTCTGACTTTTCAGGCAGGATTCAGGGAGTGGGCGAAACGGCTGTCACCACTGTTGAGGGAGAAACTTGGTTTGAGCTCACTCCTGTGAGTTGTGTCTACCCTAAAATTGGTGCTCCGGCCCTGGTTCTGTCTAAGATTTTAGGAAGTCATCCTGCATGTCAGTTGTCTTTTGATGCTCTCCGGTTGACGTCAAGCCTGAACTTGGCTGACCCCCGGTTTGATTCCCCCTGTACAGCGCATTTGTTATTGGGTTCCGATGTACTAGGGAGAATAATGCTGGGTAATATAAAAGTCTTGCAGCCGAACGGTTTGGTGGCTGTCTCGACCATCTTTGGCTTTGCGGTGATGGGCCCAGTGTTGAAGGCTGCCCCACCACCTGAGCCTGATTTTGCGTTGGCATCCGGCTCCGCTCCTTCTGACGCTGTTCAGAGGTTTTGGGAGGTTGAGGAGCCCCCGCAAGTGGCCCGCTTGAACCCGGAACATGAGGAGTGCGAGTTGTTCTATCAGAACAACACAGGTCGACTCCGTTCCGGTCGGCTCGTGACACGGTTACCTTTTGTTGCAGTGCGACCACCTCTCGGCAAGTCGAGACCTATGGCCGAGAAGAGATTGTTGGCGATGGAGCGCCGTATGGCCAGGGACCCGGTGCTGCGGCAGAAATATTTAGATTTCATGCGTGAGTACGCAGACTTGGGACACATGTCAGTGTCAAATTTGGATTGGCGCTCAGTTGAGCATTACTTTCTGCCGCATAACGCGGTCCTCAAGGCATCCACCGGTAAGCTGCGCACAGTGTTTGATGGGTCTGCGCGGACTTCCTCTGGTGTCTCTTTGAATGATTGCCTGCACTCCGGCCCCAAATTGTTGAGGGACCTTTGTGACGTCATCACGTCTTTCCGTCGTCATCAAGTGGTCTTTGTGGCTGACATCAAAATGATGTTCCGGCAAACGGTTATTCACCGGGATGACAGACGTTATCAGTTGATCCTGTGGCGAGAGAACCCGCGGGACCCTATGATTGTTTACGAGCTCAACACGAATACGTACGGCCTTCGATCGAGCCCCTTTGTCGCTATTCGTTCGCTTTGGGAGCTTGCTGACCGAGAACGCTTGAAGTTCCCTAGGGCGTCCGCCATCTTGAAAACGGACTTGTATGTTGATGACGTCTGCACTGGGGCTTCCACGGTTGAGGAAGCTATCCTGTTGCGTGACGAGTTGGTTCAAATTCTGGCTTCCGCTGGCTATGAGTTGCGTAAGTGGGTGTCCAACTCGCCAGCACTATTGGAAGACGTGCAAGAGGATCACAAGCAGGATCCTCATTTGTTTGAAAATGCCGACAACCCTGCTATGTTGGCCGTTCTCGGCGTTCAGTACCGACCAGTCCAAGACACCTTTACGTATGATGTCGATTTGGAGTCACCTCACACTTGGACTAAACGACTGGTATTGTCTACTGTCGCGAGAACCTTTGACCCGAACGGTTGGATATGCCCGGTATTGTTTTGGGCGAAATGCTTTCTCCAGCGCCTTTGGACCGCGGACCTTGGTTGGGATGAGCCACTTCGGGAAACCCTTTTGGAAGATTGGCTCCAATTTGTATCCGCACTTCCTGCGGTCAACGAGGTCGCGTTACCACGCGCTATCCTTCCCCCTGGGAACTATACTGCTACCCTTCATGGGTTCTGTGATGCGTCTTCGCACGGTTATGCAGCTGTTGTTTATTTGCGCACCGTCAACGTGACAGGCCAGGTGAAGTTGTCACTGGTCATGGCCAAGAGCAAGGTGGCTCCCCTCAGAACGGCATTGACCATCCCTAAGTTAGAATTGTCAGGGGCGACGCTTCTTGTGCGTCTATTGAACCACGTTGCTCGCACTTTGGGTGGATCTGTAGACATTCGGAATTCTTACGCCTGGACGGACAGTCAAATTGTTTTGTGTTGGTTGAAGACGTCCGTCCACTCTTTAGAGGTCTTTGTTGCGAACCGAGTGTCCCAGATACAAAATTCTGAAACGCCTTTGATTTGGAGGCACGTGCCTGGAGACTTGAACCCCGGCGACGTAGCCTCACGTGGGTGCATGGCCCCCCGCTTGATTGATCACCCCCTTTGGTGGGGACCGGACTGGCTGTCTCGCCCCGAGGATGATTGGCCTCGAACGCCAGTTTTGATGTCGGATCCTTTGCCCGGGCTTAAGGTGCTCGCTGTTGGGACGAAGGACCCACCGTTTGATCCTGATCTTTTGTTGAATCGATACAGCTCCCTCGACAAATTGTTGAACGTTACCTCGTGGATCAGGCGTTTTGCTCACAATTCTAGGAATCCAGGGGTCAAGCGCCTGTCACCGGTTCTCTCTCCTCAAGAGCGACAGGAGTCTCTCCTCCTTTGGGTCCGCTCAGTGCAGGCTGCACACTTTGAAAAGGAGATCGAGACTTTGAAGTCTGTTAGGGTTAAGTTGTCGGGAGCCGTTAGCAAACTAAACCCTTTCTTGGATAATACGGGTCTTTTGCGTGTTGGGGGACGGTTGAGGCACTCTAGCCTTCCTTATGGCGTACGTCACCCCCTTTTGTTGCCCAAGGAGGGCCATTTGATTAACTTGTTGGTGACTGATCGTCACGTAAAGAACTCGCATGCCGGTTGTAATGCGCTGTTGGCCATTCTGCAGCGAGAGTTTTGGATTTTGTCAGCTCGTCGTACCATTCGTAGCATCGTCTTCCGTTGCATGCCGTGCTACCGGACTAAGGCCTCAACGATGCAGCCCCAGATGGGAGACTTGCCTGCTGATCGTGTCAATGAGGCGAGGCCCTTTGCAGGCGTCGGAACGGACTTTGCTGGTCCTTTTTCGATAAAGACTTCTACGCTGCGAAGTAGTAAAATTGTCAAGGCCTATTTGTGTGTATTTGTCTGCCTGTCAACTAAAGCGGTGCACTTGGAGCTGGTATCCTCCCTCTCGACAGAGGCCTTTGTGGCGACTTTGGATAGATTTACGTCTCGCCGTGGGTTACCCTCTCTGATCAGGTCTGATTGCGGTACCAACTACAAGGGTACAAGTAACTATTTGAAAGAAGTATATGACTTCCTTAACGAGAGCCAGGTGGACATTGGTAACAAATTGGCCCGTCGAGGGGTCACTTGGTTGTTTGACCCGCCAGCCTGCCCCCATTGGGGGGGTATTTTTGAGGCCGCGGTGAAAGCGGCAAAGGGACTCTGGCGGAGATTGTTGGGAGACACCGTTCTCACCTTTGAGGAGTTAGCTACGGTATTTTTCCGCATTGAAGCTGTATTAAACTCGCGTCCATTGTGCCCGCTCTCTTCAGACCCGAACGATTTGGAGGCCCTTACCCCGGGCCATTTTTTGATTGGACAGCCACTGGTCGCCCTGCCGGAGTATCCTTTTGTTGATGTGAGCCAAAATCGGCTCTCGCGGTTTCAGTTGGTGCAACAGCTTTCTCAGAACTTTTGGAAGCGTTGGAGCTTAGAGTATTTGCACATTCTCCAGCAGCGCGTCAAGTGGACTGATAAAACTCATCCGCCCAAAGTTGGAGACCTCGTCCTGATTAAGGATGCCAACCTTAAGCCCTTGTATTGGCGCCGGGGGCGCATTCTCAATTTGGTGGCTGGCACCGACGGGGTTCCTCGATTTGCTGAGGTTTTAGTGGACGGATCGGTCATAAAGAGAGCGGTCGCAACTTTGTCAAGACTGCCAATTGATTAGCGGACAGGGGCCCGTCCGCAGGGGGGTAGATGTTGCGTTCCATACGCGAAACGAAACGCGCTTGTGGTTTGACGTTTCGTCTTTGTCTTTGTCACTTAGAAAATTGGTATCTTCCCGCCAGTTGCAAAAATCGTGTTTTTTGGTTTTTGGTCTCGCAGGCATGTGAAAATATTGTTGAAGGCCATGGAATAATATTAATCCAATGTAATCTTGCTGGTTTCGTGTTTATTTTGTGATATTTGGGTGGAAATCACCACATTTCTCCGTTTGTGTCGCGAGACCCGAGAAATTTTGAGGTTAAGTTGCCGGCTTATCCGTGTCGAACTGGATGCCGGGATCCCAGACCTTATTGCTAAAACTGTTAGAAACAAGTTAGGGTGCCCTTGTGTGAACTTCGTGGACCCGTGCGTCCTGTTGGAGATCATTGCGGAGCGGTTGGCTGTAACCTGGTACCACGTGCCCGCCTACCGGGCGCCGTCCGTCTTGAAGGCACCATCATTGTTCGGTTCACAAACTGCACACACATCACAATACATAATACTCATTCCACACACACAGAACCGACATTGGCCTGTTGGAGCTTCTCAACTCTCAAATCCAGGTGAGTGTATTCTCTAGTTGTCTTCCACTTGTTGATGGCAGGTGACTTCCTTAAGGGTCATTGATTTGGCTCCGTGTATCGCGGACTCACGAATAATTCCATCCTGCCTGGGATTTGGTTCGTAACATTTTATTAAATTTAATATTTTTTTCGAGGAATACTTTTGGTGCGTTTCGAGGAATACCGCGTAAAAGCAACCTAAGTTTAATTTGCAACTGCATATATATTGTGTTTTTATTACATTATGTTAAGCAATCGTAACGTCGATGAAAAATATGATAAAATACCTATACAATATAATTATTAATCTCTATAGTAATTTGATTTCTCCAAGTCCTCCGAAAATCCTTCTCACAATCTATTGTTATATATTCAAGTTAAAAAGATATTATCCCAAAACTCTAAAACTGAATGGTAAAAATTCCTGCTGTACCACGAAATAACTGTTCTTTATTATGAAGTAAACAAGTCATTATGAAGCTAATATATAATAACATCTTTGCTGAGCGCTCGGCTGTCCGTTATCGCGCCTCGCAGGCATTTCATAAAAGGTGCGAATAGCGCCATCTATGAGCAACAACACTAAACAATGCCAGATAATGAAGGAGGCTTAGCGCGCCAACAAAATGAGGTGAAGAACAGTATTATAATGTTAAGATTTTTTGTTTACACGTAAAAAAGATTTATTCAAACAATGTTAAACTGAAACTTATAGGTATAATAACTTATTCTTTAAGTAGATTCATGCTGTTTTTATTGTCTTAAACCGATTTGATAGTTGACGCAATAACACTAAATAATTTATTACCAATTAATAGATTAGTACGTTTTTGTTGTAGATCCATAGTAAATAAATTATTAACTGTTTGAGTATTTTAAACTAATTAGTATTTTGACTATTTAGTAATTTACATCTCATATAAAAAGTACTGGCTCACAATCATAGATATAGTATAGCGTAGTTTATAAGCCGGGTGTTACTAGTGTCGCTACTGAATTGCTGCTACGTTTGTTAACCGAGCGCGTAGCAGTGTAGCGCGCTACGAACCTCTACGACTCTACGTAGACGTGACGTTTTCGTAGCACCTGTCTACTTTGAAAATCTATAATTCTCTGCGTCTTATATGCATGGAGATGCATGTCTTCATCATATTCTATTACTATATGCTGGACAAAACAATATTAAAGAAGTATTAGTTACAGCACAAGCTGAAGTTTGTGAAAGCTGAACCACTTGGATACTAATCGTAGCCAGCCATAGCCCCTGTTCATAGTAACTGCACAATATTGCGCCCCACACGAGCTGGTAGTGATAGGGGTGGCTCACACTGACTACCTTTTATGTACACCTTTGTCTTTTTCGGTACATTCGATGCCTGATGTAAAGTATGCAAGTTGATATCCGTGAGTTATGACGTGCAGTAGATGCGTCCAGTTATGTGGCAGTCACTCACAGGTAACAAACTATAAATCTGTGACTACACACGGATGATTTGCTATATTTTGACAGCTGAATCAGTCGTGTGTGTCATAACTCTGTACAGTTTTACCCATAGATCAAACTTTAACATACGTATAAAAAACCGAATGCAGCATGTAATTAATAAAAAAAAAATAAAGAAATAAAATACTATTATTTACACTAAACGTGACGCATAATGCGGCGGTTCGAGTGATTTATGCAGTCGATATCCGTAGGTCTACCAAATGTTCTTTCTATGGTATTGCTCGTCGAATCATTAAACTCCTTAAGTTCTGAGTTGAGCTGCATGATTACTGACAAATGCGTGCACTGACTGGACAGGTCCACTCAACCTTTTCTCAAAAGGCCATTAGACACCAATATACATGGTCTTCACATGATCTGACCAAAATTATGTCTGGACTTTAAAAGAGATCTGTGAGTTTGTTTCTGCATTCCTTCTCAAAGTAGTCAGATAGGAAACGCCGATCTCACAGGGGCAGATCTACTTAAGCCCCCAGCATCCATTAAAAACAATAGACGACATTGTGAAGAAAAAAAAAACACTGCCACTCCGGTAGTGCCGACAGAAGTGAAAACTTGAACAATTACGAGTGTATTTTGTGAATCGTCTTATAAACAAAACACGCGTGTTAAGGTGTGTTCCTTATTTTATAGGGTTTTTTGCAAATCAGTTATGATGACCAAAGTGACTGGTTTATTCTTCTCGTGAAAGGAATTTATTCAGATTTACAAATAAGCACACAGGATAATGAAACTGAAACTAGCAGCTACCAGCTAGCAGCCGACAGAGACGAAACATAACAGATAGGGGCCCGGGCCCCTAAATATTTTTGAAAAATTAGGATCCTTCATTGCAAAATTACAAATAATATTAAAAACTAACATGACATCTGCTTATTAACAATAATTGTTGAATTGTAAAAAATTATTTTGTCTTAGTAGGATGATTTTTGTTTATTTACTTAAAAAGCTATATCTTTTCTTCTACACATACGAACTTGCAAAAATTTGCCCTAGAACTTCTTTTTAGTGTGAAAAAGTAGTGAGTGTAATACCAGCCAAGATACTCTAATAGTTTAATTGTAAAAAAATATTTTGTCTCAGTAGAATGATTTTTTTTATTTAAAAGCTATATCTTTTCTTCTACACATACGAACCTGCTGAAATTTGCCCTAGATCTTCTTTTTAGTGTGAAAAAGTAGTGAGTGTAATACCAGCCAAGATACCCTAATAGTTTAATTGTAAAAAACTATTTTGTCTCAGTAGAATGATTTTTGTTTATTTAAAAAGCTATATCTTTTCTTCTACACATACGAACTTGCTAAAATTTGCCCTAGAACTTCTTTTTAGTGTGAAAAAGTAGTGAGAGTAATACCAGCCAAGATACTTTAATAGTTTAATTGTAAAAAAACTATTTTGTCTCAGTAGAATGATTTTTGTTTATTTAAAAAGCTATATCTTTTCTTCTACACACACGAACGTGCTGAAATTTGCCCTAGAACTTCTTTTTAGTGTGAAAAAGTAGTGGGTGTAATACCAGCCAAGATACTCTAATAGTTTAATTGTAAAAAAATATTTTGTCTCAGTAGAATGATTTTTAATTGTTTAAGAAGCTATATCTTTTCTTCTACACATACGAACTTGCTAAAATTTGCCCTAGAACTTCTTTTTAGTGTGAAAAAGTAGTAAGTGTAATACCAGCCAAGATACTCTAATAGTTTAATTGTAAAAAACTATTTTGTCTCAGTAGAATGATTTTTGTTTATTTAAAAAGCTATATCTTTTGTTCTACACATACGAACCTGCTGAAATTTGCCATAGAACTTCTTTTTAGTGTAAAAAAGTAGTGGGTGTAATACCAGCCAAGATACTCTAATAGTTTAATTGTAAAAAAATATTTTGTCTCAGTAGAATGATTTTTAATTGTTTAAGAAGCTATATCTTTTCTTCTACACATACGAACCTGCTGAAATTTGCCATAGAACTTCTTTTTAGTGTGAAAAAGTAGTGGGTGTAATACCAGCCAAGATACTCTAATAGTTTAATTGTAAAAAAATATTTTGTCTCAGTAGAATGATTTTTGTTTATTTAAAAAGCTATATCTTTTCTTCTACACATACGAACGTGCTGAAATTTGCCCTAGAACTTCTTTTTAGTGTGAAAAAGTAGTTAGTGTAATACCAGCCAAGATATTCTAATAGTTTAATTGTAAAAAAATATTTTGTCTCAGTAGAATGATTTTTGTTTATTTAAAAGCTATATCTTTTCTTCTACACATACGAACCTGCTGAAATTTGCCCTAGAACTTCTTTTTAGTGTGAAAAAGTAGTGGGTGTAATACCAGCCAAGATACTCTAATAGTTTAATTGTAAAAAACTATTTTGTCTCAGTAGAATGATTTTTGTTTATTTAAAAAGCTATATCTTTTCTTCTACACATACGAACCTGCTGAAATTTGCCCTAGAACTTCTTTTTAGTGTGAAAAAGTGGTGGGTGTAATACCAGCCAAGATACTTTAATAGTTTAATTGTAAAAAAATATTTTGTCTCAGTAGAATGATTTTTGTTTATTTAAAAGCTATATCTTTTCTTCTACACATACGAACCTGCTGAAATTTGCCCTAGAACTTCTTTTTAGTGTGAAAAAGTAGTGGGTGTAATACCAGCCAAGATACTCTAATAGTTTAATTGTAAAAAATATTTTGTCTCAGTAGAATGATTTTTGTTTATTTAAAAAGCTATATCTTTTCTTCTACACATACGAACCTGCTGAAATTTGCCCTAGAACTTCTTTTTAGTGTGAAAAAGTAGTGGGTGTAATACCAGCCAAGATACTCTAATAGTTTAATTGTAAAAAAATATTTTGTCTCAGTATAATGATTTTTGTTTATTTAAAAAGCTATATATTTTCTTCTACACATACGAACGTGCTGAAATTTGTCCTAGAACTTCTTTTTAGTGTGAAAAAGTAGTGGGTGTAATACCAGCCAAGATACTCTAATAGTTTAATTGTAAAAAAATATTTTGTCTCAGTAGAATGATTTTTGTTTATTTAAAAGCTATATCTTTTCTTCTACACATACGAACCTGCTGAAATTTGCCCTAGAACTTCTTTTTAGTGTGAAAAAGTAGTGGGTGTAATACCAGCCAAGATACTCTAATAGTTTAATTGTAAAAAACTATTTTGTCTCAGTATAATGATTTTTGTTTATTTAAAAAGCTATATCTTTTCTTCTACACATACGAACCTGCTGAAATTTGCCCTAGAACTTCTTTTTAGTGTGAAAAAGTAGTGAGTGTAATACCAGCCAAGATACTCTAATAGTTTAATTGTAAAAAACTATTTTGTCTCAGTAGAATGATTTTTGTTTATTTAAAAAGCTATATCTTTTCTTCTACACATACGAACCTGCTGAAATTTGCCATAGAACTTCTTTTTAGTGTGAAAAAGTAGTGGGTGTAATACCGGCCAAGATACTCTAATAGTTTAATTGTAAAAAAATATTTTGTCTCAGTAGAATGATTTTTAATTGTTTAAGAAGCTATATCTTTTCTTCTACACATACGAACCTGCTGAAATTTGCCCTAGAACTTCTTTTTAGTGTGAAAAAGTAGTGGGTGTAATACCAGCCAAGATACTCTAATAGTTTAATTGTAAAAAACTATTTTGTCTCAGTAGAATGATTTTTGTTTATTTAAAAAGCTATATCTTTTCTTCTACACATACGAACCTGCTGAAATTTGCCCTAGAACTTCTTTTTAGTGTGAAAAAGTAGTGAGTGTAATAATACCAGCCAAGATACTCTTATAGTTTAATTGCAAAAAACTATTTTGTCTCAGTAGAATGATTTTTGTTTATTTTTATTTTTTTTTAATTTTTTACAATTCAACAATTATTGTTAATAAGCAGATGTCATGTTAGTTTTTAATATTATTTGTAATTTTGCAATGAAGGATCCTAATTTTGCAAAAATATTTAGGGGCCCGGGCCCCTATCTGTTATATTTCGTCTCTGTCGGCTGCTAGCTGGTAGCTGCTAGTTTCAGTTTCATCACAGGATAAACTTCAGTTCGTGGTGTTGGTCGCGGCAGTGGTAAGAGAAGCAAGCTGCTCGCATGGAGCTCGTCGTCAGTTATATATCCATGGTTCAGCGCCATCTCGTCGTTGTTGGATGAACTACGTAGTTAGTACGCGAGGCCCTCGTAGTTCTTCCCGATGTGCATAGATGGCGCTGTCCTCAACAACGCGCGTCTTACGTTTTACGTCTTACGAATTTTCGATCAGGGTCACGTGACCTGACGCGAGTTTAGAAGTTTTTACCCATTCCAAAAAAAGTACACAGCGCCGCTAAAGAAGTTTTCACTTCAAAAATAGGCAGACATGGGGACTGCTTAAAGAAGTGAAAACTTGAAACTCAAAAAGAACAGTAGTTTCTTTCAATCAGCAAACATAAATTGTGGAGTAAAAATAAAAAAATTATAATTTGTAAATTAAAATTAATAACATTAGTCTGATTTTTAGGTTTATCGGTATATTTTAGTGTTGTGTAATTATCCGTTGAATAAAGTTGGCCTAGTGTCAAAATCGTTTTTCATTGATAAGATATTCAAGGCGAAAGCTATTCAAATTCAACAATTTTTTTTTAATCTAACAGAAATCCACGAATTGAAGTTGTTCGAAAACTTTTGCATCATGGAACAACAATGTATCGAAGTCCGAAACATCATACACATAGTTTTTTAATTTTTTTGACAAGGATTATAATGAGGCCCGTCAGAATTCTTTACGATAAAGAATTTTCGAGTTATTTAATTTTTAATTGAAAAAATCGCCACTAGACATTAAACCAATTGTTGTAGCTTAACAATAAATAATAAAAAAAATCTGGTTTTTTTTTCTTGTTGACTAAAAGCTATACCTTTAATTAATATAAATAAAAATTTGCAACCATTAAAAATGACAATTTTATGAATTAAACAAAAACAATCGTAAAAAACTGGGTTTTCATACACATTCAGCCGAAAAATATTTTTTTTATTTTTCTATTACACGTGTTCCGGACGATATACATAAACTTCAACCAGATGTTCAGACCTTGGAAATAAGCATGTTTGATTATGGACACATTAATGAATTCTTATATTTTATTTTTTATTAATTTTCATACAAACTAAATACCTTGACGTAAATCATCCTTAATCTCCTTAACCGAATTAGCAACGACGTATTTTCATTCATAAGATTTGGTGGGCTGAAACTTGTCAAAACTAAATTAAGACCCTTTCTTTCTGCATAGCTCAATTAAATTGCATTAAACAATATTACAAAGAGTTTTTAACGAAGCCTTTTTAAGTACTACTTCCTTTGTTAGATTTAATTTGTAAAAGCTATAGAAGCGTTTGACAAAGTTTATGGATAACGTGAAGAACACGGTGTAGGTATAGTTATGTACGGACCTAAATTACCATTAATAATTATCAAGAAATTATTAATCATGATTGTTAATCCATAAGCACAGATAAACAATAACAAAATAACTGCTTTTATTAGTGTAAGAAACACATGTTTAACTTGAGAAGCTTTCTCACTTTAACGCATAGGCTCACTTAGTCGTCTTTGTCTGTTTCGTACAACGGTCGCTCGATTTTTCATCTGCTTCTGTAGTATATATATATATATATTTTTTTTTGTAATTATTTATCGGTGTGTAGGTTTTTTAAGGAACTACATGTTTTAAATGAAAATTCGAAATTAAAAAGTTATTTCTTTGATGAATGAATAAAAATTCAATTCTTTTATAATGTATTTGTTTTTCACTGTGAAATTATCATTTTTAAAAGTTGTCAATTTTCGTTCATATTAATTAGAAGTGTATCTCATAGTCTAAAAAAAAGAAAACATTAAAATATGAATTTGTTGATCAGCTACAGCTATTTTCCGCCTTTGTGCAGATCTCAACTAGTTTTTTTTTTAATATGATTCATGTGTAAAAGTGTTTGTACAAACCTACTTACAGAAATAAAATCAATTATTTCATAACGAAAAAAATAAAGCAATACAAACCCAAAAAAAAAACAACTTGGATAAATATATGCGCCACATCCACGCAAAACGAGAATCGCTCAGCATAATGCGTGACACAATACGACATAGAGCCAAGGCGCTGCCACTGCTGCAATGCTTGAACCGATTATAATAAATATAATGAAAAGAATGGTATCGAGATTCTCATAGATCTCTAGACCTAAATAAAATAAATAAGGGTCAGAATCCCAGAAACCCGAATAGTGTGTCATGTAGACTCACGCATGAAGACACGAGCTAGACTAGAACCAAACAACAAGGTGCATTACACAGATCTATAGCGAAGTGTACACAGGCTGACTGGACTCTATTCACGTTCCACTGAACGACTGCGATATGTATTAGTTATGTTCGTTCCAGGGGCTCTATCAAACAAGTAAGTTACATTTTCACAATTTATTTTCTGAAAAGTCTCTGGCACAGAAAATTCCAACATAGTTTCCATTCAATTTGAAGTTATACTGATAAATTTGAAGGTGATGATGACGCTGTATTAGACACGACCTCTTTACAGTAAGCAAATGGTCAAGTGTAATATATAGCTCGTCGACTCGAGAAGCCATTGTCAGTATTTTTTCTTAGGAATCCGTCACGTCAGAAAGTAATAGTTCAGTAGGTTTTAGCAAGGAGGCTTTTTATTCTATTTTCCTTAACTTAGTAGCCGCAGGCTGCTATAAGATTATTTTCCTTGATCAGTTGCCGCTTGAGATCACATTAGGAACGCAGGGGTCAAAGGGTCATATCGCGACCCCAAACAAGTGACACACAGCACTCTGGTGTTTGAGCGCGAATGTGGGGCAGCGCAGTCACGCTTTATGCATGTGTCAATGTGGACGATGGGGTTACGGGGTTAAGATTTTGGGTGTTGTTTAAACTCATAGTAGTTATTTTTTTGGTGAAGATGAAAGTTTGAAGTAATACTCGTAGTTCCAATTCAATTTAGGATTATTTATTCGCATAACTGTTCATAAGCTAACAACAAACGTCATACAATTAATAGTTTGAGTTCTGGTTGTAATTACCTGATTGTAACCAATGAAGAACGTACCTACAGGTGAAAAGCATTTTCCATATTTGAAGAAAGCAGACTGATGACTGCAAGCCTGCCGTGTTGTTGCACAGACGCATGCAAGATGCATGTCTGGCTGCACTAACACAATGAGGTTTACTCGTGATACTCAGAGCAGTGAGCCGGCTTTGTGCACTGACACCTCGTCGGCTACGAGAGAGGAGATAGATGGAGTAGCTGCTCACTGCAGTGCGAGGGGGACAGAAAATCGAATGGTACGAATTATGAAATGTTTATGTTATGTTTGT
Organism: Luperina nickerlii; assembly: GCA_963855955.1. NCBI lineage: Eukaryota > Metazoa > Arthropoda > Insecta > Lepidoptera > Noctuidae > Luperina > Luperina nickerlii. The sequence continues at coordinate 24,194,785 of OY979668.1, forward strand.
CTCTTGCTGATTTGTCTGCGTAACGTGTAGCACTTAAGAGTAACGTTACATCTCTGGGCAGTCAACTGCCCAGAGATGTAATGTTACTCTTAAATGCTGCATCCTTGTCATCATGGGAGATAAATAAATAAATTAATAAAGCGTTCTCACTGTTAATTATCATAATAAAACCTAATCTGGTAGTAATTAATTAGGCTCCAAGTTTATTATCAGCAACCTGTTAGTCATCAATACTCACTATTGTGTGCACTCCTATTTATGAAGTACATCAACAACCTCAACACTTTGTAGCTTCAATAATACCATATAACATTGTCGGGATTAGAGTTAAATTGTCTCGCAGTTGTCTCGTGCACTACACAGTTAGTAATAAGCAGGCTAAGAGGGCGTGACATCGGGGTCACCGCGCCGCGTGACGTCATCCGTCACGAGTGTACCTCTCTATGTTACCTGCGCTGTAGGTAACATGAGTGTTACATATTGTGCTACATGTTACATACAACCTGCTTCCCTGTTGCCCGCCTGCGACACATTCATTACGACACATTTGACGTTACAAATGCTGGGCCATGAGTACGTAGAAACTAATCGCTTGGACTGACACAAGACATGAATAATTTATTTTATATTGACTTTACGAGTGATCATAAATTGTTTTAAATTAGTTAAAAATAAATGCAAACATACAAACAAATTATACATAGCTCTTTCAAATTTGGTAACATGAATATTAAATTAATATCTACATCTACATACAATAAAATCGTAGCGAAGTCAATACTGTACATTGATGTTTTTAAAGTAATTTTTGCGCGGTGTGGTAACGATTCTTATGCCGAAAATATTTTTATTCTAATTTTTGTTTGTTTGTATGTTCCAGCATCACGCAAAAACTACCAGATAAATTTTATTAAAATTTTGCATAATAATCGATATACGAAAAAAAAGTCCTGACTGACTGACTCATCAACGCCCAGCCCAAACCCTTGGACCTAGAAAACTAAAATTTTGCACAGAGGTTTCCTTTATATAGTAGACAAGGAATAAGGAAGGATTTTTCTAAATTCATGCCCTAAGGGAGTTAAATAGGGGATGAAAGTTTGTATGAACAATCTTATTCCTTGATTTAATAAACTTGAAACTTGGCAGGAATACTTATCTAAGTAAATTATGAAGTTTGACACTTTTCGTTTTTCTGAACTACCCCTTATTAGGGGGTGTCAGAATTTCTATGGAAGAATTTTAACGCGTGGTCCAGTTACCTCGAAACTCGGTATTTCAAAGGTTGAAAACGTCAAGTTCCACGTTGGACAGTAGCCGCTCGAGTTTAGTGTGGTCGCTCTCGTCGTAGGTTTGGATATAATTATCTATGGTTTTCTATTGCATTTTTGGTATCGAACACGTGTCTTGAATTTCGTCTAGATCTTGAGGTCGAGATGACGGATGAGCAGCTCTGATAGTTCCTTGTCGCTTGGTTTTCCAGCAGACATGATCGCCTCAAATTGCAGGAACCAAAGCTTGATTCTGTTTCTCCATATAGGCGGTACATCCGTTGGTTGTACGAGACGGCTGACAGTTCGTGCGAATATTTTTGCGGTGCTGATGTCTCGCTTCCTTCGTTCAGTGTCGAAGTGCTCGGGTTCATTTTTGCTTCTAAGAGTTTCTTCAGACGGGGTCACCACTGTTGATTATGCAGGGTATGAAAATGAGACGCAAATGCAGGTTGAGTGTGGAATGAATGTATTTCGACAAGTCGGTTCGTTATAATTATACAAAATCTGTTGCAAAAATTAATACATAGTGGGTTCATATAAAAAATTAGTTAGAACATAATAATTGTTAAATACCCTACGTGCTTATTTATCTGTGAAGATGATATTTCGCTACAATACTTAAGACCATAAATAAAGAATAACGTGTATAAGGGTCGTGTATAAGGTTGGGTGTGTGTGCGTATAAGGGTTTTTCGAAAATCTACCCCTAACGGGGTGAAAAGGGGTAGTTAATTATACAGCCACGCAGTAAAACCCTCCGTTTTACTGCGTGGCTTGATTAACTCGAAAATGCGTATAAATAATCTTTGAGTCAAGTAATGAACATACCCCAAACGATTTTTCGAAATTCCACCCCTGTGGGAGTGAAAAGCGGGATACAGTTTATATGAAAAATCTTATTTATTATATATTTCCTATGAGTCTGGTCAGTCTGATGAGACATGAAAATTAAATTTGACATTTTTATTTTAAGCTATTGACATTAAATTTATAACTTAATTTCTTTGGTTGTCATTTAGACAATTTGTTATTTAATTATTTATCTTTGACTTTTGTAATTTGATATGTAGACGAATCTTGATTTAGTACTTTTTTGACATGAGAATTTAATAATTTAGTTTAAATTGATTAAATTAGAATTAGCGTTGTTATTATTGTCACAAAATTTTGAATTGAATTTAATAATGTGTAGGTGTTATAAAATTGGTAAAATACCATATTTCAGGCAAATAAATGAATGAATGAATCAATCGATCAATCTGTAAATTATCACGCTATTTTTTATGGGGGATGAGCAATATTGCAATTTATTTGTATTCTTCAATGGTTTACCGCAACTAGCCAGATAGTTACAGATTTAACCCTTTAAATGATTATCATCACGTTATACCTTTATGGAGCTAAGCAGTCAATCATGACATACACAGGGTGGATATTTGAGATGTGGCAATAAGGGCAGATAACTAAATCGTTGTCGCTACAAGAAAACGGCCTAAGGAAACTGTTCTTAACGTTTTGAAAATTTTCGATCAGCAGTCACAGATTTTAAAGGTCAAAGTTCAACGGCTGCTTTCCAAATCTAAGTTCGATTCCCAAAAACAAATTGATATTTTTGTACCTATTTCTTTTTTTTACGTTTCTTATTGTTTTCTTTTTCTTTTTTTTTCTTTTTCTGTAAATGTTATTTCGTAGAACGTTTATAAAAAATAACATAAAGTTTAGGCCTCTTCTGTCATACTTACTTAAAATTAAAATGAATAGTTATGTGACTTTTAATGAGAAATCCCGTGCGTTTACAATGTACTGTTATATTATTTTAGTGAGAACTGGTCGTCAGGAAAAATTTGTTAGAATGCATCAGTCCGTGTATCTGAGTTGGGCCATTAGGTAATATGCAGGAATGCAGGCGTTCATTTATTCACTAGAAACGAAAACTTGGCAAGCAATGGGAAATTGCTAGTGAAGGCTGCAGGAAGATCTGCTTTTCAAAACTGTACGTGTCTTGCTCCCGCGTCAACAATCCTGACTTTCCGAATATTTTGGCTGCTGAGACCAAAACTATAAACGTAGTACACAGGGAAGTTTCATAAAAATGTGGCTGTTATTGTAGTATACGAGTATTACCTAGTCTTGCCATAAATGTTGTCACGAATAATTTTATTTTTATTGCAAATAATATTTATTACTTTTACAGTGCGTTAGTTTAATACATAAATATAAAACAATTTAAAATATAAAAAGCTTATTCGAAGTAGTCTCCATTGGCTGCAATACAGTCCTTTAAACTTTGAGGCCAGTTATCAATAGAAGCACGCACTCTTTCTATGGGAAAATTCTTCACCGGATGTATGGATTGTTTTAAGGACTCCAAATTATCATGGTGTTTAGAGCAAGCCGTACTCTCTAAAACTGACCATAAATCATAATCCAGCGGATTAAGATCGGGACTAGACGACGGCCAGTCTTCAGCTCTGATGAAGTCCGAAACGTTCACTTCCAACCAAGACTGCGTGGACCGAGCTTTATGACCCGACGCCAAGTCTTGTTGGAAGGATCATACTTGGTTATTGAGCATGGTGTTATTAAGGGGCTTAACTACCTTCTCAAGAATGGTATCTTGATATACTTGTGCCGATGTTTTGATACCTCTTTCACAAAAATATGGCTCAGTCACTCCTTCATAGCTAACACCCCACCAAACCTTCATTGAAGTCGGATAATGCCCACGTTGCACTCTGTCGACTAATTGGGAAGCTTCCTTAGAGCATTGAGCATAAATACGGTCATTTTGTTTGTTAAAATCTTGCTCATATTTTGTAAAGATTTTCTCATCCGTAAACAAATTTTTTCTGTGACCTCCATTTGCGTACCGCTTCAGTAGTTGTTTCGATTTTACCACCCTATTCTTTATTAAATTTATCAGTTAAAATATGATCAGTACGTCTCTTATGAGTTGCAAGTCCTAAGTCATCTTTTAAAATACGCGACATGGTTCTGGGTGCTATCTTCATCTCCCGAGATAAAATCTTTTGCTTTCGGACAGGATTACTTCAAATTCTTTCCTTTACTGCTGTGACCACCTTTTTCGTATAAACACTACGTGAACGGCCAGATCTTATTCTGTCACAAATAGAGGAGGTTTCATTGTACCTATTAATAGCCCGGTACACAAATATTTGACTAATACCAAGCGTATGGAGAGTTTTAAAAATTGCATTTGGCTCCATACCAACTTTGTGTAATGCAATCACAGCGATTCGGTTCTGTTTATCACCCCACTCCATTTTAATATCGCAAAATATTGTACAATGTATTGGCGCCAAAATTAGAAAACTCAATGAACAATCATATAAAAATGACAGATTCCAAATTCAAATGTAATATCTTTCTTATTTTTAATTGTAACAGTATTTGTGGCCAGACTGTGTATATTGTATTATGACTTCCACGGCAGAAGCTAGTATGATATAAAATTATAAAAAACATTCATACAACTAAATATAGCTCTTATAAAGTACTAAAATAATAATGATAACTGTTCCACAACCTGTCGTCAAGCCACTGATGTTCCATTAAAAACATGTTACACGTTTCATATTCCCCATTCACTCGTAAAATTGATATACAATCGTAACATTACCGTGCGACCATTTTAACAATCTAAGCGAAAGGTAATAACTAGGGAGAGTTGAGTGTATTTCGATGTAGGTACTCGTGTGTTTGCGAATGAGTGGAGCAACGGCCCATAGGGGGAACCTTCTAACGGGGGCTATATAAGCAAGCTCTACTAGTACTACTAGCTTACCTTCATGAGGTGTAGATGCGCGGAGACCTGGTCGCCGCGGGCCGCCGGCTCGCCGCCGGACACCGGGAACGAGCCCAGGTACTGCAAGAAACAACAACACACACTCAACATAACATATTCAACATAGAACAAAGATTTGAACAGAATTTTTTGGGAGACATGCTGCCCCAAATGGGATACCGGCAGAAGGATGATGAAACCTCTCTCTCTGGATGTTGCTTTAAATAAGAAACAGTGAACGAACTATGCAGGTAAGACTTAAACATAACACCGAAACGATTAACTTTCAAAATATATATTCATTGTTTTACATAAATATTTCAACAATTGACAGGCACACCGAATTCTGATGACGGACTGTGATAGTGTTTAATTCGCGTTGAATGTATAATGAGCAACGTATAAAGAGGCGCGACACACAATATAATCACGTGTCGCGCCTGTTTGTAAGAGCCTTAATGAGGCGCTCGTGATAAGTGCGGGGCTGCGACCGCCGCGGGCCGTCGACATGACACGAATTAATATAAATCACATTATCGACATGCTGCACATCACTACACACTACACGTGACGCCTCGGGGTGCAGTGCAGATCATAATATTGGAGGTGCTCTGCAACTGTGGTTACGAGGGGTACAAGACTCATGTTTTAATCACAGTTATTCACAGTAAGGCTAACCATGAAAAACGAAGGCTTCCTATATTGATGTCGTTGCCAAACGGTGCAAGAATTTCTCATGTCAATAGCATAGACAATAGTTCGTGCCAGTAACATCTTCCTCCAACTTCACGAAAAGTTTCCACAAAGTGTTACATTTTCTTCCTTTTAATTTTACTTTATTCTGTCTCCGTTACGCCCCTCTCGGAGCACAGATTGGAGCTCTACTTTCTCCGATCAGGCGCTTTACGTCGAACTCCGTGACACGAATAAAATATCTCAGTTCTAAGTAAGTATTATTTTTATAACACACGTAATATGTACCTTATACGTAACGTACGTAAGCTAACGAACCTAAAATTATATTAATAATATGTAGGTGCATGTATAAAAAAGGAGGGAAAAAACCATGGGACATCAAAAAATTCGTCCGCATCGCAGTCAACATTATTACAATACAACCTGCCACAATGTTAGTCATTGCTGAGATCGAAGCCTGCACATGAATATTTCAAAGGTAATTGACATATCGTGCTCTTACGGCCGTGATCTGACGCGCCCAGTACATATACATAATTTTGTTCGATAAATAAACTTTTGGCATTTAATGCGAGTGCGTCGACCCCTTGAAATGGTTACAATTAATAAGCCCGCCAGCTGAGCCTCCCATTACAATGCTGGCGACAATCGCACAATGACCGTAATGTAGTGGTCTTCATTACGCGCCCTTCAAGCGTGCGGTCGAGGATGCTCGAGCAGGGCGCGCAGCGGACGCCGCACCGCGACCTGCGTAATTACCTCGAGGAGCCATTCAATGCCGCTGATTGCTCACAGTTGCACGTGCGATGGAAAACAATTAATTTAACACGCATGACGTTTACGCCAAGTGGGACACATTACAATTAAATGAGTCCTGCCTGCCCTATAGAGAGTTTTGTACTCTAGTAAAGCATAAATAAACGGAAAGTTTACCGTAAATGAAATAAAAGGTACGATGCACATTATCACTGGTCGAGTTTAGATTTATATATCGCAGTCATACCAGCAGCATTATCTCAGATCCAGTTTGCATTTCAAAAAGAACCCACAATTCAAATAGCATCACATCCCACAAAACAACAACTCCGTTCATCTGTAATCATAATAAGCTATTCTGTCGTTGGTTTAATTACAGTGAAGCCGCGCGTTGCCATGATCGGCCGCGACTCGCGACTTGTTTAATTAACATATCTCGGCGAGACGCGCCTGTCTGCGTGTCTGCGAGGGCTGAAGTAAACTCTGCTGATAGTCGCATGCAGTCGCGCTTTATGTTGCGATATTATTAAATCATCTCCTCGAATAAGAACAGACATCAAATTTTGATGTCTGTTCTTATTCGAGGAGATGGTTTCATTGTGGATGAAAAGTAACTAGTATTCTATGCTGTTTTAATGCAATTGCAATTAAATGAAAGAAAATTTTAAACTCACATTAAACGTACACTTTGTAAACAAGCATAAGAGAAGATTATATCCAAGATAAGAACGCTTGGAAACATGCTGGTCCTGCTCCATAGGACAATCTAGAGTCTAGAAAAAATCAAACGGGTTGCTAATTTAATTGTAAATTTATTCTTTTTTTATTTAAATTGATTTACATTCTGTAACTACTTAACTCACACCCTGACTTATTACTATGACTTATTACTTGTAATTTTTTATTTTTATTTAAATGAAAGTCGTTTACTTTTACCAAGTTTGTAAATATGTGAGCACCATGTATCAGATAATTAATTTATATGTCATGGTTTCATTTTTAATTCTTTTACCTATTGTGGTATAGTAATTTTATTTTAGGTGCATCGTCTTCACATATTATTATCATAGAATTAATGTATGCAAAGATAAAGATAAAGATAAAGATTTATTTATTTGCAAAAACATGTGTAGATAATATATGTACATGGTATAATGTTTATTATAGGTGTTACAGGATATTGTTTGGCACAACATGTTTGACCATGGCTGGTGTACAAATTAGGTCGGAAGACCATCAGATTTCATTAAAAAATTAAAATATACAACGTTAAATAATATAAAAAAAGCTACAATTAACATTAATATTAAATTATAAATAAAAACAATCGGTACATATTCATGAAGTTCAAAACAAATATTATAGAATCAGTCAGTATATCATAGCGATTTGTCATTTAAAAATTCATTGACATTATAATAGGCTTTTTCTGTCAGTATTTTATTTAATGTTTTCTTAAACTGGTCTGTATTTAGTTTTTTTACACAGATAGGGATATTGTTGTAAATTATCGGTGCTCTGCATACCACGCTTTTATACAATAGTGCTGTCTTAGCTGGCTGAACACGAAGTTTACTATTATCGCGGCGATTTCTTATTACAAGGTCCGATATTCGAGGAAACAAATGGGTGTTATTTTTTACAAATAAGGCGATTTCTAAAATATAAAGTGACGGCAGTGTGAGGATTTTATGCTTTGTAAAAAATGGCTTACAGCTCACAGTACTTTGGATACCGAACATAGCACGTATGCATCGCTTTTGCATTTTAAACGCCATATCTTTATTTGATGAGTTGCCCCAGAAGATAATGCCATATCTTAGGACAGATTCAACAAGTCCATAATAAGCCGATAGTAACACATTAGTGTTGATAGTTGGAGCAAGTTGGTACAAAGCATATGCTTGACTACTGATTTTTTTGCATAGTGCGTCAATGTGTTCTTTCCAGTTTAGTTTGCTGTCTATTATTAAGCCGAGAAAACGGACATTAGATACTTCATTTATAGTGTAATCATCATGACTCAAAATTATATTTAACGGATTATGAAATCTTTGTCCAAAGTGCATTATATTTGTTTTAGATAAATTTATTTTCAAATTATTATTATCAAGCCAAGAAATTATGGATGTCAGTGAATTATTTATGTCAGATTTATAATTATTAATGTCCTTACATGCAATTGAAACTGTACTGTCATCAGCAAATAATGTCATAGGTTGAGTCGTTGCCTTTGGCAAGTCGTTGATATAGATAATAAATAACTGCGGCCCTAGGACACTGCCTTGAGGAACACCGTATGTCACATTTCTCCTCACGGAGCTGAATGTTTCCTCTTTTCTTTTTTTAGGATTCACTTTAGATATTACTGTTATCTGTTGTCGGTTCGTTAAATAGGATCTAATTAAATCTAAAATATTGCCTCTTATGCCGTATGCTTCAAGTTTACTGATTAGTATATCGTCCCCGTAGTTGGAAAACTAAATAACTCCGATTTTCTAGTTTTGAGATAAACGCGATTTAGTGTTTTTTTTTCAATTAATGTTCATTTGTTAAAAAAATTGAGACAATTTTACTGTCGGTAATTTTATATTTTGTGGACCTGATTATCTTTAACATTATGCTTAAACAAACTGGACTCTATCTTCAACAATAACTAAATAAAATATATAAAACCAAGTTGTTTAATTTTGCCACAACTACTTTTTGTAACGTAACTGCAATTAGTTATTTATTTCGGCTATTTATTTAGTTTTCCTACAACCTAGATCCATCTGGTAGAGTAAAAGAAGGTGAAATAAATGCAGTTATTGAATTTATCAAACTTGAAATATGTTTAAATGTAAAAGTTGAATGTTTATTACTTTGATATGTAGACATCTGATTGCTATGTTGATAGCATATAATATTAACGAGGTTATAGCTAATATAACGAATTCTAGTATTAGTGACGAGTCTGTGTTGCCTAGTTATACTAACAACATAGTGATTAATTATGAATCGTCATGTACGAAGGAGGATCCACCTATAATACCATCATCTTTGGAGACCACTACCAGTCAGATAGGGTATTCTCCTTCTGCTGGAACTTATTCGGGCAATCTAAACTCTCCAGTTGTAGTTGTGGAGGTCACTCCGGATAATTTTTTAAACTAGTCGGGGAGACAACAGAAGTTACCCCTTTAAATAACCAATTATTATTACAGAATAATAAAAAGGTATCTTCTGGCAATATAATTAATAATACTAAAAAATCAAAGGGAGTGCAACATAATTTAAAATTATTTAATCAAAATATCCAAGGTTGCGCTTCCAAATTACTGGAATTAGAATTGTTTTTGGAAAACACCAAGTTTGATGTCATTTGTTTAACAGAGCATTGGTTGAAAGATCATCAAGTAATGTCAATTAATTATGAAAATTATTGTGTAGTTAGCCATTTCAGCCGGAAACATATGATACATGGCGGGTCATTAATACTACTTAAACATTCTATTAAATCTAAAGAACGAAAAGACATAATTGGGCTGTCTGTTGAACACACCATTGAATTGTCCTGTGTTGAGCTTGATAAGCATGTTATAGTATGCGTATACAGACCTCCAAGTTACCAGAATCTAACTGTGTTTGATTCTGTAATGGAAGATGTGTTAAAGAAACTTAGTACAAGTAGTAAGTCGATAATCGTATGTGGAGATTTTAATATTAATTTATTGGAAAATAACTCGAATACTGTCAGATTGTTAAGTCTTTTTAGGTCATTTGATTTGTCAAATGTTTTTATTGAACCAACCCGAGTGACAGCTTCTTCTGCCACTTGTATTGATAATATTATTTGTAATTGTGATTACTTACGCAAAGGAATTGTAAATAAGTTGCCATCTGATCACAGTGGACAAACAATAACATTTGGCTCCTACATGCCTTTACAAAAAACTCAAATAAGGTTTAGGACAATAACATGTAAAAAGGTAGAGAAATTAAATAATTCTTTAGCCAGTAAATTATGTGATCAGAATTTTAATAATATAGGTGACCCAAATGAGTTCTACGCCGAGTTCTTTTCAATACTAAATGCGCAGTTTAATGAAACTTTTCCACTGAAAACTAAAAGTATTTACACAAAGTTTTTATTTAGTGACTGGGCAACTCCAGGTATTCGTAAAAGCAGGGAAAATCTTTTTGAACTCTATGGCTTAAAGCAACATTATGAATAATACAAACTTTCATCAGTATGTTGCAAAATATTCAAAAATATTTAAAAGTGTGTGCCAAATAGCTAAGGCACTTTATATTAGCAATAAAATAAAATCAGCTGATGATAAAATAAAAACTACCTGGCAAATAATAAATAATGAAACAGGTAGGAAAAAACAGCGTAATACTGAATTTAATTTAGAGACTGCACATGGCCCCATCAACTCAGATGTAGAAATAGCTCAGGAATTTGAAAACTTTTTTGCTAATATTCCCCTTAAAACTACTGAAGCTTTAAATTCATCCCCCACGCTCTCTGCTGCCTTACTTAAAAATAATGTAAAGGCATGCCCTTTGGAGTTTAGGTTTCAGCATACAAACCCCCAGGCTGTCATAAAAGTTTTTAAAGATCTTAACATTAAAGCAACAGAAGATCTCTGGGGAATGTCTGTAAAAGTATGTAGATCTTTCATCGAAACCATTGCGCCCTATTTAGCTTTCATATTTAACACCAGTGTTGACCAAGGAGTCTTTCCGGATCTTATGAAACATAGTAAAGTAGTACCTTTGTTCAAATCCGGTGATAGTAAAGAACCCAACAATTATAGACCTGTGTCAATTCTGCCAGTTCTCAGTAAAGTGTTTGAAAAGTTAATGCTCAATCAAATGTTACGTCACTCTAATAAAAATTCCATCTTTCATGAACACCAGTACGGTTTCACTAAAGGGCGTTGCACTACTGACGCCGGTGTTACCTTAATAAAGAACATTTTTAATGCCTGGGAAGAAGCACAAGATGCCATTGGAATCTTTTGCGACCTCTTTAAGGCGTTCGATTGTGTAACCACGAGACACTTTTGATGAAACTGGAGCACTATGGAATTAGAAAAACAGCACTTGATTTGCTAAGATCATAACTGAAAGATAGAAAGGTGAAAGTTCAAGTAAACGGCGTAAACTCATTGGGGTCTGAAATGACAATGGGCGTTCCTCAGGGTTCGATATTGGGTCCATTCCTCTTTTTAGCTTACATTAATGATATACCCCAATTACTTCAAAATCAACCGAAGATGGTGTTATTTGCAGATGACACATCATTGATCTTTGTGATAAATCTTGACGTCGTGAATAACTCTATTCTTCAGGTCCAAGATTGGTTTACGGTAAATAATGTAGTACTTAATAAAAAAAAACCAAATGCATTCGGTTTACATTACCTAATGTATGTAAAGTAGCTACATACCTCAGATGAATTATCTTCTTCTTGGCACATTTTCACCATAAATCTACCCCGCGAATTCATTATAGTGTAAAACTCTCACTCTGGTCACTGACGTCAACGCAATTGAAGGTTACACTAAAATGAAAAACGCATTACACTAAAATGCTTGTGACGCGAGCGATGCATCAGTCACACGCGCTGACACCCGCGCTTCCCCCCGCGCACTTCCTTGTTCCGATTCATTGAATAGACACTACAATATTTCGCGTGGCAATTATAAATAACTTAATCTATTTGATTTTATTTGCCTATCATCTTGTAATTAATAATTATCTAGTTGTAGAAGAAATAGATAACATCAAGTGTTTATAAAGTAATGTACGTTTTGACAGAATTCTGAGTAGCAAAATTAATTAAGTAGAGTTATTTAGTTTTCCTAGAACTTTGTTAGTTTTATGATAGAATTTGTAAATTGAAGAAAAAATCAACAACTTATTTTATTTAATTTATTAAAAATTTAACTAATCATTGACCAGAGTTATTGATTTATTTATTGAGTTGTTTATTTTTCCTTCAAAAAATTAGAATTAGTTTGAAGATATGCATTATTCCATCTGAACGACAAAAATGGCTATATTTTTGGAACGGAATAAGATAAGTAAATTCCTGTAAGACTCAAACATGCGTCATGTTTTGGATTATTTAAAAATAGGGAAAAGACAAAATCGCCAAAAACGAAGTTATTTAGTTTTCCAAATACGGGGACGATATTATGGTCTACATAATCAAAAGCCTGTGACATATCGCAATAAATTGCACAAGCTGGAACTGTTTTGTCAACGTGGCCTATAACATTTTGGATGAATTCATAAATGGCCATATTCGTGGTTTTATTTTGTCGAAAGCCCTTTTGTTCATTGCACAAAATTTTATTTTTTTCCAGATATGAATTAAGTTCGCCATAAAGATATTTTTCGAAAATTTTGGAAAATATTGATAATAGTGCAACAGGCCTATAATTCACCATTAACTGTTTGCATTCTTTTTTGAATAAAGGTTTTATAATGGATAATTTAAGATCTTGTGGAAATATTCCCGTTGATATCGACAAGTTCAGAATGTGACTCAAGTGATGGCATATATCCTCATTTACTGATTTAATTATTTTAGTAGAGATACCATCATATCCCACACTATTGGTATTTTTAAGATTGATTATAATTTTATTAATCTGGTAGGGTGAACTTGGTGCAAGAAACATTGAATTTAATCGGTGATTAATTAAAGACGTTACTTTTTTCCCGGCACCCGGAAGGGGGTTGACTTTTTCAATAAAGTAATTATTAAATGCGTTCGCTATTTCTGTTGGATTATCGAGGACGTTGTTTTCATCAATTTTAATTTTATCTATGGATTCTTTTGGTTTGTTAAGTCTCATTTTGTTTATAATCCGCCACGCAGTTCTAGTTTTATTTTGAGACGTTAATAATTTATAGTTATTTTGCGCCCGTTTTGTTAGTTTTATAATTTTTTTTAATAACTGACTATAATTTAAGTACTTTAATTTATTGTCTTTTGTTGAGTTTAATCTGAATTTCCATAGCAAATCCTTTTTCTTGCGACTGCAAATTTTTACACCACGTGATACCCACTTTGGTTTATGATTGACTTTTATTAGACATTGGGTTTGTGGAAAACAAAGGTCGTAAAAAAGTTTAAAGTCAGTTATAAAGTGTTGATAAGCTGTATTTGGATCATCAGTGAGGTAAATATCCGAGAAAGCGAAGTTCTTAACACACATTTTAAATTTATCCATATTTTCCTTGCAATAATCACGTTTCATTGAACGCCAACATTGCAATGTCAGACTTTTTTTAACAGGAACTTTGATTAGTTGGGCTGTATGGTCCGACAGGCCCAATTCCAAAATTTCAAATTTACATCCCTTTTTAAAGTTATGTGCAAAATTATCAATGCAAGTTCCACTGGCGAGTCTGGTTGGTTTATGTAAAGCCAGTTTTAAATTATAGTTTAACAGTAAACATTCAAAATCTAATGTTACATTATTGCGTTTTAAAACATCTATATTAAAATCACCAGTAATTATAATATTTTTACAATTAAATTTCGCTATATAAGTCAGAAGTTTTTCCAGTTTATGAAAGAACGTATACAAGTTATTTTGTTTAGGTACCCTATATATACAAACAATTGTAATTTTATAGTCAAGTAGTTCAACTGCACAACCTTCCAATATACAGTCAAGACAAAATTTGCGGATTTCTGGAATTTCCCTGAATTTATGTTCTTTTTTAAGTAAGATACATGTTCCTCCTCTTTTACTATTTGTTCTACTATAAAATGAAGCCAAATTGTAATTTGGTAGGTATAAGTTTGACTCAAATCCTGCCATAATAAAGTGCTCAGTAATACATATGACGTCCACAATTTTGTTGCAGTCTACGAGTTCTTCCAAGTTTACACATAATGCATCAGATTTGTTGATTAAACCTGCAATATTCTGATGTAGGATATACATATGTTTCTCAGAGAAAAAACTGGTTGTCGGTTTCTTTTTCATTGAATTGAGGTGAGTTTATAACAGTATAAGGTTCAGTCTGTATGCTACTATTATTCGGTATTATGTCAAACTGACCAAATGAGCACAAATCAATTACAATATTATTCATAATGCCGTCGTATATACATTTCATTCCATGTTTCTTTATTTTTCCTGTTGTGTTGGAGAACATGTCTAGTGATAGCTCACTGTTGCTGTCAAATAGGTATGCGTAGTCATTATTTTGTAGGTCAAGATTAAGCAGATTATTGAACATATCCACCTTAAAATTGTAAATCGGAGCTCCTGTTATAAACGTCGGTAAACAGATAATATTATTGGTGTGGGCCACCTTCTGTAGCGATTTTTTTATCATATTTATCATGTTTATATAATTACTCTCAGATTTTATGTCATTTTCTCCCATGAAAATGATACAGTAATCGTTATCTGTAAAGTCTTTCAATTTATTTTCTATGTTGTCTAACAGTTCCTTTATAGTTCCATTTGGTATAAAATAATGGCAGAAATCGAAGTAGTCAGAGAAGACGTTTTCAATCAAGGATAAATGCCCTGCAGGTTTGGAGCCACTGCTTAGAATGCATAATTTATTCTTTTGATTAGTTCTTGCAATGATATCTGCCAGCTCTTTTTTACTAAGTTTTGGTTTATTACTATTGACGGTTACAGAAGAGTGTATCTCTTTTAAAGTGTTTGCTGGCTGCGTATGGGCGTGGCTAGAAGTTTGAGTTTCTTTGTCAATCATGATCATCGGGACTTGAGGATTGTAATCACTAGGCGATGGTTTAGCTAGATCATCGACTGGAGAAATCATCTTAGTTTTGTCACAGGTTTTGTCATGAACCAATATTTTGGTTTTTCGAACTGATTTCGGTGTCCTGCTTTTTCTCTGCGGTGATAAACACATTTGTTTATATGTATTTATGGTTTTTACCGATTTTTGAAGATCTGATTTGAGACGAAAGTTTTCGCTATTTAAATTTTCTATTTCTAGGTGAGCGCTTTGTAGTTGTGTCGTAAGTACTTTAACTTGTTCACTCAAATCATTTATTTCCCCACTATTATCATGCAAGCTATCTGGTATACTCATCATTGTCGTGTCAAATATGTTTTTGTTACTGCTACTGTTGGTAAGATCATTTAACGAACTTGTTCGACAGATTTTACGAAAGGTAATGTTGTTACTTTCTTGATCCATTTTATTAAGTATACAATGAAGCGCCCTCTGTTGAATTCTGCTAGTAACTCTGCACGGATATTAGTTCCTGCGAGTGCGGTGGTCTTTGTTAAGATTTTTTTGATTAAGAAATCTTACAAAAAGACTAACACTTAGCTGAGGATCGAACCTGCGACATATTGTTCCGAAACGTTGTTATGTCGGCTCGTGTGCACACTCAGCCACGGTGCCCGTTTACATAGATAACGAAATTGTGGTATCGTTTCTAGTAGGCATTGGATTCAAATACTCATACTCATGACTTAGGAATTTTTTTCCATGTTCGGTACACTGTTTGACGAACAATAGTCACTTTTTATGTAAATATTCACTTTTGCCGATACGGAATTTATACTTCGAACGATATTAGACAGCACAAATTACATTGTTTTGATGATTAAATCACTTAATTAGGGTTTATAGTTTTGTATTTTTTTTTTATGTTGCGATGGTTTTTTAAACACTATATTGACTATTAATGTTTGATAACACTTCCACACATCTACTGATACTTTAGTCACAGAATAACATAAGTTTAAGAATATATAATTGCGTTTTACTATTTTTAAAATACAGAAAATACGGAGCTGCCAAAATATGAATGCTAGCCAGACAGCGCCCTCTAGCTTCTAAACTCTAGCTAAAAAAAATTCTTCTAGTTTCTTGCCCATTCTTCTCCATACGAAGACTACCTTTTGGAATGGGCGACTAGAATCAATTCTATTTGTTGTAATTTCTGACGTCCAAAAGTGCCTTTTATGTGCCTATTTGAAATAAATGCTTTGACTTTGACTTTGAATGGAATGATGAGTTATGGTCGCGTCAATTTGCATTGAAATCTATTTATAATTTTTGTATAATCAAAGGTAGGCACCTACTCGTCGCGATTGCACGATTATTAATTTACAACGTGGCACCCAGCCACGTAACACACAAAAATTGTAAT
This sequence comes from Luperina nickerlii, assembly GCA_963855955.1. NCBI lineage: Eukaryota > Metazoa > Arthropoda > Insecta > Lepidoptera > Noctuidae > Luperina > Luperina nickerlii. Next base: position 24,211,478 of record OY979668.1, read on the forward strand.
AAATCCTTATGTCCTCAGACGAATAGTAACTATGAGTTTATTTTGATCAAACTGACAGGAATTCAATACATTTTGTTGTCACCGCCGAGGACGACGCTATTCCCTCAGTATCAGGGTCAATCGACTGAGCTTTATATCGTTTCGGGCATGCTGGTATTTTCAATTACGACAAGACACAACACGTTGTACAGCGGTAAAGATAAACTACTAAAACTCTAGGTTGTAAATACTGCTTATATGTTGCTGATAATAATACTTAACTATGTTTAAAACCAGTTCGGATGATGACATAGAAGTGCGTAACCGCAGACGCCTGACGATACCCCGAACTTTATCCCTAAACACTAATCCTCTAAGGCCACGGCCACCAGCATAGACTTGGACAGATTTTTGATAACACCTTAGAAGAAAATACAGTAAGACAGCTTTAGAATTAAATAAAACTTCTTAAATATTCCTTTGACTTTGACAATAAATAAATGAAAATACATGAACACAGATTATTGTTGGGCACTGACCTCTAGTCAGTGTTGTTGGGTTGTTGTAACAACCAATATGCCAGATCAATAGACAAAATAAGTCCAACAAAGATAAGTAGCAACAGAAATATTTTGTCGTATTATTATCTACATTCCTAAAATAGAAACCATCAATGCAACACTTTCGTAGCTGGCTAATGCCTAAAATCCGACCAGTGCGCTTAAATCTGACCGCAGCCACGACGACATGTGGTCGCGTGGTCGCGCGGTCTCACATTACGTAGTGACCAATGCCGACCATATGTGTACCTGTACCATAGTACCTTCAAATAACACGAATGTATACTACTACTATGAGTATTTAGCTAACATTAATACTCAAAGACCTGGAACGATTACCGCCTACCACTTACCTTCCGCCGAGATATTGCGAAACAGAACTGAAAATAAAATGTTTTGTTTGTTCTAACAGTGCTTTTGGAAAGGAATAGGCCACAGATTATTATTATTTGTGTAATTAAATTATTATTTGTGTAAGTTATGCATGTGATGAGACCTTTTCATGAAACTTTTCGATGCACTAGACATTTTTCTCCTGAAAAAGTGACCGACTTAAAGCGAAAATTCTCCAACACTTGGAGAGTATCTTTAAGCATCGGTATCAGTCGTTGCAGACAATTTAAACTTAAAGTAGGAACTGAATGTTCTATTGAAACCTGAATGAAACAAGTTATACTTTCACTATCTTAGTCTACCTCAAGAGACCCTCAAAAGAAAGGCCCATCCTCAATATGGTGTCTAGATGAAACGTTTCAAATCTGTAGCACCTGCAGACTGTCTTAGGTCACCGCAAGCGACAGCAGTGAATAAATGCCCGGTCAGGTAGTGTCCGGGCCAGGTCGGTACGTCGCCGGGACGTCGGGACGTCGCTCCACACACGCGTTACGACGCGTGATTTCCCAGAAGACGACACGATGCCGGCTTACACTTGATGACAGCGTCGTAGATAGCTAGCTGAGAGGAAGCTTTAAAGTATGGAGGATATTGAAATATAATGATATTTTAGCGCTAGAAGCGATGTAGCTCTTAGAACGGAAATAGCCTTTAGAAGTACTTACCTAGTCTCTAGTCCTAATATAAGGATCGGGATACAATTTGTGTGGAAATTAGTTGTCATGGTCCGCACCATGTGATGCCGACGAACGATGTGAAGAGGGGCAAAATGTAGTGAGGAAAGTTTTGAGCATGACCCTTGCGGTGGTAGGACTAATGCCCGCCTGGCTTGCGACCACCCTCCCACCGGAGTCCGGCGTCAAGCAGCCTGCTGTGTTTGGACGATGCGTGGGAGTTCCAGTGCCTTAGGCATCTTCTGGGCACGCTCGTTCCATCATAGACCTCATCCATCGCTTTCCATCAGGCGTGATCGAGGTCAAGAGCGGGCCAATACAGCAATAAAAAAAAGACCAAAGAAACGATGGATGGATTGTGTAACAGATGATATGGCTAGAAAGGAGCTGACTACTGCGGTGCCGACTGATAGAGAAGTATTGAAGAAAACGACATGTTGTGCGACCACGAGCACATTGGGATGAGGGCAAGAGAAACAACTTATAACTGATATGATACAACTTGGGTTGTTAAATATGAATAAAGACCCGCAACCAAGATGGAATTATATGAAAGGCAATATAATCAACGCAGCACGTTGTTTGTAACTAGTGCAAAGGAGGATGCAGCTGCTCATCCGGCATCCTCACAAAATCAATGAGTATACCAGGGCATCCTCTTGATATCACCTTCCTTTCCTCTTTTTAATTACTTTGTGACTAAAAAGAGGAACCGAAGTCCCCTTTAATCCTAGCGGGGAAGATGTTTATCATTACAAAGTAAATAGAGATCAGGAACAGTGAGATGTTAGGAAACTTCTAAAAAAATACCTTTAGACTATTTTCACCCGAGGGAATGAAGCTTCTGTTCTATTCCCTAACTGAAACTACCAAAAGTAGTAAACAACTTCATTTTGAAAGGATTTAGGATGACTAAGGAAATAAGAACTTAAGATGTTGATTTACTGCTAGCTAGTGTTCCGAGTGGTCCTCGGTACAATGTGTCGCGGAGATACATTACAGATGTCAACAAGTTTCCGGCACACTTTCAGGACGCTTAGCTTTAGTTACGAAACAGCAGCTGTGGAGTTTTGTGTCATCCTCTTCGTAAAAACTTTCTTGTCCTTACAGAGCCCATAGTAAAATAGAGTTAAACTTACGGAAATATTTAATAAAATCAAAATAAAATATACAACAATGAATCTGATTTAGGAAGTTCATAAAATAACTAATTAATTCTGAAAGTCTGCTAATAATGGTAACCTCGAGTGTTGAAAAATGCTTGCTGGGAAATATGAATTTAAGGACTAAATGCTACTAGTACTCGTAGCGCCATCTTTCGGGTGGCGAAGACACTAGCGACAGTTTTAGCTGAAAAGCGTTCCTGTTCTAAGAAAAGACCTGTCTCGTTCACTACGACTGCATTTACTGCGGGGAAATTCTGCTAGATGGCGCCTCTATCCCGTCTGTACAAATGAAATAATTTCAAATTCAAAAATGCTTTAAAAGTTTGTGCAATTTTAGTGCATTGGGTACTTTGAATTATAATGGAGTGATCAATAAAAACTTTCATACTAACACCACTAGTTACGATATATGTATGAAAGTTTTATAGGATTGTCACAAAGTAAGCTCGTTTTTCGGTTTAGGTACATTGTTTACAGTTTATTATTCAAACAATTTTATTAGCGCTGCAAATATGAACAGTTTATATTATGTAATTTAGTTAATGCCAATTCGTTTATCAACCATCGCTAGCCGTTCGTAAAGTCATTGGATGGAGTGCCAACAACGCAGCTTGCATGGCAGTGCTATAACTGGCACATTTGGCTCGACATTGGTAGTTGGAGCATGATGGAAACGCAGCTGACACCTTAATATACCTGGAAACTAGCTAGAACTGTGTAATGGTGTATTAATATCGACCATAACTTTAAAATATTAAATTACCTATATGAGAAAGTAGGTAACTGAGAACGTATCTAGGCACCTTTAGCATCCTTATTTTAAATTATTTATTACTTACTAGTTTTTGTAGCATGTTTTCGAAAGAATGAAATCCAGAGCGCTATAATAACAGAGAAGTAACAATAAGCTGTGCAAAGCCAAGAATAGCTAAAAACTTAAAGCAGCAACTGGAAATAGTATAAACTAAAAACATTACTTTAACAAAACTGTTCCGAACAAGAAACACATTTCATAATTACTGTAACGCCTATTAAATCACTACAAGACTCGCACGTTTGAACCTATAACCACTCTCAATACGAACGGAACTATTGATTAAAATATCTGTTCGGGCTCTTAACTGTTGGTCACTTCAAGTAGCTACCGACAGATCAACCACGCCTGGCTGATCTGTGGTACGATGCCGAACTACCGCATGACCAATCAATCAATATAATGACGGTCAACTGGAATCACTATACAAAAGACATCACCAAAACATGGTAGACAGTATGTTCAAGGTACAAAGCGCTACTTACATTTGTTATGGTATAAATATCAGTGCTTGAAAGTAATTCTTACGTTACTAAATTGTTTATGAAGCGTTGTCCATTACCCATGATTGCTTTACATTGAGCGAGTCCATTGCTTTTCCCTAACTGAAAACTCAATTTTAACGTTGAATATCTTACAACTAAATTCGCAATAGGCAGTCTTGATCGCGACTGCCAGACAAATGAAGCGATTCTACAAACTTTTACAATTTCCCGCTTACGATGATAAGCCAAGATTAGCATTCTTCTTTTAGTGGATCCTTCCCAGACTAGCCTACAAGTTTTCATTAACACTAACACAGCCACAAGTCTAATCTACTTCTTGCTTCGTCCCAAAACTTATAAACTGCCACATAACCAAGTTCCAGTATTCAGCAGTATCTGGCGAGCTTCAATACGACGTGAAAGTTAACATAAACAACACATTAAGATTAGGAATTCATAAAGTTGTGAGCAACTCCAGCGTGGCGCGAACTTGGCCCGCTGTGGCCCCCACGGTGGGGGCAGTGGAGCCAGTGGAGCCAGTTGGCGGCAAGTAGTTAGGCGGACACTGCAAGTACTTGCAAGTACTACAAGTGCGGTAGATGTCATGAGTGTTTGTAAGATTTAGTTGAGTGCTACTCCAACATCGTTGTGGCGTTGATTAAATGGTAGCTCCGGCGTCTTGTTGTACGTTTAGTAAACATCTTCACTCAAGCGTTGGATGACTTCTATCCATTTTAACACATAAGTTTGTTTTTTGATGAAGAGGCAGCAGCTATTGCAATATGCCAGGCTCAAGCATCACTTCATCATCAATGGAAGTGCTACTTACTAACATACATTAAATAACTTAGTGCTGGCCATTTACATAATGTTTCCAATAGAATAGTTTAGTACGGGTGGATGCTCTCAGCGAACACAGATTAGCTTCAGATTTGATTGCTATTCCTAACCGTCTAAACCGTTATATAATACAGAACACACATCAATTCGCTCAGTGAGTACGTTATAAGTTTAGTAAGTAAGTCAAAGCGTCGGTGCTTAGTGATCCGTCACGAGTTCAGAGTTAACAACAAGTTACTGAGCTCACCTGACACTGACATCTCAATATGGATTTAAGTATTGCCGTAAATTATGTGACGATATAAAAAGTTTCCAGTGACATAAAGTTATAATAAATAAAATAAAATACATTTATTTCGAGCAACCATAACTCATATCGCCTCTTTACTTCAATAACGTGATATGTCTGAGCATTTCAATATTCAAGATAACACATTATTAAAGTAAAGAGGCGATATGTAAAGTGCACATACTCAATATATGGGTATAATATAAATATATTTCCTTCTTTCTTTCTTTCAAATAACATACTTCAAGGTATTTTCAGTCCTATAATTATAATTATGTATATAGGACTGAATAGCCGTCATTTCAACTTTGCACCACGACCAGAAAAAAGTAACAGGATAGTTTCACCCTGAATGCCATCCTGAGCATTGATACGAAAAATCCTTTATCAGTACGAACAACAGCCATTCACAAAGCTCATAAGGAAACTACAAAGATCTGCACCACAAACAATCTACTAATAATGGTAATACTAATTAGCGCTAATCTTAAAAACGTAACAGCAATAAACACAATTAGCGACCGAGAGCATATTATCAATACATTCGATGGATCCACTTTACGGGCCATTGAGCCGCGCCATACAACCGTGCCGTACGGAGCCGATCTCGGCAATCCGCCGATAATTAGCGCAACGACATACTAAACCAGCGATCTCGATGCCGCGACGTGGACTATGATGGAAATAGAGTGTGCACTGTGATGATGTCGAGCTAAGCGCTGCTGTTCGTTTGTTAGTCTCTGGTGAGATCTGTTGTGTCTGCTTGTCTGTAAAGCCTGTTTTGTGCTAACAAGTCATTTAGTCAAGTGGCGGGTAATTTAGTAACTCAGATATGTCTGAACAACAAAAATGTTGTCGAGTAGTTTAGGAAATGATTTAGTCGAGTTTATCAGTTGTATTCTATTTTTTGGGTGGGAAGCGCCCCCCGCTATGCGTCACTGCTCACTAGATGATCGGCTAAACGAGTCGGAACCTGTCAAAATTAGTCGAGTTCATATACGTAGCTGCCGCAAACATGTTGTTTCGGTGGAGCGAAGAAACAACTTTAAAAGGAGACTCTAAATTTGTATGGGAAGTGGTCTATGAACCAATAGCAATACTGTAGTGGTATTTCTGTGGATACCTCGACTATATCCTTGTGCAAAGGGGCATCAAAATCTAACCCGGCAGTTTTGAGAAAATAATACTTTAGAAATCACATTTCTTGCTACATTTTATATTTTAGAAACGTTTTAACGGATATTTCTGACTTTATAAAACTTATTTAATGTGTTTTTGACCCCCCTGCTTCGTACGGTATTTTCAACTTGACAAAAAATCGAGTTTCTTTTTAATAAGTAATATTAAACGTAACTTACATAACACCTTCCGGATTAAACACTCTAATTGATGGTGAAAGCCGCATCAAAATCCATTGCGAAGTGTAGAAGAACAACGCGCTCACACACACAGACACGACAACCGACATTCATTTATAATATCTATAGACATGACTTGATCGACTGTCAACACTGTCCGCAAACAAATAGTTTGAGTTCCGTTTGGTCAGCTCTGTTGTGTTAAGCAGTAATAGCGTTGCATTGGCACGTTTTAGCTGTAATTGTGTCATTCACGAGTTTGTAAATAAATAAATCACTTACTAAACTACACAACTATGTGGAAGGCTCGCTCTCATATTGGTTTTAAATATAAATTCTGTCTAAGTTCTTTAATGTATTTTTCCATTGGTTCAGTATTAAGTCTCTGCAACAAGAGGCTCATTATAATTACTTCAAAGAGCCACTAATCGACGTACTCATTGTGTGCTCGGTCATCATTCACAGTCATTGTACCGTGTCAAGAGCAAATTCTAATTGTGGTCAGGTTGTGATTAAATAGTTCAGCGATTTATCCGCCATTTGAAATCTCTTTGAGATACAGTAATATATTTTTCTTACCATCATTAAAACTTGAAAAGAGTCAGAAGCGGTTTGGCAAAAGTGAGTTCTACAATACTATTCAAAGCGGCGGAAATTTCCTTTATGAAATCGGTAGGTACTTCTACCGGTGCCAGCGCAGCAATCATCCCGTAATAGGTACAATATGTGCCGCCGCTCGGTGGCGCTGTATTAAGGCTTTATTTACGTCGACGTGATCGTCCGCAAATAGAATGTGGAGCGAGCCGCGCGGCGCGGGCGGCGAGGCAGAGAGGCCGCACACAATTAGCAAGGGTCAGTGTGTGGCGCGGCTGTGGCGGTCACTTTGGTGCGTTTATCAGACAATTTTCGGAGAATTATTCTTATTGACGACGGTTTAATTCTCATGATTTGTTTTAAAACTAAAAACTGATGACTGGAAATAAGATGAACCCAAGCTAGTAAAGCTGCGTATCTCCGACGTTTCTTGAGGTACCATTGAACCTAGCTACTAAGAATCGTAACCAGGTTAAAATACATGATTGTTATTGATTTGCAAAGCGCCCGTCAGCAGAACTAAGCCGATCTTTCCAGGAGTTTTTCCGCAGTGAGCTATTCTAGTACAAAAATGATATTTGTGATCAAACAACCGCGTACACAAGTAATTAATGACATGATGTCTGAAGCTCTCCTCGTTCCGATCATTTAATATCTCGCTCCCCTCTACACGTGTCAAGAAAATAGGAACATAGTCTTGTCTCTGTCATACTCTTTATTAAATTTTCTCTATTTTGGGCGTCACGACACAAACAACAACAAATAAAACATTCTTCACTCAATTTTTTGACAATAACAATTCGATTAAGATTAGGAGCAGATATCAATATAAGTAATTATAATTTACGAGGAATAAAGGGGAGTGATGGGGCTTATTAGAAGAGCCTCTAAAAGTGAGGATACGACAATATTAAAATCATTAGGTATTTAAATATCAGCCAGAATGGCTAACTTATAAACGTAAGTGACGCTGCAATAAACAAGTGGTAGGAAGGATTGACACAAGCTTACCAAACGAATCTATGTATGTGTGTAGTCTTGAGAAGTGCATGTGTGGGTCACTTCAATCTCGGAACAATCATCTGAACCTATTGCAGGCCAGCTGGACGTAATTTTAGTAAACGAACCATGAAAGCTTATGAAACAGACTGGCTTACAAGAGATTAACGATAAAGATAAGACAATATCGCAAGATATGAATCAAACTATCCACACACGACGGACAATAAATAGCTTGCAACTTTGTCCACGTATCGCCATCTTTGCCAATGTGAAATATACTCTATTGACTGTAGTAAAAAGTGCATTGTGGAGTGTCTGGAGGATGACCTCGACACAGTTGTTAGGCGGGGTATGCAGGGTCGCAGCTGTGGCGTATCGATACGCGATAACTTTGCCGAGACCTAAACCAACACGCGGTGATCCATCTGACGTCGGAAGCATCTCACTCCACTGGCCAATGAATGGTTGCTCGAGAATACTACTCAAGTAATTCATGTACCTGAAATGAAAGATAAAGAGATTGCAGAAGTTTGTTTTTCCTTCTCGTACGAAAATTTCGATGGACTTGGGGGCTTTGAACTACCGGTATTTTGAGGGTTCTAGATAGCAAAGGCTACATGACAACGATTTAGTGAACCTATGTTAGTTGCTACTAAGGTGGATAGCTTCTACAATAATTGTAACTAAAATTTAAAGAGTTATTTTTTTTTTTTTTCATTCAGCTGTAAGGAATAGATATTCGGTCGAAGGAACCGAATTTAACTACAGGTCTGTAATGCTACTATTCTAGAGAAATGTGCATTTAAAATTTACTGCAAAATGAATTAGTTAATGAAATGCATGCTCTACAAAATGCAAGTGGAGTTGTATGCAAGTTGCAAGTCAACAACTTTATGAATATGAATCTCATAGCTCCTCATAATTGTATGCAAAATATATTCCGCGAACACACGCTGACGAACTGCATCGTGTATCACAGAGGTAAAGAAATAAACAACCAAATTCAATTCCAAAAGATGGAATATCTACATAACCATGATTAATCAATTCTTAATAGCTTGAGAAATAGAATGTCTAAGGGACACACCACGATAGGTAGTTAATAGCGTGAGAAAGAAAGACCACAGCTAACCATCAATATTCAATGACGAATGTCTCACAAGTAATATTTGAAACATCATTACTTATGTCATCTTCAACGATTGACAGAAACGAAGTTTTAAATTCGTTAGCGTTACATATGTTGTGTTGTGTGGCGCATGCGGGCCTATGTCAGAGTAAATACAAATGAGTAGGATATCCGGCCGCCCGCGCCCGCGCACGCTCCGCCGCTACCCTTTTGCTCGTAATAATTTGTACGTGTACATACCTACCTCCTTTAACAATTTCATAATCATTTTATTTTATTTGACGAAAATATATGATTCAGTAAAACCACGTTTTAATTAATCATATTTCGATCGTAATTATTAAAATAACTAAACAGATAACATGACGTATGTAAAACGTACGTAATGAAAAAAAAGTAGTCAGCTCCTGTTCTATGTAGAAAAAATTATTAAAAAAAACTTTGTATTAAAGATCCCTGATGATTAGACAGGGGAAAATTGTTTTGTATAGAGATTGACTATGCATTATTGACGATTGAATAAACTACGAGTACAAGCGACAGTCCTACGTGTTTAGGCTATTGTCGCTCGCTCGGGGCTCGAGCTGGCTTTCTTATTTGTTTTTTTCTATGCCTGTGTGCTCACGCCACTAATTGCAATGGAAATTCATGACGTCATCATTCGCCGATAGAATCTGTCCTCTCTTTGCTCATCCGACTTTATTCCCGGTGCTGCACAGAACGACGGATAATCTATTTACAACTAGAAGTTAGCGTAGGTCTTTCACTTTTCCAGGTGAGCAAGTGTACACAGTACAAACTTTAGAATGAAGTTTCAGTTGTTTAACTTTGTCATAGTATCTACAGTAGGTATGTGGCGCCGGTAACTGAGTTAGTGGAGGTGATCTGATCGCTAAGTGATATTAATCACTTAGACAGGCATCAGCCTGGCGACGACTGATGGACCGCGACTGTTCTACGTAGTGTTACCACAGAGCAGTGAACAGAAGATCACACAAAGGACTCACATAGGTACAGGAAAAACGATAAGTTTGCATGTAAAGTCGCATTGCACTATGTTTTTCTGTGTAATTCTTCCTATTACCTAAACAAGTAAGTTTAGTCAAACGAAAAACTAAAGGTAGAATGTAATCGGAATAAAGCCTTCTACCATAGAAGGCTAAAGGGTAACCGTTCCAATAAGATGTGTAAGGACACATCTTATTGGAACGGTTCGTTTCCTTCTGAAGTCGGCCTACTAAACCAAGCTGCGTAGTGGTGCTACACAAATCCTCCACGTCGACCTCAGCGTCACACCCACGACCTCTGATCTTCAATGTCACTGCTTAATGAAGCCGTGCAGTTATCAGTCGCCAGTAATCTATGATGAGTATTCGATCCGATAAACAGACCTGATTGATGTTCAGCAATCCATTCTTCAGTTAGTATGTATTACATTCGTAACTTAACAGTTGCTATTTGTGCTAGCAGTCAATCTGTCTAATGAGACTTGTTACAATATTCGGTCATTATTGATCCATCAATAATTCAAGACCTTATTCAAAAAGACATTGAGTATTATTATGATACTCAATGTCAGAAGCGGTAAGCATGATGATGATTGAGTAGTTCTTTGTACCCATTACAATGTTGTATGTAGTTTTATGTACCGCGCTATGTAATAACATAAAAATAAATAATTATAATGTACCCAAATCAAAACCCAAAAACAAATGCGGTGAGTAAATAATGATTGGATATGTCAGATTCCACAACGCGAGCGGTGCAGGGAACATGAAACAGTTTAATTTAAGCAAACACGATACACTATTTACATCACTCAAATTAATTAGCTACGATATTACTATTAGAACTAGTTCCAATTTAAACATTATAAATATTTGAATCGATTTAATCATGCATGCTGTTTGTTTAAATAACAGCAGAATAAATTTTGAGGCAAAATTAATGATTTTGTATTGTAGGTATTGCCAAAGAAACAATATCGTTTATTCAAATTCGTTATTGTTTCCAATTTCTTATAATCCAACTTCAATTGACTTCATCCACTACTGTGGGCATTTTTGTTTGTGCCAATCCCTGCGCTCCCGTGCCAGCTTCAGCCATTTTCTACCTGCGGTAGCAACAACGTCTTCTGCCGTTTCACAGCCGCGGAGGACTTGGCACCACTAAAAATTATATCCAAAAGTCTACAAACCGATATGCACTTTATCTTTAGCACATGAGTGCGCGCGAGTGCCTGACATGGCGAGACGCGGGGGAGGGTTGTGACGGGGGGGGGGGGAAAGACTTCACTCAAACCGCGCAAACTTAATTAAAATCCGTACAAATAGTTAGCACAAGCATCGTGTTGCCGCCAACAAGTGAGGCTAAATTCATAAGCGAAAGCGGGGAATTACATTTTTGAAAAGTGGCGGTGATAAATAGAATGTATATATACATCCATGAGTAGAAACAAGGTTTAGGGCTGACTGAAAATTATCAGTAGGTACCTATTAAAAAACCACCCTAACTGCAATCAACAGGATACTATCACACTACTAACTAATTACACTGGATACTAAATTAAATAACCAATTAACTATGCAATCGTATCGTATTTTGTTTATTTATTTATTTAATTCATAACTATAGTAACAACTACAAAGACAACAATAACAATATTCGCTATTGTTGATGAATAGCAAACCAAGTCCACGGCACTAAAACGTAATAACGGTATCAATAACGGTATCAATCTAGACTATAATGACTACGGTTTTAACGAGCTCATTTAAAGACGATTCACGTTTAAACGTCGGCAGTTACATCACCGGCCGTATTGTAACTCAACCTGTCGAATTAGATGAGAGTGGATGGATATTGCATTTATTTACAGCCAGTAAATCCTAATGGATTTGCTTGTAATCAAACTAATAACTCATTTAAAGTTTGATGGATTGGCTATTTCCCTCAGGTACTTATATAGTGTTACTAGGGCGATATTACACGGAACTGTGAGAAACACTTTGTTTACGAGACATTTTACACTTTATAATTTTATGAGCTATTTGTAGAAAACGGATCCTTTAAAGTTAGTGCGCACTTAATTACAATAATTACGTAACGGCGGTACCTTTCACGCAATTGACAACGTTGCCTATTACTATACACACAATAACGCAATCGACTACCTTCATTCTAATGATCACTACAAGATAAAGTGACATTTTATTTAGTGTCAGACTAACAATACGTCGTAGCAAGACCCGTGGTCCGCTCATAGCTCACGCCCGTTCACTGTTCAACTATGGTTTGGTAAGTTGCCGAAGCCACTTGACTGGCTCCTAAGATTTGCATAAGTTTTAATCAAAGAAGTCGCTGCGAGGAGTGAGGACGAGCCTCTCGACACACTCGCTGCCAACAGGACTCATCTTTTAATTCTACTCGGGACGGCGCGGCGCACCGAACGAGGGAGCAAAAAAGCATACTTAGTTGCAGAAAGTCCACTCTTATTAGACGCTTTCGTACACAGAGTTGTTTTACGGAAGGATGCTCTAAGGTAAAAAGTTATGAATAGTTTTCATCCGTATGATAAAGCCTTGCGCAGATAGTCTGGTCAAGAGTAAAAAATGGCTTTGAAAATTATTGCTGAGTTGTTTATTTTTGTGGATCAAATTCAACTCGAGTTCTCGAGCAAGTGTAGTCCCTTAATGACACAATATATCTGTTTAACTAACTTCAGTGGTTTACATTCTCCAGCAACTATTAGCCATATTCCGAGAGTTAGCCTTCTTCGAGTTATCTCACTGGGAGGTTGGCTTAATGACCGGGTCAGTAGTTGAAGTGCCCCGTTTACATGACTGTGCTGTGTGTAGACGCTACTTACATTACGTCGTCAAGTTACTCGTACGCCTGACCTGCGACTCCCGGCGCGTGCTCCAATTTACTTGACGACAGTTTAGCTCATGTCTATAATATTAAAGTAATTAAACTATCACAAGTTTATGGATTAAACTCTGAAAACTCTGATTAAAAACATGAAATACATATCTCTGTGTAATAAATAACTTCGAGCCAGTTTCATTTTCTTGTTTATGTTCATTTTATTACACAAAATGTCCAGTCACATCATTACCATTAACCGCCAATAAAAAAATACTAGTGAAATAATAACCAAGCGTTCATGACATATAATGTCTTTATATAAAGCTTTCATAATATCATCCACATAATGTATTGACACAGATATAAATGAAAGCAATATGTGTCATGTGATATTAACGACGTGATCAGGCATTCCAGCCGCAACTTGTGTTAGTGAATAGTGATCGAAGGCTTTGTTTAATGTAATGAGTACTGGCAGTTATTCCCGATACTCGTACATAACCGACTCATAATAAAAGTAATAATACTGTTCTATAAACCGACGATAAATATTCAATTCGAATCGTATTTTATGCACATTTCCATAGAACTATCTATGGAAATGTGCATAAAATACGATTCGAATCTGTGATTCGACTGACTAACTTTACTGACGATTCGTATTATTTTTATGGTTGTTTTTTCATATTAGCTTCTAATAAAATAATATAGCGAAGGCACAAACCTTCTTTTCATAGGAGAAAAGAACAAATGTGTATTTTTTCAGTGCATAGAAAACAGATTTTGTCACTTGAAAAGTCACATCAATATTATGTCAGGCGCCCAGTGCTAGTGCAACTGTCGCGACAGTCTTATTATGATGAAGTGTGAATGTGAATAAACAACACACTATGACGCTACCAATCGCTAGAGATGTTACGAGTATTACTGTAAATCCCAGAGGTCGGCTGATGGTTGTCGCCGGGGCACTCGACCGCTCGACGTTCGCTCATTGGCTGTAAAGCTCAGAGGTCGTCGGCTGATGGTTGACACCGGGGCACTCGACCGCTTGACGTTCGCTCATGGACTGTAAAGCTCAGAGGTCGTCGGCTGATGGTTGTCGCCGGGGCACTCGACCGCTCGACGTTCGCTCATGGACTGCCGTTGATCGCGTCACTGCTTTTTGTAGCAACAGTTGGATTGATTTATAGAACGATTACTGCAGGCTGTATATTGACGAAGCATTGCGTGCACTATTTGTTTATCATTGTTAAAAATCGAAATTGCGTATTCCAACATTCCTGCTACGCAAATTGAATAAGTTTTACCATTAGGTACCCAACTACGATCTTACAGATTGTGTCTTCACTAACGAGCTAATGGAATAGTTAGACTAATTTCCGAGTTAATCCATAAACATAAGCTTTTTATTCGATATTTGATCAAATCAATTTGCCTGTCTGATTACACTACTGTGATTAATAAACAAAACAAAAAGCTGCTAAACATTACGAAAAGGTACTTTATTACTATTAGGTTATTAAAAGATAGTCTCAGACGCGCTGTTGTGTCATGTCCCTTATGTCGCAGATGATAGGGGAATCTTCCGTAAGTCAAATTGAAGTTACCGGCATCATACAATCTGTACAAAATGTCGATGTCTATATAATCTGTACAAATTGTCGATGTCTATATAATCTGCACAAAACTTCGATGTCTATGTAATCTGTACAAAATGTCGATGTCTATAATTATAATCTGCACAGCATGTCGATGTCTATATAATCTGCACAGCATGTCGATGTCTATATAATCTGTACAAAATGTCGATGTCTATAATTATAATCTGCAAGCATGTCGATGTCTATATAATCTGTACAAAATGTCGATGTCTATAATTACAATCTGCAAGCATGTCGATGTCTATATAATCTGTACAAAATGTCGATATCTTTTTAATCTGCACAACATGTCGATGGCTATACTCATATAATCGCTTGTTATGTAAAACCGCCGGAGGAATGGCACAATTCTCCGACAGCTAAGGAGCTCTCGAGGGAAAAGTTTTTATTAAGCTTATTTGTCAAGGTGTATAAATAAAGAAAGCTTTGCTTAAAGAGGAGCTCAGCGGATTTTGTAAATTGTTATTAGCAATGTTTGTGAAAAAAGTCGAAACAAGGAATTGGTTGATTAAAAACATTAATTTATTAGGCTTAATCTATAAGCGGAATTAATTTATATTAAAGTCTCTTTTCATGTCTGTCTGTGTGACCACGTAATTTTTCTAAACTACGCGGGATTTTGATGTGATTTTCACCATCATTTAGAGAATTTATTCCGAAAGGTTTATAAATACAATAATACATTAATATTATACTTGCACATAATTAAGAAATGTTGATGTTTTGTCAAGTCATATGATCACACAAAGCAGGGGCGGGTTATTAGTGTAAATAAGCGGTTCTTAAAACATAGTCAGAAAAATTAGCTAGTTACATAGCTTGTACCGCACGAGTGGGTCCCGTAGCCGTGTGCACTGTACAGGTAGCTAGTTACATAGCTTGTACCGCACGAGTGGTTCCCGTAGCCGTGTGCACTGTACAGGTAGTTAGTTACATAGATTGTACCGCACGAGTGGTTCCCGTAGCCGTGTGCACTGTACAGGTAGCTAGTTACATAGCTTGTACCGCACGAGTAGTTCCCGTAGCCGTGTGTACTGTACAGGTAGCTAGTTACATAGCTTGTACCGCACGAGTGGGTCCCGTAGCCGTGTGCACTGTACAGGTAGTTAGTTACATAGATTGTACCGCACGAGTGGATCCCGTATATAGCCGTGTGCACTGTACAGATAGCTAGTTACATAGCTTGTACCGCACGAGTGGTTCTTGTAGCCGTGTGCACTGTACAGGTAATTAGTTACATAGATTGTACCGCACGAGTGGTTCCCGTAGCCGTGTGCACTGTACAGGTAGTTAGTTACATAGATGGTACCGCACGAGTGGGTCCCGTAACCGTGTGCACTGTACAGGTAGCTAGTTACATAGCTTGTACCGCACGAGTGGGTCCCGTAGCCGTGTGCACTGTACAGGTAGCTAGTTACATAGCTTGTACCGCACGAGTGGTTCTTGTAGCCGTGTGCACTGTACAGGTAGTTAGTTACATACATTGTACCGCACGAGTGGTTCCCGTAGCCGTGTGCACTGTACAGGTAGTTAGTTACATAGATTGTACCGCACGAGTGGGTCCCGTAACCGTGTGCACTGTACAGGTAGCTAGTTACATAGCTTGTACCGCACGAGTGGGTCCCGTAGCCGTGTGCACTGTACAGGTAGTTAGTTACATAGATTGTACCGCACGAGTGGGTCCCGTAGCCGTGTGCACTGTACAGGTAGCTAGTTACATAGCTTGTACCGCACGAGTGGTTCCCGTAGCCGTGTGTACTGTACAGGTAGCTAGTTACATAGCTTGTACCGCATGAGTGGTTCCCGCAGCCGTGTGTACTGTACAGGTAGCTAGTTACATAGCTTGTACCGCACGAGTGGTTCCCGTAGCCGTGTGTACTGTACAGGTAGCTAGTTACATAGCTTGTACCGCACGAGTGGTTCCCGTAGCCGTGTGTACTGTACAGGTAGCTAGTTACATAGCTTGTACCGCACGAGTGGTTCCCGCAGCCGTGTGTACTGTACAGGTAGCTAGTTACACAGCTTGTACCGCACGAGTGGGTCCCGTAACCGTGTGAATGTAAACTATGTAAAGTAATGTACTTTAATTTACACTTGTTTGTAACAAACAAGTGTAAATTAAAGTACATTCGGGTACAACAAGAACAGTTCCTGTTGTACTCTAATTCGCGCCGCACGATTCATTCGCGTGATATCCTCAGTTGTTTGTGTTCGTTATGCTCCTTCCGATTTATTCGCCTTATAGCTTTAATTAGATTTTAATCTAGATAATTTTACATTACGAGTAAGTGCGCAGTGAGCCGATTCGCGGTAATGTGGATACACTCGTATCTCCCTCTATGTGAAGTCGTGTTGTGTTTCGTTCTTTACGACTTTTATTTCACATGCTTCAGAGAATGAGGTTACATGTTTGTTTTGTGCACAGTAGATCCTGGAATTGTGTCACTTGTGGTACTCACATAATTATGTTCTGGTGACCAGTTCAAGTCTATGGAATGGTTTAGCTCTCTTAAACATGGCCACGGCACATTTTCTAAAAGAAGCATACTGTAATTATACGAAAATAAAATTAAAATCTATTTAAAAACCCCAAAAAACTTAACTTCTAAAAAAAAACGAATTTCTCTAGCTTGAACTGTTGTGTGGCACTTTTTTCTTACATAAGGGTAATCTAGATTGTTAGATCAGATAACGAATACGTTCGTAGTGCCGGCGAAAGGTTGCAGAAAGGCATATACGGTCAAAAATATCTGCGTTTATGATATGTATCTATGTACCTACAAGTAGCTCTCGTATTGATACTTAGCGCGCGCTGCGACGCACGCTCCTTGTCAAGCAGTAATAAACCAGCTCCCAGCTAACGAGGTTGTTTTACTATCTCCATACACTTCACTGGCGACGAAGTCGGTCTACCCACGCGCAAAAAAAAAAATGACCACTTATTTAAGAACTTTATCCGTGTTCGATCATAAAATAAGTGAATGGTTAATTTACAAAGGCAAATTGACTCAGTTTTTAAAAATCAACAGTGTAAAAGATGAAACGAAAAGTGGAATACTACTGACTCATCTTACGGAGGAGACCTACCGTCTAGTACTCAACTTAGCGTTTCCGAAGGAATTAGAAACGCTAACATACAGCGAGCTTGTGGAATTACTCGATGGTCATTTTAAGCCAAAGAAGTGCTCATTTGTCGACAAGGCAAAATTCTTTGGTGCTACCAGGAAGTCAGGCGAAACAATGGGGGAATGGGCGGCACGAATAAGAGGTCACACACAACACAAGGTAATTGCACATCAGTACTGCCGTATTTTCAATGTAAGTCAGACCTGCAATTTGAAAACGGTTGTTTATTTAGAGGGCATAGAATTGTGATTCCACAGTCGCTTAGAGAGATGATGTTACGTGAACTGCACGATACGCATCTAGGTATTATTAAAACAAAGAGTAATGCCAGAGGGAGGATGTGGTGGCCAGGAATCGATGCCGACATCGAGCTTTGGATCGGCGGGTGCGCGACGTGCGTCAGCGTGCGCGCCGCGCCCCCGCGCGCCCCTCCCGCGCCCTGGCCCTCTGCCGGCGCGCCCTGGCAGCGCCTCCACATAGATTATATTATGACAGTAGGCCAAAGGGTATATCTCGTTGTGGTTGATTCGTTCAGTAAATGGTTGGAATGCTTGCACATGCATAACGGACTTTCTTCAAAAGCGCTGATTACGAAATTAAAGGCAATTTTTTCAACCTTCGGTATTCCAAATGTTATAATATCGGATAACGATGCTAAAATTAACTCATTAGAGTTTAAAACTTTCTGTAGTAGTAATGGTATCAAATATATGACGACGCCTATTTATCACCCGCCAAGCAACGGTCAAGCCGAAAACTCGGTCCGAACATGTAAAAAGATGCTAAAGTGTGTTATAATTAGGGATAACCTTCCATTGTGTCAAATTAACGAACAGCTACTGGGCTATTTGTTTAATTACAGAAACACTGTGCATTGTACCACCGGAGAAACGCCCGCCAAGTTAATGTTTGGACGGAGCCTACGATCTCGGTTAGATTTAATAATGCCTCCGGACGACTCAAACAAACTCGCGCCGAATTCAGACATAGGAAAACGTCAATTTAATGTTAGTGATGTTGTTTGTGTACGATGGTACAGTGCACGGAAGGAGTCATGGCAGTTGGGAACTGTAACGCAGAAAATAGGCATTCGTATGTACAAAATAAAAATCCACGATCTTAATATCGAGTGTATAAGACACGTAGATCAGATTTTTAAGTATAGAGGTAGCAATGACAGATTATTATCAGACTGGGGGACAGACGAATCTCAACAAGCTCAACCGTCGTCGGATTCTACGAGTTCAGCAACCCTGAATGAGTCAGATGAACCTGTAATGGAAAACCCACACGGTCAGACCGCGGCAGATGTGCCGGCGGCGGTTGGAAATGTTGAGTCGCAAGTTCCTATTGTTATTGAAGAAATGGATGATGACAATTGGGCGGATTGTCGGGCCGAAGAGTGTGAGAGAGGGATAGATGCGGAGACATCCACCGGGGTCAGTCCGTCAGCGCAGCCTGGTCTGGCAGGGCCTGCGAGCGAGCAGGCAGGCAATACCGCCTCCGCCGCCTTGAGCCCGATCCACGAACCCGCGGTTCCGTCACCCACACTCACACGCCAAAGGTCGAAGCGTGTTAGAAAAATAATAGACTATAAGAAATATTTTTAAGTTTCATTGTTTACACATTAGTTACCTAATTTAAATTAAAATTATATATTGTTTGTCGACAGGTTCAAAAACTAATTGGGGAGGAATGATATGTATCTATGTACCTACAAGTAGCTCTCGTATTGATACTTAGCGCGCGCTGCGACGCACGCTCCTTGTCAAGCAGTAATAAACCAGCTCCCAGCTAACGAGGTTGTTTTACTATCTCCATACACTTCAGTTTAGCATATTTAGTTTATAAGCTCTGTGGTTCGGGTATATTTAAACACATAATATAACTAGAATTCATCAATGAATATTTGTATTCTTTGCCTAGATAAACAGCCGACACGTGGTCAGTGCAGTGGTGGCTGGTGGCAGTACCTGAGTTGATCGGCAGGGAGATAGGAACTAGGACTTATTCTTAAAGTATGTAGTTGTTCACACATTCTAAGTCAGAAGAAGTTAGCAATAACAATTTATTAACACTCTGCCAAACACTGTATTTTTTTACTGATTATAAAAAGGTAAGCTAAGGTAAATCATAAGGTCCATTTTCTTTGGTTGATAGGGCTCGTTTACGGGGTGCGCCGTGCGGGAGATTCCTGTAAAACATGTACGGGCCCGTATTCGGGGAACCGTTTTCATTAGTCAACAGGGAGGTAAGTACAGAAAACCTCCACCGCACGTTTGGCAATTGCTTTGAAGGCTCATTTTCATTGGACGTACCGGACCGATGAATTTAATTGGTCCCTCCGCCCGCTACGGGGATTCCCCGTAGACAGTGTACCGACCGCGTCATTGACTTATGACTTTTATTAGTCACTACCTCGCCTACGGGGAGTCTCCAGCATAATCAGCCTATAATGTTCCCACTGCTGAGACACAGGCCTCCTCTCTGTGAGAGGAAGTGAGCCATAATCCGCCACACAGGCCCAGTGCGGGTTGACGGATGTCACGTCTTCGATTTTTTGGTTCTAGGACATGCCGGTTTCCTCACGATGTTTTTGTTTTCAGTTGTGATGAAATAATTTGCACAAAGTAAAGTGCCTGCTCGGGTTTGAACCAACGACCTACAACACGTTGTCGCGGCCGTTACCATTGGGTCGCCGCTGCTCTGCGGGGAGTCCCCGTATGCTGTATATCGACCAAGTTATCGACAAATGAAAATGAGCAATGGATGTTTTACGTTTTTTCGGCACGAACCGTTCGTTAATCCGGCGAAGCGTTACACAAAAGATCGGCTGCACCCGTCGTGCGTCGGTTGTGATAAACGGTACTTCTTTTGTAATGAAATATTTTATGATCATAACATTTATTATCGATTTTAGGTTGCGGTTTTGCCGTAACAAGATTATTTTTAAGGGGAAATTCTCTGAAAAATGAAATAAGCAAAATTGCTTTTTCTTTATTTTAAGGTAAGTCTATCACGGGATAAGCAGCAGGGAGAAAGACCCCCGGGTGAGATTAAGTTAAGCCCATCACGGGACAAGCAGCAGGGAGAATGTCCCCGCGGTGAGATTAAATTAAGTATATCACGGGACAAGCAGCAGGGAGAATGTACCCCGGCTGAGACTAAGTTAAGTCCATCACGGGACAAGCAGCAGGGAGAATGTCCCCGCGGTGAGATTAAGTTAAGTCCATCACCGGACAAACAGCAGGGAAAATGTCCCCGGGTGAGATTTACAATCATTTTTTGAAGTAAAAACTTCTTTAGCGGCGTTGTACACTTGTTTGTAATGGCTAAAAAATGTTAAACTCGCGTCAGGACACGTGACCTGATCGAAAATTTGTTAGACGGATGGCCGTAGCCGGTACCCCACGTGTTTTGTTTATAAGACGATTCACAAAATACACACGTAATTGTTCAAGTTTTCAATTCTGTCGGCACTCCCGGAGTGCAAATTTTTTTTTATTATAAATAACTCTTTCTTAGGGCTGTTTTACCAAAGTCGGATATCTTCTATCCGTGAAATAAAATTGACGTCTGACCGTTTTTGCATGGAAAAACCTTGGGATTAATATGTATCTACTATTTGATTATTTTATCTTCTCATGTTCAATGTTGTTATGGTTCCGGTGCAATGTATCCGAGATTGTATCATACATCTATAGATACTTACAACAACTTTCGCGAATTTCAGTGTAACGTAGAAAGAGTTGTGGACTCGCTGCTGATGTGTTCGTTAGTTTGTATTCAGTAGTTCACAAACAGACAAAACGAGTACTGACACATTTTCTTCGTCTTTTCGGAGAGCTTTGAACAAAACTAAGAACTGTTCTAGCGTTTGATGCTAATTTATCTAATGGCCCAATAGGCAAGCTGGTTTGTGTCCGTCTATAGTCACGTGAGCGCTGAGCAGGCGACGTTACTGACTGTAGCATTGATCTGGGTCATTAGTATTTAGCTGTAGGCGTATAATAATCAAATGTACATTAGGCGAGATCATTACCATTAAAACACTAAAAATGAGTAATAACACTTCGTCAAGTAGAAATAAAGAAGTTATGTAACTTGAAACGAGCTACAATCACAAATGATTCCATATCGACTTGCAGATTATACAAAAAAATGCTAAAATATGTGATTTATTCCGTCTCCCACGCACTCCTAGTCAAATGTGTCAAATACACGAATGTTATGTTCAACCGCCCCTTCTAATATTAGACCAGCCGGTCGATTCTGTAAAAATCTCACCGTTAAAACTTAGGTGAAGTGAGTTTGTATTTGCTAGGAATTAACACTATTGACAGCTCACTCCACGCTCACTTCACCTAAGTTTTCACGGTGAGATTTTTACAGAATAGCACCGCTGCTATGAGAAAGTGCCAGAAGTGAAGATAGGTATACAGAGATGCTAAGTTAATCATTGGTCTCTACTGTAGGTACTGGCACAGTATAATAAGCAGTATTATGTCTCGGCAGTGTCTTTGAAATAATTACCTACACCCACTCGGTAGATAAACACGCACTAGGGTTGCCTACTATCTCTTTGGTTGTACCTAAGAATCAAGGTAATGTTAATTACCTATCGAAATAAATTTGCTTATCGTCACTGGAAATTCTATGTAATTAAAGTAGACAAAAATTGCATTTTACACCAAATCATTAGGATGAATATGAGATGCATAGTTTAGATTTCACGAGCGTGTTTTGATCGCGGGACGCACGATATTGACTTTTATAACAGACAGAAATATACGCGGGCGAAGCCGCGACCAGAAACTAGTATACTTAGGTATATTTTTTTCTTCACTCGGGCATCGATCCTATAGGAAAAGAGAGTTACCTACTAATATAATACGTACCTGTCAAGAAAGTTATGCTCGCTACGCTTCAATAAATATACAAATACCTACACAACACAGACATAAATAAAAATAATGTTATTTTTATAGGCTTATCTTTTAGACTAAGTTCGTAATTTATAAAATTATATTTTTAGTTTCAATATTGATGAATTCAAACATCATACACTGAACAATACAGTCGATAACTTCATGCCATAATATTTCTCGTAAATAAATGTGCGGGAGCGTGTGCACCGTCCGCGTCCGTACGTATCTGTGGCGCACTCGAGACTTGACTACTGACGACACCACAATTTCGAAGCGCGTCGTTTCGGCCGTTTTATAAGAAGATGTAATACTGCTTACTTTATTATACTGTGGTACTGGCGAGAATATCAAGTTAAGTTGAGTCAAGGACGTTCGGAGCGCGTGCGGCCAATTTGCGGCGAGAGGGAATCCCCAGACTATTGCTACTGACGAGTAATACCGAAGGACCACTTCTTACAATGTATCACAATTCACATTCAATTTATTCCATTCCCCAGTAAAAGAAAAAGAAACACATTTGAAAATGATAGAAACGTCACATAAATAAGTTGAAAAAAATATTCGACATTATTTTAGCGCGCGGCCACAATTGGGACGCACACCGCAACTAATCTTGTCATTTCAATACATTTCACAAAACAATTTTTCGCAAATGTTTACTAACAGCCTTACCTTTCAACGTCATTCGAGCGCGAAAAGATCTTCGTTCTAGTGTCCTACTTGTGTCCTGACCTTGTAAGAAAACAGTACCTAAGTACGGAATAGTGTTAAGAGAATGTGTGTGTGTATTCTGTAACCAAACCTTAAATCTTTTACTGAATTTACACGTAGTGGTGATATGTATCTATGTACCTACAAGTAGCTCTCGTATTGATACTTAGCGCGCGCTGCGACGCACGCTCCTTGTCAAGCAGTAATAAACCAGCTCCTAGCTAACGAGGTTGTTTTACTATCTCCATACACTTCAAGTGGGCCTTCTATAACTCTCTGTGTAGTGACATAATCATATTGGAAGCAGTCTGGGAAAATTACAGCCGTCACGTGTCGCTTGTATCACGGTTTACCGTGCTTGTGTGTAACAGATACAGTAGTGATACTGAACACTGAAGGCGCTGACATGGAGGCGACTGTACCTACTGATAGCACGAGACTTAGCCGAGTGTCTCGGTAGGTGCTGATGACGATATGTATAGTTTGCTGTAGAGATTATATTATTTAAGTTCGAGGAAAAACTTTCAGTTACCAAATGCTTCCTGAAGGTAATTTATTTACGACAGCTGAAATAGGTAGGTAGTATAGGTACGCCACAACACTGCACTGTGCCGAGTTGCCGACCACAAACACAATACCAAAAAACTAATACTGGCTAGTATTCCCTGCAATATTCACATAGAGAAAACCGTACAACAATACCTTAACCCTGCAATATTCAAATAAGAGTAAACCATAGACATCTAAAAAACGGTGCATGGTAAATGCACGCAGTGTTTGATGATTTAAGATTTATAATCGGTTGTGTAGTACGTTCTGATTTATGAATTGCAAGTCTGTGCGCGACTTTGTATAGAATCTATTGCTTTTACTGAACTACATGTGTACCTAGTAGCGGTTCAGTGGTGGGGCTAAACTAGCGACATCGGGTTCTGATACATTTTCAACTACCGGACATTTTTATATTCACAATAGGTTTTACCCTACTGTAAATAAACAACACATCCCCCTTGTTTCTGATCTGCGGCACAACATAACGAAGGGCTCAATCGAGATTGTGTCGAAACAATATCATCGCGGCAGGTAGTAATAAGCCGCGCGTCGTAAAAGCGCGCGTTCATACGAACACATCACCGCGTTATCGCGCCGCGGCAGTAAAGAGACGCGTGACGCGCGCGTTTATGAGCGGCAGGCGACGCGCGATTTGCAACAATAAATATTTTGATTATATGGAATTAAATATCGGTGTGGGAGGCGTGCGATAAACTGTGAAATGTCACGCTTATCTGCACGGGGCGAATCTTGCAACAAAAGAAGCTCTTATAACAATAGTTGGGGAATAATGCGGCTCTTTCTAATTTCTAACTTATGCTTACCCAATTTGGTACGAGTGTGGGTGTAATATTTGTCGTTACAATCATAACTCCGATAATTGTTTAGTGCTACGGTACTGTAGGTAACTACAGTGAGCAGCATGAAATATATTACTATGGCCAGCTACCGAGGAGTTAGCGGCTTCCGAAAGAGTTGGTCTTAAAATGAACATGGAGAAAACTAAGGCCATGTCAAATGCTCATGTAACAACCACTTTCATGAAAATCGGAGACGCTACACTCGAAAGTTGTAGACAACCGTCTACAACTTTATGGTTATGTTAACGTACAAACGGTTCAGTTGGGTAGGTCCAACTTCGAGAAAGAGTTTAATCGTGGAACCCGACTCGGCTGGGCTGCGTTCGGGAAGCTACGCAACATCTTCTCGTCCCACATACCACAGAGTGTCTAGATAACAGTATTTGAACAATGCGTGTTGCCAGTGGTAAGTGGTCGCTCACAATACGCCTCATAGGCAGGCTGAAAGTCACCCAAAGGGCAATGTTTCCCTACATGATCGAATCAAAAATGAAAGAGATCCGTGGGAGAATCAAAGTGACCGGTAACTAACATCCCGAAGAATTATCAAACTTAAGTGGCAATAGGCAGAGCACATAGCCCGCAGAACAGATGGCCGATGGTGCCGAAAGGTTCTGGAGTGCTGCAAGAATCAGCTGGATGCGGGAAGTACAGAACCGGACAAAGTGGGCGTGCTTGGGGAACCTATAACCAACAGTGGACGTCTGTCGGCTGAAATGAAGGTGATGATGGACAGCTTGGTTACATAATAGATGAATCATGAAATCAGATATATTATAGCCGAGCTGTGAACAGTTCGTCAATAATATCTGATTTACTACTTACTTTTGGTTACTATGAATAGTAAAATACTTATGCTCGTGATTTTTCGTAAGAGTATTCTATTCTATTCTATTCTATGCTCGTGATTGCACACCTCATCCTAAAACTTTGGGTAGAACAGGCGTGATGCTGGCTTTACAGTTCCATTCGTCTTTGGTCGATTTTCCTTAACAGAGTTCTTAAACACCACCAATCATTTGCAGCTTCCTTTTTTCTATACAAACGAAAATACGATTACAGAAACCCTCTGAAACTCCTTTATCTCGTGTAACAGACGCGAGCCCGGTCGGTACTCACGGCACTCTATGATTTATGCGGACTCGCTTGTTCGCGAGAGTTATCGCTTTCCATACGTCTCGCTGGCAGCACAGTTAAATGTCTAGCCTTGCAAACACGCCGACCGAACTCAGAGCTTGAATACTGATCACACATATATGAAAAACCTAACGGCATGAGATCCACTAATCTCCAAGTAACTTATAATATACAATATAATGTCTGCTTGTGCTGCTTTAGCAACCGAATCGTTCATTCAGGACATTGATTAAAGTCCCCTACTGCTTCCACAAGTATCTCATAAAACACTCCGAGTGTCAGCATGTGGCGTCCAATGAGGTGTTCGGAAACTAGCGTGACGTCACGAGTAGACGAGCGAGCGCCGCGTTAACGAACACCCTTTATAACCTGTTGATACGATCAAATTGACCGAATTCATTGCGAAGCCGATTACGCGCACAAAGAGTAGCAACACGCTCTGTAACATTAATACGATTAATTGAATCGCGGGATTAATCGCAGAGAGTATCGCCTGCAATGCTTTTAGTATATTTGTGACTTTTGCGCTTATCAGCCGTTAATGCTCAGCTATTTAAATGAGAATAGTACGATTGATGGTAGTATTTATAATGCGGGGAGCATTAACTTAAGAAGTATTTAAAAAGAATACTAGAGGTCATGGGAGTTATGAAAGTTATCGAATGCCATTTTATTTGAGCTGCATACAGTGCTGAGATTAAAACTTTCGGAGATATCATCATAGATGCGATTAGTTAAATTACTATTTTGATACAATAATCAATATAATCAATATTATTATAATTAATATTAGCAACTAAACCTGAACATCACACTACGGCCCACGGTAGGTATCTCTATTCCTATGTCTGTGTGCTCGGAGCCCTTGTTCCCAGCACACTGTCTCCGTGCCGCACATAAGCGAAGCGTGCATGAAAAGATAAATGACTATAAATGAACCTAATGAACTACGTAATGATCAGAAGCATGCTCCCTCCCCCCCTCCTTTCATTCCATGTCCCCCTGTCACCCGCCCCGCGAACACTCTGCCCCATTAAGCTGAACATGATGAAAATAGAATCATGTCTCCTACTAAGTTAATAGAGCAAACATATCAAATTATCATAAAAATGTTTCTGTTTCTCTGTGATGTCACGCGTGACTGAACATCGAAGTATTAACGTATTGGTAGTAGCTACTTGAAATTCTGGTTCTAAAGATATTCAAGATCCTAAAGTACCTACATATATTCCAAAGAATCATATGCGTCCTTAAAACCTTATATTATGATTCCTTCCATAGTCTTCAAGGTTCATAATTTGAATACTTGAATGTTTTTGTTTGAGTGATCGTATATTAATGGTCTAAATTCGTTCAGTAATTAACTAGTTCATTAACACAGTGAGGTATAATCGTCTAACTAAATCCTTTCAATACGGTTACCTATAGGAAGGCTTACATCTGCTGATACGATAATTTTAATTTTACCTAACTCGTCCGAAAAGTTTAAAGGTTCATCTCATAAATAATAAATTCGTATACTTCCGAATCTACAATCTACAACTTAGTCGTGGAATGAAACGTAACCTGTACCCATGTTATATTATAGTTGAGAGGATAATGATCTTGAAACGCGTCAAGGGGGCTACTTCCCATTTGGTAAACTTCCCATTTCGTAAACCTCAAACTGTACCTACTAAAAAGTTGCGTTTGGTAAACATTTCGTTACTTCATACATTTAATCCCATTTGGTAAACTTTGTTAGTATTGTTATTTTTGTACGGTACAGTCAGTGTCAAATTAGTATTAAATTAGTGTTGAGACCGCTCGCGCTCCTCTCAACATCGCCGCGCGCTGGCGGCAGTGAACGAGGGTTGCGGGGACAGCGGGGAGTCAGCCGGCCGACGGCCGAGCGCGGGCCCCCGCGCCACAACGCCACGACAGTCAGCTGTTGCTCTCCTTCGTGCACGGCTGCGCTCACGCATCTTAATATCATTGTCTTATTTACATATTTAACCGACGACCGTTGTAATTTCACTTCTTTTTAAATACTTCATTATACTTGTTATACAGTCCACTATATTCTCATTTTGCTCCACCACGACCTATCGTCGCGTTCAATTAGAGATGTATATATTTTTAAATGCTTCAGTCTTGAGATAGTATCTCGACCATCAAAAAGAATGGCTGATCAAGAAGAAGTAAAAAAAACGTATTAAAGTCTGTAAAAATACCACGATGCTACTAAAAATACCACGTGCTTTTCCCGCAAAAGAAGCACCGAGCGGGTTCTCAGGTAGGGATTTATTGTCCTTACCATCGTTGTGTGAATGAGATAGACATAAGTAAGTATACGTAAATTATATCTATTACCGGGTTTAACTTATCAGTTCACTCGTTTTATGCATAGTGCAAGGTCGTTGCAATGTCGGGTGAGGGATCTTCTAGTGGTGCAGTGAATTTAAAAATTATTAATAGTACACGAGGCGGTGAAATTTTATTACGCGCTGGGCATCAATATTATAAACAGAAAAATAATAAGGACTCAAGTTGGTGGCGCTGTGTTAATAGAAAAGATGGATGTTCAGCAAGTGTAACTTTGAATTCAAATCGAAGCCATGTATTAAGAGAAAATGCTCACTGCAGTTCTTGTATTCCGAATTTTGAAAAAAATGAAGTGAAAGTAGCCATCGAAAAATGTAAACAAACTATATGTGAAGATCTGAAGCCGATTCCAGCTACATACAGGAAATGTACTAAAAAGCTGAAAGATAATGGTTATGAAATTATTAAAGAATTACCAAATTTTGACAAAGTTAAAAGCAGTTTGTATAGACACAGAAATAGACAACTAGGAATCACAAAATCTCAGCACTCTAACTCTACAGAAATCGTGATTCCTGACCGTTTTAAAGACAATTTATTGTTTGATGAGATTGACGGTGAAAATAGAATGATTGTGTTTGGTTCAAAGAGTGCAATTGCACATTTAAATGACGTCCGTCACTACTTTGCGGACGGAACGTTCAAATGTTGTGCAAAGCCGTTTCTTCAACTATACGTTGTACACGGAGACATAGGAAGTACAGAAACTGGGACAAATATTGTACCATTTTTTTATGCAGTGTTGACAAACAAAGAAGAAACTACATATGAAAGACTGTTTTACAAACTAAAATTTCATTTACCAGAGTGGACAGCCGATATTATTACCTTGGATTTCGAAAAAGCTCCAATAAATGCAATTAAAAAGACATTTCCAAACATAATTGTTAAGGGGTGTTTTGTTCACTTTGGCAGAGCGCTATTAAGAAAGGCAAAATCTCTTGGCTTATTACAACATGAAGAATCTCACTATCACGTCAAACTATGTATGGCTCTGGCACATTTACCAAAAGAAGACATAAACGATGGATGGCTATACGTTATGAGTCAAAGGTAAATTAATTTTGCAGTATTGAAATGAACGCGTTTAGTTCTGGATATTTCTTCTACCGCCATTTTCTACAGCCATTTTTATGCGTTAGAAACTAGGTAATATATGGTTTTTCGTATCATAATCTTCAACGAATTAATTCTGTTACAGTTTTGAAGAAAAAGCTATAACTGAATTCAATGATTACTTTGTGGATCAGTGGTTGGAAAATGAAGATATGATGAATATTTGGTGCTGCTACGCACAAAGACACCGCACTACAAACCTCATGGAATCTTGGAATTGGAGTTTCAATAGTGAAATTGGAAAAAGGCCATCAATTCTTTTATTTTTCGAAACGATATCAGGCAATATTAAACATTATGAAAATCTTCTGAAAAGGTACATATTTTTGTTTCAATGACCTGTATTTTTAGGCGACACATATGATAAAAATTATACATTATTACTTTAATTAATCATAACAATTTTTTACAGCTTTTATAATAATGGAGAAAGTATATCAAAACGAAGAAAAAAATCTATCCAAAATGATATACGAATTAACAATATTCTCGGCGATTACAAAAGTGGAAAAATATCATTGGAAAATTGTTTGAACGAATTATCAAGAATTGCTTGTATCACTTTATAATTTATTTATTGATTTTTAACTTTGTAGTGTAGGTAGTAAATTTTTTATGTTAATATTCCAAATCTGTGATTATATTTTATAGTTGATTTTGTGTGTAATTTTTAATGTTAATGTACCAAATCTGTGATTATTATTTGTTTTTATATTTAAAAGTTGATTTTGCATGTATTTTTTATGTTATTGTACCAAATCTGTGATTATTATTGTTTTTATATTTTATAGTTGATTTAGTATGTATTTTTTTACGTTAACGTACCAAATCAGTGACTGTTTATTTTTATATTTTATAAGTAGTTGATTTCGTATGTATTTTTTTATGTTAATGTACATTAACATAAAAAGATAGTACCAAATCTGTGATTATTGTTTTTTTATATAAGTTGATTTCGCATCTAGATTGACTTATGTTATTAAAAAAATAAAACTTGTCATCGAAATAGTCAAATCGAACTGTGATTTTTCTTAAATTTTTTGAAAGTTATTTGTACACCCCACTTTTTATTTCTGTTTTTAAATATCAATATGTGTAAATGGCATACGTACACATAATCCGACTATTGTACCTGTGATTAAAAATATTTAACAAAATAAATGACAATGTTATCATTAGTTTCGTTTTTCTTTTTTTACTTGACTGTACCCATTTCATCTGAAAGTTTACCAAATGGGATATAACACAAAAAAATATTGAAATGTTTTCGAAATGGGACTAAATGTATGAAATGTATAATGTTTACCAAACGCAACTTTTTAGTAGGTACAGTTTGAGGTTTACGAAATGGGAAGTTTACCAAATGGGAAGTAGCCCCCTTGACGCGTTTCAAGATCATTATCCTCTCAACTATAATATAACATGGGTACAGGTTACGTTTCATTCCACGACTAAGTATGAAAGTAGCAAGTTTTTATCAACTCGTAATAACACAACTTTGTGATAAACTTATGATGAGACCTTATAAATACCTACCTACTATACATTATTAAATGAATATGCTCCTGAATTCGCTGAAAGCAGGTCGTTATATGAAAGTTCGCTTATGCGCCGCGGTGGTATTCCGTCTCATGGGACCGAGTCAATTGAACAATTTCGAACACCGACTGAGTACTTACTGAATATTTACTTACAGACAGACTCTGGCCCACCTCGCTATCGAACCAATAGCCTGACACTCAGCAGCCACTCCTCCAACCACAGCGGTACAAGTACACAACCACATCAATGATGTATTTGCTAAATTCTTCATGTAATTCTGTTATAATACAATTATGTATGTTATGTTCATGCTTTGCATTCGTCTGTATTCTGATATCATCATCTGCCTCATCTGCCTGCCTTTTCCCAACCATGTTGGGGTCGGCTTCCAGTCTAACCGGTTGCAGCTGAATAGAAAGAAAGAAAGAAAGAAAATACATTTATTTAGCACAGACTAAGAGACACACAATACACCAGATAGATAATAGTCGTATATCAGGTAAAAAATAAAAAGTGCAAAGTCCGATGTAAGAAATTAGCAGGAAAGTGTGCAGGCAACATTTGGTACGTTGACAAGCGAACATGGTTCAGCGATGCATAAGTGGGAAGGTATAACATTTATTTTAATTGTTCGTCTTGCATTTTACAGGTCTCGCATCTGCGAATGGGACGCAGCAGTGCCGCGGATGACGCAACCATAACCACCGGGCCGAGGATACAGAGGACACCAGCCAGCTAACCAACCCGAGCGCGAGCATGAGTCAGAGCAATTCCCAGCAATGAAACTGTATAGTATCTGTGCAACATTCACCGACCGAAACACTAACACATACTCAAGTGGATAGGTACATACATCATATAATTGAGACATTTAGTGTGACCATATCTAGCTTCCTTTGCGCTTCTATGAAGTACTGCCGTAAGCGTCGTCTAAAAGCGTCTATGGTGTTAATTTGTCTAATCGGTGGTGGTAGGTTATTCCATATTTTCGAAGCCGCGTAACGGAAGCTACCTCTAAAAGCGGCTGTTCTATGCGACCGGGTCGAGAGTTGTTGCGAGCATTGCCTTCTCTCACATTCACGTCTACTGCCTATCCAACTCAACCTGTCGTACAGGTAGTCCGGCTTCTGGTATTTAATTACACTAAACAGAAAGCACGCCAAGTGTAGTTTGTGCCTCGATTTCATTTTCAATATGAAGTGTTTGTTTAAAAATGGAGTCACATGACTTCTGGGAGGAATTTTATAACAAAATCGAGCACAAGCGTTTTATGATCCTTTGAATGAGCCGATCTGTGCGAGCTAATAGGAATACCAGTATTTTACATGGAGCGACTGCTTAGCTGACCTCCACAGCCCAGTTGCTGGGTATACCCAGCAACTACCCGAGTCGAGTTGTACCCCATTTTATTGGAGGTGCGGTATACCGCACCTCCAATAAAATGGGGTACAACTCGACTCGGGTCATTTAAGTACAGCAATTTTCAGGAAAATTGAAAAACAGCGTATGCCATTAAAACATGACATATTTTTTGTAAGCGTATGTATAATTTATCACATAATAATAATAGTGTAAGAATACAGACTGATTAACAAATCAGTAAGTTTATTTTCGCTTTTCTAAAAATCTAAGTTTTTCAAGTTGTAAACCTATTTTATCGGAGGTGCGATAGGATACCCTTGGTAAGGCTGGTTGTCAGACTTTTGGGCTTCTGACTACCCGCAACGACTGGCAAAGATCCACGGATGACAGCCGGGACCAACGGCTTAACGTGCTTTCCGAGGCACGGAAGGGTCACGGTATGTAAAGACGGTCACCCATCCACAGACCAACCGTAGCTTAACCTGATCACTCGACCTGTGCGGCTGTTATTATTTAACCGTCTATATTCTGTTTATTTTATTTTATTGAAATTAATTAAATTTGATTAAATTTTACTTTTAGTTTATTAACAGCTTCTGTTTAATATATTTTTTCTTTAAATGTTATCTTGACCATATACATAATTTGTGTATACATTAGCAGTAATACCTTTCCTAAATACTTTTGTAAATCAATACCTATTGAATGTATAAGCTGTTGGTGTTTTGTAATAAATAAATACCAAACAGGTTGACTACCACACAATAAATATTCTTCATCCATAAATCCCAATAAAAGTGGTTACGCTAATAACATGAGATTGATTTCAATAACTGTGTTCTGTAACCTGAGCAACAACCTCTGCCGACTAGTTTGTGTTTGTGATCGAAATCAATGGCTGTTATAATAATATGTATCAACTCGATCGGTTCAAATACAAACCCATGGGCATCGGACAGAATATACAGTCGATCTACCAACAACATTGCGTGAAAATAATCTGTCATCACAAGCTGAACTTGACACAAGATCACTGAAGTGCGTGCACTTGGTAAGTGAAGTCCTGGCGCATGTGTACCCGCAGCCGTAGCCTTTTCACTGTATGCAAGAATCTTATAGCCGTCACTCCCAAAAAATGTTACAGGTATTCTGTCATCTAGAATAAGATTAGTCAACAACACCTTATATATATTTACAACACGTTGCGAGACAATTAAAGAGATTATGATGAGATTCTTTCCTATTAACTGGTCCAGTCACGTCAACCTGCTGACATCCGAAACAGATCGACTTATTCGTGTCCCGCTAGTGGTTTGGCTAGTTTCTGATCACATGATTTGAGTAGTCTAGTCTACCTTCTGTAGCTTCCCTAATGAATGTGTTAACACTTTTAGTTTGTCTGCAGTAGCTGCAGTGCCGCGCGAGAGATAATACTCGCATTGTGATCGGACTGGCCTGTTCCGACATGATGTTCAGCTGTAACATTTCCAAGTTCAGTCGAACGATCTGCGGAACTAATAATGAACCTACGTTTTGTTGGATGCTAATCATTTGGAACAAAACACGAGTTTGAGGTTGTTAGAATAGAATACATATCAACAGAATTAGATTTTGTGTAAATAAGGTGTGACACAAGCACACATGCAGGTGTGGTAATGATCAAACATTCGATTTAACATCTAAGACCTTTGTTTAATTTGTAAAATTTTAAAGTTGCAGCAGTTGACTCTCTGAAGTGATTTGTTTTATATGTTAATATCAAAGTTATGTAACAAAAAAAGATAAGACTCTGAAGTATTATTCCATTGATGCTCTTGTGATCAGTTTAACAAGAAGTGCTGCATTTTAAGTAAAAAAAGAAAATTCTCTGTTAAATCTATAAAAAAAAGTCAATCATGTTCCACCGCCCTTATAAGAAAATATAATTTAACTAGAGAATTTAAAACAAAGGCTTGCCCTCACTTTTACACGTATGCAAAAATAATTGTTAAAGTGCATGTACAAAATTAAATGAGCATTTGTGCTGCGTTCAGTTCGTTCACCCGACTCGCTCGTTCACTCGCCCCGCCGTATTTATGCGCTTTGTCCTGTCAACGCAGTGGTTAATGACTCCTCGTCCTCATGCGAGTACAGCAGCTCTGTGCTCCACTCAGACACATGTGGCTAACAATGATCTAAGGGTTGAAGGTCCTTTAAAAGGGTTGGAAATCGGTTTGCTCTCTTCTCTCGCATATTATGATAAGAGCTCCTTGGAAGGCAGAATTGTAACATTGCACGAGGAGGCAAATAATATTGCATCATGAAATCGTGACTTTTAGTTTGAATGTAAATATTTATAATGTTAAGCTTTTAAGAGCCTTTGCAACGACATAGAAGTAGGTATTAGGTTTGACCTTTGCAACCTCATTCAAAACACGTTCCGGTGTCGCCCTGTTGTGAAGCTAGTCCTTCTGTACCAGCAGATTACATACATCACAGTACATCAGTGCTTGTCCTAAACAAACAATCAGCGCCTGTAGCAGAACATGACATAATTCAAGTCTAGCTTGTTTAGGTTCTCCTTTAAATTACGTATAATTCCAGTTTCGCTGGAGGAACACTGTTACACTTTCTATTTGCCTTAACGAACATCAGGGATTATAGAAAAAAGAAGTCCTGATGTTAGTGGCTTTAACACCATATTCGGCCCTAAAAAAGTCTATTTTGACAGTTCAATGACATTAGTTGCATTATTCACATTGTCGAGCTAACGAATGTTTCATACATATTATTATGAAGCAATGGATTAACAATTTCCTTCAAAATCCTTCGGATTGTGATTTTTATGTTTTTATTTTATTCTGTTTGGGAAACTTACAGCTAAAATAAACCCATATGCAGTATTTGAAGGTAATTTACAAGTCTCCCCTGATAAACATTTGAAACAAAAACAACAAAAAGTTCGGTACAAAATATACAATACGGTCTATAACATAAATTAGGAAACAAAACAACACGATCGACTAATACAAACTAAAAATCATTCAGACGCAAACAATTACTTTTCCGTAAAAAAGCTTTTCACCAAACAAATGCTTAAGACGAGAAACACTGGTATTGAAAATGTCCAAATTATGTTCACTAGTCAGTTTACTAAAACTTCTGTTCACACGGATTAGGTACGAATTCTGCCTGTACGCGGACTTGGCATGAGAGCCATGCAACAAGCTAGATTTACGAAGAACTTTGCAGTGTGTAAATAGTCCTAAACTGCCTAAGAGCTCAGGGCAATTTAGTATCCTCAACATTTTTTTTTTTATGTAATGACGGTGTGGGGTTACACAATCAGCATTCAAGATTGTTATTTTCCTTTCTAATTTTTTTAATTCCTTATCCAATTGTTATAAGGCAAGATTTCCTCTCTCCGCCGCGCGCCGCCTGCTTGCGCTCTTCTGTTTGTTTACAGCCGCTGATGCCTTTTCATCGCAAGCAAACGAACAAAAACTCCAGCTTTGTATCGACAGCCACGGAAAAAGTACCAAGTAGCTACTCGAAAATTAAAGCCAAAATATGAATAGACCACCGACCTAGTTTTTTTGTAGAAAAATAGTAGTAATGAATTTAGAGACAAAAATTTAACAACCCAGTGAGTACTTACTTACATAAAAGTACATGGGGCTTGAGTTGATGCAGTCAATTTATCAGTCACCAGTCTGCCTAATCACCAGTCTGCCTATCAAGTTTGGTAATGCCAGTTTACTTGTAGCCAACGTAGTGAAGCACACTGTTCAAACAAATCATTCCTTAACCTTATAATGATATCGGTGCATCCTATGGTTTTCGCACATCGTGTCAGCACTCGGCAGAACAGCGCAATGTGCGACGTCACTTACAATGTACCGATAACTACAGATCTGCCCCACATGATGACAAAACTTCGTTGAAGTAAGTACAATAATCCATCCAATTACTTATTTCGATGCACATTCCTGCCTTACCACGCACTGTTCATTCAGAGTGTGATTTCTGTTTGTTCTTGTAATATGTGTAAGTAAAGAGAACATAAATAAACAGCAATGTTCAGTACGACATACGATGCGCTCCGAGACCTCGTGCTTCGACGAGCACGTTAGGCTATCAGTGCCGACGTCTGGTATCACGCACATTTCCATGACAGTCGACACGATCAAATACTGATAAATAACCTGAAGTTATTGGGGAATCATTTTGTGCAAAATTAAATCTCCTAAAATAATGGCGTGATAGAGTTAGAATGGAATACTCTTTATTATGACTCAAGAACTAACTATGGCAAAAAAATGCTAACTTTTGAAGGAGCACAGCTTTATAACAAATTACAGTCTTGTATAAGAAATGTACACTCTTACAATGCATTCAAAACTCAACTTAGCCAGCACATAATTGCGGATCGATCACTTCTGGAGAAATGAATGCATTGGATGGGTAACTATTATTGTAATACTGATGACGAACATATTGTAATCTATATTTTTAGTATTGTTCTCAAGTAAGTGACTTATGTCTTTTTTGGGAATAAAGTTTCTTTAAACCGATTATAATATAGAAATTCCACTAGTTCTGGTAGAGCATAAATTAAGGATAAGTTTAAAGTAGCGGAGAAAGTGATGTACTGTGGTAACTGGTGTCACTGATGTAGTATGTACTGTGGTAACTGGTGTCACTGATGTAGTAATCAGTGGCATTAGATAGGACAGTTCATCGGTTTCTGTAAAATGCTCGGCTGATGAGTAAATCATCGAGCAATCGATGAGTGCGTCATCTGCATGGCGTTGGTGCGGAGTTGCGCGGAGTTTCCACACCATTGCTCGGGGTTATTGCATGGTTCCTTTTGTTAGCGCCGCCTCATTTAGCCGCGGCTGCCCCTAATGTCCCGCGAATGATAAGCAGAGGTATTACCTCCTGCTTCACTTTATTTATCGACTCTCGAGCCTCGGCTTTATGGAGTCACAGACTATTAACATTGTGTTACGCGCTTGCAACATCCCTTAACATTCCCCTCGGGAGACGCAGACTGTACGATGTTCCTCTGCTCTTTAAGGATGTCAAACTCACTATGCTGTGGCGTAATCTGTACAGATTATTGTAAGCAGTAGAGGCATATTCCTTGCAAGTGACAGTCCTCCGGCGGAGAGGAGCCGCGAGCTCTTAGTGCGGTCCTACGTTAAACACATATTCACATCGTATAAACAAACGCGAGGTTACTTATCAACTCAACATTATTTTTATCAATGTCTTAACGACTATATTATTCGGATTAACATTCGTGTCATGATTAAGAAAGTTGCAACAGTGGCCTCTACGCCTACACCCGATTGATAATTTGGAATAACTTTATCACTACTTACACAGTTATTTAATTGTTAGCAGTTCCAAAGCGAATAGTAACTAAAGTATACCATGAAGTAACAGCAGGCTGCAGCGAGCGGCCTGTCGGCCTACTTGGTGTCAGTATGACACGTAGAGTATACTATGAACTGACAGTAGGCTGCAGCGAGCGCCCCTTCGGTCTGCTTGGTGACAGTATGACATGTAGATTATACTATGAAGTAATAGCAGGCTGCAGCGAGCGCCCCTTTGGCCTGCTTGGTGACAGAATGACATGTAGAGTATACCTTCGCATGGCGGACGACAAGCATGTTGTTGCACGCGACATCTCCCGCTGACACTACATAACCGACACTGGACACTCGCGACACCACTGTACCGACACCGCTGACATTCTGCGACACTTACGTTTTTCTACTGACCGCGATTCAAACAGACATTACCAAAACAAATAGGACGGAGGCTTGCGGTGGGACTGTGGCAGTTTTTGCGAGTGCCACTACCTCGCAGAACTGGTCGCGGAGAGGCAGGCGGCCGGCGCGGGCGGGGGGAGCGGGAGGAGGACCGGTCCGACCGGCGTCTGCGCCGCGCGCCGAATTATACGCTGCCTCCGAACACTGTGCAGGCAGCCATAGTAGGGCCACACCGTCAACATGCTATAATAAGGTTCCATTGCACCAGCGACGCGGCAACGCACAGTGGAAAATAATGGAAACGATTCCAGCCACGCGTCATTTTATGAGGTAGGGTCACAATTTTTTGTTAATCTCTTTAAAATGTCATATATTTTAACAGGTGCGGAAATTATGAAATTTTTGTTTGAAATTTGCTACTCTTGGCTAAATGTACTTACACCTTTTGTAAAAGTTTTTTATTGAATAAAATATTACTGTAGTAGGTACCTACTACAGGTGGTGTTTTCAAATAACACTGTGACACCCTAAGACGGCTACATACTTCGGAGTGGTGAATCAGAATAGTCCGTAGACTATGCGCATCGTAAGTGGGCCTTCTGACCATATCCCAGGGTTGTTCGCTGGTCATATCGGCCAGCTGCCACATTCTATCTGAACTGTTGCTATAACAACGCGTGCCTAAACCGTTACGATTGTTTAATAACCCCCGTGAGAAATCACCACAAATCAGTTATAGACATTATTTCATACTGTATTTTATGTAACTTTTTAGGGTTCCGTAACTCAAAAGGAAAAGAACGGAACGCTTTTAGGTTTACTTCGATGTCCGTCTGTCAGTCTGTCAAGACCCTTTCCCTAGAACGCGTAGACGTATCAAGTTTAAATTAATATCAAATACATAAGTCTATGGTCCCTTAGAGCTCTAAAGAAATCAAGCTTCTAAATCAACACAATAAAAAATACGGCCATTCATGCGACTTATTTTAATATTCTCAAATAAATCAAAACCTGTAGGGTACATTCCGTTGACCTAGAATCATACAATTTGGTAAGTAGTAAGGTCTCACAGCACATGTAAACTACTAGCAGTCCAAATTATGATCTCACTAGTCATTATTGAAGTGTTTTTGTTTAAAATTTATTTTAAAGTATTTTTAGCACCCTGAAAGAACTAAGCAAAATATGTGAAACTATTTACATATATTTGAGACCTTTTAAGTACCATATTTTCTGCATAATAAAGATATGCCATATCTTATTCTATTCTAACACAATGCTATGCTGACGCTGTCAAAGACAAAGTTGATCACTGCCCTGTACTGTAATTAACTAGCACGGATAGCTGTCCGAACGTAACACGGCCGTTTTAGTTGCAGGCAGAAATAAGAGCCTATGACGGTCATGTAGACAAGGGAGGTGATACAGACTAGTACAATGAATGAATAGCTATGACTATTTTATTTTAGTCTTTATCTCAATCTGATCGTATTCACCCGCGGTGGATCAGTAACTCGTGAAATGGAGTCAATCTCAATAGGTAATAACATATTTTACTGATCTTGACGCATACATAAGAGAACTCACAAGTCACACCTGCACCCACTGCGCGCTGGTATTGTTTTTTCACTTTTCAAATCTGGGGACAGCAAAGACACTAATATATAATTATCACTCCACGACAACTGAGGAAGTGGTGCAGTATTTGAAGGTGAAGACCAACTGGACTCTGAGGGTCGAAAGGTTGGAATCGCGCCACAACATTAACTTTAAGTCATTCGTGGTACGTGTTCCAACCCAACATCTACAGACCTGTCTGAAAGAGGACTTTTGGCCGAAAGGTGTCGTATATCGACGTTTCCGAGGACGGTTACGCGACACCACGCAGCGAAACACGACGCCGACAACGTTACGTGTATAATCATAGTTTTAAGTATCTTTAATATGTAGGTATTAGTTTATTATTGTATAAGATTATTTTGTGTATTTTTTCTATGGGCCTCAGTTGCCTGATAATAAAATGATTATTATTATTCTCTTTATTTATTTTTCTTGCAAACTAATTACATTTTTAAATATTCTTTACAAAAACCAATATAAAAAAATATTTAAAAATATAAAAAATATTTAAAAATTTAAAAATATAAAAAATTGTAGCCCAATTAATTGTATTATTATTATTATAGACACGTATCGGTTTTGTCGCAAGGTGTTTGAAAAAGTAATGTTAAAACAAATGCTCCTACACGATCAACAGTATGGTTTCACCAAAGGACATTGTACAACCAACGCCGGTGTCACCGTACTAAAACACATATTTAACGCTTGGGAAGACGCACAAGATGCAATAGCCATCTTTTGCGACCTATCCAAAGCATTTGATTGCGTGAATTACGAAACACTGCTCTTGAAACTTGAGCATAACGGACTAGATAAACTTGCTCTTAGCTTAATAAAACCATATTTAATAAATGACAGATTTCAGCAAGTTCATATTAACGGTGTGAATTCATTGGTTAAAAAGTCAAAATCGGTGTACCGCAGGGCTCAATATTGGGGCCATTCCTATTTTTAGTATATACATATAAACGATTTACCTCATTTACTGAAAATCCGACCACAATTAATGGTGTTATTTGCTGATTACACATCACTGTATTTTAAAGTAAGCAGACGTGCACAGGAGATTGGCGACATAAATAACGCTATGCTTATGGTGCTTATTTAGCTTACTGTAAATAATTTTGTATTAAATGAGAAAAAAACTAAATGCATTAGGTTTGCTTTACCGAATGTTAGAAGTTTATTTTATTTTATTTTATTTTATTTTACAGTTTTTGGAAAACTTACAGCTAAAAACTTTTGCACAATTGAGAATAACAAAAATAAGGCCAATTACA
The DNA here is from genome assembly GCA_963855955.1 of Luperina nickerlii. NCBI lineage: Eukaryota > Metazoa > Arthropoda > Insecta > Lepidoptera > Noctuidae > Luperina > Luperina nickerlii. The sequence goes on from OY979668.1 coordinate 24,252,646, forward strand.
AGTTTTCACAGATAGAAGAGAGAATATAAACAAAAAAAACATTTGAGAAGGTAGACAGCGTTTTGAGTGAATACACTGTTATAAGTACAAATGCGTTTCAAACAGCGTAAATTGTTATTAATTAGGTTACGTGATCAAAAAAGAAATTACAAACAGTCTTCTTTAATTTTGAAATACTGGTATTGAAAACATCGATGTCGACGTCCCGGTAGACCGCATTATACGTATGACTCGCTCTGATTAAGTATGAATTTCGTCTGTAATTCGTTCCTACCATAGGAGTATGCAACACCTGAGGATTGCGCAGAAAAGCAGAAGGAACCCGCAGTCCGATTTTGTTCAGCAATTCAGGAAGCTCGGTTGAACCGTTAGCGATTCTAAATAAAAAAGCCAAGTCTGCAATTTTTCTACGTTCAGAAAGAGGAAGTAGATGGAATCTTTTACAGCGCAGGAGATAAGTGGGAGAATAAGTTTTAGACCGGAATTGAATGAACCTCAAAAATTTTCTTTGTATGCCTTCCAAACGATTGATGTATATGTTGTAATTGGGATTCCAAACTTGAGAGGCATACTCGAGATGACTGCGAACAAAAGTACAGTAGAGAATTTTAATGGTTTTGATGCTTCTGAACTCAGACGAGACCCTCAATATGAACCCTAGTGATTTAGATGCTTTATTAATGATATTATCTATGTGTTGATCAAATAATAATTTTGAGTCAAAAACAACTCCCAAGTCTTTGACTGTGTTAACCCTAGCTAAGGATCTGTCTAAAAGTTTATAGTCAAATGTGATAGGAACGGGCTTCCTGGTGAAGGAGCACACGTAGCACTTGGAGACGTTTAAATGGAGCTTATTAGAGCTGCAGTAGTACTGGAACCTATCTAGATCTTCCTGCAATGATAGAGCATCAGATAAGGAGGATATCTTTGACATAATTTTCATGTCATCTGCATATAGAAGTATTTTAGAGTGAAGGAAGCAAGAATCGATATCGTTGACGAATAAATTGAATAAGAGCGGCCCTAATAAAGAACCTTGAGGAACTCCAGATGGGATACGCATTGATCTTGATGTATACCCATTCAGCACAATAGTCTGACACCTGTCCTCCACATACGACTTAAACCAACGAAATAGGTTACCCCTAATGCCCATCGACAGAAGTTTACGCATGAGAACGACGTGATCAATTCTATCGAAACATTTGGCATAGTCTGTATATATGACGTCGATTTGGGACCGATTAGACATAGCCTCTGACAAGAAGTCACTACAGAGAACGAGGTTTGTAGTTGTTGACCGACCACCCAAGAATCCATGCTGGTGTTCGCTGAAACTAAGTCTGAGTGCAGAGTAAACTTGCCTGTACACAATTTTTTCCAATATTTTGGCAAACACGCATAACTTGGATATCGGTCTGTAGTTTTCAACGCAGTTTCTCGGTCCTTTTTTGTGAATAGGAGTTATGTAAGCCGACTTCCATATAACAGGCATAACCCCGGAATTAAGAGATCGTCTGAATAAGATTGTAAGAGGAACCGAAAGGCTTTTAGCACAGTTTACTATGAAAACCGGTGGGAGCTTGTCTGGGCCAGCAGATTTATTTAAGTCCAAGTGCTTTAGGAGTTTCATAACCTCGTCTTCACAAACCTCGATAGAAGCAATATCGTATGGACTGTGATCAGTCCACTCACTGGTATAATGGTATTGTGCATTATTCTCAGAGCTGGTGGATTCACGAAAGTTTGACAGAAAGTACTCGCCGAAGAAATTGCATATTTCTTCACCATTGCTAGAGGACAGGTCCCCAAACCGCAACACAGACGGGTAGGAGTTGTTTTGCTTCTTTGATTTTATGTAACTCCAGAAAGCTCGAGGGTTGTTGCGAATAGCGGATTCTACGTTTGTCATGTACTCATCGAACATGCACTTCTCCAGTTCCTTTGCACGTTGCCGTAATATTACAAAAGATTGGTAGTCTGAATCATTCCCATACTTTTTAAATTTAGCGTGGAATTTGGATTTTTCTTTAATAATTTTTACTAATGGACTTTTATACCAGAGGGGGTATTTAGACTGGGAAACAACTGTTTTCGATGGGATATAAGTATTGTGTACTTTATATAAGACATCATAAAAGAATGCAACGGCATCGTCCAATGACCCGAGGGCCAACTCGCACTGCCAGTCAACGATGTTGAGTTCATCTTTTATTGCTGCGTAGTCAGCAGACCGGTACAAGTATTTAACATAGGGACGAGCTGGCAGACTATGCAGCTGAACAAAGTCCGCCGTAATACACAGTGCGTTGTGGTGAGGGTCTTCGGGAACTAGGGGGTCCATGCTGCAGGAGACAGAAACTTCATTATTGGAAAATACCAAGTCCAAAATTCTATTGTTTTTGTTAGAGTGACAGTTGTACTGCAACAGGTTACCTGCGTTCAAGTTGTCAAAAAAAGTGGTTTGCACCTGACCGTTCAGGTTTGTAGGGTGGAGAGAACAACCGTCACTTGCAGGGGTCCACGTTAAGTTGGGTTGGTTAAAGTCACCCAGCACAATAAACTTGTCGACCGGGTGCTCCATTATAATGTTTGCCAAATTATCGGAATAGTTACCCAGCTGAGTTGTTAATGAGTTACCTAGGTTTTGAGAGCAAATATAAACAACACATATATGCATTTTGTAAGTTGTCCTAGGTCTTTTTTGTTGCAGGGATAATGTGACCCATAAGTCTTCTGCCGATGAATGCCACTCGCCGCGCGCATGAGCCATAATCTCACGCCTAACGGCAATTAAAACCCCACCTCCCATAGTCTGCCCTGTACTGGTGTAATCCCGGTCCCGTCTCCATACCATATATCTGTCATCAAGCGAGCGGTTTAGACCGCTCGCTCGCGCGGCTTTTATGTTAGGTAAGTTGTAAAGTACGCGCACACACAAAAACACAAAATTTTTAAGTTCTCGATGTGTCCTCGATTCTTATTAATGCACAAATTATACCGACGGAGAATATTGTTATTTATTTTTCTAATTAAATCACTGTCCGTCGCTAAGCACTTTAATTCCCGTAATCTTTGTACTGCCAATTGTATGGTGCCGGCGTTCCTAGGGCTATTGCGCCGGTCACCATACCTTTCTCGGTATGTTCGCAGAGCTAAATCTGTGTTTCCACGGCATTCACCGTAAATTAAAATCATGTAAGTGTATTCTGACGCCGTGTAAGTTACACGAGGCATTGCTGAACACTTTAATTTTACACACACATACAACCAACGTTTAATTACGTATCCTATCACAATAAAAACAGTCAATCACAAAAAAAAAACACTAACACTAAATAATAATATTCCCAAGTTACGTATCCTGTCACAATAAAAAAAAATACTGGATTAAACTTATTTAGTGTCTATCACAATAACAAAACAAAATCACAATTATTGTCAGCGAGTTCGACAAAACATAACGGCGCGGCGGCGGCGCCGGGGCTCCCGTGTTACGTAACGTACGTCCCGAATGGATGACGCTTGCGCACTGTCCACTGAAAGAACAAGTTTTTTTAGCAAATTCGCAAGTATCTAGGATACAATAGCAACACACTGACCTATTTCTATTCCTTTTACGCGCGGGAAAAAGGCGCGGGGGTTTTGCTATGTTTGTCACTCTCATAGTGAAAGTGCAAGTGTGTGTGTATTTATTGCTTCGTGAAATATTTGGTTGTACTTGTGCGACAACAATGTATCTTATACTCAGATTATCGTTTTAAGGTGCATGACCTATGCGTATGAGATAATCAGCTGTTAGGAAATATACATCGTGTTCAAACGTAGCAAAAACTTCAAAAATCATTTGTGACTAAACTACTGCTCCTATTTAATTGATTTTTGGTACAGAGCTTGAAAATGGTATCTAGTATAGGCAGTTTAAAGGAAAGCCCCTCTGTCGTATCAACTTTGTATTTCTGTAGAAAACACCCGTTTTAGTTCGCAGTCCCCGCACGTTCTGATAAAAAATGCTAATAGGCGCCATAATAAATCATAAAAAACACTAGAGTAAGTATAGAAGAAAGAATACAAAGCACATTCAATCCGTTAAAATAAATATTTTTTAAGTATTGAGAGATGAATACAGACAAGTGAAACAAAGGTTTATCTCCATACGCATAAGGTCCAAAGAGCGTAGTACATAGTTGAACGTTACGAAATAAAAAATAATTATTGTAAGGTAGACTGTTAAATCTCAATAAGCAATATAATATATCTTTAAGGTAACAAGTGCAGGATTTAATGTCATAATAGCAATAATGTACGAACTGGTTCAAAACTAGCGATAAGCAAACAAAAGGACGGTGAGAAAGGAATGCATAGAAAAAATAAATACCAGTGGTTCTCAAACCTAATGAGGCGGAGTGAACGATATGCAACTCACCAGGACGCTGAACCGAGAATTTCAATATCAAAACTTTTAGAATAAGATTTTTTTTAAATCGTGCTCCGTCTTGATGTGGAGTTTTGGGGATGTAAAGTTTTTCGAAGAAAAATCTTACAACCCGTGACCCAAACGTGCTCAAAACCACGTTCTTTGGCACGAGCTTTGGTCTGGTTCAGGAGAATTTTATTAGCCAGCGTAAGATGATCGTTAATATAGATCCTGTTTGTGCCTTGCAGACCTAGATGAGCAGCATTTAGAGTTTTGTGCTTTTTCGCCGCAGAAACAAAATCAGATTTACTGTAGCTATTATGCACCGAACAAATTATATTTTTGTTAAGTGGATCACTACGCATTGGAATTCGGGCAATGTAGTTAATTTGCTCCTTGGGTATATGACAACCAATAACATCCCCGATTTTAGTCATTATTGAGAACAAGTTTTCATCGGTAGTCATTGGAACTCCCTTGATTTCGATGTTGTTCATCCTGGACCTCTGTTCGACCTCACTTTGATGTAGCTCTAATTTAGCTATGCGGTCTTGCAACTTTAAGATGTCATCTTTGGTATTCTTCAGTGACTCAATGTCGTGCTCCATGGTTGATACTTTGCAGGTAAGCTCATCCATTTTGTCACTAACAAACTGAAGCGACGACTTCACTTCTGAGAATTCGGCCTTTAAAGTTTTGAGCTCCACAAGTTCGCTTTGGACAGCTTTAACGCTCTCGACCAGCGCCGGCAAAGCTTCCATTTGTGTGGATAGTCGCTTGAGCTCAGCTATGATGGTTTCCGTGTCTGCTGGTGAACTTTTGTCAGAATCAGCTCGGGGACTGGCTAGCTTCGATGTCTTGCAACTGCTACATTTCCAAGTAGTTTTGCGATCGCCCAGTTTTCTCCATCCTGCTTCCGTGATGCCTGAGCAGGGGAAGTCGAACTGCCCCGCACACACAGAACATGTGACGCCGTCTCTCGCTTCTACATCGCACCGTTTACAAGTAAACATCTTGGAAAGTTTGAGAAACGCAGTTAGATGGTCGTACGTTAAGTGAGTCACTAATTGTCGCCGAGTAGTAGGAACCAAGAATATGCGCGCGCGTTTGGTTTGCTGTCTACCGACATACTGCGAGTAAGTAATGAATGTCATGAGTAAGTAGTGAATGTCACGTTGTATTGAACTCAAACTCAAAGCATTTATTTCAATTAAACCAATTACAGGCACTTTTGAATTGTCAAGGGGTCGATCAGTCAGAAAAATGAAGCTAGTTGCCCATTTCAAAGCGTAGGTACAGACAGCGTCAGTATGTGCTAACCCCTCAAGTTTTAAAATGTTACACATTAAATTCCTTACAAATAATCTAAAGAATACTTCAAAAAGAACCCATTGTTTCGACTCAGATTCGAACCATCGCATCACCGAACGTCGTCATACTCATACCGGCAGTTTGACGAACTTGCCAGCGAGCCCATATGAATTGCGTTGAAATTGTTATCTACTATGGTCTGAGTCATTTTATCTTTAGGTGGGATGTCTAATCGATAGATGTTATAATTTGAGGGTATCCATTAATTATTTTACTTACATACGTTGTCTTTATAAAATTAATCCATACCCTCAAGTTATAACTATAACGTTTGATGTATACGTTCACTTAAAACGGCGAAGAGTAAACGACTACGATTTATTCATTAATTTTTAAAATGATTTATGATTTTATGAGAACTAAAATAGTTGTTCTGTGTGAACAAAATGTGAGCATAAAAGGATTTGCGAGACAGCTTGGCATAGCAGTAAGTTCATTATAATATTAATTGTGTTCTCCGATTTTTTTCTTGTTGAGCTATTTGCGGTATCTTGTGTGTGGTATTTAATAACTTATTTAAAACCATTTTTTTCTATACAGAGACAAACGGTGCGCTTATGGGTGCGCAGATTTCAAGAAACCGGCGATGCTAAGACAATGACCATGGGTCGGAGAACTACTGGGATCTATCTATACGGACCAATCTGAACATCATCTGGATATTGTTAAGGTTCACACTACACCGCCGTTTACATCCACTCGTTACAGTTCGCAACGGCATGGAATATCTCTCTGTCCACGGTTCGAAGACATTTACACGCAGCGAACATTCACAGTTATCGACCTGCAAAATATGTCTAACAGAAGAACATCGAAGAGAACGATTGCGATTTGCCCAGAAATAGCAGTTATATTAATTAAGTATGACAACAAAATAAACAACGAAGACATTTAACTCATTTGATTCCGCTATTTTACTTTGTATAGCAAAACATTCTAAGTAGATATCATGAGCTAATAAGAGATGTTAATTGATTATCTATTGATAACATGTTTATTCACTTATTATGCTCATGATTGTAATCCTGCCAAACTAACTTCTAGTTCCTAGACAAGTTGCAAACGCTTAAAAACTTGTCTCTTTCGATGTCACTTGTCAGACTGTCAAATGTCAAATTTGTATGCTGAGACGACATGACAGGTCACGTGACATTTCGTTAGGTTATGTCAATCTAAAATATTTCTACCGCTTACTATTTTATCGTTTACCTTAATAGGATGCCACTTGTCTAGGAACCCAATTGTGTCAGTTGGCAAAATAGTATATTATGATAACTGTAAATAAAATTATCAAATCAAAATAAATCTTTGTTGTAAAATAAGATCATAGTTTTGTTAAATAATAGCAATAATAAATATTATTATATGGTTATTAAGGTATTTTATTTTTCTTTATATTTTAATTCTTTATAAATAATTACTAAAACAAAATAGAAAAATATATTAAAATAATAATTATAATGAACAAAAAGCACTTTTCGTAGCTATGATTTGAACTTCCACTCATAGGCACGGCAAGCGGTCTTGAAACCTCTAGTCTATTTAGACGATGAATAAAACGTTCGTAAATGTTAACCCTATTATTGCTTGTCGTTTTCGTAATAATAAAAGTATTAACGTTTTATTGAAAAAAACAATAATAAAAACAGAATTTTAAAAAATAAATACTATCTTAAACTTATTTATTCACTAAAACAATAAATTAATTAAAATAAAATGTTTTTGCAAAATACAAAAACCAACTTGGGCCTATCACGGATTTGAACGCACATGTCTTTTGGAGGGGTAAGCACTTAATGAAGCGCACTGTACCTATGGAGAAGAACGGGCAAGAAACTCCATGGACACTTTTAAATCAAAATAATATGGTTACAAAGTCTTGTTTACATCATTCATGTTAAAAATGATGCATGTGAGAACGATGCGATCCGTAATGAAAAGACCAAAAAAAAAAGCTATTCACATATTAAATTAAATTAAAATAAGCCATGGCAGGAAAGAGATGGCCAGTACCTACTGACGGCGCCCGTTCACGAACATGACGCATGTTTTAGCACCATTCCGCTCAACCATTTTGAAGGCAGCTAAATGATCCAACATACGCGCCACCATCAGCGAAATATTTGAGTGAGCATGACATACTCTCAGCCGCCAGGGCACATTCAAGTCAATGAAAGGCGTACCCAGTAAATGGAAGCTTTATAGTATGTACATATTAGTCACATATGTGCTATGCAATTATACAATACTAGGAGATTGAATTTACATAATGCAAAAATAGTATTTTAAAATCTTCAGCAGCTCCTACAGTATTTTCCTTTGCTAATCAATTTATTTGTGCATCCTTATGGAGCAGGACCAGCGCTTAGCCAAGCATTTTTATCAGCGATGTAATCCCCTAATTTATAATATGCCTGGCTGCATAGTGTGCGATTTATACAAGATTTAAATTTCGTTTCATTTAGTTGAAGTATATGGGTAGGTATTTTATTGTAACATTTTAAATGCAGTAGCCCATGAAAGACGAGTCTACTTTAGCCAGTCTAAAACCTGGTTGAACTACTTGGTCCCTATTTCTAGTGATATAATTGTGTCTTTCACCTCTTTTACTAAAAAGATGAAAATTTTTCCTTACGTAAATGACGTAATTGAATAAGGAGACACCTGAATTCGCCGACAATGCGGTTTTTCTGGGGATCACGCTTGACTCAAAGCTACAGTGAGGTCCGCACTTAATATCACTTGCAAGGCGGCTAAGTTCAGCCGCTTACGCTGTTTGGAAAATCTGCCAATTAACAGACGTGGATACCGCGAGACTGGTCTATTTTAGTTACTTTTATAGCATTATGTCTCACGGTATTTTGTTGTGGGGATGGGCTGCAAATATTGATTCTATCTTCATTCTGCAATAGAGGGCTGTCAGAACCATCTAGACGCTCAGCAGACGCGAATCTCTAAGGGTACCTACGCACTAAGCGGTTAGCCGCAATGCGGCCAGCCGTCCGGCTGACCGGAATCAAAAATTTGTACGAGGAAGTAGTTTTTATACGCACTGCGATGCGGCTGCCGGCCGACCGCTCCGGTCGTTCTGAGCGCTGCGGCCCGACTGACGGCCAGCCGCACGGTTGCTATACACACTACGCGGATGGTGCTAGTTTGCGGTTCCCCGCCATTGACGGTTTACGTGTTCACCGACGCTCGCGCATTTTATCGATCATTAACTATTGATTTCGATACAGAAAAGTTTATAATTGAGATACAAAATAGGCCAGCAATCTTATATAACGCGGGTAAATGTATTAAATAGCTGCGACTTCTTCGACGTCCATCTTGGAAATGAGTCGATCCAACCGCAAACCACGACGGTTTCTAACCGCACGTTCCGGTTGCGGTTGCGGCTAACCGCCACCCGGCTTACCGCAAGCGCAACCGCATCCTGCGGTCCACCGGACGGCTGACTGCATTGCGGCTAACCGCATAGTGCGTATGTAGCCTAAGGGAACTGTTCAAAAAAATTAACATTATGACGGTTCCTTGTCAATATATATAATGAAAACATTGTGTAGGTTCAAAAAATCTACATTCTTTTAGTAAGATAATTAGGGACAGGCATAATTTTAACACTAAAATAGCAATAAATTAGATCAACCGCGTTTCAGCTTGTGTAAAGTAAAAACTGATTTTATGGGTTACTGTGTAGAATGTTATAATAAAATACCACTCGATATTCTTCAACTAAATGAGAACAAATTTAAAACATACATTAAACGCACACTATGTAGATAAGCATAATTATTATAAATTGCATTATTATATCTATACTTATAATTTTACAAGCATCTGCCCGCGAATACGTCCGCGTGAAATTTCTTGTTACTCCGACCCACCCCGTCGCATCGCATCGCATGCCCGCGCTATTACTTCGTTTTTGCTTAGCGTTCTTTCTGACTTTTTTCTTTTTGCTCGGCTCCTAAAGGTCATAGCGTATATATAGTGTTGCCCAAATGCAAGACCAAGACAAGACCTTAGCCAGTCTTGGTCTTGGTCTTGCATCAATACACCTGGTCTTGGTCTTGGTCTTGGTATTGCGCTCTCAGTCTTGGTCTTGGTCTTGCAGCAAGAGTCTCGCAAGTCTTGCGAACCTCTACTACTTAGACTAGACTATATTCAAATACCTATTAGCCTATTGCTCAGGGTGGCAGGGACATCGACGCGCAACCGCTTACCATGGATTCAGTACATGATTCTGGATTTTATGTGGTAGGTTACGAACCTATCAATGTTGTCGTTAAGGTTGGTACACACAGGCGCGACGCGACACGCGACACAAAGGCACCGCAAGTCGCGCAACTAGCGGTGCCTTTGTGTCGCATGCGATTCGCGTCGCGCGTCGCGCCTGTTTGCAGGAGCCTTTAGGCGATATTTTGTAGGTACGTTCATGTTCGTCAGGCAGCGGCGGCGCCGCGGCGTCTTTGTCGGTAAAGTATCAAATAAGTAGGTACGTAGTACACTGACCGACCAACAGTTTATTCGCGGAACGTCATACTTTACCAATTAACCATGAACCTTAATGCTTTAGCGATAAAGTTGAAAATCTGTTAAAGAAATATGGCAGATTGTAGTAGCTTGATGTGCTGGCGTCTGTACCATAACATCGGCTGGCTTAAAAACTGCTACTAGTACTAGACCTACTCGACTCGCTGTTAGTTTTAAATTTTGCTGAATAGAAGAATAATATAAACTTTGAAACATAAATACCTACATAATTTTTACCAACCTACTAACGATAGATCTGCACATTAGACTTATACAAGTAGAATATAATACTCTAAGAAGATATACCTACAAGGTATGAAATGAACTTTGCTAGAAAGTTATGATCGGTACATTTTTATCACATATGGGAACAAATTTGTAAGTAACACGCTACCTACCTACTTTAAATAGTCGAAACATATAATAATCAATACAATACCTTTTAGTGTTGTGTGTGCTTTTAGTGTGATACTGGGGAACGTCTATCAAAAACGGGATTGAAACCAAATACCTACTATAACGCCCAAATCTCAGTTTGACTTAACTGCGAGACGCAAGAGTCTTGCAGGGTTCAGTCTTGGTCTTGGTCTTGGTCTTGCAAAAATGCAAGAACAAGACCAAGACTGCAAGACCAAGACCGATTTTGGGCAACACTACGTATATAATAATATTAGTATATTATTATTAGTATAGATAAAGCTGAAGAGTTTGTTTGTTTGTTTGGTTGAACGCGCTAATCTCTGGAACTACTAGTCGGATTTAAAAAATTCTTTTTGCATTTGATAGCCCAATTCTTGAAGAAAGCTATAGGCTATTTAACATTACGCTATGACCTTTAGGAGCCCAGCAAAAAGAAAAAAAGTCAGAAAGAACGCTAAGCAGAAACGAAGTAATAGCACGGGCAGGCGATCCGATGCGACGGGGTGGGTCGGAGTAACAAGAAATTTCACGCGGACGAAGTCGTGGGCAGAAGCTATCGTAGATAAAAATGCTTGGCTTAATGCTGGTCCTGCTCCACAGGCACTTGGGCTCACTAGTTAAAATTTTATATTTGGAAGAGGTGCTTTCCCTTTTTCTTTTTAAGTGATTCTAAAATTACGAACTTAATGTTTATTTTTATTTTATTCAATCAAGTTCAATACTTCAATATTAAATACCTCATCCTGTTTGGTAGTAAAATTTTATTCATCTCTTAAATAAATTGCAAACTATAGTTTTATATAATATAAAAGCTTTTTTTAAATTTTGTGAATGTAAGAACCATGGATCCTTTTAATTTGATTTTTTGATGTTGACTTGAAAGAGTATGGCAGTTGAGAAAGTGTCATGCTCACTTAAATGTCTCACTGATGGTGGTGCGTCTGCTGCATCATTCGGTTCCCTACAAAATGGTTGAGCTGGATGGTGCTGCTCGAGGCGTCATGTTCGTGAACGGGAGACTGGTCATCTCTTAACTGCCAAGGCTTATTTTTAATCTTATATTTTGAATTATTTCTTCATTTGTGTTTTTTTTTTATTGTTCTCACATATAGGAGCAACAAGAATAATGTACCCAGGATTTTGTAATATCTTGCTTAAAAGAGTGTCCATGGTGTACGAGCATTGCCACATGATATTTATTGTTTTAGTTTTTACCTGAACTAGCAGTTGCTAAATTCGCCGATTTATGTACATTCGCTGACTAGGCGATTACGCCCGCCACAAGTCACCTACTTTATGTATCATATATTTTAATGTTTTACATAATAAACTGTCAATCATTCACGGACACAAAACAGTGATTTTATTCCCTGTACACATCCCGTGTGATTCGTCCATCTACATACTACATCTCAGTGTGCGGAGCTGCTGCCCGTACACATGGAGTTTCTTGCCCGTTCTTCTCCATAGAGATCTACGTTTTGGAATGGGCAACTAGTTTCAATTGAACTGACCAACTATTTAATTTGGACAATTCAAAAGTGCCTGTACATGGTTTAATTGAAATAAATGCTTCGAGTTTGAGTTTATAAAAGAACATGACTTATTGCTAAAAAACTCGCCGATACTATGCGATCAATAAGTCATGTTCTAGCAATAAGCTATAGCAATAAGTCATGTTCTCTGTTAAACTATCATCAAAATACTGGTTGAAAACTGACAGTACCTACCGAGAGGCCCATCGTCCACGACGCTACTCAAAAGTAACGCGTTTCAAACTCAACTCACCAATGAGTGCCAGAACGTCACAGTACCTACTATAGTATGTCAATGGCGGTCCCTACACTTTGGTTGTTGGTTTGGGCCTTAAACATAATTATGGACACTTCAAAACTTTAAAATATTAAATCTTCCAAATGTGAAAATAGATTAGAGCCGTTACATAATCGGTAAGTATTCAATACGATGCGGCGCGTGATCGCTCGCGTATCCAACTAAATCAAACTAAAGCGGTAATGGAATTAAAACGATTCTTTATGAGCGGCACAGGTGCTCGTTATAAGGCAAGTTATCGCTAATATGCACATTAAGGTTTCCATACACGCAGTATGTGGCATGAGAGGTGTCGGAAGCACATGATCCTTCAACTCAAGCTGTATGAGCTGAACCTTGCTGCAAACTGTTTGGTTGCCATACACGCAGTATGTGGCCTGAGAGGTGTCGGAAGCACATGATCCTTCAACTCTAGCTGTTTGAGCTGAACTTTGCCGCAGACTAAACTGTTTGGGTACGTAATTAACTCTAAAGACACGAAGGTAATTAATATAATTATAGGATTTGCGTCGAGTTTCGATAGGTATTGATTCTATAGACATTATAGGTAGGTACAGGTAGATAATCTTCGCTTTTTCCAGCAGGCGTCGACTGGTAGTATAACTGATGATAATCTCTGCCACCGCGAGAAAAACGGATTTTATTGGAAAGCATAAAGTCTAATGGTCTGCCCTAGTTCCACCTATCGCTCGTGACTGTAAGTGGTTGCGTTTATAGCTAAACACGATACAGACTACTGGGAATCGTAGATTTGTATATGAAGCATCATTGATTTCATATTATGAAAGAAATTATGAAATGTAACTTTACCCCGGATACAACTTTATTAATTTTTATGGGTAATAAGGGAAACGTAAACAAAGGAGAACTGCTTCAGTATAATAGAACTTTATGCAACCTTAGTTTAAGACAAGTTGTGTTGTTTACATTCCCTTACAGTAACAGTTTGCCACAGGAAGAAAATAGGTTAAGATTTGAATTGAATATGACAATGCATAACTTGACATTTAATAATAACATGTTCCATTTAGTTGATATTAACAATTATGTTAATAATAATTTGTATTTGACAAAAGATAGATATAACATTGTTATATACTACCTTTCTGATTACTATAAAAGACAGACAGCTATGTTGCTATCTTATTTTTTTTCTATTACAGCCAAAAATTTGGCTAAGCAACTTGCTTCTTTTGAGCAATGCAATGACATTTTAAACAATTCTGCCAATAATTTGGTCACTATTAATGACATTGATAATAATTTAAATTAGAAATTAAGACAATAGAGGCAACCTCTAGCTTAAACATACAGAATTGCAAAAATAACTCAAAAAAGAAGTTTAAAATCACTAAATAGTATCAACTTGGTGCATCAAAATATTTAAGGGTTTATGAAAAAAGATTTAGAAGTAAAATTATTCATGAATTTTAATAGTATTGACATTCATTGTATAACAGAACATTGGCTGAAAAGCGGGAGCGGGAGGAGTCATTTGATGATTTCCCATCCTGAAAAAAAAAAAAAACTTTTTGTCGAGCGTACGGTTGAAATTGCCTGTATAGAATTGGAGCACTCTATTGTATTTAATGTGTATAGACCCCCATCAGGATTATAGGACTGCTTTGAAAAGGTAATGGATGAAGTGTTGCACAGGATTTGTAACTCAAACAAATCCGTTACCATTTGTGGTGATTTAAATGTAAATTTATTAGAAAACTAAGGTTCTTGTAGTAAAATTTTAAGTCTGTTTCAGTCCTACAATCTTGTAAACCTATTTTTGGAGCCCACAACAATAACCCCTACTAGTGCCACATGCCTAGATAATATTTATACAGATATTATACCAAGCCACAAAGAAATTATAAATTTCCTGGATTCTGATCATTGCGGGCAAAGGATTACTATTCAAAATCAAAACAAAAAAGTGGCTAAAAAGGATATCACTATTAACCCCAAAACTGCAAGTCGCTTGGAGGCTTTTAAAGTTAAACTCATTAATAAATTACCAGTTTTGTCCATTCATGCTGATCCTCATCATCTTTATGATATTTTTTTTAATATATAGTTACTGTAAACAATTTGATTCCACTTTTATTCCCAAAACTATCTCGGTTAATAGTAATGCATCGTTCAGTGATTGGGCTACCATTGGTATTCATAAAAGTAGAACACGGCTTTATGAACTGTACAATGAAAGGACTTACGTTAACACTGATGAATTTAATTTGTATGTTAGAAATTATTCAAAATTATTAAAAAAAAGTTTGTTATATAGCCAAGCCACGCTATTTGGGCTCAAAGATTTAAAACAGCAGTAATGTAATTAAAACGACTTGGAATATCTATACTATATAATATTATAAAGCAGAAGAATTTGTTTGTTTGTTTGTTTGACTACCAGTCGGATTTAACTTGATTTGATTTGATTTTTTTTGCATTTTATAGCCCAATTCTTGAGGACGGCTATAGGCTATTTAACACCTTTAGGAGCCGAACAAAAAAAAAGTCACAAAGAACGCTAAGCAAAAACGAAGTAATAGCACGGGCAGGCGATGCGATGCAACGGGGTGGGTCGGAGTAACAAGAAATTTCACGCGGACGAAGTCGCGGGCAGAAGCTAGTTATTAATAGTGAAGCGGGAAGGTCTAGTAACCGAAGTACTGACTACAGCCTGTCTATTAATGACAACATAATAAAATCAGACTCACAAGTCACCGAGGCATTTGAAAATTTCTTTTCAGATATTCCCGTTTCAACTACTAAATCCCTTAACTCATCACCTTCTGTTGCTGAGTCTTTGCTTAAGGAAAATGTTAATGGTTGCGATTCGGATTTTCATTTTGAATATATTACATGTAGATATATAATTAAAACCTTTCACACTTTAAATGTAAAAAAGACTGCAGTTCTGTGGGGTAATTCTGTAGAAGTTGCTATGTCTATTATTAACATTGTAGT
This sequence comes from Luperina nickerlii, assembly GCA_963855955.1. Taxonomy (NCBI): domain Eukaryota; kingdom Metazoa; phylum Arthropoda; class Insecta; order Lepidoptera; family Noctuidae; genus Luperina; species Luperina nickerlii. The sequence continues at coordinate 24,268,187 of OY979668.1, forward strand.
ACCTACTCTTGCTCTTATCTTTAATAGTTGTATTGACAATGAGGAGTTTCCTAACCTTATGAAACATAGTTAAATAATACCTTTGTTTAAATCAGGTAGTACGTCAGACAAATTATAGACCTATTTCTGTACTACCTACCTTTAGTAAAATTTTTGAGAAATTAATTTTAGACCAAATGCAAAGATTTTTAATAAACATAAATTATTACATAGCAAACAGTTCGGTTTTACAAGGGGTCGTTCAACTACTGATGCCGGCCGGCGTTGAACTTTTAGGACATATTTATAATGCATCGGAAGATAAATGCGATGCCTTGGGCATCTTTTGTGATTTTTCCAAGGCATTCGATTGCGTTCTTCACGCAACGCGGAATACTACTCTAGATCTTCTTACTTCATACTTAAGTAAAAGGATTCAGAACGTTGACGTTAATGGAGTAAGGTCACTCGGATCTATAGCAACGATGGGAGTCCCACAGAGCTCAATTCTTGGTCCTTTCTTGTTTCTTATTTATATTAATGACTTGCCGTACCTTATAAAGGATAATCATGATATAGTGTTGTTTGCAGACCACACTTCACTTTTGTTTAAACTTAAACGTCAGCAGTTGGTTACTGACGATGTAAATAGCGCGATTTCGAAAGTAGTCCACTGGTTCAATGTTAATAATTTGCTTCTAAACGAGAAAAAAACCAAATGCATTAAGTTTACGCTACTCCACGGTAGGCAGGTGAAAACTAATATGTTGATAAAGGGCGAGGAATTGAACCCTGAAGACAGCACAGTATTCTTAGGCATAACTTTGGATGCTAAGCTTCAGTGGGGTCCACATATAGATAAATTATCAAAAAAGCTAAGTTCTGCAGCGTACGCTGTTAGAAAAATTCGTAATTTAACTGATATAGAGACTGCCCGTTTAGTGTACTTTAGTTATTTTCGTAGTGTAATGTCGTACGGTATTCTATTGTGGGGAAATGCCGCCGATATTCAGACTATTTTTGTTTTGCAGAAGTGTGCTGTTCGATCAATTTATAAATTAAGTCCGAGACACTCTCTCAGAGACAAATTTAAAGAGATTAATGTAATGACTGTGCCTTCTCAGTATATTTATGTAAATCTTTTATATGCCCATTAAAATATAAAATTGTTCAGAAAATACAGTGATATCCATAATATAAATACTAGAAACAAACACAAATTTGTTGTACCTACAACAAGGCTCAAGAAAATAGATGGCTCGTTCAGATGCCAATGTATACGCTTTTATAATAAACTACCAAGCCATGTTCAAGATCTAAGCCTTAATAAATTTAAATCATTAATTAAACGTACGTTGTGCAAGAAAGCCTTTTATACCGTTAAAGATTATATTGAGGACAAAAAGGCTTGGGATTGAGCTGCTTGCAATTTCTGCATTTTGAGTGTTTTTGTTTTTTTTTTTTGTATAATATACACATTGACATTAAATATTTTTTTTTAAATAAAATGACATTTGCGTACTTTTTAGCTTTTTTTTTTTGCTTTTTTTTTGCTTTTTTTTGTAGTAGTAATTTTATTTTAATAATTGTGAATGTGAAGACGATGTGGGTCATTTATTTTATTCATTTTATATTTTTTTATAATTCTCTCGATGGTCTGGCAGTTTGAGTTATTTATGTGGCCTACCCAAATGTCCTGTTTTTCGTATTGTTCGTCGAATCGTTGAGCTCCTTAAGTCTTGAGTTGTGCTACACGATTTCTGACAAATGCGTCCACTGACTGGACAATCCTCTCAATCTGTGTGGTTCTTTCCTCAAAAGACCATCTCAGATATCGACCTACATGGTCTTCATATAACCTGACCAAGATTATGTCTGTACTTTAAAAGAGACTATTGACCTCTGAGTTTGTTTCGGCCTTTCTTCTCAGAGCAGTCAGATAGGAAACCCCGACCTCATCTAGTTTAAAAAATATATGATTGACGTGTAAAAGTGTTTGTGCAAACCTACTTACAAAAATAAAATCATTTATCATTATTCCGTCGCAAATGGTGAAAATGGATTATCCTCAATCATAACACTGTCGCAATTTCAACTGTTTAAAATTGATAATAGAAATAAGGAGCTTTATGCCTAACTCCAAAAGGAGTATAATAAATAATTAAACGTTTACCTGTGTGTGTGATTCACGCTTAGGTACAGACGCCAGCACATCAAGCTACCCGAAACTGTCAAATTTTCCCATTCAACTTTGGACGTTATACTTTAGCGATAAAGTTGAAAATCTATTAAAGAAATTTGACAGATTGTAGTAGCTTGATGTGCTGGCGTCTGTACATTAAATCATAATTTATAGATTGCCCCATTAATACCCTAAAGTCCATTGCCACTAACGCCTCTCCTCCGGCGTGGACCCAATGCCACGGGAGCATTAATACGACGTTACATATAATGTACCACGCACAACGGACCGCATGGGAGTCTAAGTGTGGAAAAGGGAGTCCCATCATACATATAATGTAATTTGTCGCGATACAACACATAAAACACCAATCGTATTTTTGTAGCGATTTTATGTACACTTTGAATAAAGATTTGGCTGTGAATTGGGCTCGGGTTTACGACGGGACTCGTAAATACGGGTGTAAACAGAGGAGCCGAGGATCGGCCACTACTCACATATGTTCCACACGTATATGATATGATACGGTTGATTTTATACTCCCTGTACGGTGTAGTTTATTTGACAATTTAAAAGGTCTGTTTTTGTACAAATCTTTTTTTACGATGTTTTGATAACGGATAAGACAGAGATTAAAACAGAAGACGAACTAGCAGGGTATCGAGGTGGGGGGGTGGAGGGGGCGGTCTTCATGGGATCGGATTGGAATAAATCAGTAAGTTGCTAACACACCGCTGGACAGACCTGTCTTAGAATTTATTCAAGTAGTCTTTACGCTAAAATAAATAATATTCAGATCAATTTTCTTATGAGGCCTACCTAATGTAAATCAAAGCTTGTTATCGTCATAAAAACTTCTAGACTGAAGATAATGAGGCTTGTAACCGTGTCCAAAGTATCTGTTATCGCGGGTACACCTGTGAATGACTCGATCCGGGACATAATTCCGGCAATAAATCCGGCTGTTATTCACAACGGAAGTTAGTGGGGCTTGAGCGGAGCGGAGCTGAGCTAAGCGTGGTGTGACGTAATCGGAGCGTTTAGCGTCAGTAACAGGTGTCCAAATGCAGTCGGAAACAATCGCTCATGTAACACTTGACTTATTACTATTATTACTTTACGGGTAGATAAGTTAAAGTGAAACTACAAATGATTTTCGTAGAATATCTGCATATATTTGTTTTAGGATGGTTTCAGTGCTACTTCTGAAGCTTTCGGCGAGGTGTGTGCTGCACACTTAACACAGTGGGATATGTGGTCGTGGGTCCTTACCATCATCATAATTTTAGTCGAAATAGTTCAATGCTTGACATAAATGTACGTATGCAGGTGAACGTTCTTACAGGAAAAACATTGAGTTACAACTAGAATTGATCACACATTCGTAAAAAAATCTCATAATCATGTTACTTGCAGATATCCATTCGTGATAACAGGAATCTTCGCAAAGTCCCCATAAGTGTGGCATTTGCATGGGTTGTTCCATGAGATCGACTGCGGGACCGATCGACTCACTTGTGATGGTGTTACACAATATGAAATTACGCAAGAGCTCGAGGAAAGAGAAGCTGCACTGGTGCAGTAGTCGTATTAATAATAAACAAAGAGAAGCTGCACTGGTGCGGCAGCCGCAAAATAAACAAAGAGAAGCTGCATAGGTGTGGCAGTCGTATAATAAACATAGAGAAGCTGCACAGATGTGGCAGTCGTATTTATAATAAACAAAGAGAAGCTGCACAGGTGCGGCAGCCGCAAAATAAACAAAGAGAAGCTGCACAGGTGTGGCAGTCGTATAATAAACATAGAGAAGCTGCATGTGGTGTAAATACTCTTTGGTATTTATTGTATATGGTTACTAAAAAAGTAGATAAATGACTTCTTGACTTTTATCAGATCTGACATACCATCTGCAATTCTTTATGCAATAAAACCATATATCTCTAATGGTTTTTCTATTTGTCTCATCGTTTCTTGTATCAATTTATTGCATAAATAAAAACGCAGTGAAGAAAAGCAATGGCTTCTATTGCGCGACTGCTCAGGCCTGAAAAGTTTGACGTGGATCCGGGGACTCCAACTGCCGAGCTAAAATATCGGCACTGGAAAGAAACATTTTTGAACTATCTTTCAGAAGAAACGAAGGAAATCAAGATTCCGGATGGAACAAAGCTAAAAATTCTTTTCAATAATGTGTCTCCTAACGTTTACTCGTTTATCAGAGAGGAAAAAGAATATGAGAACGCTTTACGCCTCTTAGATAAAATTTATCTGAAATCGAAGAATGAAATTCACGCTCGGTATGTACTGTCTTCGACCAAACAAAAGCCTGAAGAAACAGTGGCTGACTATATACGCATGTTACAATAACTAGCGTTTGAGTGCTCGTTCAAATCTGTTTCTGCTGAAGAATATCGAAACGAATATGTCCGTGACGCTTTCATTGCAGGCTTAAGTTCTCAAAAAATTCGTCAAAGGCTACTTGAAAATTTAGAAATAAGCCTAGAAGAAGCGTGCAATCAGGCCATGTCTCTCGAAATGGCTGAAAAGAATTCTAATGAGTTCCAAACTGCAAAGGAACTCTACCAAATCAAAAACACAGATGAAACGGGAAATATTTCCAATCTGGCTGCGGCCACATCACGTAAACGCTGCTTCTTCTGCGGGGGAAATGTTCATCAGAGAATAAAATGTCCGGCTTTTCATCAAACTTGTCAAAACTGTGGAAAGAAAGGCCATTTTGCCAAAGTATGCAGAAGCGGAAACGCCGCAGATAAGCCAGTTAGCAACGCTGTAGCGCAACCAAAGGAGCCAGAAGCATCAGCAATTTTAGCAGCATCTCCAGCTAGCTTACAGAAGACTACAGTTTCAATCACTGTCAATAGCCATAAAGCTGATGCCTTGATTGATAGTGGAAGTTCTACAAGCTTTATCAATAAGAATTTCGCTTTATTGCTAAACTTGAAACGCCATCCATGGAAAGAAACGGTAACACTAGCCTCAAATAAACGAACTTCACTCATAGATGGCTTTTACTACGCAACAATCAAGCTAGGCGAGCATATTTACAAGGAGAAGCCTCTTTACGCCTTGGAAGATCTTTGTGCAGATGTGATAATTGGTCATGATATTCTAAGCGACCATTCATCAGTAGAAATCAAATTCGGAGGCAAGGCAGAACCCCTTAAGATATGTAACGTTATGGAAGCTACGGTGCCTTCTGTATCACTTTTCAGTAATCTTACAAACAATATTAAAGCCATCGCTATCAAGTCAAGAAAACATTCTGAAGCTGATAATCAATTTATAAGAGACGAAATCAATAAACTCTTACAAGACCGGGTTATTGAACCTAGTAACTCGCCATGGCGAGCTCAAGTCTTGGTCACTGGAGGCACAACGCATCGCAAACGGTTAGTCATTGATTACTCATTAACAATCAACAAATTTACTGAACTGGATGCATACCCTTTGCCAAACATAGAATCGATCGTATCGAAGGTAGCACAATACAATTTCTTCAGTCAAATTGATTTAAGAAGTGCATATCATCAAGTGCCTATCTTGCCGTCTGAAAAAAAATATACAGCTTTTGAAGCTTGCGGTAAGTTGTTCCAATTTACACGTATACCATTTGGAGTCACAAACGGGGTCGCTGCATTCCAAAGAACACTTCATTATATTATTAATAAAGAAAAACTGGCAGGTACTTATTCATATTTGGATGACGTCACAATTTGTGGCAAAACAGCAGCAGAACATGATCTGAATTTGTCTCGTTTCATGGAGGTTGCGGCTAAATACAATCTCACGCTTAATGAGGAAAAATGTGTATACAAGCAAGAGTCTATAAAATTGTTGGGTTACAAAATTGAAAAGAACACTATTCGACCAGATGATGACCGCCTTAGTCCTCTATTGAACTTACCCATTCCAACTGACTCGCGAGCACTTAAAAGAACACTAGGCATGTTCACCCATTACTCGAAATGGATTCGAAATTTTTCTGAAAAGATCAGCCCCTTGACCAAAGTTTCTGAATTTCCTCTCGAAAAGAACGCTGTTGACTCTTTTCAAAAACTAAAAGCAGACATAATGTTATCAGCCTTAACCGTCATAAATCAGAACGAAATATTCACTGTTGAAACCGATGCTTCGGAACACTCTATTGCAGCTTCCCTATCTCAGAACGGCCGCCCAGTAGCTTTTTTTTTCACGTTCACTGAACATGTCCGAACGCCGACATTCATCAATAGAAAAAGAAGCATGCGCTATTGTTGAATCTGTAAGAAAATGGCGGCACTACCTCATTGGTAGACATTTTTTATTAATAACTGACCAACGATCTGTATCTTTCATGTTCAACCAATCACATAACAGCAAAATCAAAAATGAGAAGATAGAGAGGTGGCGTCTTGAGCTATCAAATTATAAATATGACATAATCTACCGTCCGGGTAAAGATAATATTACGGCTGATGCCCTATCCCGTATGTGCTCAAGTATGACCACGAACAGACTGAACGAGTTACACAATATCTTGGGACATCCCGGTATCGTGCGAATGATTCACTGGATACGGTCTAAAAATCTGCCTTACTCTGTAGACGACATCAAGAAGATGACATCTGAGTGTCGTATTTGCGCAGAAATCAAACCTAGGTTTGTTAAAAAGCAGGGAACGCTCATAAAAGCAACCGCTCCATTCGAAAGACTCAACATCGACTTTAAAGGACCTCTACCTACCAACACTCAAAATCGCTACATCTTGACAATTATAGATGAATATTCAAGATTCCCATTTGCCTACCCAACCAAAGATGTGTCTGCTAGCAGCGTTATTAAATGCTTGAAGGACTTATTCTGCACTTATGGTGTTCCACAATATATCCATTCAGATCGTGGAACAGCCTTCATGTCTAACGAATTACGAAACTATTTGGTAACAAATGGAATTGCATGTAGTCGAACCACGCCATATAATCCTCAAGGAAATGGTCAAGTGGAGCGTCTAAATGGTACCTTATGGAAAACAATAAAGCTGTGCTTGAGAACCAAAAATCTTGAAACAGCCAGCTGGGAGCAAGTCTTACCATACGCTCTCCATTCAATCCGTTCATTGCTGTGCACAGCCACTAATGCCACACCCCATGAAACATTTTTTAGACATACACGACGATCTGCAAATGGGGAATCTATGCCAACATGGCTTTTGGAGCCAGGACCTGTATTGATGCGTAAAAATCATAAAACGTCAAAATACGATTCCGAAGTGGAAGAAGTGGAGCTTGTGGAAGCCAATCCATCTTATTCTCACGTAAGATTACCGGACGGCCGAGAAACTACCATATCAAATAGACAATTAGCACCTCTTCCGCTGCCGTCGCTAGAGAGTGAATCCGAATCTGAAGACCATTATGAGGATGCCGAGGATGAAACGGTGATACCTCTAGTCCAAGAATTAACAACAGCTCAGAACTCTCAGCAAAACGAGACTACAGCAACTCGGCGCTCCACAAGAGAGAAGAGAGCTCCAGCCCGTCTTCAGGACTTCGTTCTCTGACGTGGGGGTGAATGTGGTGTAAATACTCTTTGGTATTTATTGTATATGGTTACTAAAAAAGTAGATAAATGACTTCTTGACTTTTATCAGATCTGACATACCATCTGCAATTCTTTATGCAATAAAACCATATATCTCTAATGGTTTTTCTATTTGTCTCATCGTTTCTTGTATCACTGCACAAGTGTGGCAGTGGTATAATAAACAAAGAAAAGCTGCACAGGTGTAGCAGCCGTATAATAAACAAAGAGAAGCTGCACCGGTGTGGCAGTCGTATAATAAACGTTCCCACAGTTGTCAGCAAGTAATACAAACATAATATATATAACAAAATCTATAAGTCATGTTAATAACACAAGCGTTTACAGAGAACTCCAAGTATTTATTTAGTCGCGAAACTTTAGGTAATTTATGCGAATACTTCAGACTCCCGGGAAAAATTACCAGAGAGCGCCTAGTGTATTAGTTTACAGAATTAATTTCACAATACGGTACACAGCCGCTAACTCCTCAAGTTTGTTTTACTGCCTCACTGACGAATGTCTTCATTTGTTCACTATTGTATTTGTTGCTAGTTTCAATACCACGTAAATCACCGTTAACGGTTTTTTGAATTTATATTTTTCATTTATTTTCCTCAAAAAGGCATAATTAAAAAACCCGAAGATAATACTCTCTTAGACATATTATAGACTAATGTACGACTTGACTATTATATTACAAGAATATACATTTTAAGCGCTAGGTATTTAAGAAGAGGATTCTCGGATTTCCACAAGATGTAAAATCTAAGACGTGTATATGTAAATAAAAATTTTCTCGGGGGTGAAATGTGCGAAATATTGTGATGCGGAAAATGGGTAGTGCGAAGCGGCTTAAAGCGAAGGGCGAGAGAGACGCACGGGGGGTGCGGGCGGGGCGACACGTCGCGCCCGTCGCAGTCGCACGCGACGCGCCTGTCGCGGATTTGCACAGACAGCATAGAATTTACGTAGAACGCGCGCTGAGATGAGCCGCACTGTCAGCTATCACACTACGATAAATGGAGATTCCAACCTTTTACATCTTTAGGTAAACGAAATGCATTTAATATTTCCCATTGTACTTCAAGCAACAACAACGAAAATATTCTTATTTTATTAAACTCGTAGCGGTTTGTAAAAAAATATTTGTGCGATTTATTTTACTGCTTGTTCATCGGCGTTGTGAACACTTGCGGCTTTGGTTTAAAATGTCTACCTTCTTGTCGATTTATTTTTTACAACAAACCCAGCACCTCCCATGGGTACCTACTTAGGTTGTGTTCGTCTGCTATAGTGAAAAAAATAACCATCGGAAAATATCCCCGTCATTACATTATAATGTGCGGATAAGTACTTTAGGTCCGGTAGAAACAATATAGGTATTATTAAAATGTTATTGGAATGTCCGGCAGGAGTCCAAGTCCTGTTTGGTGAGAACACATAATAAATAAATTGGCAATTCCTGGAATAAGCATTAGGTACCAATAGCCGAGATGATGATGGTACTAAGGTAGAACTATGTAAAATAAGGTAAATTGATAACAAAGGTCATTGGACATCATCTGATCCGGTTTGTGAAAACTTGCGTACAAAAACCAAACTAGATTTAACTTGTTAAGTTATACTACTTACTACTTGTGTTACTTTTAATTTTATGTACACTAACCTGCAAAATTGCATGGATACCCTAATGTCTATTTTCCTGTGAACCTTTGAGTTCAAGTTTTTGAAAATAAACTAGATGGCGTTGGTTTCTTCACAACTATGACTAATTTACGAAACGTAAGTATGGGGTTGGGAAGAAACTTAATAAGAAGGATTGAGCAAGGAGTTACACAGCTAATACATTTACCAGCTTACGTAGCTTAAATGATAAAAATAATAAAAGAAACCGAATAGGAATAATTAAGTATAACGAGTCGGTATTTTAAATAATTTATTATTCGTGTTGGTAGTTACATAGCAACAGGAAAAAAGCAGGTGAACAGGCTCGCCAAACAAAAAGTCACTATTAAAAAATTATAAAGGTTTATTTCTTACAGTTTATTATTCAAATTTAACAGTCAGTTTATTAATTATCGTAGGTATAACATTATAATATTATGTATAACTTCTTATTGAGCTTCGATCAATAATTATTGATCGAAGTTATTGAGGCCATAAAAATAAATAAAATCATTTTAATTCGAGTATTATTGACTCATAATAGAAATAATACACTCATACAGTCATATTACATATACAACACTACAAATTCGATTTAATTCAAAATAACAATAATAAAAAAACGACGGGTTGCACTCCGGGAGTGCCGGCAGAAGTGAAAACTTGAATATTAACGTTGTGCATTTTTAATATTTTGGAATGGTTAGAGAATAATTTTGTACGAATTGCTTTCATTATCAGTATAAAAGTACTATTATTTATGTGGTGGAATACAATATTCATTTATTGCGCTATCGTACACAAACATGACAATTTATATTACATTAAAAATTTAACACTTCAGAACTATTACAATTATTTTACATTAAAAAGTTTATCTCTTAGGAAAATCAACTTCCATCCATAATTAGTCGTCAGTTATATATCCGTGGTTCAGCGCCATCTCGTCGTTGTTGGATGAACTACGTAGTTAGTACGCGAGGCCCTCGTAGTTCTTCCCGATGTGCATAGATGGCGCTGTCCTCAACAACGCGCGTCTTACGTTACGTTCGTCTTACGTCTTACTAATTTTCGATCAGGGTCACGTGACCTGACGCGAGTTTAGAAGTTTTTACCCATTCCAAAAAAAGTACACAGCGCCGCTAAAGAAGTTTTCACTTCAAAAATAATCAAAGTTAAATTAACATAAATGAGGTTAGTTAGTCGCATCAGCCTGCCACATGTCGCTGACAACAGTGGGAGATGATGGAGCAATTAAGCCTCACCGCAAGCGTGGCCAGCATGCTGTTAGCGCTCCCTGGTGCGGACGCCACTATTGGCGTGGAAGCAATCCACGCGCGCTTCCGCAAACATAGCCGATGCGCTGCGATATCAGGGGAGCGCCAACATCATCCTGAACGCGTTGTTGAACTAGACGCGAAGGGCGCCGTACGACTGTTGCGTATTGTCAGTCATAGTCATAGCTTAGGTATTCGTTTCCAAAATCGGAAAGAGAATTGAAGCTTATAATGTAAACTCAATAAAAAGAAACAGTAGACCAGATTATTTTATCACAAAGGTCAAATGGATTAAATAGGTAGGTAAAAACTACAAAATTGCACAAAAACATATCAAATGGTTAGTATATAGGTAACATAAAAAACTAAAAACTATGTTGTTTGAACTTGAAGTGTTCATAACTTTTTAAGTTAATAAAAATACGTAATAGGTTATACACACATAACTGGTCTCCAGTTAATATACCTAAATCATAAGTACTAAGTAAAATAATATTATATAAAGCTACGTGACCACTTGCATATCGCATATTATTTCGACGCCACAAACATAAGCGTCCGTGTTCACTGGACTTAAAAGTGTTTTCATTTGTAAAGATGACATTACTCTAATAGAAGTTTATGTGATCCAAAGTGAACTGTAATGTTGCCCTTTTATGGTTTTCCGTGAGCAAGGGTTTCACAGCATGCCTCCGATAATGCAGCCCTTTACTATGAAGAGCACGACGCGACGAACAGTGTCAATACTTGTGTCAAATAAACCAGCATACTGGTTCGTCGGCAGAAGGTTAAGAATATTAGTAATAAGTTAATTGTTGTTAAAAAATATACATATATAGACTTAGAAAAATACACTTTAATTTTTTTGGCCTAACAGACAGTACCCACACTAATGCAACCCATACTATCGTAAACTAGAGATAATCATTTGTCTATTCCACCCTATTGTATTTCTGTACAGCGTGGGTATAGTTTCCATCAATGGTATATATAAATAACATAAATAAATTCATTTAGTAAAGCATCATGTGTACACACACAGGGGGATATCGACGCGCAGCCTGTTACCATGGATACTTACAGTAGGTACATGATTCTGGGTGCTTACTCTTGAACTTAATTTTGATAGATCGACATTAGAATTGTGACGTTTCGTACTCTTGAGTTCGATGCTAGCGCCAAATGGTTTTTATTTATTTATTTATTTAATACTTCAAGCACATAATGTACAGAGGCGGACTTAATGCCATAGGCATTAGGGCATTGGCAATTTTTTTTGGCATTTTTTTTATGGGTTTTAAATTGGGTGTCCATTTTGGGGAACTAAGTGGAATTAGGATCGGGCTTGGCTTGGGGTAAACGGTACTCTTGAGTGTATTTTGACAGCTGTGTATTGCGTATATTGCGTTTGGATAGTTTGTTGATTGTGCTTTTTCCAATAATAAAAGTGTAACTTTTTAGAAATTGTTTTGCATTTTAAGTGATTTTCTGTGGGTTATAATAGTAATATGGCACGATAAGCAGTAATATATGTATAATGTTTTACGTAACGAATATAAAAAACAACTGAAACAAAGACGGGTTGAGCTTCGGATGATGCGTTCTACGAACAAAGCATTTTCTATCAATGTATACGAATTTCAAGCAAATTATAGAGTGAGCAAGGATTTTATTCCTCTTTCGTATTACATAACAACATTTTTATCCTATCTTTATGCAATAAAACTTTCTAGAACATTAACTTACTAAAATCGGACTTCGGCATGTTTTCATTACACAAAATTCTGTCCATCTCTAAAACCGTAGACCGATTTACATAATTCAAACTAGAATATTAGCTTTAAACATAATCCTCTCAATTGACACTAAAATCTCGCAAATATTCCTATAAGCAAAAAACCTCGTTTTCAAGTTCCGTAATTATTCTATTATTTTTCTTCATTACATACATTATAATTCTCAAAAATTCTACGTTAAATATTCCTATCAGATTCTAATACGAAAACTAATAATAAAAACAAGTTAGAAAGCTAATTAGAACAAAACAAACACTTAAAATCTAACTAGAAAATCAAAACCTTACTCAGAAGAACAGTATTATTTAAACTCCCACGATACTTGCGCCCGGAGCGCGGATATGGGCTTAACTATCCTATTCTCACTATCACTTTTGCACTTATTCTAACTTATTTATCACTTCACTGGTATATAACTCAGTCATGTTCACTATTCACATGAGCATGTTCGGCGTTCGTTATAAAAACATTACTTTATAAAGAAGTTGTATATCTATTTACTTACCTACCACTTGTATAAAACTGTAATACTTATTAGTTAAGTAACATATCGGACAGTAATTATTTCTTACTAAAAAAGAACCAAACGTGAAACGCGAACAATATTGTTATAAAAAACTTGCAGTTCGAATTCACTTCTAAAACCACTTGACTTTATCTTTGAAATTGGAGAACTTATCATATACGCAGTCTTTGTTATAATACTATATCTCCTATCCTGCCTGACCCACTGCCACAGGCTGCCACGAGACGCAATTGACAAGTATTAATAACTCCCAGTACGTGCACTTGCCCAATAGCTGCACTGATATTTAGTGCTCCACTGTGGACTATTAGTCCCGAGCGAGTATGATGTAAAAACTACCTTCCATGAATTCACAATATTCATAATCGACCTTTTTCCTACGACAACGTCGCGCGTCGGTTACTTAGAGCCGATCTCAAATAAAATAAACAACTGCTCCTGTTAAACTAACATGCTTAGCTTAGGGCTAGAAGGGTTCATTTCGAGTGGGTCCATTTGACCAAAGACTCGGATAAACGGAGACTTGGGTTATATTTTAGATTTTTCGAAACGTCTTTCTTTTCTTTCTTTAGCAGAAAATCCATGCTCACGATGCACTTAGTTTGTTGTCCAAGCCGTCCAATACGCCACCGAGCGCTGCGGACGGGACTTTAAAATAGCAAAGTCTGCAAACAGTCACTTAATCGACTGTAGTTGTCGCACAAGCCCTGCCGGCTCCCGCAGAGTGCCGCGTGATGGACGGAGCGCCCCTTCCTTCGTCGCCGCGGTCGCCTGCAAACGACGCAGGATAAATATTCACGTCAACAGAACTTCTCAACTGCCACTCATAATATAAAGGATTTTGTAACAATGCACTCGCGCATCCAAACAAAGAAACATTTTTAGATGACACTATTGTATACAACTTTAACTAAGATAGTAAGTACGATGAACATGTAAGTAGATTATGATCGTTTAAGTCTGTCGTTCCGGGACTGCTATGTAACGTTTAAACTGAAGTTTCTACGCAACAATTTATGTAACTTCGCGAGTGAGTCACTGAAATAACTCTCATTCCGAGCAAAAGCGCGATTTAATTTTCTAAAACAGCGAAATACCTCACGATGTGGGTGTTGTATCTAGTGTGGGCGCCTGCGGGGCCCGGGGCCCGGGGCCCGGACGACGCCTATCGACATTATTGAAAGGAACACATTAGAAACAATGTCGCCAGTGTTCAGCGGCTCGGGTCTCGGGTAGTCGAGACTCGGTCGTTAAGGTTCGGTTCCCGGGGGAAATTAAAAACCGACGCCGATTGCACGCCTGCCGCCTACTTATCGAGGCGCTCACAGAGTAGGCACTGAACCACCGCTACCGAACGTAAGCCGCTTAAAAGACCTTCCAATTTCTTGTGGATAATTACGATTCACTCTTCGAAAGTAATTGTCAGGAGCGACGAGCGGACGAGTCTGTCAGCGCTCACTGCCGATTGCTCAACTGTGTGGACGACTGAACTACATAGAAGTAAGGGCTGAAAGTAAACGTATGGAAATGCTTGATACGAGTAGATGGATGGGTTCATTTGGATTTTGGAAGAGCGTGCGCTGATGAACTAATGATGGCGTCATTTATGATTGATGGAGAGCCTCTACTTTTTATATTCTAGAAGTAACTTAGAAATGAGTTTTTAAACGATCTGAGAGCTAGTATAGTCAGGCCTCCGTCACTCCATGTACTTGCGTGCTATAATTACCTACCGCCCGGCCGAGCGGTCTCGGGCCGTTTGCGGACCATATTCAGTGCGGTTTTCGCAAGCGAACCGCACGCACGTTATTCAATTTTTTCTTTTCTTTTTTTTTTTTTTAATCATTGCATTCGTTTGTACGGGTACCTACAATGCCGTCTGGTGCCTTATGTGCAGTAGATGGATGCAAATCAAGTAAAAGAAGGGATAAACACCTAACATTTTTCCATTTACCTGTCAATGAAGAAAGTTAAGTGATAAATTATTATTACCATTTTTTGTCGTTTCAAAATTATTACAGTCGGCACCAATTTATTAAAAACATATTTTACCTTTATACGATACAATTTTAAACTACCGAACATATTCACAGTTCTCAATAAAATAGACACAAATAGTTATGTTAATTTAATTTTATCGAAGAGGCAGCCCTGCGATTGCTGTGGGATCGCGCGGTGCGAAGCAATCACAACTGTACGCTTGAGCATTTAGGCACATTTTAGCATGCAGCGGTTACTGACTCGACGGAGTAGGCTATTATAGCAATAGGTATTGGAATTTTCTACTGAGTAAAGTATCTGTTACGTAGTAACTATTTAGTAATCTGTGGTATAGTTCTCCACATTTCTTTCTTACCTACAACACGTAGATCGACCACTTCGGTCTTCGAGCGATGAAATTTCCATAACGCTCTGCAGCCGGTGGTGGTATTTGTTACACATGGGGCATACTTTGTTAGGCAGAACATTTGCTTTATTTCTTCATTTGTATAATATGTTACCATTTGTTATTATTTTATAAATCAACAAAAGTCCAAAAACAAAGAGTATCAATACTTAGAGGAGCCTACCGTACAAGATAACTTAGTGCAATATAAATAGTTCCTTTCAGGCTATCTAAAAATAAATCCTATACAACAGCTTTAAAATGATTTTTGAAATTTTTAAATTATTCATTTTGATTCTCTAAAATTATGTTTGGTTTCGAGTTATTTTCTTCGTATATAACTACTAGATAGTTGTATCCGTGTGGCTGACCCGGCGCAGGCACCCGGTGCACCACACGTTTATGTATATAACTACTAGATTGTAGTATCCGTGTGACTGACCCGGCGCAGGCGCCCGGCGCGTCACACGTTTACGTCCATTCCATTGGGCCCCGCAATCGCTAGTCGTGGTGCGTTTATTTTTCTACAATCTGCACTATAACACTACTTCTGAGCTGAATACTTTGTTCCACTTGCTCTCTGCTACAAGCACCGGCTATTAAATGCAGAAGTTTCAGTTCATATGGACCTATCTATCACCGGTTTTGGCATACAGAAGGTAGAAAAATCTATCTATCTCTGGTTTTAACGTCCGAATAATCTATATCAGTAGCGATCTGTATGATTATGTTATACTGGCAATTATGATTATACTGGCTACCATCAGTAGCGATCTGTCTTTAACTAAAAATAGGTTATTGGGTTCGGCCGTTACAGAACATACAATTTATCCTCAAATGGCGTGAAACTGTCAGCTCGCTAGGACTTGACATTGCTGCCTAAATTTTCGTTCGTTTATCATTTTGATATCACCATTATACTTATACAATGTAACATAATTAACCCAATATCTCATACACCCCAATTAGAGTATTGAGTAAAAATCATAATACATTTACCATAACTTATTTTGTTTAGAGCTAACTATTATTATTTCGTTTATTTATCTATAGAATATTTATTAAATTATGAAAAAATAAGTATAAAAAACTATGGTGCCAAAAAATACTATGGTGCCAAACGTGAAATCGCAAAAAAAATCATCTGTTAGTACATTTTGACGAGATAGGTGAGCATTAATGTAGGGAACAACGATTTTTCTTTCGCGATTGCTGCTTGGGTTCCATAGTAAGTTGTTTATAATGATGAGTACAATGACCACTTAAAAGGTTTTGCGCATTTAACGTTAATCCTGTATTATTTTTACTATTTTGATTAGTGTGAATGTGAGGAGTATGTGGGTGTAGGACGGGTTTACATCAGCGTCGAGTCGACTATGAAGTACCCGGTTGTCCTCGACAGCCGGTGGAACTTCGTGGAGCATTTCCGACACTTGGCTCCCAGACTGGAGCGGGCCGGGGCTGCTTTGAAGCAGCTCCTGCCCAATCTAGGGGGTCCAATCGCCTCCTACCGGAGGCTCTACGTGGGGGTCGTGCGGCCCATGGCCCTTTACGGGGCACCGGTGTAAGCGCGTTCCTTGAGGCGGCGACCAGTCCGGCAGTTGAACGCGTCCCAGAGGGTCATGGCCGTCCGGGTCGTCCGTCCGGGGATATCGCACGGCCTCCGGTGAGGTGACGAGCCTCCTTGCTGGATTGCCGCCATGGGATCTGGTGGCAAAAGTCCTCGCCCACAATGGGAGTGGCGCGAGGAGACAAAACGCCGGGGCGTAACTCCGCTGCCGCGAGAAATCACGGAACAGCGGACAGAGCTCCGGCGAGATCTCATGGCGACATGGAGAGTGCAACTTTTGCAACCCAGTGCAGGGCACGCCACAATTGCGGTAATAAGTCCTCTCTTTGAGAAGTGGCTGGAGAGGCGCCACGGCGTCCTCACCTTTTGCCTGACGCCCGTCCTCACCGGACACGGCTGCTTCGGGAGGTTCCTGATCCGGATAAGGCCAGAGAATACACCCGGGTGTCACTATTGTGTTGATAGCCTAGAGGAAACGGTGGAGGTCTGCCAGGCTTGGGCTGAACATCGCCACGTCCTCACGGCAGCGATCGACGGCGGCGATCTCTCGCGTCCGGCCCTGGTCCAGGCCATGGTACGGAGCGAGAGTGCATGGGAATCCGTCACCTCTTTCTGCGAATCAGTAATGCTCGCGAAGGAGGAGAAAGAGCGCATGAGGGAGAGGCAATATTTGCGCCGTCACGCCCCTAGTCGCCGTAGGAGACGCCCTGGGCGTCGGGAATCGAGAGCCGATTCGGTGCGGGTTTGCGGATGGCGAGCAATGGGTAACTCGCCGTCCGGTAAAGACCAGGCTCGGGTCGACGGCGCGTTGTGTGCCACGCGAGCCTCAAAGAGATGTCAGCACTGATTGATGGGGTCCGATAGGGCCGATGCCTGCCAGGGTCGTGGGTTGTTTGAAAGAGTTACCGTAGCCCTGGCACAGGCAACTGAAGGAACACGAGTGGGTTTTAGCTAGTAAAAGTCTGACGAGAAGAGCGGGAAAAGTTATTTGATAATTTCCCATAAAAAAGGACTATGTGGGTCATTTTTCTTATTTTTTTATTTAATAATCAGTCACAAAACTTGCACATAGTATGCTCAAGTACGTTGGGTTACGTTTCTCAGTACCAGCCCGAGTGTGGGCTTGTGGGGGTCGAGGCGGTCGGTGGCAATAGGCTCGCCCCCTGTTACATGGGACTTGAACATAACTGGAGAAATGTGGGTGTACACCTCTGCTTAACCGCTTGGGGAAAACAGGCGTGATGTTGTGTATGTATGTACGTCGCACAATGTTGTGTATGTATGTACGTCGCACAATGTTGTGTATGTATGTACGTCGCACAATGTTGTGTATGTATGTACGTCGCACAATGTCGTACAATTTGCATCTCCTTAATTTAAAACCGAGATTCAGTTTTTTTTTTATTTTGTACCGTATCGGATAGAATATAATAGAATAACGTTTATTGTCTCCAGTATCACAGCTAGTAGTAGTAGAATCTTTTGCGTAGGTACCAGTGAGCCTTCTGCTCTTGTGCACATTGTAGCAAGTACTTGACTGTAACGCGTTCTAATTTCCCGCTCACTATAAACACGACAAACTGTGACAAAGCCGTGTTATTTGTTAAATTCCTGCGCGCACGGAGCGGTGGGCACCATCGTGTCAACCCTTAGCTGCGGGTTTTTTGCAAACTGTTCAAGTAACGATGTCCGCCGCCGAGCTTCAACTTATTTGTTTAATTACTCTCATTATTGTTATGCACTTGTTACAAGTTTATTTTTTCTAAATGAAATAGTGGTGCATGTTTTGTAAAGTGGAAACGTACAGGTTTGATGTTCGTACTTACCGTTTATCATTTTGTAAAACATTGTAATGATGAGGTAGTATTTTATTACGTCAAATTTGTTTGATTTATCTATTAAGCCTGAGAAAGAGAGAGTCTTTAAGATTCGTGGATATAGTAATCATGCAGTATCTCGCTCGCATACCAAGGGTTCCGTACCACTGTACAATATTAAGATTCGTGGATATAGTAATCTCTCCGGCTCTTGACCGGTTATTTTTATTTATATTTATTGTTTTAGCGACCATAGTATTAGGTAGGTACACACTCTTAAAATTTGAAGTGTCTACCTATTACGGTTCAAAAGATACAGCCCTGACAGACGGATGGACGAACGGCGGTCCCATTGGCAGCCTTTGGGTTTGGAACCCTAAAACAATTTGTTACGAAATGACGACAAATTGACGATAATGTATCACACCGCGAGTGAGCTGTGGAGGTACGCGGTTACTTGATAGTTTGCTGCTAGTTTGAGCCTTCCTTATGCTATGGTAGACAACAGTTTAATATTCAGGCGAACGTTGCGTGTTAATAAAGTACCTACCTACTAGCGAGGTAGTTACCGCACATGGTTCGATACAGTAACGTACCTCCCGCAGTCTTGCCCACTTAGTTACCGCACATGGTTCGATACAGTAACGTACCTCCCGCAGTCTTGCCCACTTAGTTACCGCACATGGTTCGATACAGTAACGTACCTCCCGCAGTCTTGCCCACTCAGTTAACTTGCAACGACGTCTTACCACGCAACACGTATTCGTAACGCAAAACTTTTTCGTACATATGCACGTCTAAGCATTTATCAAACTCTTAAGAAGTGTAGAAAAAAATCACTTTAGTCAGTTCATACCCTAAGGCAATCCACCAGTAGCTCCTAGAATTCAGAAGTCTTTGTTTCCTCATACAACCTCCAATATCTGCGAGATGACGGCTGTCTCTTCACACAAATTAATTGAACTCTCTTTCTTGTCACTTCTCTATTTGTACCAACACAGTATAAATACAAATGAATGAAAGCCCCGCGAACTTTCGTAACTTGCAGTAAAAGAAGTGAGCACAACGTGTGCGGTGTTCTTGTAAACAGAGCCGTGGGATGTGTTTCAGAAGCGACATAACGTTGTAGGAATATTAGTGAGGCGCAGATACTTCGCGCAACAAACTCGCGCTACAAACTACGGAACTGTTTGTTTCGTCGCGCATTCAGTGGGCACAGAAGTATGCTTGTAATCATTCTAAAACTCACTCCTTGCAGTCACACCAGTATGAATGTCATGCGTAAGTGATATGATCATTGAGTTACTTTAAAAATTATATTTTTTAACACCCTTGCTCGTAAAGCTGATGTAAGTCCACCGGTTTTAAATATGTAAATAGGGTCATAAAAAACGCGTGTGTTACCAAAGCAAATAGTTAAGTTATAGTCCATACAAATTCCATAACAGTATTATTTGCCATTTCAAATTTGGAACTGAAGGCCAATACTCGTAATTTAAAACGTTCAAAATCTAGTCGCAGTCTCATCTCGGCGACAAACAAATGTCAATAACTTGTCAAAATGTAGGGAAATTAGAAGTATTTTTTGACAGATTGAGACTGAGATCAGACTGTGAACGTTGTTAAAATTAGTAGAATTGCCCCTCTGATCGCCGCCGCACGACTCCAGCTGTTGCTATTGCTGTCGCTGTTGCTATTCAAATTTCGAACTAATCGCCGCGCGGCGCCAGTCAGTAGGCAGCGCTAGGGCGCTGTTAAAATGGCGGAAAAGCAACAGTGTGCATTCACAGATTGAGTTAATTTAAAATTTAAAAAAAAAAATTACAACTAATGACGAATTACAATGCTCTTCTGCCGCCTTTCAAGAAGTTTCGTCGTCTCCAACATTTACCCTAACACAAAACAATGACATTATGAATAGTAATAATAAAAACATAATTAAAAAACCAACTACAACTAAAACATAATTAAAAAACAAACAACAAAATGATACGTCATTTTAATAATTGTAATTTCACTAACTGTTTCAATAATTAAAAATGAACAAAATATAAAATGTTTTTTTCTGTTTCCTCGCAAATGTGTTAAAAAACGTCGTACGATATACGTGCGTATTGGTTATAACATCTTAACGCACTAATATCGTAATGTACTATAAAAGTTCGACCTTCTGTATTTATCTTATCTGTGACAGAACAAAACAGTTTGTGGTTACACTGAAACTTTATAGGTAACGTAAACACCTTTATGTTTCATTTCCAAACCTTAAAACTCCTGGCAATAGCTCACCGAATAAATAGCGTATAACCTTACAAGTTAAATAGAAGCGTCACATCAAATAAATTGCTTCGGGCGAGCATAATGTATTTTCTTGCTTAAAACGCATGTAAATGCAAATAGAAAGAAGCGGTCGGCGCGGCGGTGGCCGGCGAGTGCGGGGGCGTGGCGGCTCCGAGACGGTGGCGTTGCTGCTGCGTGGCTGCTGTGTGGCGGCAGCGTGGCGGCAGCGTGGCGGCAGCGTGACGACAGCGTGGCGGCAGCAAGACGCGGGCGGCACCCGTCTGCGTATTACATGCAGCGCGCTTTGCAATTCTAAATACTAACTGTAACTTGTTTAATTAAAACTTCATACTCACACTTTATGTTTATAAGAGTACTTTCACACGAACTTGATAGGAATTAAATTATAAATATATTCACTACACAAATCTTACAGAACTTTACACTATGAAAGTGCTGAAGATTTACTAACTACACTATATTTCAAAAGAGTGCTTCGAAAAGTTTGTAAATATACCTAAATTAATTATTCAAAAATATTTAATAACAAACTGTTTTTCGGAGCGTTCTCATCATAACGCAAACTCATTTCAAGTTAAACTTCCTGAGCGTGGAACAACAGATTCGCGATAAAAATAATAAACATAAAGAAAAACTCCCACTTTTATAACACCGAGTTAGGAGCGGTCTACGGTTCGTAGCACCCAGTTACTCGCTCGAGCGATCTCGTAGCGGGCCGTAGCAAGCCGTAGCAGCGTAGCGGCCGCCGTAGACAAATGCTACAGATGTGACCCCGCATACACCGAGCGTCCGCCTCGCATCGACACCGGACGAGCAGCATGTGTACTCAGCACCTTATAATTGAAACTGTTACAGCGACAGTAATACAAAGTAGTACCTAGTTATTTGTTAACTCTTGATGAAATACAACAACGGTTGCAGGGCAGGTAATAGAATGCAATAGTCCGGGCCGTTTCATTTGGCGGGACGGTTTCATTAGCCAGGCGGCCGGGCCGGCAGGGAATGGTGTGACGCTCCATGGGCCGTCCCGGTGCCGCCCCAGACCGAGCCACCAAATAAATAGCTACAGCAGCTAACTGACAAAGGTAAAAACTGCACAATGTACAAACAGAACGTAATCTTCAGTAGTGAAGAAAGTCATCCTGTGAAAGACGTCGCAGTCAAAAGCTAATCCCTGTTCAAACACAAGTGCCATAGTATGGCAGAGAGACGTTCTATCACTTGTATTGCGAGATTCGCACGTGAGTGAGTGAATGATTGAGAGTGAGTGTCGCAGGTTGTCGGCGTCGCGACGGCGTGCGCGTATTATCCGCGCCGCGGTAAGTCGCTCGCGGCACGTATTACGACGGTGTTTTATTTGAGTGCGCCCACCGGCACCGGCTTGAAGGGAACAATGTTGGCGACAAGCAAACATGTAGGTGCGTCAGTTTCAGGTTTTATGGTAAGGAGCTGAGAGTCGACTAGAGTTGTGATTTATTGCATTGAATAGCGCGGTCATGAGACTGAGCTATGAGCCATAAGCGGTGGGTGTTATAGAGTGTGGCGATTAGCTTATCACATTAACTGAAACCACGTAGCTACATTACGTATTTTAAACATTTACAATTAAAATAATTTTATTAATAACAAGTAACATTCCAACCGTGGAACTTGCAGGCTTCCTCGAGGAGAGTTTGTAACAGAACAAGTTACGAGCAGCACATTACACGTTGTCGCATGCATCTGCAACGCATCGTACTGTGTAACACTATTAATTAGCGAGAGCGGTGAGTATGTGTTAGTTGTGTGGCTTTTTGTTCTACACTAAATTATATTGTTTAATGCTGGTACGTCCAAGTTTTTGAGTATTAGTCGTATCTACTGACCACCATTATTACATAAAAAAAAAAATTATAAATAAAAATTTTCTTTACTTCTCTGAGAAACGTTATCAATTTCTTCTTCGCTCTCGGAGTCTCAGGACTAGCACTTGAGCAGTTTTCTAATAACTCTCGTAGCCGACGTTCATTTTCTTCATAAGACATTTTGAAAAATATAAAAATAAATCATAAAATACTATAAATAACAGTAAATACCTTACCAGTACCTTTTCTTATTGTTTTTTTCTGTTTTGTTCTTTTTTGCGTCATATTTACCGCAAATAAACGTATTTTCTTTCTTTCTTTCTTTCTTCTAAATCAAAAGCTTACTGTCAACACAAAAATGTAACACCGACTACGAGGTCGGGTGTGACGTACCCCAGCCACATGTACGCACGTGTATCTACCGTCGCCGCAGGCGCAACAGTACACTCGATACTGTAACTCGCCGCTAGCACCCTTACCTCCAGCTACTGAAACGACAGGACTCGCATGGCAACACTAACATTACTGCGTTTAAAAACTTCTCGGGTATGACATACCCGACCTCACTCACGCCGGATTAACTTACTTTCTATATTTATGTCTGTAATTTATATGGTGTACAAATAAAGAGTATTCTATATATCTACCTATCTACTTTTATTATAAATAAACTTCACAATCTTGAACGTTTGTGACATGGATTTAGGCACTATAAATTTGTCCATAATACAG
This sequence comes from Luperina nickerlii, assembly GCA_963855955.1. Lineage (NCBI taxonomy): Eukaryota > Metazoa > Arthropoda > Insecta > Lepidoptera > Noctuidae > Luperina > Luperina nickerlii. The sequence goes on from OY979668.1 coordinate 24,291,845, forward strand.
TCTTTATTACATAAAGCTATTGAGGTTGTTGTTAACGACCCGCTTTCTTTGTGGCCCAGTCTATTTCAGAAATATCAATCAAAAATCAACCCTAACTAAATATCAATGATAACCTTAGTTATAATATGAATTTAAAGGGTTGTATTGATGATTTTAATGATTATAATCCTGTAAGTTCATACTTGTCACGGACGCGAATTATATTTTATTCAATATACAACCTACAAATTTGCGAATTGGAGCCTCCCCCATAAGCGCATGCTGGTGACGGGCGAACAGGGCCCTCTGTCGCCCGCCGTCATCCGGCGCTCATCGCCGACCGCCGCCGCCGCAGACGTGTCCATCGGAAATGATACTGATTGCCATCGGATTGCTGATACCAATGTTAATGTACCCATTATTTTAAGTGTAGCGGTATCTACAACGCCACATGCAAAACAACGCGTCATACTGACGTCACGCAAATACTGCATCGCGCAAGCAGCGTTTACCGCGCAACTAGCATAGATACAACGGCCCGACATGAATCAACGGGCAGTTGCCCACCAGACACAACACCCGTCTGGTCGGAGGATCCTCCCTTTTCTATAGAGTATGAATGAACTTTACACACTGTTCCTCATACCTCTATACTGGTGACCCCGAACATGAACGTCAGCGCAGCCTTACCTAACTTGATAAAAAAGATAAAAAGACAATATTATAGAAAACAAATAGAAGATTCAACCAAAAGTCCAAGACATCTTTGGTCAACAATAAATGAAATCACATAGTTTAAAAAACCTAAAACTTCAAATACCCACCTTCTTAATATCCCCTGAACTCACTAAATAAACTTGTTCTTTATCACCGTGGGCAAATCTTTAGCGGAAAGTATCGTTACTCAGACTGGAATGCCGGTAGTGAACAGCTCCTGTAGTAACACCAGGGCTTCCTCGTTCGTATTGTTGGAGACTGATCCACTGGAAGTGGACGGTATTCTAATGAGTCTTGACTCTGATAGTGCACCAGGTTGGGACGGTATACCGACAAAATATTTAAAGATGGCCAGAGATTTTGTGGTTTCCCTGATAAGCCAGCTAGCTAATTTATGTCTCAGAACGGGAATTTTCCCGAAATATTTAAAGCGATCCGTGGTCACTCCTGTGCATAAGGGTGAGGACGTTAGCGATGTTAACAATTATCGCCTCATATCTGTGCTGTCATCAATTTCAAAAATTTTAGAAAAAATAATAAATAAGAGACTAATTAGCTACTTAGAAAAATACAGTATTCTATCAAATGCACAGTATGGGTTTAGAAGAGGACGTTCAACTCAAGACGCTATTACGGCATTGACATCTGACATTGTCAGTAAAGTAGATAAGGGTCATAAATGCTTAACAGTGTTCTTAGATCTTCATAAAGCTTTTGATACCGTTTCCGTCCCGATCCTTCTGCACAGACTAGAAAGCATAGGTATAAGAGGTACGGCTCTCTCCCTTTTTGAAAGTTATCTTAAAGATAGACAGCAAATGGTTAAACTAAAAAACTTATATGCAGTGCCGAGGAGGATGTCTGCTACGGAGTCCCACAGGGGAGTGTCTTGGGTCCGCCGCTCTTTTTAATTTATATAAACAGCCTATGCCATATGCAGATCAATGGAGGGCGAATTTTCTCATACGCAGACGACTGCAGTTGTTTTCTCAGGTACGTCATGGCAACATGTAAAAGCTGTCGCTGAGGAAGGTCTGGCTGAGATAGCTGGCTGGCTTAAAGCAAATCTATTAACCCTTAATACTACTAAAACTAATTTCATCTGCTTTTCCCCAGACCAGAGGTCACAGCTCGGATCTAATTTTGGTGTTGTGATTCATGTTTGCCAAAATAATGCAGTCCATAACCATAATTGTACCTGTCAAATCATTCAACAAGTCAGCTTCGCAAAATATTTAGGCATAATTGTTGATCGAAGACTGTCATGGCACCCTCACATCGAAATCCTTATGAAAAGGATCAGGAAGCTCATTTGGGTGTTTAAAACATTACGACATGTTATGTCCGCGCAACATATAAACAAGATCTATATAGCTCTGGCGCAATCTGTAATAACTTACTGCATTCCAATTTGGGGTGGAGCTACCAAAATTAAATTTCTTGATTTAGAAAGAGCTCAGCGATCACTTATAAAGGTGATGTACTTTAAACCATTTAGGTACCCTACAACTGACCTCTATAGAGTTAGCAACTTGCTCTCAATTAGAAAACTTTATATTCTTTACGTATCCTTAACCCTGCATAAGTGTCTTCCTTTTGACTCAGCATCCCAAAGCAGAAGGCGCAGAGATATAGTGGCCTACTCCCCAGGGATTCGAACTGCCTTTGCTAGACGTCATATGTTACTCAATCCACCTACATCTATAATAAACTTAACCGTAAATTAAATATATATCCCCTGTTGTTATAGGATTGTAAAAAAACAATAATTAAATGGTTGATATCCCTAACGTATGACGAAACAGAAAATATTATGACCAGGATTAGCTGAAAAAAAAAATGAATAAATAAATTAAAAAAAATATATAACAAATAAATATTGGGTACACTCACACCCTGAACACTTACACACTTACATTCATACACAAACACACACTGAGAGCTGCTAAATTAATGTTTTATTTTATTTTTACTTTTATCTCTTTTTTTTCTCTTTTAAAAACCTTTTACGCCTCATCATTGTTAAGTTACCACTTATGGGAAGAGCGAGGCAGCTCCGACACAAGTACTTTTGTAACTTACTGGGGCTGTCTCAATTTATGTATGACACAATGTTGAAAGAAATATTTTTGTATTTTGTATTTTTTGTATTTTGTATATAATGTAACAAATGACAAGACGACAAATAATAGCGGACTCCAGAGCGGACTGCGGAACTGAATATAGGAAATGCATAACAAGGAATTAAACCTTCGGCATCTCCGCTGTATAGTGAAACTAAATAATACATCATTTGTATCTCCATCACGAGCAAGATTCCTCAGTGAGGTGTAGTATAACACACGGGACCCGTCACAGAATGTGACCTTTAATGTATTGTGAAAGCAACTAGCATTCCCCATGGATGTATAATGAGGACACCGGGACACGGTCACAGGTGACCCCCCCTCCCCCCACTCCCCGGAGGGACGTAGGTGTACCACATGGACTGGAAAATTTAAGTACAGGAAGAAAATGAGACTTGCTTCCCGCCTTTATCATTTTATATATTTCCACTGTATATCACTAGTAATATTGTAATAAATACAAGACTTACCCTAGCAGACCTGCTCCGGAATAATATCGCCCTGCAGGTAAACTAGGACCTACTTTAAATTCTGTGCTTCTGTATAACGAACCTACAGGGTGACCTCGAAAGTAAAGGTGTCGCTGAACGAACCTTTATTGTAATAGACAAGGAGCGAGAGCAGTCGGAACGCGCCGCCATTCTACCCGACAAACTGACGAACGAACACATACGTTACTCAAGTTGCCTTTTTAAACTAGATTGCAGACTACACTTTCTGTAGACCAGAAAATCTTACACTGATTTTGTCGGCACCCTACTTTGATAAGTTTCATTGGTTTCTCCTCAGCAATTTACTGAGGTTTGGGTGCTAAATGAAACATCTTTTTATAAATGGTCTTTCTTAAGAAAAATCTCATGAAAGATATTAAAACTCAGTGATTGAGTGAAGTGATTGTTATGTACAAATGTGGAAGGTTACTGGCCTTAGGGAGTCTGTCGTCAACAATCTATCTCCGAGAGGTACCGACATTACTCTGTCACTCGACCGACACTTGACTTGTCGTAAAAAGAGCGTCGGAATAAGGCCCGGATACATTTTAGCCATGACAATGTTATGAGACATCGCGTCATATGCCAGCGGACTGCGGGAGACGTCGCCGACCCTCGTCCTGTCCGCGCGATATTGAACACGAGCTTAAAATAAAAAAAATCTATTAGTACGATGTGTCCGCGCTCGAACTGGGCCAATGTGACACACCAATGAAATTGTTACATATAGAGAATTAGCCTACGGATTTTGGACTTAACTATAACAAAATCACAGTGCAACATGATAGATTGATTTACTAGAACAACTTGTTGTTAAGCCCATGTTCGCACCACACGTGCTCCTTGGAACACTTCCAAGAGAAAGTCCAATAACAAAGCATTCTGGTTATCAAAGAACATTCTAGGAAAACAATATTCTTTGGAAATAAAATATCGTCACAGTAACAACAACAAATTATTTGGTGTTTGAAGTGTACTCCGTGCAGCAATAAATTAAACTCGCATCAAGTCGTAAGGGCCCGGGCACGTGGGTGTCTGCACAATAAACTAAACTCGCACACAGTCGTGAGAGCCCGGGCACGTGAGTGCCTGCACAATAAATTATTTCAAAGAACTCGAAGAAGCCGACCAATCACAGCTAAAACAAAACGGATCTCTGGCTTCAAGGAAACTTCCTGTGCTTTAGAATAATTGAATTAAGTAATGAAATAAATTCACCGGTCAACAATATTCAAAACGAGAAACTTGGGAATTATTTGAAACAGAATGAAACCGGACTGTGAGTAAACGAGGCGATGGATTTTTCAGCGCCCTTCATAGTGACGCCTGCGCCGCCAGCGCCACCACCCGCCGGTTTGTAATTATAATAAAACTCATCATCAGTGACGACTAATTTGTCAAACTCTGCGTTCTGTTATGACCAATTCGTATTATTGTATTTCCGGGGCTAATTGTATTAAGTAACTTAATTCTTTGATAAAATCAAGCTGCCTTTATATTGTTCAGCAATATTTTGTCATGATGGTGACAAGTTGAATAAAGTTAGTTATTTTGAACAACAGTCAAGTCTTAAACCGCAAAAGTATCATTATTAATAGAATCCATGCACCGTATACATAGTTAGTCGATGTAGATGTCGTAGCCCAGCGAGTCAGCCGCACAATGTGCAGTAGTCGCAACGGGACACATTTATCGGAGCATCAATAGCTTTGCTCGCACCTGTACTGCACTAAGGGAAACTAATTACTTACCACATTGACAATCTTAATTGCCCGCTTTTTTCCTTTCAGTGAGTTTAAAGTTCCCAATTTTTTTAATGCCAAAGGAGTATGAGTATGCTTCAAACCAATAAAAAAAAACTTTTTTTGTTCTTTTATTAATTGCCAATTAATATTTATTAATCAAGTATTTTCTTTAGCAGTCGAGATGAGATCGATTTAAAACGACATTATATACGTTGTGTGGTTGTGTGGCTGACTGCACCTGCGTCACAAATGACACTGTCCGCACAATAGAGCCGCCCGGGCACAAAGCCGACTGCCCTGTCACCTCCACCTCTATTAGCTGCAGCTTATGTACCATCTTATAGAGAACGTTGATGTCCCATCTTATAGAGAACGTTGTTCCTTGCTATCTCGTCTTCTACACATTTTTTCTATACGACAAGGACTATCAGATTAAGATGCTTCAGTTTCGCTTGTTTTGCTAAGAGCTAACGACCATCTCGAGGTACAAGAGTTCCGGTAAGATTATGCCAATATAATACATGGGTCACAGTATTGTCAAGTTTCAATTTAAATTCAAAGTACCCACGGTATTGAAAAGCAAACAAAGTGTGTAGTTAGGAAGCCAATAGAAATTAATGGGAGAAAAACGTGGAGTCGGCAGTTGCATCTGATTTTTGTAATTACCATACAAATTGTAACGTACCGACATAAATATACTGTTACTTCAGCTATTGGTTTACAACAAATGAGTTATTTGTGTACTGTTGTGTTATTTACATTCAATATCGAATTACTGGCTCACGTAGATAGAATTTATATTGGAAAGGAAATTGTAAGGAAACTACATAAACATTCACTTCATCTTAACATTTTCTAATGGACCATATTGCTTCACGTCCGTGTTGTACATAGGACGCCTCCGAGTATGACATACATGAGTACTAAGACTAGGCAGCCTCAGACGAGTGATGTCGACACTCGTCTGAGGGACGCTAGTTAGCCGCACGGTACCGCACCGCGCCGCACCGGAACGCAGCGCATCGCACAAAGCCGCCCGACAAAAAGACTACGGACGGACGAACAAAGGACCAAGTCTAACGATCGCACACGTAATCCGCTACATCGTATCAAACGTACCACTACCACAGATGTCTAGTATGTATGTAGTGTGTAGAAAAATGTGTACTCCTACAAAATGCTTATGTCTGCTTTCCAACGCAATGTTCACCATCTCGTTAATTCTTTTAGTGACGGTTTTACATTACACCATCTTATTTTTAATCTCACTTTTTATGATGTCATAAGTTTTTAATACAAACTAACAGGGGCTATGCCTCATTCATTGCAGCCCACTCAAGTTTTTTTCCTAAAAGGATGTTCATTCACCAGTGCCTCGCCCTGTAAGTTTGAGGCTATTCCGTGAGCTATCTCATCATCCACAATTTCTACCATGATAAGATTATTTTAAGTTACAATTTAATAATGAGCCATAAAACTTAGATAACTTGTGCGAGTTTCCATAAGTTTATAAGAAAAATGTTAAAAGTGAACCACTGAACATCGCGGTTTTTGTTCATGTTGATAGATCGTTACTTGTTCAACTTGCAATAGTTAGAAGAAAACTCTGGGAAGAGCAAAAAAGCTAAAAATTGCGTTGAATGACCTCAATTGCAGCGCGCCATGAGCACGGGTTCTCAGTGGCCGGCGCCGCGGTGGGAACTTTGGGAAACTCACAAGTTAAATTAGAATTCTTGATAGTAGCCAGAGCTGAACAATAATAAAGGCTCCTACAAACAGGCGCGACATGCGATATAATCGCGCGCGACACAAAGTCACCGCTCGTTGCGCGACTTGCGGTGCCTTTGTGTCGCGCGCGATTTTATCGCGTGTCGCGCCTTTTTGAAGGACCCTTTAAACTACGTGTCAAGTGTGTGTGTGTGCGAGTGTACCTGTGTGTGTCCGGTGCGCGTTAGCCGCACCGTTTTAACTAAACGATTTTATAAGCGGTGAGCTGATCTGACCAGATCGACGTCGGCTGCCCCTTTGAGGTAAGCAGTCCTTTCTGAACTAGTCTACAAATATTTCCAAAGTATTATTATGCTATGGTCCGTTTCGTTCATCCAGATTAAAAGTTGGTTAAATCTATTTGAAATCGACAGAATGAACACAAAAGACCACAGAACAGAAGTGTCAAAGAGTATCATTCAACGTCCGCTGTACATTGTGCCACCACGTCGCGCGCCGCGAACGCAACACCGTATTTGTTTTGTTTCTAACATGTAGTGTAGCTAATCTAGAGCAATGACTTGTGGAACTGTTCGCTAAAAATACTTTATATTAAACGCGTAGGGAGTTCGTGAGGAGAGGAAGATGTTTAGGAGATTATCTCCATATTATCTGAAGGATGTAAGTAATTTCCTCGCGGAAATAGCCGCTGCCTCGGCAAGGAGGAAATTGGTGCCGAAAAAAGTGAAACCATTGTTTTTGATGTATTGAGAATTTGAGAGTGTTGTCAAAGGGTGACAGGGGGGGGGGAGGAGAGGGGGTTAGGTCAGTGACAGAGAATCAGTATATTTTGTAATTATACAGTGGTAAAAAAGTCTTTTTAAGTATTTGTTCATTGAGATCTAGGGCAGATGCGGTTATCTAACGACGTTGAAAATGCCTATTCACTTTTTTCAATCACAAGTGAAATATTCATCGAAACAAAGATGGGTGGTATTAAAACAAGTTTAGTGAAACATTTCGGCAACAGAGACCCGTCAATTGATATTGACAGCGATGGATGTGTGTGTGTGCACATAGGCACTCATTCACATACACGTTCACATGTGTGCGATAGGTTCGTGAATGGTTATCGCTTGTCCAATTCGGTTTTTGAAAAGTCTGTCACGGACAGAGACGTCGGCGTCGGTGAAATAGCTACAACTGTACAATTGTAGTCCTGACTGAGTATTGGGAAAGGTGGTTGGTTATACCTACATACCGAGATATCTTGTGCGAATATGTTGCTGGTTAAAGAAATGCGTTGAATATAATAAGAAAAAACTGTACACAAAAAAAGCTCATAATATACTGTTTTATAAAGTCAAACTTTACTTGCTTAAACAAGTAAAGTTTGACTTTATAAGCAAGGGGCAAGTGATGTAGAAGTCTTGACGTTAACATTTTTTCCTCACTGAATAATTTAGCTGATGTTGATTAGTGACCGCAACACTATCACACTGCCGTGCAAGCAACTGGTGAGAGAAGTACCACCAGAACATTACGGAGCGCGCGACGGCTTGCTTCCAATCAATACGCCGGCGGATTGCAGAGTTTTTACATTTGGTCGCAATTAACCTACTATAGTGACTCTTAATTACAAGAAAAGACAATATCCGTTAATCATGGTACGGCTGTATGATTCCTGTTGAAAGTGGTCTGTTTCACCTCCTCCCGAGGGTGCTATCAGTGAAAATAATTTTAAATTACGTAGGTATTACAATCGTTATACAGGCTGTACGCGGCGGCAGGACTTAAACACTTCACTCAGCGTTTTCGTCAATCAGGGATATAAGAAAAAAAAATAGGAAAGCGTCCTACTTGTGTGAGAGAGGCTTATTATATCTAGCTCTGAAGTACGAGAGCTTGAGGTTAGCCATTCAGCGCTGAACATTCACCTGCTTGGTATGCAGGCGAACTGTAACGATCGAGGATTGACACATCATGTAGACGTATTAGCGTAGATAATGTGGGGCTTACGTCTGCGTGACGCGCTACATACGGGCGCACGTCGGGGGGCGTGCGGACTAATGCGCGGGACACCGCCGGCGGCGCCGCGCACCAAAGATGTCGGCCGGCATCGCTCGCTGCCGTCAAGTGATGTACTCACTGAGCCACCTCAGGTGACTAGTTACGGCAACTGCAACACATATGTCACTGCAAAGCCGCCTCAAATTGCTAAGGGTATCTACATGAGTTAATTTAAACTAAGCAGCAATATTATGAAAATATTTTGTGTATAATACATTGTATTATACACAAAATATTCCACGTAATTATTATTAATTATAATTTCCCACGTATTGACGTGGGAAACAGAATTCTAACTACAAACTTACAACACCAAAGTTATCAAAGACAAAAGTACCTATTGCGATTAACAGAAATAGAATTCTAACTATAAACTTACAACACAAAAGTCATCAATGGCAAAAGTATTGCTACTAATCCCGAAGAGAAGAACTGATACTGTGAAACATTTGCGTGGGAACAGTAGCAAGCGGCGAGCGGCGAGCATCAAATTCTTTAAAATAAATCGCTGACTTTTTAATAATGGCCGTGTAACACCGTTGTACGTTTGAGAGACAATTTAAACACTTACAAATGAATCCCGGGGGTAAGCCCGCGCCACTCATTTGCAGCGCCACAGCCCCGGGACGCAGGACGCGGGGCGCGGAGCTCGAGCGGGATATAAGCGCCTCTCTATGACACCTCTAGCACACACTTTGTCTAGCGGGAATTCTAATTTCCGTATGTCGATATCATCCGACATTTTCAATTAAATTCATTTTGAATATGGAAAATTAATGAACGCCTCTTTATCTATTCCCAGGTTTGATATCAGTGCTGCAAGCTGCAGTGGTGGCACGAATCATGATGGAATATGTTTGGCATCAGTGCTGCAAGCTGCAGTGGTGGCACGAATCATGATGGAATATGACGTTTGGCATCAGTGCTGCAAGCCGCAGTGGTGGCACGAATCATGATGGAATATGTTTGGCATCAGTGCTGCAAGCTGCAGTGGTGGCACGAATCATGATGGAATATGTTTGCCAACGTAGTTGTATTGCGACGGCAATTTGGCAACTAGATAAATTAATTAGTGTCGGTGGAATAAGAAATTTATTTGTATTAAAATCACAGGGGTGTAAGTAAATTGTATCAAAATGTGTGGTGTGATGCCATTTGCCGTATCTTCTTGTCCTATGTTCTTGACATATATTATGAGTAATATGATCATTGCTTTATTATTTTCTACCCGAATACATACGGAAAATTTGAAAAGATACTCTTCCATTTAATAAGCATACCTAATTACCTTCTATGATTATTTAGTAGCTATGCTCATACGTACAAATCTAATTAAATGGCGCAGCAGGTTCCTATGCTCACAAATTTCCAGATTTTCTATAAAAAAAATTGAAACTGGAATAGTAAGAAGGTTTTCTCAAATTGTAAAGCTGTCTAGCTAGCTCGTTATTGTTGTTGCTTGTAACGTGTTATATCAGCTCTTCAGGTGACAAATAAGTGGTCGTAACACCTTCTAATGTAGAAAGGGTGTAAAGTACTCGCAGCGAATAGAGAAACAGACAAATGTGATACAGGTAAACTAATTTGAGATCACAACAAGGTTAGCTGTCTGTGGAACTATTAAGTTGGGCGAGAGAGCAAGAGGGCGGGAGGTCGAGAGGGCGCGATAAGTGGAACGAAGTGCGCGAGGACGGGACATTAATAACGGCCCAGGACGATAAGTCACCGTGTTTGTGTCCGCGCCCTCACCGTGCGGGCCCGTGCGGGTCTGTGCGGCTCTGTGCGGGCCTGTGCTTGAGTGCGGCACGCACGGTGAGAAGGGCCACTCGTAACAATGGCCATAAGGAAAGTTTCCGCGGAAAAAAACGCGTTTTTTGGTCTATAGATCTGATTAAATTAACACGCACCTATTAGAAACACTGTTAGTAGCTAAGTAGCTTCTCTTAATAGTTTGATCCCAAAAAAGACATGTCTCAACCAAAACAGAGGTGCCTATTTTGTGAGCAAGCTTGTCACTTATTGCGTGAATTATTTATATTTTTTTTATTATCTCATACTTAAGACTGTTGACTTGTTCAGCTGAGAGTAAAGAAAAGTAAAGAACGGCGTAGTACTTAAGTACTTAATTTATGAGTATACTAGCAGCGCCCGCGGTTTCACCCGCATAAGTTTTGATCCCGTGGGAATATTGGTATAAAAAGTATCTTATGTGTTAATTCTGGTTAAAAACTATATGTGTGCCAAATTTCATCTAAATCCGTGCAGTAGTTTTTGCGTGAAAGAGTAACAAACATTCATCCATCCTCACAAACTTTCGCGTTTACATTATTAGTAGGAAAGTAGGAATTAGTAGGATTCATAGAGCAGATTAATTTTAAAAATTTGTTAGTTATTTCAAACAAAAACTGTCAAACGTCAATTGTATTCCTCGAATAAAAGTTATCTGGCGATGGTAAAAGCAGCCCGTAATCGTTTAAATGAACCTGTTGTTCACACCATTTACTAAGTATGAAAGTGAAGTAATCCCTCTATTGCGACATTTTTTCGCTGACCGCTGGGAAGTCGGATGCAGACTTAATTACTGCTTAATTATCTGCGGACGATGGAGAACTGCGCGAGTGACGAGCCAACTAGTTTTTGTCGTATCATGAGTCTGCGGATCGTGGACAGAAAGTACCTCGGTACTAAAGAGATTGTACCCTGTTTGGTTCTACCATGCAACCTTTTCGAGTAATTATAAGATAATGTGATGTAATGTAATTATAAGAATGCCAGAAAAAGTATAAAGTCGCGCTTTACTTGTCCTAGTACCTACTATTAGGACGCCGCCGCCGCGCCGGTGCTAATAGTACCTACTGTGAGGCCACCGCGTCGGTGTTAACAGTACCTACTGTTAGGCCGCCGTGTCGGTGCTAACAGTACCTACTGTTAGGCCACCGCGTCGGTGTTAGCAGTACCTACTGTTAGGCCGCCGTGTCGGTGCTAACAGTACCTACTGTGAGGCCACCGCGTCGGTGTTAACAGTACCTACTGTTAGGCCGCCGTGTCGGTGCTAACAGTACCTACTGTTAGGCCACCGCGTCGGTGTTAACAGTACCTACTGTTAGGCCACCGCGTCGGTGTTAACAGTACCAACTGTTAGGCCGCCGTGTCGGTGCTAACAGTACCTACTGTTAGGCCACCGCGTCGGTCGGTGTTAACAGTACCTACTGTTACGCCGCCGTGTCGGTGCTAACAGTAAGTACTGTTAGGCCGCCGCGTCGGTGCTAACAGTACCTATTGTTAGGCCGCCGCACCGGTGCTAACAGTACCTACCTACTGTTAGGCCGCCGCACCGGTGCTAACAGTACCTACCTACTGTTAGGCCGCCGCGTCGGTGCTACCAGTACAGTGCGTGCCACGTAAGAAGAGACTTGACCCCGCCTCCCCGCCTCTTTCCGCCGCCCCGATGACGCCCGGTGCGGGACGGGGACCGGGCGTCATCGGGGCGGCGGAAAGAGGCGGGGGTGGCGGCGTCACGTCTCTTCTTACGTGGCACGCACTGTACCTACTGTTAGGCCGCCGCACTGGTGCACGGTGCTAACAGTACCTAATAACCGCTGCGTTTGGAGGAAATACTTACTAATAAAACGTCAAACAAAAATACTGTTAAGTGTTTCAAGGGGTCATAGTAGGTACCTCCTAATCGTAAATATAAACAACAGATAAAATCCGAAAAAGTTGTTCATATTCATGAGACCTCTTCAATTAATTTGAATAATTATATCAGTTTGGTTACACGATGTATAAATAAATCTTCTGTTGTGTTGTATGTTGTGGCCCTTCATTCACGCATTAATAATTAGGCACATTCAAATTCAACAAAAAGAAATGAAACCAGAATGTAATAATGTCAGTGTTAACTGAGTACCTACGACTATATACCTGGCAAACCTTGTAAGTAGTAACATCGTCGATGGGTAATACGATACGCATAAATATATTCCATGTGGAGAGTGTAGTGGGATTTTTTTACTGGTGCCGAGACAATGTGGTCAAGTGATTGAGCGCATCTGCGGATCTCTTCGTGAATGCAATCCCTTGGTGGGACAAAAAGTATAATTTGGTTTTTGCTAGCCAATTCTTAGATATTGCTTGGTATTTTTCAAGAAAGGAAGATTTTGTCCAGAAATATTATGTAATGTAAGAGATTGTAGTAATAAGCATTGTGAACGGTGATAAAGTACCCCTTTATTGAGCAGAATACTAAACCAACGTCACAGATCTATTGATGACTTAAGTGTTCCTCGAAACATGGGCTATAAATAGGTGTACCACCCCATGAAGGTAACCTCCAAGCATCCTGCCTGCGGGACCCACAGCACGCCAGCGTGCCATTATTGCCTACAAGCACCCTGCCTGCGGGACCCACAGCACGCCAGCGTGCCATTATTTACGTACTGTCCCGAAACAGTCCCGAGAAGCACAACTCCGAACTCGAAGCGAACCGGTCAATAATTAATTAACAATGTCAAGTAACTTGGAGCATCTCAACAATGCGCCGAATCTCTGAGAACAAACCAGAGCCGAACATATTTTACTATAAAGAATTACTTTTGTAATTACATAAGAAACTTCTCTGATTAGATGAATGTATAAGAATTTCACTTAAAACTTAAATTCTGAAATTCCGCCACGAGCCGACTCCACACTTCGCCCACTAACGGAATTAACTACTGAAAGACGAGCCTACTTCATATTACCGCATAGCAAGAATATAGAGAAATCTCACTTTGTAGAAATAAGTTGTACAGTGGTCGTATGTTTGACACGTAACCAACTAGCTAGAACCACAGAATTAGATTGTGTGACACACAGTAACCGGACTGCACCTTCTGCGAGCACATGTACTGTGCGATAGCCCAAGTTCTCTGCGATAAAATAAAGACGACTCATACGTTCTTAAGAGAGAGGAGTATTTGTAAACATTTCATGTCACAAGCTCCAATATTTTCCAGCTTCTAACAGTACTTATATCGAAAGAAAACACAAAAGGCATGCATTTTGTTCAGAAAACATTTTAGAACGATAACAAGGGTGCTTTGTACGTTCGCTTCGAGTTGTTCACTCAACCAACAACTGGCTGTTGTCACAAACAACGATTACTGTCGAAGTCGGGAGTACTCGGGAGTACTCGGGAGCCGCACGCAGCAGGTAGCGGTGACGAGCTGGACCGACTCTCGGCGCGCTTCGACGTTATCACTCGCGTCAGGCGCGCATCTGTTACAACACGGAACCGCTGCCACTTCTTGATTAATCACTAATGTTCATTAGGGTCGCGGTAATAGGCCAAGACAGGTCTCTAATAAAATGTATTAGCGAAAATAATAACATAAAAGAATAATTCCCTTGTTTTTCTAATAAGGTTTATGACTGCAAGTATCTGTAATATTTTCTAATAAGGTTTATGACTGCCAGTATCTAATATTTTTGGCCTCTTCGTAGGAAAGAATATAATATTTCGTTCGTTCGGTTCCCTCGAGTTTCGTTTAGTTATCGATAAATTTTGATCAGCGCGCGGCGGCGGCGGACGGCGCTAGAACATTTCCTGCGCTCTCAGATAAAACAAATTTTATCGACGAGCTTACGCTTTGTTACAGCCAAACGACAGAAATTCGCGCACGCAGCCTCATAACAAATACACAATCACTGCCTTTAACACAAATAAAACGCTCGATGCGTTTACAAAACGGTGCTGCGATGATATCGAAGGAATTTAGGTCCAATGTAACATTAAACTTGATGTACGTGGCTCGTAGGTAGTAGGTATTATTCCGAAATGAAACGATGCTCATCGTGATAACCAAATAAAATTGTGTGTTAAAGTTGATGTAATGATGTCGCCGCCAACTGGTTTCATTACCCATTCAGTTAACTGCCTTTTTTTTTTTTTCAGGATGGGAAATCATCAAATGACTCCTCCCGCTCTGGGTGGAGCGGAAGGGAGTGTTAGACTCTTACTGACTAAAACCCACCCGTGTTCCTTCCTTCGCCCTTTATGTTCCGGCCCAGCGGTAACCCTTTCGGACAATCCCGCTAACCCGGCAGCAGTTAACTGCCTAGCCTTTTAACTAAACGGCGAAAGTTGAACTAACTGCCTGAATGATTTCAGCCGATGTGTCTAACACAACATTTAATGAAATGGCTAGCTGATGCTTAGGGCATTTATATAATAGGGTGAAAACGTAAGGGAAAATGGAACTAAATTTAAATAGTTAATCACATAAACAAAAATGTTATTTAAATATTAGGGAGGTTATTATGATCAATTGAAAAAAAAAAACGGACAGTCATTTTATTTTTAAATTGTTTTTTTAAATTGTTATTTATGCGTAAATTGAAACATGAACAGTAATGAGAATAAATACTCAAGTAGCCAAGTAGGTAGTGTAATAAATGAATGGCCAGTAAAAATACACCACATGTGACTGTTCCTAAATTACCCCAGGCTGATGAAATTTTCGTTTTTCCTAATTATGTTAATATTAGAGTTAAGGTTGGCTCCCACTGTAGTTCGGCAGTTCATAGGTTAGGTTGGAACTGTGATCAACTGTAATCTGAAATCTGAAATTTGAACCACACGCGACGGCGCGCGGCGCGTGACGAGTCGCCGGCGTAAGTAGCGATCGGTGCCGCGACAGTGGCTGGCGAGCCACTAAACTAAACGGCTAGGCTTCAATGGCTAATTAAGCTGCGACATATACAAGGTGTCATTGAATTAACTGTAACAGTAAAAGTTGGTCATAGTGATGAGTACAATGCTTTTCAGTCATTAAAATTAGGTACCCCACACTTTTCATAATGTATCGCTGCTGCACTGCCGACCCCTATGCGCGGTGTGAGAGAATGAGGACAGAGCCCAGCGCGGCGGCGGCGCTGGGCGGCAGTGGCGGCAGGAATATATATTATCTGAAGTTGTAACTCGTTACAACAAAGTCACGTCGTAAAGCCCGCCACACACTGCGCCGACACGCCGCTCCCGCGCACTACTTTTTACGAGCGCGTAAAATGCTTAACCGTTATTAATTTTGCTTTTACCGCTTTAGAGACAGCAAAGAGTTAAATGAACATTCCACTCTGCGCGCCCTATGTTGCGGAACAAGTGCAACTGTAGTCCCTCCCTGTCTACAAAACACTTCGTTAACTACGCATATTTACATGAGCACGTAATGAAATCGCGCAAGGTGGCGCTCACACAATCTGCATACATTACGCACGGTTCACACGCGTACAATTAGCCGCGCAATTAGCGCTGCCATCAATGAGCCTCGGACATCATAATAGATGCTAATGTGACGTCATTATGCTCGTACACAGCACTTTGAGGCCATCCATTCATTTAACATAACTCCAAACCACGAGTGTGTCATTAATTTATGACGTCCTTAGAGTGTCGATAGTTAGCGCCACTTGTCATATTAATTACCGGCTGTGAACCGAGCGGGTATTACACCGACCGCAGCACACACGCGATAGAGAAGTGCCCTCGACTACCAACCGTAATATATTTATTACGAGAAAATTAAATGATACTCGATCGAGAAATATCAAAACGTAAGTGTAAAAGCCTACTTTTTCGTATGGAATACAATTTAAGCGGATCAGTGTTGTGTGTGTACTATAACAGTAACACGGCATTGTTGACCTACCGATAAAATGACCTAGTCCAGCGCGTATCGTTGCGTGTTCTCTGTAATGACTAATAAATATTTAGCGTTTTTAGGTATTCGGCAATTATTTTAGGCTGTAGAAGGGTACCTACGTGCTAGAATGTATTGATATATATTATTATTATAATATATATCAACGGTTATTGTGGCATTATTATGCCACAATAACCGTCTTACGCAATAAATATAATCTCGTCCTCTTGACATCATCCTGGCGAACATGAAATACCAAATCCTGAAGGAAATGAAAGGAAGAAAAATGATAGCAACACCGCGGCGGCAGGGAATGGCGAAAGCGGGATCGTTCCTCGCGAAATAGTTTTAAAATTATAAAGTGTAGGTACATAAGGCTTCGGCGCGTGAACCGAGCGGGTATTACACCGACCGCAGCACACACGCGATAGAGAAGTGCCCTCGACTACCAACCGTAATATATTTATTACGAGAAATGATACTCGATCGAGAAATATCAAAACGTAAGTGTAAAAGCCTACTTTTTCGTATGGAATACAATTTAAGCGGATCAGTGTTGTGTGTGTACTATAACAGTAACACGGCATTGTTGACCTACCGATAAAATGACCTAGTCCAGCGCGTATCGTTGCGTGTTCTCTGTAATGACTAATAAATATTTAGCGTTTTTAGGTATTCGGCAATTATTTTAGGCTGTAGAAGGGTACCTACGTGCTAGAATGTATTGATATATATTATTATTATAATATATATCAACGGTTATTGTGGCATTATTATGCCACAATAACCGTCTTACGCAATAAATATAATCTCGTCCTCTTGACATCATCCTGGCGAACATGAAATACCAAATCCTGAAGGAAATGAAAGGAAGAAAAATGATAGCAACACCGCGGCGGCAGGGAATGGCGAAAGCGGGATCGTTCCTCGCGAAATAGTTTTAAAATTATAAAGTGTAGGTACATAAGGCTTCGGCGCGTGATTTATGACGCTCGACCGAGACGCTCCGCGCCCGCGTGATTAATAACCGCGCGATGCCGCCGCGGCTAATAGACAGGTGAGCGCAGCAGGCACTGCGCCTGTGACTGCGCCGCACACCCGCGCCGTGCCCAGCTCGCAATATACAGGCACAAATAATCAAAGTCAAACTCAAAGCATTTATTTCAATTAAACCTTGTACAGGCACTTTTGAATTGTCAAAATTAAATAGCCTGTCAGTTAGTCAGAAAGTTGAAGCTAGTTGCCCATTCCAAAACGTAGATCTCTATGGAGAAGAACGGGCAAGAAACTCCATGGACTGGACACTCTTTTAAATCAAGATATTACAAAATCCTGGGTACATTATTCTTGTTGCTTCTATATGTATTTATGTCTTCTGTGTGTATTTTTAACGTAACTGAAACCGGTATTCCCTAGAACCAATTTAAACCTACCTCAGGTTTGTAGCATAATCTTATAATGTTCCCAATAATGGGACACAGGCTTCCTCTCTTCGAGAAGCAGTGTACTGTAACCTGCCAGGCGGCCCACTGCGGGTGGGTAGGTGTCACATGTCTTCGAGAAGCAGAGGGCTGTAACGTACCAGGCGACCCAGTGCAGGTCGGTAGATGTCACATGTCTTCAAGAAGCAGTGGGCTGTAACCTACCAAGCGACCCAGTGCGGGTCGGTAGATGTCACATGTCTTCGAGAAGCAGTGGGCTGTAACGTACCAGCCGACCCAGTGCGGGTCGGTAGATGTCACATCTCTTCGAGAAGCAGAGGGCTGTAACCTACCAAGCGACGCAGTGCGGGTCGCTAGATGTCACATGTCTTCGAGAAGCAGAGGGTTGTAACCTACCAGGCGACCCAGTGCGGGTCGGTAGATGTCACATGTCTTCGAGAAGCAGTGGGCTGTAACGTACCAGCCGACCCAGTGCGGGTCGGTAGATGTCACATCTCTTCGAGAAGCAGAAGGCTGTAACCTACCAGGCGACGCAGTGCGGGTCGGTAGATGTCACATGCCTTCGAGAAGCAGAGGGCTGTAACCTACCAGGCGACGCAGTGCGGGTCGCTAGATGTCACATGTCTTCGAGAAGCAGAGGGTTGTAACCTACCAGGCGACCCAGTGCGGGTCGGTAGATGTCACATGTCTTCGAGAAGCAGTGGGCTGTAACGTACCAGCCGACCCAGTGCGGGTCGGTAGATGTCACATCTCTTCGAGAAGCAGAGGGCTGTAACCTACCAGGCGACGCAGTGCGGGTCGGTAGATGTCACATGTCTTCGAGAAGCAGAGGGCTGTAACCTACCAGCGACCCAGTGCAGGTCGGTAGATGTCACATGTCTTCAAGAAGCAGTGGGCTGTAACCTACCAGGCGACCCAGTGCGGGTCGGTAGATGTCACATGTCTTCGAGAAGCAGTGGGCTGTAACGTACCAGCCGACCCAGTGCGGGTCGGTAGATGTCACATCTCTTCGAGAAGCAGAGGGCTGTAACCTACCAGGCGACGCAGTGCGGGTCGCTAGATGTCACATGTCTTCGAGAAGCAGAGGGCTGTAACCTACCAGGCGACCCAGTGCGGGTCGGTAGATGTCACATGTCTTCGAGAAGCAGTGGGCTGTAACGTACCAGCCGACCCAGTGCGGGTCGGTAGATGTCACATCTCTTCGAGAAGCAGAGGGCTGTAACCTACCAGGCGACGCAGTGCGGGTCGCTAGATGTCACATGTCTTCGAGAAGCAGAGGGCTGTAACCTACCAGGCGACCCAGTACGGGTCGGTAGATGTCACATGTCTTCGAGAAGCAGTGGGCTGTAACGTACCAGCCGACCCAGTGCGGGTCGGTAGATGTCACATCTCTTCGAGAAGCAGAGGGCTGTAACCTACCAGGCGACGCAGTGCGGGTCGGTAGATGTCACATGTCTTCGAGAAGCAGAGGGCTGTAACCTACCAGGCGACCCAGTGCGGGTCGGTAGATGTCACATGTCTTCGAGAAGCAGTGGGCTGTAACGTACCAGCCGACCCAGTGCGGGTCGGTAGATGTCACATCTCTTCGAGAAGCAGAGGGCTGTAACCTACCAGGCGACGCAGTGCGGGTCGGTAGATGTCACATGTCTTCGAGAAGCAGAGGGCTGTAACCTACCAGGCGACCCAGTGCGGGTCGGTAGATGTCACGTGTATTCAAAATTTTAGTTCTAGGACATGCTGGTGTCCTCACGATGTTTTCCTTTACCGTTTTGAAAGCAGTGGTGATGAAATTATTTAAACAAAGTAAAATACCTGGCTGGGTTTGATCGAACCCATGACCTACAACACTACTCGTGTCGGGGCGATACCACTGGGCCACCGCTGCTCCTGACGTACGCACCTACTCGCGCTATGGTGTGGTACATAACGGCGCACTCTCTCTCACGGAGAGAAGTGGAAACATTATAAGGCTGATTTCTCTAATGCTGCTCTGCATTTTATCGTCATAATAATAACATTCGTTTAACATTTGTGAAATGAACACTATCTTTCCACTTTATCATAGTTGTGTATGTATTTATTATGGTTTTTCTGATTACGTTTTAATTTATTTTTTATTTATTTATTTGTATGTATTATTTTTTGTCTCCTTTACTCTTTCACACGCTGTCTACATCTCTCTATTTATTGTCCTATCGCAGGTATGCTGGAAGAGATTTCTTATGAAATAAGCATCACCTTTGTACCTATTTTTCTGTTCTGATTATTTCGTATCTGTTTACCTATATATGTGTGTACATAAATAGTAAATAAATAAATAAATAAAAAACAAAATCAGACTCACAAGTCGCCCAGGCATTTGGGTCCATACCTAATTGTTTCTAGTATTTTTTTTATTTACCACCTGTAATTACATTATGGATTGCAATAAACGATTTGAAATTTGAAAATTTCTTTTTAGATATTCCCGTTTCAACTTACTACTAAATCCCAAAACTCATCACCTTCTGTTGCTGAGTCCTTGCTTAAGGAAAATGTTAATGGTTGCGATTGGGATTTTAATTTTAAATATATTTCATGTAGAGATATAATTAGAACCTTTCACACTTTAAATGTAAAAAGACTGCAGATCTGTGGGGTAATTCTGTAGAAGTTGCTATGTCTATTATTAACATTGTAGTACCTACTCTTGCTCTTATATTTAATAGTTGTATTGACAATGGTAGTGTTGCCCAAAATCGGTCTTGGTCTTGCAGTCTTGGTCTTGTTCTTGCATTTTTGCAAGACCAAGACCAAGACCAAGACCGACTTATTTTAGCAAGACCAAGACCAAGACTGAACCCTGCAAGACTTGAGCAAGAACAAGACTAAGCCTGCAAGACTCTTGCGTCTCGCAGTTAAGTCAAACTGAGATTTGGGCGTTATAGTAGGTATTTGGTTTCAATCCCGATTATGCGAAAATGGATGTATTTTTTTTATGAAACAGTAAATTACATTGTTGAATTGCATTCAAAACTAAAATTATTGTTGATAATAAAAAAATATCGAAAAATTACGTGACTATCAATACACTTCTGCACGTTTTTTTAATCTTCTTTACTTAAGGCGAAAGCGGTATTAGGTAGCCCGCGAAATTCACTGACCAGCAAATTGCAAAAAACGTAAGAAAATTTTAATTTCGCGGGCTACCTTAGCGCTTCCCCCTTAAATCGATGAAGTTTTAGAAAAATAATTATCCCCTCATCATTATGAGGGGATAATTATTTTTGATGAATTGAATGACCCATTTACTACTTTTATTTTAGATTCGTTATCTAAAATAAAAGTAGTAAATGGGTCATTCAATTATGTAGATGATTAAAATGCCTCATGTGACGCGTCTGTTAGATTCATTGGGATTCATGGCCGACTCGACACCGCTCGGGGATTCCCGCAATCTTCCGCATTTTTTGTCAGGTTCAAGCATTTATGCACTTTATTGTAATAATTTTAAAGTTTATTTTCAAGTGCGTTAATAATACGAGGAGACCGCTTGGCGCTGCGGTCCCTTTGTGGCGGCATTTGAAAGTGAATAGCGTAGGTACGAAGACAGTGTTGACCTCGCAAATGAACTTTAGCGATACAGCTGATCAGGTAGCCCTTTCGAGTTTTATTTTGCTGTTTTAAGTGAAACAAGTGAATTTACAATTTTTTAATTAAAAATCTCATTGGGTCAGATAGAAATAATGATTTTATACTGTTTAGAGTAAAAAAATTGCAGAAAAAAACGTAAAAATTAAGAAAAAGCCGACGAAAAATTTCAACGCAGGGGGGGCCCAGAATCATGTACAGACGCCAGCACATCAAGCTACCCGAAACTATCAAATTTTCCCAATCAATTTTGAACCTTATGCTTTAGCGATAAAGTTGAAAATCTATTAAAGAAATTTGACAGATTGTAGTAGGTTGATGTGCTGGCGTCTGTACCTACTGAATCCATGGTAAGCGGTTGTGCGTCGATGTCCCTGCCACCCTGAGCAATAGGCTAATAGGTATTTGAATGTAGTCTAGTCTAAGTAGTAGAGTCTCGCAAGACTTGCGAGACTCTTGCTGCAAGACCAAGACCAAGACCAAGACTGAGAGCGCAATACCAAGACCAAGACCAAGACCAGGTGTATTGACGCAAGACCAAGACCAAGACTGGCTAAGGTCTTGTCTTGGTCTTGCATTTGGGCAACACTAGACAATGGGGAGTTTTCTGACCTTATGAAAAAAAGTAAAATAATACCTTTGTTTAAATCAGGTAGTACATCAGACCCCACTAATTATAGACCTATTTATGTACTACCTACCTTTAGTAAAAAATTTTAGAAATTAATTTTAGACCAAATGTTAAGATTTTTGTAATAATCATTAATTATTACGTAGCAAACAGTTCGGTTTTACAAGGGTTCGTTCAACTACTGTGTTGAAGATTTCGGACATATTTATAACGCATAGGAAGATAAATACCTACGATGCCTTGAGCATCTTTTGTGATTTGTCCAATGCATTCGATTGCGTTCTTCACGAAACGTTAATCAGGAAACTCCACCACTACGAGATCCGGAATACTGCTCTGGGTCTTCTTACTTCATACTTGAGTAAAAGGATTCAGAGCGTTGACTTTAATGGAAAAGATCACCCGGATCGTCGTTCGTATAGTTTCTTATTTATATTAATGATTTGCCGTACCTCATAAAGGATAATCATGATATAGTGTTGTTTGCAGATGACACGTCACATCGTTGAGCTCCTGAAGTCTTGAGTTGAGCTGCACGATTTCCGACAAATGCGTGCACTGACTGGACAGGTCCTCTCAATCTGTGTGGTTCTTTCCTCCAAAGACCATCTCAGACATCGATATACATTGTCTTCATATAACCTGACCAAGATTATGTCTGGACTTTAAAAGAGACTGTGACCTCTGAGTTTTTTTCGGCCTTTCTTCAAAGAGTAGTCAGATAGGAAACGCCGACCACAACTAGTTTAAAAAAAATATGATTGACGTGTAAAAGAGTTTGTGCAAACATACTTACAAAAATAAAATCATTTATCATTTAAAACATCTGCCTACCCCTTTAAAAGGTACAGGCGTGATGTTATGTTGTGTGATTGCGTAAACTATGCATACATTATGCTATAGCAGCAATCGCGGTTGATTTTCTGGCATTTATTGAAGAGTTCCGTTGTCTGTCATCAGATCTTCACGTAATTTAAATGGGATCATTTCAAAATAAACCTCTTTCGAACAAAAAAAAATCTTGCAAATCCGTCTATAAATGAGGGAGTTATGCCCGAACACATATACACTTCTCAAAACGTACCAATGCATACTAAATATTCACAAGGAAACCAAACAAACAGCAGTGCTGTGTACCAGACCTGTCACCATTACACGATCCACAAGTCCGCAATACGCCGACCATTAGCACATGACTAACTCGTATCCAGTCTCATTACCAGAAGCCGATAAAATACACTTTGTGTGTATAATAGTGAGAGCCGAACAGGTAATTTACGCAAGAGCACACAAGCTGCTTACGACGAACACAAAGGACACCGCACTCAATAGACTGAAACTGAAGAAAAAAAATACTGCCGTTTGTTATTAGTTCGAGATGAGGAAAACTCCGGGAATCCCGAGTATGTTATAAGGGCAAATATCCGCGAAATGCAATAAGACGGCGATAGGCGGACGAGCGCGCCGCGCATAATACAATGTGCTGAACAATCAGGAGGCGGCCGCCGCCAGCGTGCTTTCAACCGCGACCGACCGCCGCGACCCGCGGCCGCGACCACCGCCACGACCCGCGGCCGCGACCACCGCCACGACCCGCGGCCGCGACCACCGCCACGACCCGCGGCCGCGACAACCGCAGCGACCCGCGGCCGCGACCACCGCCGCGACTCGCGTCCACGACCACCGCTAGGACCTGCGACCGCGACCACCGCCGCGACTCGCGTCCACGACCACCGCTAGGACCTGCGACCGCGACCAACGACGCGACCTGCGAACGCGACCAACGCCGCGACCCGCGAACGCGATCAATGCCGCGATCCGCGAACGCGACCACCGCTTCAACTCGCGACCAGAGCCCGGGGACAGTTCGACGCTGCGATGTCGTCTCAACGGTATTCATAAAACAGGGAAATCGAAATATACGCACACAAAGACCACTAAAAGAGGACGGTGCACGTTGCGATGAGAGCTCAAGGACGCCAAACAAAAATATCGGTGCAACGTTTGTGAAACGTTTTTCTTCCTACACGTTCGCTTACAACCAAATAATATTTACCCACATGGGTACTACTAGATACCAGAGATGATCGAGCTTGCTCTACAAGATCATTACGCGTATGGATGCGTACTATTGCTAAGCGCCGCTTTTTGCCATTTCAATAAACAGTGCCTTTTCACACGTCCCGGTTGCCGGATAGTCGGTGCCGGGTACCCGGCGGTGAAGTGTTAAGCCATGTATTTTATTTTATTTATTTGGGAGAAAAAACAGTTGTACATTTATAAAAAGAAAATCAACTTAGAAGTTTATTGAGATGAAAACAGAATATTTTACAATGATTGCAAGGTAAAAATAACAAATTTAAATTCTAACTTAACTAAAACTATACAGAAACTAAAAAACTAACGTTGAAAAATTCATCCGCATCGCTGTCGACTGGTAATGTACCCAAGAGACTGGCGGCATTACCACGTTATATGGCGATGCTTAGCCTCTGGCCAAGGTAAAAGCCAGCCCAGGTCCAGCCAAAGGTCACAGGAAGTGTCAACCAGTCGTTTAGAACTTTTTTTTAAAAGAGCATGAGTACTCGGACCCCACGGCCCGAGAGTTTAAACCCCAAACGGCTCGAAAATATAATTTCATTTCCGATAAGGTTATTATATTTTCGCCTCTTGAGGTTTTCCGCAGCCGCAGCAACAACGCCAGCACAGTATGTCGAGCCAGGAAAATGGGATGGCGCAAGAGTATCGACACACGTTGCGTCCCACACTAAAGGCCTACCCATCTTCCATGGAAATAAAGACATACCGTCCGGTCTCTTGCCATCGTCGCGTGCCAAACCATTGGGTCTAATATAGCTGGAACGCCGACGGTGACAAAAGCTCGTCGGGTGATGTCATTAATGTTCGCGTGCCGCGCTAAGCGACCCGCACCTCGGCTGCAAGACAGTCCGTGGTGTCTGAGGCTGTTGACATCTTCGCCACAGTGACAGCGATGGGGAGAACAGCAAGGAGTGCTGCTGCTAGTCGTAGGGAAGCAGCGAGACGAAAAGTAGTGTCGTCAAACAACGTGCCTATGTTCGACGAAGGTAGTGCATGAAGCCAAAGACCCGACTCCCACCTACCCACAGCTAGCAGGTGCGCACGTTCCACAGTAGTAGCAGACGAGTCAAGTAAATGGTTCTGTACTACTCTGCAGAGCGGCTCATCCCACCGACTCTAGGAAGATGGATTGTCGGGTGGATATGATTCGGGCAAGCGAGTCTGCAGGCATCCATAGCCTCGGTGAAACATGGCACATCAGAATTAATCAGTTTGGAAGCTAGGATTTTCCTGATTAATTTATCAGTGCCGTGGACCGAAGATATGAAAGCCATAAAAGATAAGAAAGAAACTAATACAAGAAATTTTGCGGACGCCGAAGAAATTTTGCGACGCATACGAAGGGAGATGGCGCTAGTTGTCATGTAAACATTGTGCTCCCGTAATAATATTCTTTAAAATAGTTATTTGAATAGTATCTCCCTAAATACACCAAAAAAATCAAGAAAATAGGACAATACATGATTGTGTGAAAGTGTTATCATCGCAAACTATTCACTGTGAACTGTGTAAACAAAACTTATATGTGTGGTCAAAAATGTTGTGATTAAAACAGTTTTGTGTGGGGTATTTATGTCTCTTTAAAATATTTACCACTAAATACTAAGCTAACAAAGTGTGACATACAAAGATAAACAATAACAACGAAAAAAGTTATTTTCTTACAAGTGACACCTGGAGAAAAAATATTCAAATCGTTTAAATTACAACTGACTTCTTTAACAAACTTTTTTACTTCGAAGAACCTAGTGATCAACAATTTCAAAGTCGTAAGTAACAGTCACAGCGGCGAGTTTGCCAGACGGCCTACGTGCTATTCGAATCGCATGTGACTCGAGTTCGATTCCCGCAAACGGTTACTCTTTTTGGAATGTTGAAATTAGAGAATAACATTGATGACCAATAAATAGTACCGTGGTAAACAATTTCTTCATACTACCTCAAATTTAAATCATCATGAACTTCTTTGGAAATATCACATAGCGTCGTAATCGAAGAGTCTGCGAAACAAAAAGTGAAGATTTGAATTTAACAAATAGTGAACTAGATGGCACTACTAGTAACAGTCTACCAAACATATCAGACGACGAAGACTGCGAATAAATTCTTCAACTAAAAAACAAAATAAAAGAATTGACGCTACAACTAGAGACTGCACACCGCAAAGTTGAATCCCTAAATATGGACAACACTAATCTAAAACAAACTATCAAGAATTTAACAAAAAAGGAAAATATTTATAAAAAACTGACAACGGACATTGTTAACACCCCAAAAAAGAAAAAATCTTCTCAAGCAGTTCCTACAATAGATCTCAGCGTCACTCCCAAGTCGACGAAAAAATTTCTGCTCACTCCTAAAATGGCTGATAAATCAACACCGGCTTTACCACCGGTTTACCACCCCAGATGGTTGATAAGACAACTCAATGTGACACATATGGAATAAAACACTCAACGCGTAATGACTTAATCGAAAAACGACACCTAACCAAAGAAACGACAAAAGTTTGCGCTCCTAAAAATATAACGAAGGAGATCGTCGAGGAAGATATTACTACTTTAGATGACTGTATTAAAATGAATATCGCCGACAATTCAGGCGAAAGAGATACTGTATTGCAGTCGCAGACAGCAAATACTGGCAAAAAACATCCCCGGCCCTACGGACTCCGCCCACGTCGGAGCCATCAACTAAACATAAAATAGTTTTATTGAGTGGTGAAACATCTAATAGTATGGCTGAAAAAACATACCTAAATAATTTTGAATTCTGTCATTATCGTAAACCCAAATTTGGAATAGAACTTACCTTGATAATATTGATGCAAAGGTCCGAGAGTTGACAGAGTGTGACTATTGTAATATTTGTATTGGTGAGGAAGATTTTCGAATAACTCATAATTATATTGAACTCGTCAGTTTTATTCGTGAAAAATTATTACCACTAAATCACACAAATTTTATTATTTGTTTACCCACTTTTAAATACATGGAAAAACATAACATAATGTATAACAGTCGTATAGATACCTTTAATAACCTGCTTTATATGGATGTACAGACTTATATGTATGCGTATGTATTGGATTCTAATTTAAATTAATCTGCCTTATACGTATAACACCTATAACCGGCATAGCACACTGAATAGTAAGGGTTTAAATATTATTGTATCAGACTTGGAACAATTAGTCATAAAATTATGTAGCCTAGATAAAGTGTTTCCCGATGTTGATTGTGCCCAAAATAATAAATA
Source organism: Luperina nickerlii (assembly GCA_963855955.1). NCBI lineage: Eukaryota > Metazoa > Arthropoda > Insecta > Lepidoptera > Noctuidae > Luperina > Luperina nickerlii. The sequence goes on from OY979668.1 coordinate 24,319,423, forward strand.
CGACTCACTTAGTCAACCAGAACTACTATCAAATTCTCAGTTTTTTCTATAGTAGCATTAACATTCTTCATCAAAATATAGCCGGATTGATGAACAAATCGGATATCCTAACAATTAAATTGGAGGAACTTTCTAATATTGGGACTAGTATCGACGTTATATGTTTAAGAGAACATTTTATTGAATCGGGCTATGAACGTCTATTACATATACCAAACTTCTGTCCGACTGCTTTCTTCTCCAGGAATAAAAAAACGTGGAGGAACTTGTATTCTGGTCAGGGCTGGTCTGCAATACAAAGAAATGCCGGAGGTTGCAAAACAATCAATATCCGAAATTTTTGAGTGTTGTGCTGTTGAGCTGATTTCCCATAAATTGATTATTGTTTGCATATATAGAATACCCAAACACACTTACACATTGTTTTATGAAAAACTAGAAAATATACTTCAAAACTCTGTCGAAATCCAAACAAAAATATAATATTAGCAGGCGATTTTAATATTGATTTCATAAAAAGAAACAAAATCACTTTAGAATTTGAAAATTTTCTCTTACAATTTAATCTTAAACTATCACTACAGAAACCGACAAGATTGTGAAAAAAAAATGCAAGGCTGAAATAGTCGATTTGATTTTGTCCGACCATACGGCACAAATACTCAAAGTCCCCACAAAAAGAACTTGTAAACTTAAGTGTTGGAAAATATACAAACAGCAAATTTCTACTGAAAATTTATATAAATTTAAAACCCATTTAAAATGTTTATCTTTTACACATGTTTATAATGCCAATGATGCAAATCAATGTTACGATAGTTTTATGGAAGATTTCCTAATGCTATATAATTTATGTTTTCCTCAAAAATTAGTCACCCTAAAAAGTAATAAGAGAACTAAATGGATATCCCGTGGGATAAAATTATGCGGTCAAAAGCAATGGAAGCTACTTTGGAGGTATAGACACAACCCGACATCTCATAATAAACTAGTGATAAAAAAAATACTCTACCCTCTATAGCAGGGGTAGCCAACCGGTCGATCGCGATCGACTGGTCGATCGCGACTATTAGACTAGTCGATCGTGGCAAGGAAAAAAATATAAATACGTCGAACAGACTGCACAACGTACCTAATCACTAACTGCTGCACGCATCATCTTGTATCATTTTTCAATCGCCGTTCCGTCACGTTATTTATCCTCTCTTCTATGCAGCATAGCTCTCTTTTGTTTTCGGTGCGCGATAACAATAAACGGGAAGCGTGTGGGGCGCGTGCGGCTGTCACTCCGTCAGTTAGTTGACGACAGACTTAAGGCTCCTAAAAAAACAGCCGCGACACGCGATTATATCGCATGTCGCGCCTGTTTGTTGAAGGAGCCTTAACGGAGTTACGAGTGGTTACGAGTTATATTTTCCTCTTCATAATATAAAATATACTACATAATTGTGTACTGAACTATGCTGTTTCATTTAAGATTTGAAGAAGTATGTAATTGGTAGATCGCACAGGGTGTCGTCAGTGAACAGTAGATCTTGGGTCAAGCCAAGTTGGCCACCCCTGCTCTATAGAAAGATCATAAAACTAACCCAGAAAGCTCAAAATAACCACTATATTAATACCTCCCAAAATAAATCCAAAGCTGCCTGTGAAATAATTAATAATTCAAAAATATGTTTGCCGCAAGAACAAATTATGTGTATAAATAGAGACAATTTATCTTTCACTAACCCTAATGACATTGCTAATGAATTAAATAACTATTTTATTGATATAATTGAAAATAAACCTCAAACTGACAAATATCCGCCTAATTATAAGTTTCAAAATTTGACATCACAATCATTATTTATGACTCCCGTTTCAGCATCTGACATAAATAGAATTATCGATGACTTAAAAAATACGAATACTGTTGGTTAGGATGGTGTGTCTACCAAAGTAATAAAATATGTAAAACAAATCATATCGCCTCCATTTGCACATATTATTAATATTTGTATTTGTATTTGTGTATGGCTCTATATGATTTACTTTCCACTGTCATGTCATGTGTTGATAACAAAAATCCTGTTTGTGCTATTTTCACTGACATGAGTAAAGCCTTTGACTATGTAGATCATACACTACTTATACATAAATTACATGCTTATGGTATAAGAGGTAATGTCCTCGACCTCCTAAAATCATACTTAAGCAATAGATACCAGTGTACTGAAATTAGTAGATTATGTCCTAAAACTAAAATTGTAACCACTTCCATATCGAAACCAAGACTCCTAAGGTATGGCGTATCTCAGGGTTCCGTGCTTGGACCGTTACTTTTCTTAATAGATATCAACGACCTCCCAAAGATGACACAACAAAAAATGGTTCTCTTTGCCGATGATAGCACAGCTATAATAGAATGCACTAATCCCAAAAATAAAAAAAAAAAACAACCCCCACTTATTCGAAAAAATGTCTGATATTAAAAGAAAGCCAATACGTGCTCAATATTTTGTCACAGTTATTTAATATAAAATGCAAGACATCTTTAATGCAAAAGAGTTTTTTTGGCATTGCGCCAAAGATCTATAATAAAATACCAGACCATATTAAAAATATGCCTCTAGTAAAGTTTAAAAAAGCTCTCACATTATTGCTAATTGACAAATCGCCGTCCCCGGAGAATAAAATGATAACTACAAAAATGCAACTTTTCAGGAAAAATAAAAAACACGTTTTCGTTGATTGCTTCTTAAATACTGGACGTAGACAGATGATTGTCAACTTTTAAAAAAGGTTATTTTTTGTTTGTTCTAAATGTTATAATCAAATATGCCTAAGTATCAAAATAGAGATATTATTTAAAAAATAAGAAGTTAGTCAAAATTATTCATCGTCCAAGTTGTATAATGTCGATTATCATTTTATTCTCCGTACAGCCTGACCAGGATCAAATATTGCACTCGTCACGTATCATTTTATTCTACGGGTTTTTAGGGTAAAAGTGATACTGATAATACTTTAATATCGTTTTATTCTCGTAAATATTTTGAAAAAAAATCTGGTAAGGACTTTTAATTTGGTGTCCTAATAAAACTATGACATGGTAATCAACATTAGTTTTATTCAAAATAATATTAAAAAACAACAGTATTTTTCTTAATTTACTATTATTAGTCTTTTTAAATTGGTTATAATTAAAATCAGTCTTATAATAACATATTATGTGAATTAATATTACAATACTAATGAAATTATTAAGTAATATAATCTGTTACACATTTTTTTTTAATAAAACAGCCTTGTAATCACATTTATCACATAAAATCAGATTCTTATAATTACTTTTCAAAAATAAAATAAAGGTGGGTGATTAATCGTCATTATCTTCTTCATTGTCGTTATTGCTACCAGAACAGCTACTGCCATAAGTCAAGGACTCGTAAAAACCATGATAGTAACTTGGAATATCTCCTGCCTTACAGAGGCTCATAAGATCATCATATAAAGCCTTGCTTATTGGAATAAGCTCAGTGTACAACGTTAGAGTTCGGGCACATAGCTAAGACTTGGGCTTGTTATCTGTCTGGTACCCCGCTTGCTTCTTATTCTTCTGACAGGCTCCGTATTTAATTGGGAATAGTCGGAATCAAAGTTGTATTTATATTTTAAAATTGATGGATGTGAATGTGAGGCATTCACTTCATACACAGTCCATGATATTTTTTGGCTCTCCTCATTTTTTAACCAGTTCTTATTCTCTATTAACTCCTTTATATTATAAAACTCTGTTTGCGTCATCTCTGAAACTTGATATTTTTTCCATGTCCCTTCGCGTTCATAATGATTGTGTACATCTGATCAGGCGTGCATTCAACTCTGTGTTTTAATTCACGTTCAATGTTGGAATGCATGAAATCCCACTCACTCTGGCCATGTCCGGTTTCAAAGAATCTATGTGTGATGTTCAATTGAAGCTTCTGTGCAGCAAAAATATATAGAGCGAATAAGAATCTGTTTTTGTTTTGTCCGCAACAACCGTCGGAGTAAAATGATATGTTCTGGATGCCTCTTTGTTTTTCACTAAGTAGAAATTGCCATAAGCAACTACCAATTTCATTTGCCCCCCCATCTAGCAATCTGACCATGAAAAAAACAAAGAAAGAGTACGACAAATTAAAAAAGAAGAAAAAGAATCGGTTGATCCCTCACAAACAACCGTAGCAATATTCGATTTAGAAAAGGTTTTGAGCATCCCACAATCTGAGGTTGGATCGTTTCACTACAAAAGGAAGTATCCCATTTATAATTTCACTGTGTATGATGCTACTCAGAGTAAAGGTTATTGTTATGTTTGGCATGGTCAGATTGCTAAAAGGGGGGTAAATGAAATTGGTAGTTGCTTATGGCAATTTTTACTTAGTGAAAAACAAAGACACAATCATTATGAACGCGAAGAAGAAGCAAGCGGGGTACCAGACAGATAACAAGCCCAAGTCTTAGCTATGTGCCCGAACTACAAACGTTGTACACTGAGCTTATTCCAATAAACAAGGCTTTATATGATGATCTTATGAGCCTCTGTAAGGCAGGAGATATTCCAAGTTACTATCATGGTTTTTACGAGTCCTTGACTTATGGCAGTAGCTGTTCTGGTAGCAATAACGACAATGAAGAAGATAATGACGATTAATCACCCACCTTTATTTTATTTTTGAAAAGTCATTATAAGAATCTGATTTTATGTGATAAATGTGATTATGAGGCTGTTTTATTTAAAAAAAAATGTGTAACAGATTATATTACTTAATAATTTCATTAGTATTGTAATATTAATTCACATAATATATTATTATAAGGCTGATTTTAATTAATACCAATTTAAAAAGACTAATAATAGTAAATTAAGAAAAATACTGTTGTTTTTTAACATTAATTTTAATATGAATAAAATGATAACTGCATTTATCATTATTTAGTCGAATATTTTTTCATGAGAATATAATTCTATGACTGTTTGTCATACTAACAAGTGGGAATACATTTTGATATTATTATATTAACACTTTATTCTCGTAATTTATGACCTGTTTTAAATCTTTGAATACTATTGTAATATTTTTTTGTTTCGTAAATAAGTGTTTAAAAAATGCGAAAAAAAATGAGCAGATGTATTAACACCCACAGATCCCAAAAATGACATAACACTAAAACTAGGATAATGGCAGTTATCATTTTATTCTCCGGGGACGGCGAAATGTTATTATAAAATTGAAGACTTTTTAAATGATAATGTTAATTAATATTGAAATTCACTGTAAACCAACTATTTAATTCATTATGTTATTTTTTTTTCTTTTTCTTTAATAATTGATAATTGACTACGCATGTTTCCTCTAAAAATATATGTATGTCAAAATTGACAAGCCATAGCGCACTATTTAGTTCTTAAGGTCCATCTACTAGTTTACAAAATTTAACTTTTTGTCTGTTGCCGCGAATTTTGTGGTTGATAATGTTCACTTATGACTTGCTTTTGTCAAATCTACCCTCAAAATTTTTTGAGCAGCTCGAGTTACTTTGTTTTTGATTTTTATCTTTTGAGCGTATATATTAATCGATAACAGGCATATTTTACTCTGTTAAGATTAGTATCTGAAGTTTTTGCGTCATGAATAGTTCAAGCAGACGTTGTTTAAACAATCCAGATCATTTTTGCTATATATGCGGAGAATATGTGATTAACGATTGTAGAAAAGTCATATCAGAGTTGGTAAAAAATACCTATTTTGAGTATTTTGGGATATTCTTGAATAAAAATGAGAAATCTTGGGCTCCCAATTGTGTTTGCAAATCGTGTGTGGAATTTTTGAGATTATGGAAAAGTGGTAAAAGAAGTGCCTTTAAATTTAAAACACCGACTATTTGGCGAGAACCAAGAAATCATCTCGAAGACTGTTATTTTTGTAGCGTGAACGTAAACGGTTTAAACACTAAAAATCGAGCTAAATGGCAGTACCCAAGTACTATTTGTGTTCAACATCTAGTGCAGCGTTCACCTGGCTCTTCAGTGCCTAAAAATATATCAGAACCCTTAGAACAAGACATTGAAGGACCAAGCTCATCACAGCATGATGATGATTTTGAAGATATGTCAAATGAGCCAAAATGCTTTTCCCAGAATGAGTAAGATGATCTTGTAAGAGATTTAAATCTTTCTAAACAAGCTTCAGAATTGTTAGCATCAAGACTGAAAGAAAAAAATTTGCTTTCCTCAGATACTTTAATAAGTTTTTATCGTGAAAAATATGTTGAACTCGTAGAAGACCTTCTGCTACAGTTAAAAAATATGGGATGCAATATGAGCATAAACCTCCACTTCCTCCATAGTCACTTGGACAGGTTCCCGGAAAATTTTGGAGATATGTGCGAAAAACAGGGAAGAGCGTATGCATCAGGACTTACGCGTCATGGAAGAGCGCTATCAGAGTTTCTGGGATACGAATATGATGTCTGACTATTGTTGGTCCCTGATACGTCATTTTCCAAAGTCTACACATCAGAGAAGAGCTTTAAAACGAAGTTTTTTAGAACTCAATGAATAATTATTTTTTTTGTAAAGATTTTCTTAGTAAATACATGTTTTTTTTCTGTTTTATACCTACATAGCTGAAACTCAGAAACTGGAGCTGATAAAAATATTCTAATTACATTTTTGAAAATAACATAATATCATATGTAGTCCGCAACAGCTAAAATTTCTTCGGCAACAGATGTACTGTAAACTATTGTTATCTATCCTATGTTTCACAAATAAATTGATTTGATTTGATTTGAATGGGAAGAGTAGCATGTGCCCAAGCTCGGTCGTCCATAACCACATTTAAAATGGAAGTTAATGTATGCCTGATAATTTGGTCCATTTTGTCTAAAAGGTGAGTGTGCTTCCATAAATGGGAAGCGCAAAGGAAATAAGTTAATTTAGGGCCGAAACAGCAGTAGCGGATTAAGGTTATGGCCGAATGCATATTAATTTGGAACAATCTTTTCGAAACTTCATTGAAATTTTAGATTTTTTCTTCAATAAAAACGGGAAAGGAATTGTCAAAGATTGGAAACCCAAGGAGGCGAAGAGAACTTTTTTCAATAATTTTGATTTCTGGAGCTATTGCGTTAAATTTGGGAAGTGTCAGCCTAGATGTCTGTCAGTACTGTCCGCTAAATATAGTTCACATTTTGAAAGATCAAGGCTAATGGAATGTAGTTAATTTAAAAAAAATTGAAAGTCTTGTAATACAGTTTCTGCATCGCCTCCTAAGGTTCCATCATCGAGATGCCAAACATTAAATTTGGAATTTAGCCGACTAATTATTGGGTGTATGGCTAAACTAAAAATCACTGGCCCGAGGGGGTCACCTTGTTGACAGCCAACAGCAGATTCCAAAAGGTTGTCTCGATATAGTAATTTAGAAGGGTATCTGTAACAGTGTCAAATGAAACTATATATTTGGGGTATTTCTTTTCTAGTTTCTGCCAGCAAGGTGTCCCTATTAACAGAATTGAAGGCTATCTTTATGTCAACCTTCAGGATGACCTCTCCTTTTCCAGAATTTAGGTAGGTCAACAAGGCGTGTACGGCAGCCTCACAGCCCTCTTTGGAGGTGTAAACTAGCTGCAGGGGCTGAAATTTTTCCGAAACAACCTCACCAAATTTACAACAAATTTTGGCTGCCATACGGCGGTAAGTAGTGCCCACGGCAATGTGCCGAATGCGAATCGAATCGTTCTTACGCAGGGCGCATAGATTGGCCCCGTACAAAACGTCGATGACGGCCTCGTTTACCTTGCCGGAGAGCATAAGGTTAATCAAAGCCGTAAGCTCCTTCAAGAGCAACTCACCAGCTGCCCCTGTATCTGAACAAATAAGGTCCTTAGGGGGTGAGGACTCAGGCCGTCGAGGCCGCCAGCGGAGCCATTCTGGAAGGAGCAAACGGCTGTAACCAACTCTCGACCTGTAATGGTGAGGGAGTGGTTATCAGGATCAGGAGGGTCATGAAAAGAAAGGCCTACGTAGCTAGTATCGTATGATTCTTGCGCTCGCGCAAACCTTATTGACTTTTACCTTCATATTAGATATTTAATTATATTATACCCTATTCTACAATATGATTTAATTAAATACTTTATTTTAATGAATTACACAGATTTATACACTATTATTAGTGTTAGTTTTCAATGGCTCATAAGTTAAATATATTTTATCAAAACGTTCGCGGGCTTAGAACTAAAAGTGATGCTTTTCTCGTCAAATGTTACTAAACTCGTATGATATTATTGTTCTTACAGAGACATGGTTATTAGATTGAGTTTTAAATTCCGAGTTCTTTGAGGAACGGTACATTGTGTAGCGTCGTGATCGGGATTATGTTTTGACCGTCGCGTGGTGGGGGTGTGCTTATTGCTACACGTAAGGAACTTTCAGTTATTTGCCAACCTAGCTTCCAGTCTACAGCAGAGGATTTATGGCTCAGCATACGACTGAAAAATTCTAATACACGTAAATATATTACCGTTCACATTTGTGCTGTTTATTTATGTAAACAAAACTTAGGCCTTTCTTTTTCTTTACAACTTCGCAATTACCTCACACAATTAAACCAAATATTTATGAGTAACTCTTCTGATATCCTTCTCATCATTGGTGACTTTAACATGAGCGGTATAAACTGGGTCCTGTCTGACAATCTATCGCTCGTCCCAACGAACCCGAACGGTTCTGACAAAGTTTTACTTACTGACGAATTATGTACTCTAGATTTTGGTCAATACAATGCTGTGCCTAATAGGTATGGTAAAATTTTAGATTTGGTACTTTCAAACAAATTAGCTAATGTGGTTGAATGTTCAAGTCCGTTGGTTCCCATTGACGCCTACCATCCAGCACTATTAATTATAATGGATTTCGTTGAGGCTCCTTTATTAGAGTGCATGCCACGGACACAATATCTGTTCGACAAAGGCGACTATGAGTCTATCAACAAAGACATTTCCACGACTGACTGGGCATCCGAGTTTGCGTTACGATCAATTGATGAATCAGTTTCCTTTTTTAATCAAATTATTTTCAAATATATTCCACAAAAATTACAACGTCACAAAAAGGATCCCAGTTGGTACAATTCGGCATTAATAAAAACAATTAAAGAAAAATACAAATATTTCAAAAAAATTAAGGTATATGGCAATATAGCTGATTAGTCAACATTTAGGCTCCTTCGTGAACGGGTAAAGGTATTAGAATCACAATTTTATGAAAACTACTTGAAGTTAACTGAAAAATCTAATAAGGAAAGCCCAAAATATTTTTGGACTTTTGTTAAAAAACGACCCAACTCAAATGCATTTCCGAGCACTTTAAACTACAACAGCGAAGCGTTGCGTACCGGAGAAACAATATGCGAAGCTTTTTCTATGTACTTTCATTCTACATTTCTAGATAACAACCCTAGTCGTGGAAATTCTTCACCCCCTCTTTTTACTGAATCTTTTTACCAGCCCATCTGATATTGTATGTAGCATTGAGGTGAACGTTGAGGAGGTTTCTAACTTGCTTCGCAAGTTGGATACCTCTAAAGCGGCTGGCCCGGATAATATTTCGTCTAAATTTCTTGTTCAGTGTTCGACTTCGATTGCCCAACCTATGAACCTATCTCGCTTCTCTTTAGAAAATCCCTAGACATCTGTGTTGTACCTAAACTTTGGAAATCGACTTTCATAACGCCTATTCACAAAAAAGGAGTCAAAGCCGAAATTGTAAACTACAGGCCGATATCCAAGCTCTGTATTATGGCAAAAATCGTCGAAAAACTCATCTATAACCAGTTATATAGTGCTCTTAAAAATTCATTTAGTTCCTTCCAACATAGTTTTCTGAAGGGAAGGTCTACCGTCACTAACTTAATTCTGCTTAATGATTTTATTACTGACGCCATGGATAATGGTAAGCAGGTTGATGTCATTTATACAGATTACAGTAAGACTTTTGATCGGATTGATCATGAGATCTTACTATCAAAGTTAAATAATTTACTGAGATGGTTTTCTTCTTACCTGGAGAACAGGTCTCAAGCAGTAGTATTAAGTAATTACATGTCTAGTTGGGTGCCTATCCCCAGTGGAGTCCTCCAGGGGTCATTACTCGGGCCATTAATTTTTATTGTATATATAAACGGCATCAACTCTTGCTTAGTCTCATCCAAACTGTTGTGTTTTGCTGACGATATGAAAATCTATGCCGAAATATCATCACATGCCGACGTGATTGCACTTCAGGATGATTTATGTCGTCTGGAGGCATATTGTCGTGGGAGTAGGCTTGATCTCAACCCTGCAAAATTTTCGGTTCTAACATATTCTCGAAAGCGTTCAACAATACCTTCATCGTATATAATAGCTTAGATAATCAAATACTGCCTAAAACCAACTGCGTCCGAGATCTGGGGGTATATCACGATTCTAAGCTTACGTTTGAACCTCATGTCGATGCCATAGTCGCTAAAGCATCAAAATCACTGGGTTTCATAATGCGGCTGTCCAAGTGCTTCAGTCAACCCAAAACCTTAAAAATTCTTTACTGTACTTTTGTTAGAAGTCACTTGGAATACGCGTCTGAAATCTAGAATCCTTGTTATCACAAGTACATTGATCGTATAGAGAGCATCCAGAGGAGGTTCATCAAGTATTTATGTTATCATCAGAAAGTGCCCTACCGATCTGAAGATTACCTCAACCTCTGTAAGAAGTATCATATATTACCCTTAATTAATCGGCGAGCAATTTGTGATTGTATTTCATTATTTAAGATATTCAATAATTCTATCAATAACTCCGATATCCTATCTAAATATTACTTTAACGTTCCCGGAACGTTTACTTCTGCAAATTACAGGCAAAATTCATTTATAGTGCGTGCAAGTAGAAACTTTAATGACATGTGTAAACAGCATGATTTTGATGCTTTCATAACGAGTGTATCCTCGGCCAGAAAGTGCATGAGCCTTAGCTTTTATAAGTAAGATTTCGTTTTTTTCAGGTTTTTATTACTGTACTGAATGTAAAATGTGAAAAACGTGAATTTAGTTTAAGCTTGAATGTTTATTGTATTTTTTTCCTTTTTGTGGCTGTATTGTGTTGTTCACACTCTTTCTTTGTAATCTGTTTTTAAAAGTGAGGACTTTTAATTGGCTGTCAGTCTCACATACTATTTTTAATCTGTTAATCTTAGCTGTAAGTCATCCATAGTTAAAAAATAAATAAATAAATTCTCGTGAAGTATTTCGTACTGATATTGGCAATACTCTGGTACATTTCGAATATCGACTGATATCTGATATTACGACTTGTAATTTGTCACTCGATTTAATATCAATAAGGGTAGCGGCAAACTATCCACTTGGCAGTTTACCTAGTGTATCATAGTTTCCGTCAAATCGGCAGTTTTTTTAATAAATATTGCGATGTTGTTTTCTACCCGTTCGCAAAAATAACTTCTTGATACGCTACTCTAAAGAACATAGAGTCGTACTCGGTGGCCGGTGCCTGGCTCAGTAGGTAGTTACCTACCATAAATATCAATAATTTACAATTCATCGTGCAAAACGTAAGGGAAAGTGAAGTAAATATAGGTAAGTAAAGCTCCCATTCACACGTGAATAAGGAGCTCGTAAAGAGGCTATCAGGGCCCGAGCACAACGAGCCGCTATCCGCGATATAAATGGCCACACGCACCGCCCCGATCGTAACCGATCTTAGCCGATGATACACGACAACAGAGCTGACCCAGAGATACCGATCTATCAGCCCCACGTACTGCACTCACTCGCCGAGGGCTAGCGTGGACGCGCCCACGTATGATAATAAGATGGCTGACTTACTGAATAATGAATTATTTGCATCGGCAGCACGTAGTTCGGCTGAAACTTCGCGCTCAACTTCACACAAATACACTTTACATCAACGTTCTACATAAACGTCTCGCATAAATCGCAATGTTCAGTGCAAATACAATTTGACGCCACAAACAAGACTAGGGAGGTCAGCTCGCGCTTCACAATCATTGTGAGAGCAATTAGGTTCTCGTGCGGCGCTGAAAAACGCCATTCAGTGAAGAACAAAGGCACAACAAACGGCCGCGACTCGCCGCCGCTAATTAAATATGAACAAGAAACATCCAAAAATTGTCGCCGAACTTTGACCTCTACCCCACCCCCCACCAGCCGCAGCCCCCCTGTCTCCCGTCTCCCGACAGGTGGTAATTGGGTTAAACACCACGAGTCGCGACTGCAACGGTAAACGCTATTTTGGTCGTCCATCGATATCGGGCTCTCGATAAACTGCACGTAGTCACTGACACGTTCCAACTGTTAAAAACCAATTACACAACTCGATACTTTTATTCGTTTATTCTCTATGGCTTTGTCAATGAACGTTTTAAAATTGCTGCTTCGTTTGATATTTGCGTTGAACGGCTTCATCACTTCATCAGCGTCAGCCAATGTCTCTCCATAGCTACATTAAATTTCTTGACAACATTAACCGTACTTTAACGGAGTTTGGTAAAGAGCTCTTTGACTAAATTATGTTTCCAAATTCAGTCGTCATTCGGGAACTCTTAAGAATATTATAAGTTGGGAGTGCACCAGAAACAATTTAACATCTACATCGAAATGCACTCAGCGCGGTCGAAAGTTCTGAACAGTTAGTACCTATCGGTGGCGATACAGCCAGATGAGTCGTGCGCTAGGACAGAGCACGAGTATACACGAGCGAGCTGCTCACTCCGCACAGTAGCGGCTCGGAGCGGTGCAGCGCGACGACATGTGTGACAGTACCCGCAAGTGAAGGGCTCACACTCACACACCTATACGCAATTCAATCCGCTACGTTTTGAGTGCTCAATGTGTTACTTGAACGTCACAATAGCATTAAAATGCATAGGACGTATTGTTCTGTGCATATTTGCATCACATACTGATACACTACGGATTGAAACAAAACTATTGATAAGGTGCTACGGCTATTCTACATATATGGTTTATATGCGTCACGGAAATATGGCTCACCTTTTCCCAGTTTTATAGTATTCAAAGTTTTCTGATAATGTTACGGGAAACAAGCCCATCGCCATTTATCGAGTCATAAAGGGATTTCCAGTTAAAGAACCCCGCGCTGTTACAGTTTCAGATGACCGGCTACTCGAACCTCATAAGCATTACGAGCTCCAACGTATCCTGTTACCAACAAAAGAACATCTTCTCCTTTCGTCTGGACGCAAGACAGATATTATACAAGTAGATGTAAGTATCGGTCGGCAAGTTGAGCAGATTTCCAGATTAATAAAGAAAGAATAACACGGTAGTGCTTCCGCCGATAGATTAGATTCCTTAATCCAATCGCGGACAGACTTTTATCAAATGACGGCTAGTGTGGGGACGTGGCGTGAAGTACGGGAGGCCGAATGCCGAGCGAGGTCAAACAAATGTGTACAGAAGGTCAGTGCGAGCCGTGTTTGATTAGAAGACGGTTAACAAAAAAAAAAATGATATAATCGAGTCATAGAAGACTTCAATAGCCTACACTTGGATATTTGTAAGTTCATTGGAACTTCGTGGTTGGTACGTTGGTACCAATAGCTCGTTTGTATAAGTATCTCATGATGCACTACTACACGTGAGTGGATTTTCTACATTCACTCGCAGGCGGTGCCGGCTGGGCCGAGCCGCCGCGCGCCGGTCTCCGGATACGTTTTCAATTAACTGCTAGCGAGGCCCGCTCCGTTTAATATCGCGCAGCGGACTTTAATCACAGAAGAATCAGGCAATAATACTTAGCCGGGGCTCGAGGGACGACGCTGATTGAAATACCTCTCGCTACCTACCGCTACGTACCGACAGGCGCCAGTCGTCCAACACCACTGCATCGCGGATGCGGCTTGAAGAAATAAACTCTCTTAAACAAAGTGATATATATTATTCGTTTGAGGTATTTAATTAAATTTAACGTCGTATGGCCGGCGCTGCATTCGGGTAAGCTTAATTAAACATTCCGGCAGTTATCATATCGCATTTATCGGCCGCGGCGCTCGTGACGTTATGGCGTGAGGCGAGCAGTGTGGCGGCACTAGTTCAGTCGTCAAGTCAACGACGCAGTACACAACACAACGCATAGCTCAAAGCCCATGCATCACTTCAAATACATGGTAGGCACCTGTGTCTGCCACATTCTGCCATAAGTCATGGCACACGACAAACGACTGCTCATCTGTTTGTATCTGAGATTATGCGTTAAACTGCCGGTGACCTACTTCAAAAGCTGCTAAACAAGCGATTAGTTCGTGTGGTCAAGTAGAACCTAGCGAATATCTGCAACCTCAGAAACGTGCTCATTTGTTGAACATAAGTTTTTTTTTATAAGTTAATATTATAACTTTTATTTAGATTATGTATTTGAATAAATACAAAACAAACATTTCGAAATACTTAAAAACAATAATTCATAAGTGAAGTTGTTCGTTATCATCCACCGAACATCTCCCGCGTTATCGCTAATTCATGCGTATTCAGGAACAACAGTACTAAGAGGTGCTAAGAGTGAAGAATGTGGGAACACTCGCCTGTTGAGGCAAGAAACAACTGCGTTCCACCGAGTCAAGCGCGGCAAGTTGGTATTTCGCTGAGCCATCCTAAAGGTGGCTGCAATACTCCATGCAGGATCGGACTTGTGCTTTGTAAAGGGTTAAAAGCTGTCCAGGCGTAAAGTATCGCTTCACCTTATTAAGGATACCCAGCTTCTTGGCCGCAGTTTGGGCTTTGTACTCGATGGTGGCGCCGAAGTTGAGACTAGATGTCAACACCATGCCCAGGAGCTCGAGTCGATCTGTTACAGGGACAGATGTACCCCGAAAAAAAGGAGTCTGGTCGAATCGACTCCTTTTGGCGGTAAAAACACACGCCTGTGTTTTGGTGGCGTTAAAAGAAACCAAATTGTCATCACCCCACTGGGAAACAAGGCTTAAGGTCAAATCTGTCCGCTCCACCATGGCCTCTCTCAAGAAACGAACTTCGACCCCGCTGGCCCTTGTTCTGGACAAGTATCTCTCTGAAACAGTACTGTCATCTGCGTACCCAACAATACCAGGCTGAAGTAGGTTATTGATGTGCAGCAGGAAAAGATTTGCAGAGAGAACAGACCCCTGAGGAACTCCGGCGTCAATAGCCATAAGGTCAGAAGAGCAACCGTCAAAGACTACACTGATCGACCGCTCACTAAGGAAGTCTGATATCCAGCTACAAAAATCAGCTGGGATGCCATAAGCAGGAAGCTTGCTGAGTAGACCGGCGTGCCAGACCCTGTCAAAGGCCTTCGAGATATCAAGCGATACAGCAAGTGCTTCGCCGTGTTTCTCGATGGCTTCTCCGCAGCAGTGCGTGACATACACAAGAAGATCGCCAGTTGACCGTCCCTGGCGAAAGCCATATTGACGGTCACTGAAGAGATCATTGTCTTCAAGGTAGGTCAGCAACTTACTGTTCAGGACCCTTTCCATAACCTTGCATAGAATGGAGGTAATGGCGATCGGACGGTAATGTGCAGGGTCTGCACGGTCGCCCTTTTTGGGCACTGGTTGTACATTTGCAAGCTTCTAGGATTTTGGCACCGTTCTTTTTTCAAGAGAGAGGCGAAAAAAGCGTGTCAACACAGGAGACAGTTCACGCGCACACTGCCTCAACACTCTCGCTGGAATACCGTCAGGCCCGCTTGCCTTGTTCACGTCTAGACTGCACAAAACTCTTCGGACCTCTTTAATGTGAACTGCGATCTCCGGCATCGAAGAGTCACAATGAGGTACAGTGGGTGGTTGCTTGGATCCAGCGTCCAGACGTGAATTGCTTGCAAAGAGAGATGCAAATAAATTCGCTTTCTCATTTGTAGAGTCAGCAAGCGACCCATCAGGTTTCATCATTGGAGGTAAGGTGGGATGACAGAAATTCATTTCAACCGCTTTAGACAGGGACCAGAACTGTTTACTACCCGGATGATGCGATGCTAGTTTGATCCCAATACGTCCGACATGGTCTAAACGTGACTTAATCAAAACCCGCTTGCAGAACTTAGCGGCAGAATTAAAAGCTCTTTTCTTCGCGCGAACCCTACGCGCTCTAACTTTGCGGTCGCGGGCCCACCCACTTTGAGGTCATTTTCGTCGAGGATTTCGCGGACTCGTAAAGCCCCACAGGCTACCTACCTGAGTCGCGAGTACAGGTGCATCGGTATACCAACCGCAGTTTGAAGCAGGTACGCGAGTGGTGCAAGAGTGGAGCCACGAGTCACAAGTTACTAACGAACTACTTGTTGCAGTTGAGAATAACACGGCGACGCCTAACTTGCCAGATACCAGTACATCCACCTTTTAGGCAGGCAAGTAATGCATTCGTACAACTGTATTGAAAGCTCCGGAAAACATTATCTTGAAACTTTCACTTGAAAACTTTGTGATAATCCGATGTTATTAGTGAGAGAGACGACGACATACTTCTTTTAGGCTATAATAGTTCAAGACTAGAATATCTTTCAAAAGCTCTGTTAACCCAGTTTCTACTTTTGTTATTATCATAGGATCGAACAAACGAATAATAAATTATTTGAAATAGAACGAGGTCTACCTTGTTCATATCATTTTTTAGTAGTGTTTATTGAAATGTTCGTGTTGTTGATCAGGCGGCGCCGACGGTTGTGACAGTTGCCCGTATCAGGTTTCCTATAGATCCTCCCATCCTATACGTCCTGCTCGTTTTGTATTGTTAAATATTTACATTCTACCTATTTATAACGTAATTCATACATTCAGCCTTTATAGTCTACATATTTGAGTTACAAATAAAAGAAACTTTCGCATGTACAATGTTAGTGAGACGAACTCTAGTTTAAATTCACTGTTCGTAAAATTTCAAGCCAAATACTTAAACACTTAGAGTAGGACCATACTTAATTCATCTGCCAATGAAAGGCAAACAGTAGGCGTAGGACCGTACTTAACTCATCTAGCAATGAAAGGCAAACATGATACATTATGTGCAGTGTGTAAGTGCTAGCGTAAGTTAGAGCTAATTGAAACAAACTTAGTTGCCACATTCTATAGAATTATTTGATTATCAATATCGTATTCAACAAACTTCATAAACCACTAACAATCAACATGCACATATATTACCAAGACGAAGCTGACAATGCTATAAAGACGGAACCTATTATTGGTGCGAGTGCTTGTTTAGCTGAACTCATCGAAGCGCTGCTGATGAATAAACCGAGCTCCTTTGCATCGATGCGAAGATACCACACAACGGAATATTAATCTGTCGCCAGTGACCGAGCTGACTACAAAAACGGAAGCATGACAATAGTCGGCAACTGAGGTTTAATAAACAATCGAGTTGTGAGTACCCAAGCACGGCGCATCACAAACAACGAACCCTGTTCGGCGACTGTACTACCCTTTACAAATATGCCTTTCGAGCTTAGCCTAAATCTGCGGACATGCGAGTATTCACATCATGCCAAGTAGCGTAGGCAGGCGCAAGATATTGCTAACAAATAACTTGCATAATAAAAATATTTAATTTTGATGACAGCCTTCACGCAGCTGTAATGCAATAATGCATGTAATTTTAATGGTTATTGCGTAGTGGCAATGTGGCTAAATTGAGCCAGTTCGGCCGTTGTTAAAAGGCAGGTAGGTTTATTTATAAAGGACGCCCTCTAAGCTTATTTTTAGTCTGCGCTGGTCCATAATTCGATATCACAGGACGTAAGGGTAAAGATACAAAACTAGTAGCACTTTGTGAGTTAAAATGAAGGTAGCTCTTATCTGTAGTCTCCGTGAAGAGGTCAACTTATTTGCAACCACCTGGTAGTTGCAAAAAAGTTGACCCCTTCACTTTTTTGCAACCACGTTGTTTGTCACGACACCGCATCCCTTATTCTGAGTGACGTGAACAGATCCTGATCTAATTATATCGTCACCGGTGATAGGAGCTTCTTACTGACACATCTACATGATAACAGAAGGCGCAATTCATTCAATAGCAATACCAAGTCACTTCTCACAAAATAAATATTCTGTAAAAATGGAAGAGAAGTATGTTGGTGTAGTCACGTGAAAAACATCAGTATCCACTTACTTTTCCTATAACGTTAACCCAACCATAATTCTGGGGCACGCCTTTTTTTTTTTCATGATGGGAAATCATCAAATGACCCCTCCCGCTCTGGGTGGAGCGGAAGGGAGTGTCAGACTCTTACTGACTAAAACCCACCCGTGTTCCTTCCTTAGCCCTTTATGTTCCGGGCCAGCGGTAACCCTTTCGGACAATCCCGCTGATCTGGCAGGCTTCGGCCCTTACGGGCCCCTTCCCTTGATGCTGACATCTCTTTGAGGCGCGCGTGGAACATGTACGCGCCGTCCGGCACGGGCCTGGTCCTGATCGGACGGTGAGTTGGCACGCCTTGCTTTCAAACTTTTTTCTACTTAATCATAGCCTATATATGTAAATTCAATAATGGCGTGTAGTTGGAGAAACCTATGTCCAGCTGAGGACTGCTGTAGGCTGATGATGATGATTGTGACATAAATATACTCAGTTTTAATTGAATCCTTTTATCAAAATGCAGAATTGAATATTATGTCGTTGTTGTGATTGCAATAAAATAGCCGAGTGAACAATGTGGCCACTAGACAGCGTGCCGGTTGTTTTGCAGATTTTCGATACATCAGAGCTACCTACTCTGCCGACGAATAATAAAACAAAAGGCCTCAAAATCAGTCAGTCTGTTCAGCGAAAAACAATAACGTAATACTAACGATTTATATTGTATGAACAAGCTCTTAGTCAAAAACATAAATTGCAACAGCGGCTACATGAGGCTCAAAGTCAAATAACACAACTTGAGACAACCAATCTTAACATCTCCGCCTCGCTGAACCAAAGTCTGTTCAATGAATTGATGCCTATTGCCCCGTCAATGGTTTCTACAATAAACCCCACATACACTATTGATTTGACAGATGATGATGAATCAAAATTACATAATTCAGTTATGGTAGTAACCAGTAAAAACAAATTTAAAAAATACATCAAAATTAATAAATACATTGTTAAAACACAAAAAATGGTAAAAAGACAAAAGTTCTTTATCAAAAATGTTAAATTTAATAGAAAAAGGTTGAATTTACTTAAACAATTAGATATGTATTCT
This sequence comes from Luperina nickerlii, assembly GCA_963855955.1. Classification (NCBI taxonomy): domain Eukaryota; kingdom Metazoa; phylum Arthropoda; class Insecta; order Lepidoptera; family Noctuidae; genus Luperina; species Luperina nickerlii. The sequence continues at coordinate 24,338,722 of OY979668.1, forward strand.
TTTAATTTGGAGCAAGGTACCTACTAGGAAGTATAAAATTGACACAGAGACCTTGCAATCGTCTCGTGTAAGCACATTGGATGATGTTTGACAATGCTCACAGTTGGTTTTTTCTGAGTTTACCAGCTCATTCATTGCCAACACATATTCCCTCATTAGGTCTTCAGAGGTATTATATTTGTTGGACATTGAACTAAGTTTCTACTTAGTTCAATGACCAACAAATATAAGCCAACTGTGAGCATTGTCAAACATCATCCAATGTGCTTGCACGAGACCATTCATCGACAACTTGCAATACCACCTTACTGCAGCCCTGTGTTGATTTGATAGTTCCTCCTATTAATAGTTCCTATAAACATTGTAAACAAACTTTAAATAATGATATTATATTATTTTGTGATGAGATTGGTAAGGACTTAGGTCAGTTATTAACAGATGAATATCCGGGACACTCAATAATAAATAACTTGTGCCGGACGGGCGTGATCGCTGGACGCTATGGTGTGTAGGGAGGTCGTAAACCCATCCAGGTTTATCCCGGTGTGAGGATAGGTCTCTCCCTGTCCAAGCGGCGCTGACGTCCTACACCGACGGTTCAGGATAGCTTCAAGGCTTGATTTAGGGATACCAGTTTTTGACAATGTTCTGAATACGTTTTTGACAATTTCTGTATACGTCTTTGACAATGTCTGCTGAAGAACTCGATGATCAGATGACCATGGTGATGAGGAACCTTACCTTCGAAATGATACACAAGTCTTCATGACTGTTCAGGAAGTAATTGACTCTAAGTATATAAAAAATATTAAAAATATAAAAATAATATATAAAAATATTCCTTGCCGATGACTACAAATTTGGTCTATGTACTGGTTAGCTTACATTACTCGAAACTTTACCGTAACGAGAGCCGTCAATTACTTCCAATTTTAAACTTTTTATTGGACTATTTTTCACTATGTTTACATGTTGTTTTACATTATATACCACTTATATACGAACATACTCGTATATTGTGATATGTCGTTTAATTCCTTATTAAATTTCCTATCTCCTGAAGTACCGTTTTCATCTATATCTGTTTCCGCTGAAAAGTTATTTCAGCGGAAACAGAAAAAATATTAAATTTTCAATAAAAATATTTTTTCTTGTAAGTTTTCTCAAAAACTACTGAACCGATTTCAAAACTGTTTTCAGGTACTTCAGGCTGGTCCAATGACCTAAAACAATGTAATATTTTAAACTGTAAAACTATATTTTTCAGGGCGTGACGCGCCCTGAAACGATGCATACTAAAAACAAAATGTTAAAAAACATAAGCCTATCGCAGTACGTCACCTAAATCTCAATTAAGTAGGTTTATCGAACGACTAGATACACAAAAGTTATGTCCAGGGCTAGGTCTTGACCTAGGCTACCTGGATGTACTAAAATTTCAAACATTGAAGCTATACAGCCCACTTAACTGAGGTAAATAGGTGTCGTACTTACGGTTTTATTCTATCACTATTTACTAGCACTGTTTACCCGTTTCACTTTCACTTGATATCACTTATGTACTTGTGTTTATGTAAAACGCACTATATATTGTGTGGTGACGCATCGTCGCGAACATCTCTCCCGCCGTGCAGTGCAGTGACGACTCGTAGCGCAGTCGGCGCGGCGCTGCATCGCACCGGTGAGCGACGGCTGTGGTCGCGGCGCCCATAGCGCCTCGACGCCCGCCGCTGCGACGCTCGCCGCCCCGACGCCTGCCGCCGCGACGCCTGCCGCCGCGACGCTCAGCGTCCCGACGCCTGCCGCCGCGACGCCTGCCGCCGTGACGCCTGGGCGCCCATCGCCTCGGCGCTCGCCGCCGCGGCGCTCGCCACGACGACGCTTAGCGCCTGGGCGCTTGCTGCTTCGGTGTTCGCCGCCGCGACGCTTGCCGCGGCGACGCTCAGCGCCTGGGCGCCTGCTGCCTCGGTGTTCGCCGCCGCGACGCTTGCCGCGGCGACGCTCAGCGCCTGGGCGCCCGCCGCCCCGGCGCTCGCTGTTTCGGCGCTCTTTCTCTAGAACGCCACTAGGTAGGCGTGCGAGCGTCAGGTTGAAACCCAACGTGTCTTCACTCGGTCTCCATATCAGGCCGAGTATCTTCTCTGTGTCATCTATATCTCCGATTCTGACCACTTCAGTTCGGATCTGTGTTGGATCTATATTTTCTATGACTTGCGCACTGTTTGATACCCATTTTCTTAGTTCAAACTTCGCCTTCTGATGTATATTCTTTACTGTTGTAGCGATGCGCGTCGTTTCTTCAACTGTTCTGTAACTATCGAGGTAATCATCCATGTAATGATTACGTATGATGGCTTCCACTGCTTCTGGATGCTCTTCTATATGCCTTCTCGCGTTCCAGTTCTTCGCGAAGATGGCTGTGCACGGCGAACTTGCCGCGCCGAATATTATAGACGTCATGCGATATTCTTCAGGCGCGCCTTCTCTTCTATTCCCTCTCCATAAGTATCGGAGAGCGTCTCTATCTTGAGCTCGCACTTTCACCTGCATAAACATCTCCGCTATGTCCCCGGAAATGGCTATGTGATGTCGGCGGAACCTCATCATGACGCCGGGCAATGACTGTAGCAGGTCTGGTCCAGTAAGAAGGAAATCGTTTAGTGACAGCCCTCTTGACTTGGCGGCAGCGTCATGAACTATGCGAAGCTTCTCAGGCTTCATCGGATTGAACACGTCGAAGTGAGGCAGATACCACGTTCTACCCGGTGTGCTCGTCTTGGGCGCTTTCTCTGCATACCTCTTTTGTATGAGAGAGTCCATCTGTTCTGTATATCTATCTCGAAGAGCGGGGTTGCTATCGAGTTTCTTTTCTATCGAGACGAGCCTCTTGAGAGCTGTCCCGTAGCTATCTGGCATTTCTAGGCTTTCATTTTTCCATAACATGGCTGTTTCTATGTGTCCATCTTCTAACTGTTGAGTGTGACGATTCAAAATATCCTCTGCTTTCTTCTCGGGATCGGAGTCTGGTCGTCTTGGATTGATGACCAGTGATTCTATAGCAAAGAATTCACGAAGTCGCTCGTCGAGGTCTTCATCGCTATCTGTGAGTCGGTTGACGTAATGCACCTGCTGACCCAATATTCTGGTGTGCGCGCCGTGAAGAGTCCAGCCCATCGTAGTGAGTGATGCAATAGGCTGGTGCTTCGGGCCTCTGCGGGTCTCACTGGCCAGTAATAGGTGCCAGTTATCCTGGCCAATGAGAATCTTCGGTGCGCCTGTGTGATATATCAGCTGATCCCTCAGGTCGTCTAGGTGCTTGCAATGTGCGACATCTTCTTCACTGACTGTCTGTGGTGCGAGATTGAGCTTCGGTATGGTGCGCGCTCTGAACGGCACCTTATTCTTCAGCGGGCTCGCAAGAGTGACGGTGATTCTTCGCGAACAAGGAGTGTCGATCATGTTATTACCGATCGCACCTATCTTCAGTGGGTCGATGCGGCCCTCTGCCCCGACTTGCTTTGCTACGTCTTCGTCGATCAGGGAAACGGTGGACCCGTCATCGAGAAGTGCGAATGTTGATGCTTCTCCCGCCGGTCCGATCACTCGGACCGGTATCATCTTGAGGTAGGCGTGACTCGAAGTTGCTCGCGAACTGGCCACCGTTTCCTGAGACTGCTTCTTCGTTTCCTGGGCATTGGGCTTCTCGATACCCACTGCAGCAGGCTTCTTGCTGTGGTGAAGAAGTCGATGGTGTGTGGCTGTACACCCCTTGACGTCACACTCCTTACGTTTGCACGTGTGACCCAAACGACGGCTTCGCAGACAACGGAAACATAGGTTGAGTTTCTTCGCGAGTTCCCATTTCTTGTCACTAGATGCCTCTTTAAACTTTGAACAATCAGAAGCGTGGTGTCCTTCCTTCTCACAGACACGGCATTTCGTAGCCGTCTTGTCGGTAGCTGTGTGAGTTCTCTGTGTGACACGCTTGTTTGTTGTGGCTTCCGAATTGATGTTCTCAGGCGGAGCGAAGGCGCTGCAGAAACGGGCTTGCTCGGTGATAAACTCGCTGAAGAGTGAGAGGTCTGGCAGCGACTGGTACTTTTCTGTATATGTGCTGTACCACTGTACACGCAGGGAGTTCGGCAGCTTCTCTGTCAACAGCCGCATCAGCTCAGCATTGATCAAGTAGTGTTCTTTCTTCAATGCACGCAGAGTGACTATGCCGCTCCTGACTCGACTCGCGAAGTTGCAGATGTCCTTAGGCGATTCACTGCAGCGCGGCAGTCCACGGAGTCTGTCTGTCTCAGCCTGAGCTATTGAGTCCGGACGGCCGAACTGCAGCTCGAGTTCCCTCATGATGTCATCTGGTCTGGCATGTCCAATGAGCTCCGAGCTCACTGTTTCCAAAGCGCGGCCACGCAGGCTTCTTCTAAGTCTTGCTGTATTCTCAACGTCGTTGAAGTATGTTCTTGTTGTTTCATAGATGGCACGAAATGAAAGCCATTCTGTATGTGCCCCACTGAAGTTCGGTAAGGTCATTATGACCTTTGACGCCGAGGGATGGTTCGATGTCCACTGTTCTGTTTTCTTGTCGGCGAGCGACGCTATAGCGGCCGTCAGCTCCGTTATGAAAGGACGGAGTGACTCTGTTCCCTTGGTGTCTTCTATCTCCTTCACTGGGACTACACTGTTCTTCACTTCATTCACTGTAGGATGCGACAAAGGTACTCGCGTCTGGAGGTCCGCTATAACGTCGACGTCCACAGGGGGGGGTTGTTGCTCTCGGCTTCTATTTCTATTTTCCCCCTCAGTGGCATTGGCCTCCTTCTCTGGCTCAGGCTCTGGTGCCTCTTCAAGCCATGATCGCACGTACTCATCGTTTGAGTTTCTATCATCCATATATTCGCCATCGGAATCTTCTTCCTCGGCTCTCTGAAGTGCTAATTGAGCAAGCTCCAACTTAATCTTCAATAAGTCTTCGCGTGCTCTTGAAATTTTTCTATTAGTCCGCGTCGTTCTATCTGTAGTCGACGGCGGCTTGCTATGTTCGGTACGGGCGTCACCCCGGGTAGTCATCGGCATGGTTCGGCTATAAGCTTGATCTAATTTCTTCTCTATTGTGTCTGGTTTCAATGTTCTATCTGAAGTTCCTTCCAAGTTGGTCTCTTTCCTGGACGTAGACGGTCGTTCCGTTTCTTCAGGCTGTACTCGTACAAGCTCCTCGTCCTCCCCCGAAGCGGAAGGGTGCTGTGGTTGCTGTAGCTGCTCGGCCCCTTCGATGGTGGACGGTGAACGCGGTGGTTGCTCGTGACGGATGGCTGATACACTACGCGCTGTGTTCGCCTCCACTGTCCATGCTACTGGGGCCTTGCCTTGTGATCTTGTAACCGGCATATTGACTTTCAGTTGATCGCGTCTTCAGTCTTCAAGTTGAGTCCCACCTTCAAAGGCCAACGTTCAATCTTCAAATTGAACCCCGTATCTTCAAGGCAAATCCTCAATCCAAAAACCGGATCTTCAAACGGATCTTCAAAACGGATCTTCAACCCGGATCTTCAAAACGGAATCTTCAAAACGGGACTTCGTTACGTAACTTCAAACTGGAACTCCGTTACGAATCTTCAAAACCGGATCTTCAAACGGATTTTCCAAGACGGATCTTCAATACGGATCTTCAAAACGGAATCTTCAAAACGGGACTTCGTTACGTAACTTCAAACTGGAACTCCGTTACGAATCTTCAAAACCGGATCTTCAAACGGATTTCCAAACGGATCTTCAAAACGGAATCTTCAAAACGGAATCTTCAAAACGGAATCTTCAAAACGGAGTCTTCAAAACGGGACTTCGTTACGTAACTTCAAACTGTAACTCCGTTACGGATCTTCAAGACCGGATCTTCAAACGGATCTTCCAGGACGGATCTTCAATACGGATCTTCAAAACGGAATCTTCAAAACGGAGTCTCCAAAACGTAACTTCAAACTGTAACTCCGTTACGGATCTTCAAGACCGGATCTTCAAACGGATCTTCCAGGAATCTTCAGCATTCCAGAAAAATGTTCCCGGTTTAAGTCTTCAGACGTAACTCTTCAGGGATACGTATCCAGTGATTAATAAATCTTCAAGCTTCTTGAAACGATCCGGCTCGACAGGACCATTGAATGTGCCGGACGGGCGTGATCGCTGGACGCTATGGTGTGTAGGGAGGTCGTAAACCCATCCAGGTTTATCCCGGTGTGAGGATAGGTCTCTCCCTGTCCAAGCGGCGCTGACGTCCTACACCGACGGTTCAGGATAGCTTCAAGGCTTGATTTAGGGATACCAGTTTTTGACAACGTTCTGAATACGTTTTTGACAATTTCTGTATACGTCTTTGACAATGTCTGCTGAAGAACTCGATGATCAGATGACCATGGTGATGAGGAACCTTACCTTCGAAATGATACACAAGTCTTCATGACTGTTCAGGAAGCAATTGACGGGACTCTAAGTATATAAAAAAATAAAAATATTCCTTGCCGATGACTACAAATTTGGTCTATGTACTGGTTAGCTTACATTACTCGAAACTTTACCGTAACGAGAGCCGTCAATTACTTCCAATTTTAAACTTTTTATTGGACTATTTTTCACTATGTTTACATGTTGTTTTACATTATATACCACTTATATACGAACATACTCGTATATTGTGATATGTCGTTGAATTCCTTATTAAATTTCCTATCTCCTGAAGTACCGTTTTCATCTATATCTGTTTCCGCTGAAAAGTTATTTCAGCGGAAACAGAAAAAATATTAAATTTTCAATAAAAATATTTTTTCTTGTAAGTTTTCTCAAAAACTACTGAACCGATTTCAAAACTGTTTTCAGGTACTTCAGGCTGGTCCAATGACCTAAAACAATGTAATATTTTAAACTGTAAAACTATATTTTTCAGGGCGTGACGCGCCCTGAAACGATGCATACTAAAAACAAAATGTTAAAAAACATAAGCCTATCGCAGTACGTCACCTAAATCTCAATTAAGTAGGTTTATCGAACGACTAGATACACAAAAGTTATGTCCAGGGCTAGGTCTTGACCTAGGCTACCTGGATGTACTAAAATTTCAAACATTGAAGCTATACAGCCCACTTAACTGAGGTAAATAGGTGTCGTACTTACGGTTTTATTCTATCACTATTTACTAGCACTGTTTACCCGTTTCACTTTCACTTGTTATCACTTATGTACTTGTGTTTATGTAAAACGCACTATATATTGTGTGGTGACGCATCGTCGCGAACATAACTGTATGCCTGGTTGCTCTTTGTTTCATATTATGAAACAAATTATTAAATGTAACTTTACCCCGGATACAACTTTATTAATTTTTATGGGTAATAGGGGGAACGATAACAAAGGAGAACTGCTCCAGTATCATAGAACACTATGCAACCTTAGTTTAAAACAAGTTGTGTTGTTTACATTCCCTTACAATAACAGTTTGCCACAGGAAGAAAATAGGTTAAGATTTGAATTGAATATGACAATGCATAACTTGACATTTAATAATAACATGTTCCATTTAGTTGATATTAACAATTTATTATGTTAGTAATAATTTGTATTTGACAAAAGATAGATATAACATTGTTATGTACTATCTTTATGACAACTATAAAAGACAGATAGCTGTGTCGCTATCTTATTTTTTTCTATTACAGCCAAAAATTTGGCTAAACAACTTGCTTCTTTTGAGCAATGCAATGACATTATAAATAATTCTGCCAATAATTTGGTCACTATTAATGGCATTGATAATAAATTTAAATTAGAAATTAAGACAATAGAGGCAACCTCTAGCTACAACATACAGAATTGCAAAAATAACTCAAAAAAAGTTTAAAATCAGTAAATAGTATCAACCTGGTGCATCAAAATATTCAAGGATTTATAAACAAAGATTTAGAAGTAGAATTATTCATGACTTTCAATAGTATTGACATTCTTTGTATAACAGAACATTGGCTGAAATGCCACCAGTTCTTGTTCAATTTTAATAATCACCAGATTGGTAGTTCGTTAAGCAGAATAAATGCTATACATGGTGGCTCATTAATTTTAGTAAGTAATCAGCTCAAATTTAAAGATCGTAAAAATATTGTGAGCCTATCTGTTGAGCGTACGGTTGAAATTGCCTGTATAGAATTGAAGCACTCTATTGTATTAAGTGTGTATAGACCACCGTCAGGATTGTATGACTGCTTTGAAAAGCTATTGGATGAAGTGTTACACAGGATTTGTAACTCAAACAAGTCCGTTATCATTTGTGGTGGTTTTAATGTAAATTTATTAGAAAACTCAGGTTCTTGTAGTAAAATTTTAAGTCTGTTTCAGTCCTACAATCTTGTAAACCTATTTTTGGAGCCCACAAGAATAACCCCTACTAGTGCCACATGCCTAGATAATATTTATACAGATATTATACCAAGCCACAAAGAAATTATAAATTTACTAGATTCTGATCATTGCGGGCAAAGGATTACTATTCAAAACCGAAACAAAAAAGTGACTAAAAAGGATATCACTGTTAACCCCAAAACTGCAAGTCGCTCGGTGGCTTTTAAAGTTAAACTCATTAATAGATTACCAGTTTTGTCAATTCATGCTGATCTCAATCATCTTTATGATAATTTTTTTAATATATACTGTGAACAATTTGATTCCACCTTTATTCCCAAGACTATCTCGGTTAATATTAATGCATCGTTCAGTGATTGGGCTACCATTGGTATTCATAATAGTAGAATACGGCTTTATGAACTGTACAATGAAAGGACTTATGTTAATATTGATGAATTTATTTTGTATGTTAGAAATTATTCAAAATTATTTTAAAAAGTTTGTTTTATGGCCAAGTCATGTTATTTGGGTTCAAAGATTAAAAACAGCAGTAATATAATTAAAAAGACTTGGAATATTAGTAATAGTGAAGAGGGAAGGTCTAGTAACCGAAGTACTGATTACAGCCTGTCTATTAATGACAACATAATAAAATCAGACTCACAAGTCGCCGAAGCATTTGAAAACTTCTTTTCAGATATTCCCGTTTCAACTACTAAATCCCTAAACTCATCACCTTCTGTTGCTGAGTCTTTGCTTAAGGAAAATGTTAATGGTTGCGATTCGGATTTTCGTTTTGAATATATTACATGTAGAGATATAATTAGAACCTTTCACACTTTAAGTGTAAAAAAGACTGCAGTGGGGTAATTCTGTAGAAGTTGCTAAGTCTATTATTGACATTGTAGTACCTACTCTTGCTCTTATCTTTCATACAACATACACCGCCGCCGCCGCCGCCGCTAAAGCTTGCGGGAGTGATGATGATGACGTCACGCTGAAGTATTTGCACGAAGGCTGCGCTGACATTCATGTTCGGGGTCACCAGTATAGAGGCATGAGGAACAGGGTGTATAGTTCACTCAACCTCCATAGAAAAGGGAGGATCATCCGACCAGACGGGTGTTGTATCTGGCGGACAACTGCCCAATGATTCATGATGGGCCGTTGTATCTATGCTAGTTGCGCGGTAAACTCTGCTTGCGCGATGCAGGATTTTGCGTGACGTCAGTATGACGCGTTGTTTGCTTGTGGCGTTGTAGATACCGCTACAGTTGTATTGACAATGAGGAGTTTCCTGACCTTATGAAACATAGTAAAATAATACCTTTGTTTAAATCAGGTAGTACATCAGACCCCACAAATTATAGACCTATTTCTGTACTACCTACCTTTAGTAATTTTTGAGAAATTAATTTTAGACCAAATGCAAAGATTTTTTAATTAATATAAATTATTACATAGCAAACAGTTCGGTTTTACAAGGGGTCGTTCAACTACTGATGCCGGTGTTGAACTTTTAGGACATATTTATAATGCATGGGAAGATAAATGCGATGCTTTGGGCATCTTTTGTGATTTGTCCATGGCGTTCCATTGCGTTATTCACGAAACGTTAATCAGGAAACTCCACCACTACGGGATCCGGAATACTGCTCTGGGTCTTCTTACTTCATACTTGAGTAAAAGGATTCAGAGCGTTGACGTTAATGGAGAAAGATCGCCCGGATCTTTAGTAGCGATAAGAGTCCCACAGGGCTCAATTCTTGGTCTGTTCTTGTTTCTTATTTATATTAATGACTTGCCGTACCTCATAAAGGATAATCATGATATAGTGTTGTTTGCAGATGACACTTCACTTTTGTTTAAACTTAAACGTCAGCAGTTGGTTACTGAAGATGTAAATAGCGCGATTTCGAAAGTAGTCCACTGGTTCAATGTTAATAATTTGCTTCTAAATGAGAAAAAAACCAAGTGCATTAAGTTTACACTACCCCACGTTAGGCAGGTGAAAACTAATGTGTTGATAAAGGGCGAGGAATTGAATCCTGAAGAAAGCACAGTATTCTTGGGCATAACTTTAGATGCTAAGCTTCAGTGGGGTCCACATATATATAAATTGTCAAAAAAGCTAAGTTCTGCAGCGTACGCTGTTAGAAAAATTCGTAATTTAACGGATATAGAGACTGCCCGTTTAGTGTACTTTAGTTATTTTCGTAGTGTGTAATGTCGTACGGTATTCTATTGTGGGGAAATGCCGCCGATATTCAGACTATCTTTGTTTTGCAGAAGCGTGCTGTTCGATCAATTTAGAAATTAAGTCTTAGACACTCCCTCAGAGACAAATTTAAAGAGATTAATGTAATGACTGTGCCTTCTTAGTATATTTATGAAAATCTTTTATATGCCCATAAAAATATAACATTGTTCAAAAAATACACTGATACCATAATATAAATACTAGAAACAAACACAAATTTGTTGTACCTACAACAAGGCTCAATAAAATAGGTGGCTCGTTCAGATGCCAATGTATACGCTTTTATAATAAACTACCAAGCCACGTTCAAGATCTAAGCCTTAATAAGTTTAAATTATTAATTAAACGTAAGTTGTTTAAGAAAGCCTTTTATACTGTTAAAGATTATATTGAGGATAAAAAGGCTTGGGAGTGAGCTGCTTCCAATTTCTGCATTTTGAGTGTTTTTTGTTGTTTTTCTAATATACACTTTGACATTAATGTTTTTTTTTTTAAACAATGACATTTGCTTATTTTGTAAAGTATTACATTATTTTAATTATAATGAATGTGACGACGATGTGTCATTTATTTTATTCATTTTATATTTTTTTATTATTCTCTCCATGGTCTGGCAGTTTGAGTAATTTATGTGGCCTACCCAAATGTCCTTTCTTTGGTATTGTTTGTCAAATCGTTGAGCTCCTTAAGTCTTGAGTTGAGCTGCACGATTTCTGACAAATGCGTGCACTGACTGGACAGGTCCTCTCAATCTGTGTGGTTCTTTCCTCAAAAGACCATCTCAGACATCGACATACATGGTCTTCATATAACCTGACCAAGATTATGTCTGGACTTTAAAAAAGACTATGACCTCTGAGTTTGTTCGGCTTTTATTCTCAGAGCAGTCAGATAGGAAACGCCGACCTCATCTAGTTTAAAAAATATATGATTGACGTGTAAAAGTGTGTGGCGAACCAAACTAATTGTCTATGGTTCCCGCTGAGGACAACACTACTGATGCTAGAGAGCGATGTCTATGGCAGACGAAAGAGATCTCAAGGTACCTCTGTGACCAAAGATATCGTATTACAAGATTCACAAGATAGCCAGGCAACTAGATGTAAAATTGTTAACGAGTGTCGTGTAAATCATATTCCTCCGCTGTAACTCGGAAACTGTGACGTGTAACAAATACACAATTTACAACAACTGGCCGAGTTTTATTTAAATAAACAGGGCGCCATAAGTCGCCCAAAAGTGTTTGTGCAAACCTACTTACAAAAATAAAATCATTTATCATTAAACCCTAGAGATCAGAAGGCCAATTCTCGTAATTTAAAACGTTCAAAATCTAGTCGCAGTCTCATCTCGGCGACTAACAAATGTCAAAAACTTGTCAAAATGTAGAGAAATTCAGACTGTGAACGTGAAATGAACGAGAATTGCCCCTCCGAACTGTATTTAGAAAATATTGGCTGCCTCGTCTACCGGACTAAAAGGAACAGAAGGCTCAGCAACAATTTGTCAATCTGACCGGTGCGCGGTGAGAGTCGCAGTCATACTGAGTCTCAGCAACAATCTGTCGGTCTGACTGGTGCGCGGTGAGAGTCGCAGTCATACTGAGTATCAGCAACAATCTGTCAATCTGACCAGTGCGCGGTAAGAGTCGCAGTCATACTGAGTCTCAACAACAATCTGTCGGTCTGACCGGTACGCGGTGAGAATCGCAGTCATACTGAGTCTCAGCAACAATCTGTCGGTCTGACCGATGCGCGGTGAGAGTCGCAGTCATACTGAGTATCAGCAACAATCTGTCAATCTGACCGGTGCGCGGTAAGAGTCGCAGTCATACTGAGTCTCAACAACAATCTGTCGGTCTGACCGGTACGCGGTGAGAGTCGCAGTCATACTGATTCTCAGCAACAATCTGTCGGTCTGACCGATGCGCGGTGAGAGTCGCCGTCATACTAAGTCTCAGCAACAATGTGTCGGTCTGACCGGTGGGTGGTGAGAGCCGCAGTCATACTGAGTCTCAGCAACAATCTGTCGGTCTGACCGGTGCGCGGTGAGAGTCGCAGTCGTACGGAGTCACAAGACATTCTATTATCAGAGTGTTGTGTATCATAGTGGTTGTATTATCAGAGTTAACGCGCCCGCTACCGCCGCCTTCTACAACACGAAACTGCCACAAACCCTCTTTACATCGAAACCGCTGATTAATTATTTCGTCTTATTGAACTGAAGCGCTCAGCTTTTTTATGAATGTACTTCATTTATAGCATAATGTAGGTACCTCGCGCTGGACGTCTGGCAGATTACTGCGCGACCACTGATCATCGTGTATCTGCGTAGTCTAAATCGTGACCTACATCGATAGTTAAGTTATCTGAATAAATTATTACTCGATTAATATTCAGTCTGTAGATGACCTGAATCGAGAACTGATTTGCCAAGGCGTGGCTATTGGTAAGATGGAACACTGATATTGACAAGATCATAAACAGGCAACATGAACAGTCGCGCAGTTACTCTGTTTAAATTTAAATTTTCTTTTCTATGCCCATAAAAATACAAAATTGTTTAAAAATATTATAGTGATATCCATACTATAAATGGATAGTTCACATGGATAGTGGATTTTTTTTTCGATTTCTATGGGTATATCTGTAACCAACTAACAAAACGGCATTTTTTTTGTACAGTTTAGCTTTATCCCTTAAAACTTATCCTACAAATGATTTTTTTTAATAATTGCTGTCTAGGTACAACATAAAAATATTTGAAGTTTGTTCTTCTGATTCATACATATAACGCGTCCGTTTGCCATTTTCCGTAACAAAATGGTCGATTTCGCATTTTCCCTTTGATACTCACTTGACTTTGACTTTGACTTTGATACTCAATATAAATTATAATTATAAAGTAAGTCTAAATAAAATAAAAAAATATGCAAAACTAAATAAAATTATAAATAGAGCAATAAGTTTAGGAAACAACAAAAACACAATTCCAATAATATTAAACTAAGGAAGGAACGTGTTTTTCTAATAAATAAATGAAAAACTATGAAATCAAATTAGAAGATAGTAAAAACATTTATCACATTGACACTCAGCGATTACAGTCTGAAAATGAGGTACTTGAAGAGTCACTACATTTACATTATATTAAGTATGTGAGCTCTCAAAACCAAATAAAGGAACACATCCTCGCTGCAAACGAGTTGGTTGGAATGTGTAATGATGAGGCAGGTAGAGGGGACCCGATGACTCTGAGCACACATCAATGTTCTTGTAAAAGGGAATCAAACCTTGAGGCTATCCAACCTGAGCGAAAGGAGGACCCGTCCCAGTCTGGAGGAGCTCGGGACTGTATCAACAATCAAGTTACACCACATGTTGTATAAGGTTCATCTCAAGTAGCACAGACAGAGACTTACGCTGTCACTTCTTCTAGTAATGTTTGTTTATGTTCTGTTATGTTTTCAGATAGTTTAGGGAGAGGGTTAGGTAAAGTATTGAGTAACAACCTGAGTCAATCAGCTGTTATTTATTGTATGCCTAGGAAATCCTACAAAGACATAATGTCATCAATAAGTTGCAATAAATATAATCCAAATGCCATTATTTCTGTATTTGTTGGTAATAGTGCGAATGTAAAAATAGATGGCATCACGGAGAGTGTTACTGAAATCCTAAAGATTAATTTTCGTAAAATAATATTGTGTGCTTTCTCATACTTTGAGTCAAAGTCAAAGCATTTATTTCAAATAGGCACATAAAAGGCACTTTTGAACGTCAGAAATTACAACAAATACAATTGATTCTAGTCGCCCATTCCAAAAGGTAGTTTTCGTATGGAGAAGAATGGGCAAGAAACTCCACCGTTACTCTTTTAAAATGTTTTACAATATTTTGTATACATTAATTATATAATAACTAGCTTCTGCCTGCGACTTCGTCCGCGTGTAATTTCTTGTTACTCCCACCCACCCGTCGCATCGCATCGCCTACCCGCGCTATTATTTCGTTTTTGCTTAGCGTTCTTTCTGACTTTTTTTCTTTTTGCTCGGCTCCTAAAGGTCATAGCGTGATTTTAGTGTTACTTGTATGTGTGGTGTAAACTGTTAGTATAAGTTGGTTATTATAATGATAAATAAATAAAATAAATCTTCGAGAAAGTTATTTATAATGGAATTTATAATTACTTTGAAAAATATAATATTTTTGCAAGGAACAAATGGGTTCTAGGAAGTCAAAACCATTAATATGGCCATATATAATTTTCTTGAAAAACTACATTACAACATGGACAATAGGAAACCAGTAATGACAATGTATATGGATATGACCAGGGCATTTGACTATGTGGACCATAAAGTACTATTAACTAAGCTAAACAGTTACGGCATCAGAGTTAACGTGCTTAATCTGATACAATCTTCAGCTCCAAAGTTCTTTGTTACGGTGTTCCGCAGGGTTCTGTGGTAGGTCCCTTGCTGTTTATTTGCTATATTAACGACTTTCCCCAAGTAATCAAGCACCAAATGTACTTATTTGTCGACTACAGCACGGTTATATATAGTACTGGTAGTAATAAAGAAATAGAAGATGACATTAACACTAGTCTTGGTATGATTATTGACTGGTTAAATGCTAATTACCTTAAAATTAACCTAACTAAAACTACAAATATGAATTTTAAAATTAGACAAAACAACTTTGTCACAATTTCAAGCAAACTACAAAGGTGACCAAATACTGTGTCATAAAATTTCTAGGACTGCATATTGATAACGATATGTCATGGAGGACTCAAATCGATAATGTACATATGTGGGAAGCTCAGTAAGTTCTCCTATGCTATGCTATTCTCCTATGCTCTTTATATGCTAGGCAAAATTGTGAATAAGACAGCGCTCCTAGCAGCTTATTACGATTATGTCGCCTCTGCTTTGCGGTATGGCCTTATATTCTGGGGCAGTGCGACTAGGGTAGAGGAGGTATTATTGATAGTGTGACTGTCCGTCACTTACACCTATTTAATAACAAAATATTATATTTATTTTAAACTGACACTTGGTGCCGTCACTTGGAGACACATAAATTAATTCTCTATTTTATGGACAACAGACTGGCACATATGCGAGCCATCAGTCGAAACCAATATTTTACGTCACTTAAGATGCAGTATTTTGTACGAATTCTAAGAACGACCCAAACCCAAAACGGACCCTTGAAACAATTGAGAAATTGTATAAAAAAAGGCGATAAACAGATGCTGCGAAAGTATATGGGAATTTAGGCTGAGAGTGGCGTGGATGTTAGGATGTGAGAAATTATAACGAAGACGAAGAGGCAGTCGGGGTGCACCCGCTTTAGGAGACGGAATTGCGACTGCGAGTCCAGGCGAGATTAGTTAGGAGATTTGTGAAGACTAAGAGGCCATGTCCGAGTTTGTTTTGGACGACAATAGGCAGTCGGGGTGGACCCGCTTTAGGAGACGGACTTGCGAGTCCAGGCTAGTTAAGTTAGGAGAATGAGTGAATACCAGGAAACCATGAGAGTGAGTGGTTGACGTAGGCTAGACGAGCAGAGTTAGATCTTAGGCAACAACAATGAAACTGATTGAGAGATTGTTAGGGCGAGAGTGTTATTTAATACGTTAAATAATATTGTTTTTTTTAAACTGGGTCATATTAGTCTACTATAATGTAGGTAGCGTGTAAGGCGCGTGAATCTCAGTGAGTGTTTGTGAACGATTGGATTGGGTGAGTGTTGAATATTTTATCCCTCCTTGTTCCTTTTAATGACCTAATCGAGGTATCCTACACATGCGTTTGGTTCTAGGGACTCGGGGAAAGCCATTTATAGGGTGTGACAGACATAAGACAACCATAGCCAGGACATGATCCTTGGGCAGTCACAATGCTTATGGAAGGCTGAACCGAACTTGCAACTCGTTAGGGTTAATTTGAATTATAGTGCTACCTTGTAGTCTTTTGTTCTTGTTTACGAACATAAACCAATCAAACGTTAGTGATGGCTACCTTTTCCCCTAATGACTGACTAACTGCAGGATATCTTACATTGTACTTGATGTACGCACACTTCCCGGGAGCGGGGGTAGGCTTCACCAAGTACCCCTAACTGGTTTGATAGCCGTTCTAAGGAACGTTAGAAATTGTGTTTCGTTAAATCACACCCGGCCCCCGTAGGCCTCTTACTGATACAAAAAAATAATATTTAGCGAGACACATAATTTGGATGCCCAGATGGAAAGGCCCCGTTGCTAGATAGGTATACAAAAATGATTGAAGGACGCCGATTACACTGCAAGCATCCCCAACTTGGGTAGATTAAAGGAAGTGTGAAGTGACGATTTAAAATAACCACTTCGGCGTATAGCAAGGCAATTCGTAAGGAGTTTTGCAACCAACTGACGATGCGGTACGCTTGCGCTAGTTTTGTATTGTCTTAGTAAAGGGTGAGTAGGCCGTTATAAGGGGTTATTATTACAGTACGCGTCCAGCACTTCTGGAAACTTGTCTCGCTCAATGGTAGAGACACTTCGCAGTCCTTTACCTTAGGATTGGGTGAGATATGCTTGAGTATAGGGAACGTGTACTGCTGGAACCGTAGCAGGCCCTCTCTAGGGCCTATGCACTTTAGAAGTAGGACTGGCAGCACACGTAAGACTTAACAGCTGTTGTAAAGTGGCCTTACGTCTCTGGGGTGGGTTACCAGATTATTTTAAGAAATTTCAGTAACGTAACTCAAAACAATGTATTCTTCAACGCAAGTGTCACGTGTCCATTACCCTTTTGTATTCCTCTCAAGTCTCGTAACTTTCATAAGCAAAAGAAAAGTAGATTCCCTTTCCTTAATCACCTTATCGATGGATTCCCAACCTTATTTTATATTTAAATTGTTTTCTTGTATCCCCCCTTGTTCCCCAGCTTCCTAAGTCGGGACAAGGCAAAACACTTCTTAGGAATTCATTACAATCGGTGGGAGAGTGTCCAGTCTGGAGACGAGCTCTACAGAGTCGTACGGCGGCGGGGTGCGGCTCTTCCCCATTAGGGGGAACCGACCTGAAACACTAATAAATAACTGAATTAGGAAAAATGAAAATTTTATCAGCAATTTTATCATTTAGGAACAGTCACAATAGCATAGCACAGAAAAAGTGTATTCGAGCTATATGTAAAATAAAACGAACGGATTCATGCAAGCCACATTTCCAAAACTTAAAAATACTGACTGTACCATCACTTTATGTCTACGAAGCCTGTATCTTTGTAAAAAATAAACATGTCTTCATATGAAGTTGTCAACGGCGCGGCGGTCAAAAAAGTTGCACCCGTTATGCATTAGAACCAAGTTTCTCTACAATAGTATATTTGCAATGGCTCCAAAACTTTATAACAAATTACTGATCAAATTGTATCAGGAACAATATGAATGAGTTTAAACGTAAACTTTTAAATTATTGAATGACAGGCGTATTATTCTGATAATGAATGTCTTAATGATAAATTAAAATACTAGTAATGTACCTGTAGGTATATCTGTCTAAAATGAAAATGTTGCTTTCGTAAGATAATGATAATATTTATTGACATTTTTATTGCATTATTTCGTTTATTTATTTAATTACATTTTTAAATATTTCTTAAAATATAAAACTAAGTATAAAAAACATTTAAAAATAAAAAAAATTGTTGTCCGCCGGTGTCGGGATCAGGGTCCAAGCTACCGGGTCACAATGCGAGCCGTATCGAGAAGTACTGCCTTCTGAATCAGGCCCTTGATCCAACCGCCTAACGAGAGCCTCGATAGATGTTGATTGAGACTTTCGGTCATCAGTCCACTGGCCGATACGACAATCGGCACAATGATAGCCGAGCTCACATTCCACATGTCAACAACCTGGTGTGCTAAGTCGAGATATTTAATTTGTTTCTCTTTCTCAGCTTTCACGAGGTTCCCGTCATGTAGAATGGTAATATCGACAATCATTGTGCGGCGCGCTAATCGATCTATCACCACTATATCAGGCTTATTGGCAACAATAGTCCTGTCAGTAATGATAGACCGATCGCGTCGGGCACATACTTGTAATACGGTACTTCAGAATCCACAAGTTTATATTTCAAAGCAAGTTGCTGGTGAATAATCCTGGTTACTTGGTTATGCCTGTGCAAGTACTCGCCGTTAGCCAGACGAGAACAACCAGAGATAATATGTCTGATAGACTCACCCGGACGGTGGCATGCCCGACACAAGTCAACCGCGGGACGGTTGACTTGATAATATGTCTCCGGTAGTTATTCGTTAAGATAACTTCGTCCATAATTGCACAGACGAAACCTTCAGTTTCCCCGAAAAGGTCACCAAAACGTAGCCAGGATACGGACGCTAAGAAATCTACACCGGGCTCATGAAGAGCCCGATAGAAGCGTCCGTGAAGCTCCTTGCTTTGCCATATCTTCCTACGGTCATCAGTAGAAAGTACTACAGGTTTGCGCCAGTTCTCTTTAGCCAAGGGGAGCGGGGTGAGCCCCTTGTCCACTGCGACCACATCACGGTGCATACCCACTTCAGCTTTTAAAAAATATTCCCTGAGACTGCACACCTCGCGGTTGTGGAGGGTCTTCGCATTTAAAAAGCCTCGACCCCCACACTTCCGCGGGATATACAGTCTCATCACCGATGATCGTGGGTGATGCATCCGGTTTGCGGTCAGTAGTGTACGGACTCTTCTATCCAGGGCGTCGAGTTCGGTCTGAGTCCATTTGAGTATGCCGAAAGAGTACATCAAAACCGGCATGACGAAACCGTTGAAGGCGCGCACCTTATTTCTGCCCGAAAGAAGACTATTTAATACCTTCATCAGGCGACAAAAGAAGCGCTCCTTCAATGATTGCTTCATGTCAGCATCATGGATGCCTAACGCTTCCGACATACCCAAATACTTATAGTTTTCGGATGAGGAGAGGGATCTGAGGCTTATGGAATCCGAGAGTTGAATTCCCTCGGATTCCATAATCTCCCCTCGCTTTACATGCATGACTGCACATTTGTCCACACCAAATTCCATCCTGATGGCGCTACTGAAAGTTTCAGTTACCTTTAGTAGCTCCATCAGACGCAATTTGTTGGGGGCAAAGAGTTTCAAATCATCCATGTAAAGGAGGTGAGATATGACCTGACCACCTCTCCTCAACTGATAACCTAGGGGTGCGCCAAAGTTCACCTAAATTTTTAACTCCGATTATTGGAAATCCAAAAATGTTCTTCCTAACATTTTTCATCCTAACAATCACAATGCCTAAATACTGTCTCTAATGTTCATAATTCCGAAGCATTCAACTTCATAATATCAGTAGCAATAAACATCTATTATACTTTTATTTGTTTTCCTATATTTTCTCTACATAACCATCTTTTACACTATTATTCAAAGTCATATCTTTTTTGTTTAGATTTCTTTTTATTCATAATAATCAGTATTATATACATTAATTTTGCGTAACTTTATTTTCATATAACATGTATACCATATAAGAATAATGGGATTCCTTCTTTTCGCATAATATTCTTTTTCCTAATATACTTTGGCATAACGATTTTGGCATAATTTGTTTTGCCATAATAATACTTTGCCATATTTTTTTTGGCATACAGTTTATGTTGGCATAATATTATCTTGAAGGCTAATTTGTTTTAGCATAAATTTAATTCGCATAACGTTACTAGGCCTAATGATTATTAGCATAATAATATTTAGGCATACCATTAATAGAAATAACGGAAACAAATTTAAGTTATTTTTACGTATTTATTTTGGATTTCCACGTTAATGATTTATTATACGAAACATTATGTAACTTAACTATGTATTTTTATTTTAGGTGTATATTTTTAGCAAGAGCGAGCGAAGCGAGCTCGGGAATTGGGGCACCCCGACTCGGACAGGTTAGGTTCGAAGGGGATGACGGGGTCTCAAGTGAGCGAGCGGAGCGAGCGAACGAGCCCCCGTCATCCCCTTCGTGTTAGGTTCCTTTAAACCCTGCAGTCAGAAATACTACGCCGTCGACTACGCCTTATTATTATTGTTATGCTTAATAAACTTATGCTTTAGAATGTTATGCTTAAAAAATGTATGCTTTAGAATTATGCTTAATCATTATTATGATTAGAGAAATTATGCGTAAAAAAATTATGCGTAAGCTGTTATGCGTACTAAATAATTTCACCCTCAAATTAAAACTATAAAATCATCTTCTACCCGCATATATTTTTTATTACACTTGGTAAATGTTTCTTTCTGAGTATGAATGAAAATGTTATGGCAATTATGTTTAGGGATAAAAGCGTTATGATAAAAAAACAGTAGGAGTTTAAATATATTTACATTAATGATATTATTAATTACAATTTTCGGAAACATGAGTGTTATGAACATCGCCGGTAGCACTACAAATAGTATGAATGAAAACTTTAGGATGAAAAATTTTAGGAAGAGTGATCATTCGGATTACAAATCATTAGGAAGAACAATTTCGGGTAAAGAACTTTAGGTGAGCCAATATGGACCCATAACCTAGACCTGAATCCTCCAGTAGTGTACTTAGAGGATTCAGGGCTAAGCAGAACCAAAGTGGACTCAAACTGTGGGCAACTAGCTTCAACTTTCTGACTAACTGACGGACTATTTTAATTTTGACAATTCAAAAGTGCCTGTACAAGGTTTAATTGAAATAAATGCTTTGAGTTTGAGTTTTTCTGTCGCCCTGAAATATTCCCCGTTTAATCCATACAGGCTCATCATTCCCCTGGATCTGTTGACATCCTGGATAACGAAGTACCGTCTTCCATTGCCCCATACACGACTCAAGGAAGGTGCGTAGAGTTGCATCTATTTTGTACAACTCCAGCACCCCCATGAGCCATGTATGTGGCACCGAGTCGTAGGCCTTCTTGTAATCTATCCAACATGTTGACAGATCCTTGTGGGATCGCTGAACCTGTTGCCTAATGGCCATGTCTATGAGGAGTAGCTCCTTAGTACCGCGGGACCCATTCCTACATCCATTTTGAGAGGCAGACATAATCGAGTTATTCTCAATGTGCGTATTAATTTTCACTCTCAAAATTGATGTAAGAAGTTTATAAACCGTCGACAAACACGTGATCGGTCTATAATTCTTGGGTTCCGCGGGACTACCCGACTTATGGAGCAGGTGGGTAACGCCTGTTGTTAGAAACTGCGGTAGCGACCCAGACTCTAAGGATGACTGGAACTGAGATGCCAAGCAAGTGTGTGAACTTCAAATTTTCATCTATATTTCCTAAAAATTCGCAAGTATTTGTCGGCATAACAGAACTTTTTTCTGTGTTGATGAAGAATCCTAACGATTTCAATAATTGTTTTAGATCATTCATATTTTGTAAGCAATCAGTGTATGATTGACCAGTCAAAAACAAATCATCGAAATAAAACGTAGAATAATTTTGCGACTAGTTTGAGAATTTTTGTAAAAATATAAGGAGCAGTGTTTAAGCCGAACGGTAACACGTTAAACTCGTACAGATTGCCATTAAATTAAAACGTAAATATTTTCTTGAGTTTGGATGTATGCCTATTAAGAAACAGACATCTTTTAAATCTATTGTTGTCATAAACCAGTCGTTTGATACAAATTTCAAAGCTGTTCTTAAATCTTCAAGTTTAAAATGTTGAGTTGGTATACATTTATTTAATTGTTTTAGATTTAAAATGAAACGTTTGCCGTTCGGCATAGAAACAAGAAATATACTGGATATAATATATATTGACCCGCGCATGGTTGACATAAGGATACTGCCCCAGTACTAATGGGGTCTTTTATTGATACTTTAAAAGCCTCGGATTGCGAATAAATGGGCTCTGATGGTGCGATTGTCTGAATAACTGGGTCAGAAAAAGTAATTTTATAACCAGTAATCCAAGAGAGTATAACAGGGCTATTCGTTAATAAACACCACTGTTCATAGAAACATGAAAGACGGCCCGCGGGGCTTACCGTGTCTAACGTCGGTGACCTGCTTGCGGCTGACGTGACGATGTCTTGAAAGCGTTGTTGTGCGTCATCCTCATCTGCTGCCTCTGAGTCGGAGTTGACGGTGCCGCCTGCGCATATGACGGTGCCCCCGGCGGCGGTGGTGGGGAAAGACGGCGACCCGCCGGGGGGGCTCGGTAGCTTAAAGGTCTGTTGACTGCTTTAGCTGGTTTATGAGCCGTAGACTTTATTGTCGAAGATGACCTTAGATCAGTTCCAGATTTTATAATAATTTTCGCTGATTTTAAGGTTTCCGATAGGCTACTTCCAAAAAGCATTTCATCTATTTTGGTTTTATCCAACTGATCTTTTAGTTCCTTCTTGACAGTAGAAAGAATGAACGCACGTCGTGAGATCGAGTCCGTATATTGCATATCGCCGAGGATTCGAGCTGTATCCATTAACAGCTTGGTCAGGGTTTTTGTGACCTGATGAGAGCAACGCGGTAATGACCTCGCTGATGGAGGACAAGGCAGAAGATGTTAATACCCGTTTACTTTCTATACCCTTATCTCGTTTTGCTTGAGTTTCTGTCAGAGATGCTCGAATCTCCGGATTAAGGGTAGGCGCTTTTATAAACTTGCAGTTCACCGGTAAAAAAATATCTATCTTTTAGCTCCTTGCGGTTCCCTTTAAACAGACCGGAGGTAGCAATGTGGTTGAGTCTAATCGCCAAATCCTTTTGGATTTCACTACCGTATTCGTTTGGTGAGGTGGGGTCCTCACCTAATATTTCCATTAACTCTGGATCTAATTCAGGAACATCTTGTTGAAGAGCAGGAGTTTCAGGTTCGCTCGCCTTCTCCGGAGGTACGGCAGTTGATTCCACAGTAGGCGCAGCGCGTACCTGCGCCGAGGGCAGTGCGGCGGTCACGGAGCTCGGCGGCAGTACATTCACGTGTGCCGAGATGTCGGTAAAAGGGGACTGTATGACTGTCGGGGCCGGAGCGTCCTCCTCGTCACTACATTCCACTGGGGCTTGTTGCCACTACGAGCATCCAGGTTGTGAATCCGTCATCGATTGGAATTGGTTCGCTCTCTGCAAGCAAAATGAGTATTTTGCTGAAATAAACCTATGTACGAATGGGAAGTGAGACTCCTTGTGAGAAACACGCAATCCCAATAGGCAATATAATATTTATTCCTATAGGAATAACGTACATGCTATAGAAAATAGAAAAACCCCACAGGTAGATCCGAGCAGCAAGTACTTAGCTTCGGAAGTGGAAGGACCCCAAAGAACAATCCGATTTTCCAATTTAATTATTGTTATGAATCCGTCATGAATTCAAATCACAAACATACCACTTTTACGTAACGATATTTTATAAAGTGTAAGAAACCGAGCCCTCTCATCTTGTTGCTATGCTAAAAGTAACCTATTAAAAACACAAAATAAATAGGTCAATGAATCACCCTGCACTCTGCAGGTTATAAGGCGTAGGTAAATCACCGTCCGATGACGATGTACTTTCATAGCGAGTACGTCGATGACGATGTAGGTACTTTCACAGCGAGTACGTCGCCCAAGTTTTATTTCACGTTCTAACTTTTTAAGGTTTTTATACAATTTACTATAATTATCGCGATAATCACTCTTTCTTTTCGGCATTCTAAAGATAAAATATGAAAACGCACTTGAATTACTGTAAAACAAAGGAATAGATGCGAAACAGCGAAGCACTGATACGTGAATGAGATGGCAAGGCGCGAATGTCATAGTACCTAACGAACAAAAGTTTTTAATCTACCTTACGCTCGATTAAACCATTTATTTTTCTCCTAAATTCAATCCCACCAAAAACATTTCATGTAAAATGTTGCCAAGACGACCACATAAGGTTTGTCCTGTGAAAAATATATAATCTCATGTAGAGCCAAGCTTCTGAATCTACACGGCTTAACTCTACCGACCCTAACTTCACAAATTCTACATATCAGTAAAAATGTATGGCTTCACCGTTTCGCTACCGTCGTGGAGGTGATGCGAATAATTAGTTTCTGAAGTAAGTAATGAACCAGCCAAGTCATACATTTTTACTAATATGTAGAATTTGTGAAGTTAGGGTCGGTAGAATTAGGCCGTGTAGATTCAGAAGCTTGGCTCTACATGAGATCTGATATCTTTTTCACAGGGCAAACCTTATGTGGTCGTCTTGGCAACATTTTACATGAAATGTTTTTGGTGGGATTTTAGTTCTTTTTGTAAGTTGCTAGTTGTAGTCTTTTTAGTGTTTATTTTTTTCTTCTTTTTTTGGGGTGTATTTCTTGCACATCAGCAGTGCCGGTTTTCATAGCCCATTCTCTGTCTTTGCCTTTTTTCTTTGATGGTTTACTGATTACCATAAGCGATAAATCAGGGCGATATTTCGCTCTTAAGCGATTATATTCAACTATAGCTGACTGTTGTACTTTAATACTAGCAAAGTCTACATATATTATAAGGTGAACACCTTATAAATTGGTCACTCTAGACTCTAGAGAGTGCTACATAAGCCTGCCCACAAGAGAAAAATTTCAGCTTTCTAGCAGTTCAGGAAGTACCCTAACATTTTGAAGTCTCATACAAACTTCCACCCCCCCCCCCATTTTAGGGGATGGGGGGGCGAAAGTTATAAGTTTATGATTTTTTTTGTTGGTTGTATACTAAACTTAGATTACATACCAAATTTCAGCTTTCTAGCACTTCAGGAAGTAGCCAAACATTTTGATGATCATCAGTGTGTCAGTGTATCAGTGAGTGCGTTAATGACGAAATCGGTGTATTTTAGATATCAATAAAATCTAAAGTATTTGAGCTATTCAATTGAGACTTTGAATGTTTAATTAGTCTATTATTGACATCATATCCTGAGAATATGAACTATCTGGTACATCGGAAACCAACTCTATGAGGGTTCAATAAAACGACGAAACACTTCGAGAAAAGTAGGTAGTGCCTTCGCTTGGCTTCGTCTTGGCGGGGCACTACTGTGCCCCCAGATGTGAAATGGCGAGTCTGTGAATGAAACTACATGTGTGTTAATGCTAATATCGAGAACGAAGCTTGAGTGTAATTATAGTCGTATGGGCGCGCTTTAGAAATTGTAACATATTTTATATACTTCCCTCACCTTACCTTTCTCATAAACCTTGATTTATGTGACGTTTAATACAATTAAACAAAAGTTGTCTCCAAGCAATAATTTCTAACATTTAATTATAAAAGGAAACGTAAAGGAAAGAACCGTTTTTAGGTGAACATTATATAACATTATATAACATTATATAACATTATATAACACTAGCAGCGCGCCGCGGTTTCACTGGCGTAAGTTTCGATCCCGTGGGAATATCGGGTTAAAACTATCCTATGTCTTTTCCAGGGAATCAAACTATCTCTATACCAAATTTTATCTAAATCGGTTCAGTGGTTTAAGCGTGAAGAGGTAACATACACAGTGACAGACACACTTTCGCATTTATAATATTAAGTATGGATACGATAACAAAAAGCAGTGATGTCGGGTGGAAGAGCAAGCTGGCAACAAGCCCAGGCCGTGGCTCCGACACTTCGGCACTCCGTCACTCCGACCCATGTCCAATAATGTACTTTACTACACCTTGGTACCTTTTTTCGTACTCACATACATTAACTCACACCAGGCTAGGCGCACTCCGCATTTTAGATATGAAGCTACAAGAACGCGGCGGGCTCGACTTGCCGGGCTCATTCAGTGGGGATGCCGCGCGCCCCGCCGCCCGCCGGGTCGCACGTTAGTTCGATACCTACTCACTCACGCGCCGCGTCCCGTGAAGTCCCGTCGTCCATTCGTCGCTTAGGATATAATGAAGACAAAAGCTTATTGTATCGTATTCGGTTACTTAAATAATAACAAGGATCCGAACCTCACGTTTTTCTCACTTCGAAAGGACATCGAAAGGTGCACGTCTACATGTACCTAATTAGTAAATGTTTACATTTGTTAAGGCTTCTGCAAACAGGCGTGACACGCGACGCTGATCGCACGCGACGCAAAGGCACCGCTCGCGGTTCGCCTCGCGTGTTGCGCCTGTTTAACCCTAGATAGCTAACGTTCCTAAACTTCTATGATAAGCTAACCATTCGACATTTTGACGACCATTTTTAAACGAGTTATTTATTTTGAAAAAATTGTTATTTTAATCAGGTTTATTATATTTATAGGAAATATGGGATGTAAATTAAAGATCGTTATAACAAAAATGAATATTCATTTAACTTTTAAGTACTAAATCATAAATCTTAAATGGCACATGTTTCATTGAGATCATTAAGGGACTAAATCTTGACTAAATTAGGAAACTAAGTATTGTTTAAAATATTCTTTTTTTATTTTTTGTATAATATAGAAAAAAGATTAAAATTAATCGTGAGTATCAAATTACTTAGATTTTTTTAGCACAAGTTGGGCAAAAGTCAACCTTATGTTCGCCACAAATGGGAACCCTGCAACTATTGCAGTGCTTCTTGATCATGCGCCTTTTTTATAGGAACACAAACTGCCGCTTTTCCTTTTCCTTGTTGAGGTATTTTCAGGTATCAGAGGACTACTTCCAGAACCAGATTGCTCAAGGTCTTGACCTTGAACTTCAGCGCGATCCCCATGGTTCAAACCCATGACGTCTCTTATCTTGTCTTTCATTCTACGAGGCCTTGTTGGTATATCCAGTCGACGTTTTAGCCATGGTTCAACGAGTTTTTCATGCAGTTGTTTCATATAGCTCCTTCGTGCCAGTGGTTTACCTCCAGACACCAATACATCACAGAAGTTCGGGAAGAAGTATGTCCTTTGTGAGTTGCCCACACATGACGATTTTTGCCACGACTATTAGGATGAGGCAAGTGGATTATGCTGTTGGAAGCAGATAATGAATCTTCACTGAGTGGACGAACATCGGAAGGTGACCTGTCTTGTTCCTTTTCAATATCTAACGGTGGACTTACTGAAAGTCACTTTCAACGTCATCGATCAACAAACCATCCTCATTTTCACTATCAAAAACACCATTGTGTTGACATAATCTTCATCATCTAACGCCCGAACTATGTTGTCAACTGTGATCAAACTCGCAGCCATTCTTCACTGTCCATGAAATAATTAAAAAAAAACGAAGCAAAAATCAACTCAAAGCACGTAAGATAAAAGTTACGCATAAGCTAACCATTCGTCAAAATGACGAGTACGCAGTGGGTATCTCAAAAACAGAAGTACTTACCAGCTAAACGCAACCACCACGCGACACAGTCTAGCAGACCCTAAGTTGGCACGAAACCGCGAGTGTGTAGGTAAAACGATGAGAAAGGCAGACGAAGATATTTGTTAGATGCTCGTCATTTTGACGAACGTTAGCTATCTAGGGTTAAAGGAGCCTTTATTCTTATTTATGTTACCCGTATTTACATATTAAGAATATTAATCATTATTATTATAGTTTAGGTTCTTACGTATTTCTCAGGTTTAGCTTTGATAATACACATACTTATCAGGTAGGAAGGTACCTACCTATTTTTTGCTCTTAGTATTTTTGTTTTGGTGGGTAGGTACCTACATTGGACTAACTATAACTAAATATTTTGATTATGTAGACAACAGGGACTCGCTTACTTCTTCATTTGCCCAATGACATAGGTAGGTACTTTAAAGTAGTACATAGACCAAGAGCTGAGGCAATATTTTTGTAAGGTTTTCGTTTCGTTTGGTATGTAAGGTGTCATTTATATGAAGTGAAAAACAATAAAAGTATAAACAAGTGTGTACTAATAATAATAATAATAACTACTACTGTACTGTATTTTATTTTTCATTCTGGACAGCCCTAGTACTCGGTCAAGCGGCGTAGGTATGTTGCGGATGAGAAAGGACACAAAGTAATAACAACTCTCAGGCTGACTACTTCATGTTAGAAGTAGTGAATGTCATGTTGTATTGAATAAAGAGATACTTGAATTAGTCGAAAATACAGTTTTCTTGGGGATCACGCTTGACTCAAAGCTACAGTGGGGTCCGCACTGCACAATCATTAAAGTCATCAACACAACTCTCTAAGACCACGTAAGTCCCAAGAATAACTGTTTCATGAAATCATCATTCTTTGGACTTACGTGGTCTTAGAGAGTTGTGTTGATGACTTTAATGATTATAATTCTGTAAACACATATTTCTTACGGCCGCGATTCATATATTTATCAACGTACAACTTAATGCTGACCAGCAAATTGCAAAAAACGTAAGAAAATTTGAATTTCGCGGGCTACCTTAGCGCTTCCCCCTTAACATCATTTGCAGGGCGGCTAAGTTCAGCCGCTGATGCTGTTTGGAAAATTCGCCAATTAACACACGTGGATACCGCGAGACTGATCTATTTTAGTTACTTCCATAGCATCATGTCTTACGGTATTTTGTTGTGGGGACGGGCTGCAGATCGACGGCTCCTAAGTATACTGAGTCAACTAACAAATTTTGAGAATTGCACTTGTTTGTGTATTAACAATAATTAAATCATTTCCTATTTACCTGTAAAAGAAAAAAAATCATATCTTTATAAATAACTGAAAAAAAATAGCGTAAACTGGATCAAGTATAGTAATTTATTTATTTATCACTCAGTATACTGAGTCAAGTGTTTGCTACCAATATACGCGGGACGCGAATGCGCGCAAGTTCAAATTGGCTCAGTATACGGCGAAACAACGCGGTGTGCGGACGTTATTGTGTGCTTTTTGTTATCAAGAAATAGTTGCTTTTCTTGTGTTATTTTTATTTAAATTTAGAGTCATAATTGGAAGAATGTCACATTTAAAAAAAAATAAACAACACACAGAACAAGAAGCAGAAAAACAGGCAGAGCACTTGAAACAAAAAGATTTAGCAAGACAGTTGAAAGCAGAAGACAAAGAATTAGCGCAACAGATCCAGAAATACTAACAGCCGCTTACGACCTCCAAAAGCGCTTAATGTACCCCATGGGAACGTTAGCACGTTTTATTTTAATTTTATTTTATTATAATTTCACTGTATTTGATTTAGGACATCGTCAGGGTTATTGCTTTGCCTGGCATCAACAAACTGCTAAAAGAGGAGAAAATAAAATTGCTAGCTGTGTTTTTAAATTTATTGAACAAACAGTTATGGCAGGTATAAAAGATTACTGATTCTGGTCTTATAACTGCGGTGGTCAGAATCGGAACAGAATCGTTTTTTAATGTATATGATGGCAAGTTATAAATACAAAATAAAAATTAGTCATCGTTTTCTAATTGTTGGTCACACCCAAAACGACGGAGACAGTATGCATGCACTAACAGAAAGACAGACGAAAGACAAAATATATAATATATACGCCTGCCCAATGGTACATGGCGTTTCAATTTGCTAAAACCGACGATAAGCCTTATAAGGTCACCTAGGTGTCTCAAGATATTGTGATGGACTTAAAAACAATGCTTACAAAGGTCAACAACTGGAGTTTTGCCTGTGATGGATCTAAGATGCAATGGAATAAAGTCACTGAAATAAAAATTGAGCCAGAAAATCTTTACAAATTATTTTTTTAAACTAGTTTACATGGTATATTCTTATAACTGTATTGATTGACTGTGTTAATAAACCTAAAGCAATACGTAATCAAACTGTCCCTATTATAGATGCCAATCCCAATAGGAATAAACACAAAGATTTAATGGACATATGCAACAAATTCGTGATACCTAAGGACTTGTTTTTTTCTAGTTTAATTAAGATTGACAGCAATAGAAATGAGAGCGATTCAGAATAATTAATAATATAATTTGTCTTTTTTCTTTGTCTAGATTGATTGTTTTCGTAATTAAATATTAAGTACTTACCTCATAAGTTAATTTTTGAGACTGATTTTATTCTCAGCAATAAATACTATAATAAGTACCTATTACTTAGGATATTAAGAATTGTGATTTTCTTTAAAAAAATAAAAATGATTACTTTTGTTTGTTTGTTTTTTATTGTTCCTAAATTATAGTGATTTCAAACAATTAATAAATAATTCTCTTATTTTACAGAAATGTGCAATTGATACAATCAATATTTTGTATTTTATTACCTAAGACTAGACCAACTTAAGCGTTTGTTTTTATTGGTAGTATTGTTAATGTTTGTTATTTTTTATTAATTTTATAGAAATCCTAAAGTTGTGTTAATGTTACCGATACCATTTTAAGATCTCTTTGATTAAAATATTAAACATTAAAGGCGTTTTTGATTGTTTTAACTATTATGTACCACACTTGACTCAATTTAACTATGGTTCACTTTTAAAATTATGTCCATGTATAGTGAGTCAACTTATTTTATTTTTACAAAAAATGAATCCATGACAGACAGTATTGTATATAAAAAATCCAATAAGTAAATAAAAATATTTTTAGCCACACTTATAAAGTAATTTTTCTCCATAACGTAGATTCAATAATGCGACGTATAAAAATATAAGTGGTACTTGATCCATTTTTAATAAACAAATAATCGCCGTATACTAGTCTATCTACATTATCTCATAAATTAATAAAATAATATGAAATTTATCTTGTACATATGAAAGGCTTTATTATATTTAATTCACTATGGTTAGTCATTTTTTCTTGGTTGTATTAACAATTTAAATATTAAGCATTCGATCTTCTTATCGCCTTCCTGTAAAGTTATTAGAAGTATAGTTGACTCAGTATTCTTAGGAGCCGTCGAGATATTGATTCTATCTTCATTCTGTAAAAGAGGGCTGTCAGAGCCATCTACAAGTTCAACAGACGCGAATCTCTACGGGAACTTTTTTAAAAAAATTAACATCATGACAGTTTCTTGTCAATATATATGAAAACATTATATACGTTCGAAAAATCTACATCTTGTTAGTAAGATAAGTGACAGGCATAATAATAATTTTAACACTAGAAATAGGGACAAATTAGGTCAACCGCGTTAAAAGTACTCGTAAACTTCTTTTACGGGTTACGGTGTAAAATGTTATAGTAAAATTTCACTCGATATTCTTCAACTAAATGAGAAGAAATTTAAAACATGTATTAAACGCACACTATGTAGACAAGCATATTACAAGTTGGATGATTATATCGTAGACAAAAATGCTTGGCTTAATGCTGGTCCTGCTCCACAGGCACTTGGGCTCACTAGTTAAAATTTTAATAATTGGAAGAGGTGCTTCCCTTCTTTTTTTAGTGTTTCTGACATTACGAACATACTTGGTTTATTTTTTATTTTATTCAATCAAGTTTTAATTGTTGAATACTTCATTATTAAATATCTCTTCCTGTTTGGTAGTAAAATTCTGTTAACCTCTTAAATAAATTGCAAACTATAGTTTTGTATATATGAAGCATTTTTTTAAATTTTGTAAATCTAAGAACCATGTTTTCGTTTATTATGATTTTTTGATGTTGACTTTTTTTTTAACGTGGATAGATTCTCATGCATTCTGCACTACCTCGGGGAGATAGTGCAGTTATGTGGGACTCTAACCCACTAAAACTCCACCGTGTCCTCCTCTGCCGCTTACGGCGGGAACACGGGCACGTGTTAGCACTCATCCGTGAACCCGCCGCGGCTGTCCGCCACCGGATTCTCCTCTGGGGAATACTCCCCATCACCGGCACACCAGAACACATAACACGCCGTGACCACCCCAGGGACCAAACCAGCACATGAGCGCCAGACGACCTCGTGTCTGAGCACCCTTGGTCCCCCTGCGACAGGTCAGGTCATTGGCCCCGCCGGCTGCCAATTTTCGGCCGCAGAGGATAGGGAGAGCGGCCAACGTCATACCAACACTCCTCCTCCCTTGCGACCCCACCGCATCCGCCATCGCGGCCCGCCTCAGTTACGATATCGCCAAAGCGGCACCGCAACCTACTTGTTGGCCGCTACGTCGTCGGCTTATCGGCAGGAGCCCTGACGAGCGGCCACTCCTTGGTTTCCTCTTCGCTTCACCGTGGGTGACCAAGCCACGGCTACTGAGCCCCCCCGCCTCAACAATGCGGGAACCCACCGAGGGGGCTTGATGTTGACTTGAAAGAGCGTGGCAGTTGAGAACGTGTCATGCTCACTTTAATGTCTCATCGATGGTGGCGCATGTGTTGGATCATTCGGTTCCCTACAAAATGGTTGAGCTGGATGGTGCTATTATAAAAGCGACTTTTTTCAAGATCAAAGGAGTGAATCTTCTGTACTTTAGTACTATTACTTATTCTATGCTCAAACCTTTTCCCATGGGGTACGCAGAAACTATCTAGCTTTTTAGCCTAGCCAACGAGAATACCGAAACTATGTCATCGGTCCTAGCCAACGAGACTACCGAAACTATGTCATCGGTCCTAGCCAACGAGACTACCGAAACTATGTCAACGGTCCTAGCTAACGAGACTACCGAAACTATGTTTTCGGTCCTAGCCAACGAGACTACCGAAACTACGTCAACGGTCCTAGCCAACGAAACTACCGAAACTATGTCATCGGTCCTAGCCAACGAGACTACCGAAACTATGTCATCGGCCAACGAGACTACCGAAACTATGTCATCGGTCCTAGCCAACGAGACTACCGAAACTATGTCAACAAAACTACCGAAACTATGTCATTGGTCCTAGCCAACGAGACTACCGAAACTATGCCAACGAAACTACCGAAACTATGTCATCGGTCCTAGCCAACGAGACTACCGAAACTATGTCAACGAAACTACCGAAACTATGTCATCGGTCCTAGCGAACGAGACTACCGAAACTATGTCAACGAAACTACCGAAACTATGTCATCGGTCCTAGCCAACGAGACTACCGAAACTATGTCAACGAGACTACCGAAACTATGTCATCGGTCCTAGCCAACGAGACTACCGAAACTATGTCAACGAAACTTCCGAAACTATGTCATCGGTCTTTCCTCTGCCTGTCTATGGATGAGTAAGTAAATATTGGAAAAATCTAACAGAACTTTAACAAACCTAGGTATGCAACCCAGGTAGGACCTCACGCACACCCGTCATGCTCGCGATCACGAGCCCAGCATGTCACCCAGGAAGGTATTACTCTCTTCACATAATATCAGCAGTCGCATATTACGAGCTTATATTGGGATCCTCCATGTACCCATACGTGGGTACACACCTGAGTTATCTGCATAGTGTTTGTGCGCCCTGACGTCACAGACGACGGGCATCATTGGTGTCTACCGCCGATAAACATCGAGCGAGCGCCGCTAATTGATTCGTCTGCCTTCGAACTAGCACTTCCTACTGCCACACTGAGTCTCCTTGCATGGGTTAATAGTTGAGCAGACGACATGGTTGTACTAAGCGCAACACGATGCTGCTAGTAACTAGTAAATGCACTAACAAAAATAGTACGAACTATCCGCGTTTCCGATCAGCAGCAACATGACACCACGGATATTATTGTTATAAGAGAAAATCTTTTATATGCCCATAAAAATATAAAATTGTTCAAAAAATACAGTGATATCCATAATATAGATACTAGAAACAAACACAAATTTGTTGTACAGACGCCAGCACATCAAGCTACTACAATCTGTCAAATTTCTTTAACAGATTTTCAACTTTATCGCTAAAGCATAAGGTTCAAAGTTGATTGGGAAAATTTGACAGTTTCGGGTAGCTTGATGTGCTGGCGTCTGTACCTACAACAAGGCTCAAGAAAATAGGTGATTCGTTCAGATGCCAATGTATACGCTTTTATAATAAACTACCAAGTCACGTTCAAGATCTAAGCCTTAATAAATTTAAATTATTAATTAAACGTAAGTTGTGCAAGAAAGCCTTTTATACTGTTAAAGATTATATTGAGGATAAAAAGGCTTGGGATTGAGCTGCTTACAATTTCTGCATTTTGAGTGTTTTTGTTTTTTTATAATACACATATTGACATTAATGATTTTTTTTTTAAACAATGATATTTGCTTACTTTGTAAAGTATTACATTATTTAAATTATTGTGAATGTGAAGACGATGTGGGTTATTCATTTTATATTTTTTTATTATTCTCTCCATGGTCTGGCAGTTTGAGTAATTTATGTAGCCTATACCCAAATGTCCTTTCTTTGGTATTGTTCGTCAAATCGTTGAGCTCCTTAAGTCTTGAGTTGAGCTGCACGATTTCTGACAAATGCGTGCACTGACTGGACAGGTCCTCTCAATCTGTGTGGTTCTTTCCTCAAAAGACCATCTCAGACATCGACCTACATGGTCTTCATATAACCTGACCAAGATTATGTCTGGACTTTAAAAGAGACTATGACCTCTGAGTTTGTTTCGGCCTTTCTTCTCTTCGTGAATTCAATTTCTATAGAAAATAAACTCGTCATAACGTCACTTCAAATCACGTGGCTTGCTAATTTTTGAGCGCCAACAAGCCGAAAAAGATCGAGTTATATGAGTGAAAATGCGTGCGCGTGAAAGAGAAACTCAAACTCAAAGCATTTATTTCAATTAAACCTTGTACAGGCACTTTTGAATTGGCAAAATGTAAATAGTCTGTCAGTTAGTCATAAAGTTGAAGCTAGTTGCCCATTCCAAAACGTAGATCTCTATGGAGAAGAACGGGCAAGAAACTCCATGGACACTCTTTTAAATCAAGATATTACAAAATCCTGGGTACATTATTATTATTGTTGCTTCTATATGAAACGGAAACATGGTTATTACATTTACAAAATTTAAAAAAAAATATCTTTTGATTTATTTCATGTCTGTTTATATATGTGTGTACATAAATAGTAAAATAAATAAAAAAATGCTTCTAAACTATACAAAACGAAAGTTTGCAATTTAAATATTTAAGAGATTAATAGAATTTTACTACCAAATAGGAAGAGATATTTAATAATGAAGTATTCAACAATTAAAACTTGATTTAGAATTAATGATTTAGAAAAATTGAAAACAAAAAATAAATTATGTTCGTAATGTCAGAAACACTAAAAAAAAAGAAAAAGGGAAGCACCTCTTCCAATTATTGCAATTTTAACTAGTGAGCCCATAGAGCAGGACGAGCATTAAACCAAGCATTTTTATCAACGATATAATCATCCAACTTATAATATGCTTGTCTACGTAGTGTGCGTTTATTGCATGTTTTAAATTTCTTCTCGTTTAGTTGAAGAATATCGAGTGAAATTTTATTATAACATTTTACACAGTAACCCATAAAAGTTTTTCCTTTAGACAATCTGAAACGCGGTTAATCTAATTTGTCCCTACTTCTAGTGTTAAAATTATGCCTGTCACTTATCTTACTAAAAAGATGTAGAATTTTTCGAACATACATAATGATTTCATATATATATTGTCAAGGAACCGTCATGATGTTAATTTTTTAAACAGTTCCCGTAGAGATTCGCGTCTGCTGAGCTTGTAGATGGCTCTGACAGCCCGCTTTTGCAGAATGAAGATAGAATCAATATCTGCAGCCCGTCCCCACAACAAAATACCGTAAGACATGATGCTATGAAAGTAACTAACATAGACCAGTCTCGCGGTATCCACGTGGGTCATACACAAAACGGGTTATAAAAATATTCGAAATAAAAAGTCGTTGATTTTTTTTCAAATCAGTCTCATTTATTAGGTAATCATACAAGTAATTAGAAATTAATCAAAAACCAGATCGTTATTCAGATTTCAGCAAGTTATTTAACTTTATTTTTTTTTAACGTCCACAGAAAAGACCCCTTTCCACAGAAGAGAGGTTAGTCACTCTCATATTGATATTTATTTGACATTTAAACTCGTTATAATTAACGAAAGTTATCTAGCCAATTATATGTACTTTGGAAAAAAACAAACAAAAAAAATCTTACCAACTAACCTTTTTTTTGATAATATTAGTAATAAAATGTAATTGTTCAATGGCGCAAATATTGAAATTATACCAAATATTTATCCTCTCTCAATTTTAGCCTCTTATCTTGATCAATAAAACGTCAATTAACAAAAAGAAATAACAAAAAATAAGCTTTCAAAAAATGTTTTCATCACTATCATCATTTTCATAGAACGAAGGTCGTACTTTAGGTTTTTTAGGTGGTGTAACAGAGTCATCAGAAGAGTTATTGTCACAGAGAATCCTCTTTCGCGGAGTACACGGTTGACTAGTCACATTGTTTAAAAGTTCTGGAGAAGGTGTAAACATTAATGGCGAAGGAGTTCTTGGTCCAGTGATAGTTGAGACAGATGCTGTTCTATGAGAAGATGGCGAACTAGCCATACTTGACGAAGGCCTTGAAGAACCTACTGATGAATCTTCTACAGGAGCTGAGACACATTCAATATGAATTTGTCCTATTTCAAAATGAGGACAACGAACGTGAGTGGCGCATGAAATACAGCTTAATCTCCTGGCATGAAGTAAATTAGGTTCAGTAGCGGTCCATGCAACTTGGTGGATTTGGAAGGTACCTTTAAACGGACGACATTTATTTGCATCCGCTATTCTCTGTATTTCAGGAACATGGGTATCATCAACAGGAACTATTTCGATACCTTTACAATTGTCCTTCAAACAACTGACAAAACTGTAAATATTTGTAATATCTCTTCCATGGGCAACAATATTGTCACACGTCCGTTTTACGCAGCCACCAACACCATCAGGTGCCCCCTTACCGTGTCCAGCTTCACTAAAATGCCACACGATCCTCTCTGCATTGGAGATTTTACTCACATAGTTAACAATTAAATGGAACATAGTCTTGTTCCGATATTGCGTTGTAGGCCCATCGCTTAGAATATGTAATTCCTTCAAATGTGGCGAGATAATTTTAATTTTTTCAATTATAGGTGTCAGATGTGCGCAAATAAGAACGGGATCGTGTCTTAAATTTTCAGATACCGAACAGAAAGACGTAGTTTTTACTACGTTTTGTGGCGTTCCTGAATTAGCAGAATAGTAGACGCACGTGTGTAATGAAAGCTGCGATTTCGATCCTCCAAAATGGGCTGATTGAATTTCAGATCCGTACTTGCAACAATAGTTTTCTGAAAAGTCTATATGTAGTAACCCCTCAGATGGCGAAAGACTTTGTTTTATGAATTTTATAGCGTTATACTGATTAGTGATGTTGGCAAGATGCTGCATGAATATAGGTAGGTTTTTATTTAAAATATTAACAAGCAATTGATGCGATGTCTTTACGCTTTCTTTCACAGTTTTCTTGCAAATCTTCTCATTGCCTTTAATTGTTACAGTACAATTCTTAGTTACCCATCTTTGGTAAATTATTGTATCATTGCCATTTAACAAAGTGTACTTTGGAACTCTCTCAGAACATTGTGAACATTTCCGTTCCAAGCAAGGAATACTAAAAGTATTATTACAGCAAAGAGATTTAGCTAAATCGGTGGCAGAATTATGATTTAATATCTTATTTTGGTGTAAGACTTGAACAATATAATCATTATTCGTATGAACGGCACACAGGCAAGTATTTCTTGACGCGGCTTTAGGGAACATTACCCAGAATGGACGATGTCGGCGGAA
Organism: Luperina nickerlii; assembly: GCA_963855955.1. Lineage (NCBI taxonomy): Eukaryota > Metazoa > Arthropoda > Insecta > Lepidoptera > Noctuidae > Luperina > Luperina nickerlii. Next base: position 24,377,027 of record OY979668.1, read on the forward strand.
TGTTTCGTATGAGATATTCAAACCAGTCGTATTGTTAAATTTTTTATGAAGGTTTAGAAGTGTTTCATTTAGAAGACGTATTTGCTTTTTGACTTTTCTGCGCGTGATTGTTTCCTTTTTACCAGCTGTTAGTCTGCTATTTTCATCATTGATTAAAAATCCATGTATCCTTTTTCTTAAGCTAGTATTTACGATAATCTCCTGTCTTTTATTTTTTTTTAATCTTATTATTCGCATCCTATATTTAGAGAGCTTCCGTTCTAAAATATTTAATCTTTCTATTAAAAATTGATTTTGAGCCTTCAATATCCGGCGATTTCGTAATCGTATTGCTTTACCCACCTCTACACGTGAGTGTGATGAGCGAGAAGAACTGGGAGAAGAAAGCGGTGTATTCACGCGTACTATTTCTTCCGTTTGTTTTCTTAGTCGATCTCTTTCACGTCTTAGCTTGGCTTTTTCACGCCACATTTTTCGCATCTGTCGCTGCTGTCTCGGTGTAAAATCTTTAATTGTCTTCAATAACCCATTTTGTTTTTTTAGATGATATCTTTCGCGTTCTTTTCTACGTCTTTCTTCTATGACAGTAGCATCTAATTTAGCTCTAGCTCTTCGCATGCTAAGTTTTTTCTGTTCACGACGACGTATTTTCTTCTCTTCGTCAGTTAATTGGGTTCTAGACCTACTGGATCGAGGCATTGTACCTGAAACAAACCCAACCATGCTAAGCACCCCATATTTTGCAAAAACAAAGTCAAGCTCCTTTTTCGGGTTCCGATACCAATAATGTAGTATTTAAATCATGCTATCTCAGCCTGCCCGTTTGTTTGACCAACATTATAGCTTTGTTAGCATAGAAAACCGATAAAATGTTATTTTTTGTGGACATGTATCTTTCCTGTGGACATTTATGTTCACAGGAAAGATGTCCACAGGAGAGATATTTCAAACTAAAATCAAAGCAACCATTTTATTTTTAAGGTTAGAAAAACAACAAAAGAATCTTTGAAAATACTCCTCAAAAGGCACATTGGCGCAATATTTACTAAAATATGTAATAATAACTTACCAAATTACAACCCAAGCAGGAAAGACGCACTGAACTTTGACAAAAACCACTTAATTTTATTTTAAAACTTCGTAAATTAGAAAATAACACGTAGCTGTACTGACAAGGACTCCAACAAATGGCGGCTATCCAGTGTTGTCAATTTAAAAAATATTCGATACATGGTAGCTTTAATAGAAATTAAAATTTGGTTGATTTTTAGGTCCACCAAAAAGACCTAAATTCGTATAACAGCATGTTTATTGGAAATAAAAAAAAATATCTTGTGCAATTATTAACAACTTTCTAATAATAATAATATTCATTATATATCACGTAAATGCGACAATGATGTTTTGATAAACATGTACAAAATAAATAACTACATCTATCCAAACACTCTTACCCCGAATCTGAACAGTCCACACGAAGAGACTTTTGAAACATTTTGATTTTTTTTAAAATAAAGATATATCATTTCATAGCTTGAAATAATTATGAGTAAACAGAAAAGTAACAATGATTTAAGTAAAAAATAAAAGTCTTCAGTTACTGTCGTAAATTTTTAAGTTATTTTATCCGAACGCCCATATGTGTATGACCCACGTCTGTTAATTGGCAAATTTTCCAAATAGCGTATGCGGCTGAACTTAGCCGCCCTGCAAGTGATGTTAAGAGGGTTGATCCGTTAGAGCCACGCTGGAGTCAAAATTGATGATTTCCGACGGACAATAAAACCATAATCTGTTTAATTTATAGATAAGATATTGACGTCATATTAATAGGAATTTCATAATCTAGTGCATGGCTGAAAAACATTTTCATTTATTCGTACAGTTTTCTCATTAGAACAGTTTTTATGCAAGCCTTTTTTTAAACTAGCGATCGACGGTCTACGCAAATGCAAGGTATTAGTAAAACCATATACGACAAACTTATAACAACGTTGCTTTATAAATAATAATAGCATTTATTAGTGCATGGCTGAAAAAAAAAAACGATTACTGTAAGTTTTCATTCAAGAAAAGTATATTCAAAAGTGTCAATTTTAGCCACTTTTCGATATTTTAAACGCGTTAGTTTAGGATGAAATCTGAAATATTTATATGTTATTTTAGGCCTAGTAAACGAAGACATTTACGTTCTAAAACATGGTACAAATATTTTTTTAATAACTTATTTTTTTATTTTACTATGAATTATTTAGTGCAGCTATATAATCGGCGCGGAATCACGCCAGCGCTCAGTGCCGGCTGAGGCCTTTCAGAGGTAGGACGTGTGTCGCTCCCGTAGCCGCGAGTCGCGTAAAATATTATCGTACTTTCGCGAGTTTTTAGCGCGACTAGGACATGTTGATACGTTTTATTATAATATATTTTTATTATATTACAAAACTTTGGTGAGTACATATTTTAATGTAATGGTGTTCTATTAACTTAAGAAAGATTCAATTTGACTTCTTTATGTATGTTTTCATTTTACTTTTTTTTCAGATATGGCTAACAAAAGGCGCTATATGGGAACAAAAAAAAAACGAAAATTTGGCCAAGGCTAATGAAGCTAAAAGGTATGTTACCGAGGTTCTCTACTTATAAAAAATATATTTTTATTAGGTGTAATTAAGAAACAATATACTTACTACTTTTTGAAGTAATTTTTTTTTTTATTACTTTTTGTTTGGATATTTTTATGAAACACAGTAGTAATAAGATAAAGTTAATATCCAATTCGTTGTTATAGGCAGAAAAGAGAAGTTCAAATACTTCAAAACCAGGACTTAAATAAAAATGCTGTTGTAAGTTTTATTTTTTTACTTTATATTTTACTAGCTGCGGCAGACACGTGTTTCCTTGGTTTTGATTGAGCAGTTGTTAAACCAAAACTAAATAAGACCTTTCTTCATTATTTATTTATCTCAAGCCGACAATCGATCGCCTGTCATGGTGCTTACTTTTTGTGTCACTATATTATACCCTACATATTATTTTCAGAATCAAGAAAATGAAAAAGACAGTGAAAAAACACTGGAAATTCTGGAAAACTTGCAGGCATTAGAAACGGCTCCAATTCAAGATCCTGACGCAGGGAATCTTGTAAGAATTACTTGGTCATTTGTATACATATTTTAGCACAAAAAAAACATTGTTAGTTATGTGCTATCTTAAGCCGACAATCGATCGCCTGTCATGGTGCATACGGTTTGTGTCACTATATTATACTCTACATATTATTTTCAGACTCAAGAAAATGAAAAAGACAGTGATAAAACACTGGAAATTCAGGAAAACTTGCAGGCATTAGAAACGGCTTCAATTCAAGATCCTGACGCAGGGAATCTTGTAAGAATGACTTGGTCTTTATAAACATATTTTAGGACAAATAAAACAAGAACCTTCAAGAACAAGTGCGTATTTACAGTATACTTTCATAAGTTCAGATACATGTTGTACATTGTTTCTGATAATATTAGACTTAAAAATATATTTCCAAATTTTATGTTATAGGTAAATAGTAGACAAGAAGTTGAAAGGGATACTGTACTTCAGACAGAGAGTGCACTTTGGCTAGAGCTACGACGTTGTTTATTGACAGCCTCTTCATTCTGTAAAGTGTGCAAACGGCGATCGACTATTAGCCCAGCCCCTTTGGTTAAACAATTTCTTTACTCATATTCCTTGGACCATATCCCTAGTATTCAACATGGGAAAGTAAACGAAAAAGTGGCCATAGAACAGTTGCAGGTACAAGTTTAGATTTTTCTAACAAACAATTTATTTTTATATTCTTAAATTCTATTAAAAAGAAGTAATTAGAGTAGGTATTGAGTTTCAAATTATTATGATTACAGGTGCTTCGCCGGATGGACTAATCGACGATGATGGCATCACCGAAATTAAATGTCCTAGTTCGGCATTTGGATTAGAGGCAGATTTTGCTATTAGCCAAAAAAATATTAAATTCTGGAAAATAGATGGATCTGTGAATCGACGCCATGACTGGTTTTATCAGATACAGGGGCAGCTGCATATAACTAACAGAAATTACTGTCTGTTTGCTGTGTGGACAGGCAAAGATTTTAAATTGAAGACTGAAAACATAATCAGGGACGATAAATTTTGGAGCGAAAATATGGAACATCGGCTAGTCAGCTTTTACAATAAATGCCTGTTACCCGAAATTGTTGATCCCCGAAAAGCTAGGTCCATGAAACTTAGAGACAACAAATATTAAGATTTTATTTTACACGAAATTGTTTTTATTTACTTTAACCTAACTAATAATAATTTAATTGCTCATTTATTACAATAAACAAAAAACTGAATCCCCGCTTACGGAAAACGAAAACATTCCCTACTAACTAAAAACTGGCTAAGTATCAAGATGATTCTAAGCGGTCTATGATACGCGCTCCAACACAGACGGCTGTGTGTGCGTTTAACTGTATAGCTGTGTGAGTAAATTTACCTAAACACGAGGCGCGCCGCTCTGGAGTAACGCTCTTAAGTGCGGACCCCACTGTAGCTTTGAGTAAAGCGTGATCCCCAGGAAAACCATATTTTCGACTAATTCAAGTATCTCCTTATTCAATACAACACGACATTCACTACTTCAAACATTCGGTAAAGCGAATCTAATGCATTTAGTTTTTTTCTCATTTAATACCAAATTATTTACAGTAAACCAATTATGGACCACAAGCATAGCGTTATTTACGTCGTCAAGCTCCTATGCACGTCTGCTTACTTTAAAAACTAATAATGTGTCATCAGCAAATAACATCATTTGTGTAACAAATGATGTTATTTATAATAATAATAAATGCATTAATGACGAACAATTACCGGAGATTTATTGTGAAAGACGGCACGGTTGACATCTGTCGGGCATGCCACCGGCCGGGAGAATCAATCAGGCATATTATCTCCGGGTGTTCTCGTCTAGCTAACGGAGAGTACTTGCATCGACACAACCTTGTAGCCAGGATAATACATCAGCAACTTGCTCTGAAATACAACCTTGTGGAATCAGAGGTGCCGTACTACAGGTATGTGCCCGACCCAGTTCTCGAAAATGGTAATATCACATTGTACTGGGATCGATCCATCATCACTGACAGGACTATTGTTGCCAATAAGCCTGATATAGTGGTGGTGGATCGATCAGAGCGGCGCGCAATGATTGTTGACATAACCGTCCCGCATGATGAGAACCTCGTGAAAGCCGAGAAAGATAAACAGATTAAGTATCTTGACTTGGCTCGCGAGGTTGTCGACATGTGGAATGTGGATTCAGCGATCATTGTGCCGATAGTCGTGACAGCCAATGGTTTAATAGCCAAGAGCCTCGACCAACACCTAAGGAGGCTCTCGTAGGGCAGCTGGATCAAGGGCTTGATTCAGAAAGCGGTACTTCTGGACACGGCCCGCATTGTTAGGAGGTTCCTCTCTCTGGAGCCCTGACCGCCGGTAGCTTGGACCCTGTTCCCGATACCGGTGGGCTACTATTTTTTATATTTTAAATGTTTTTATATTAATATTTAAAAATATAATTTATATGTATTTAGTCAAATAAAGGAAATAATGCATTAAATTAAAAAGGGCATACATAAAGTTATACATATAAGTTTGTACCATGTCAAACACAATCTGGTGGGTGAAGTTCTGCTTTCCTAGATAGGTTATAGAATAACCTGTGTTAAGGAATAACAGTCCCCGTCCCTTACAATAAGTTACATTAAACTAGTACAATTATATAATTATATATATATTTTTTAATACTACAACAATGTTTTAATTGAATACGTATGCGCGTGTGTGTGATTGTATATGTGTAGGTGGTGTGTGTGTGTGTGTGTGTGTGATAGAGTAAAAAAGAGTGTGTGTTTGTTTTGAGGTAGTATTTGATCTGTCACTGTCACTTACAGAGATAATTTTCTGTTTCATAATAGCTTTAATATATACTAAAAATAGGAATGGCCTCAATATTGAGCCCTGTGGTACTCCCATTTTGACTTTTAAACCCGATGAATCTATCATTTAAATATGATTTTATTAAGCTAAGAGCAAGTGTACCTAGTCCGTAATGCTCAAGTTTCAAGAGCAGTGTTTCGTAATTCACGCAATCAAATGCCTTGGATAGGTCGCAAAAAAAGCCTATTGCATCTTGTGCCTCTTCCCATGCGTTAAAGATATGTTTTAATAAGGTGACACCGGCGTCGGTTGTACAGACGCCAGCACACAAGCTACTACAATCTGTCAAATTTCTTTAATAGATTTTCAACTTTATCGCTTAAGTATAAGGTTCAAAGTTGATTGGGAAAATTTGATACTTTCGGGTAGCTTGATGTGCTGGCGTCTGTACAACGTCCTTTGGTGGAACCATACTGTTGACCGTGTAGGATGTTATATACGATTAAAATGATTGAGCATTTGATTTAACATTACTTTTTCAAACACCTTGCTGAAAACTGGCAAAACCGATACGGGTCTATAATTATTAGCGTCCTTGCTGTCCCCAGATTTGAAAAGTGGAATAACTTTACTGAACTTCATTAAATCCGGGAAAACCCCTTATCCCTTACCCCTTATCTAACCCCTTACCCCTTATCTAGTATCTATTTAATATTTAGTATTAGAAATTATAGTTGAAGTTGTTTTTGTTTTGTGTGTCTGTTTAGTGAAAGTAAGTGGTAATTAGGAATTTGGGGTGAATAGATAGTTAATTAAGTTGAAATTACCTATTTAGAGTACATTTTTAGGATCATTAGGATGGCATTATTGGCAGTAGATTGTTGTTTGACAAATTGTTTGCTTTGTGAGGAAACATGCTTTTCAAGGTTAAGTTTTGAAAATAAGAAACACGTAATTGAGTTAGGCCGTGCTATACAGTAATCACTAATAATAAATTCAATGAATACAACGAACAAAATGCAAATTAACTACAAGTGTAAACAAATTATTACGTCAAAATAATATTCTACGCATGAATTGTCAATTGTAATGATGTCCGATGTCCGAACTCCGTCCCGATTGTATAACGAAATACCACAAAACCGACCGAATGGCGATATTTCTCCATCTCCATTGTTGCTGCGAATATTTAGATAAAGCCATTGTAAATTATCTCCCTTCTGATCACAGTGGTCAAACCGTGTCTTTTGAGTCCAACACACCGATGCAAAAAGTACAGATTCAGACTAGACCAATAACATCGGGTAATTTGAATAAGTTTAATATCACTTTAATTAGCAAGATAAATGCTCAGGGCCTAAGTATGACTAATGGTAATATTTTGTATGAAGAATTCCTTTCATTAGTGCAGAGTTCAATAATTCCTTTAAGAAGAAATCTAAAACTATTTGCTCTAAGTTCTTATTCAGTGACTGGGCAACTAAAGGAATCAGGAAAAGTAGGGAAAGATTATTTGAACTGTATGGCCTTAAGCCGTATATTAACACGGATAGTTTAAATAAGTATGTTGCTACATATTCTAAAACGTTTAAAAATATCTGCAAAGCAGCTAAAGCTTCTTTCATTAGTAACAAGGTTAAATCAGCAAACAATAAAATAAAGACGTTTCTCAAATTCTAGTAGTTTATGGAATAAAGCGGGTTTTACAGATATTAATAATCTGACGAATTCATATTATTTTAAGGAATTGTTTAGCGTTACATGAATTTGATACTTTCAGTTTTCGCTAATTACATGAAGCTCATACCTTAGAAAACTAGATCGAAATAGGAATTTAATGAAACGGCTTGACAGTTTTGATTGACATTTTTTTTCGTCGTTGCTCCATGGACCAATTAAAAGACCTTCGTCTGGCATTTTTTTTTGCTCCGGCTTTTACTCCGGATTTTACTTCGCCACTGACTGGTACGTACTATCAAACTAAAAGTCACCGCTACAGACAGCAGTTCTACGAGTAGGTACTCCCGTAGGTATTGCATTCCGCGATATATCCAGTCCACCTTCCTACTATTATTTTTACTTTAACCACCACATGGCTGTCATTGGTCCGCGCGCCCAGCGCCACTAAACCGAGGCTTCTGATGAATTCCACGTAAGTAACCCTTTGGCAAAATACTCTGCGACCGTTCAATGCTTAAATAATTTGGTAGCCACCGACCATTGATTTGACATAATACATCGTGAGCCTTACTGTACGACTACATTCTTTGTTCATCTGCTTTGCTCACGGGCACGAAGTTTAAAGGAAAACATCCACTTATAATAAAACCACCTGACGGGGAAACGTGCTGAGATTAACGGATCGCTCCGTGCCTACCCGCCCGGGACATCCGGCCCAGAACGATATAACATGTAATAAAATTAATTGTAATACTTGATAAACCTTGATATACGACTCCGCCAGGACGTATCGGAAATAAGCTGGGGGAGGGGGGGGGGGCAGTGGACGTCAGTTAGAGCTGCGTTTTATGCTAATAAGAGTACTCGCGCTCGCAGATTGCACAGAGTTACCTGCTCGTAGCAATCAGTGTCAGTCGCAAGTACCTGCTCTCACTAGGAGCATCCGAACATCCTTCAAGCTACCTGTCACTTCTGAACATGTATTAGCATGGCGGAGGTACACAACCAGCCTCTCTCTCACGTACTCTGCCAGCATCGCCTTGCCTCCGCTAAGCCCTTTACCATTAGAGTAGTAGTATCGCACTCACCCCTTTCACATCCCTGGTAGAATCGCACCCTAACACCCCACGCGCAGCAGACCAGTTCTTATCCACTGCCAATAACAACGACGTCTTGGCTGATGGATACATATAATCCCATCAAACACTTATCACTGTCTATTACTATATCGACATAAGCCTCTCCACAAGATACCCTCTCTAAGTCTATTTAATAACATGATATGTAAGCCGGCGCATGTCCCACGGCGGCGGCGCGGCGCGGCGCTGTAAGTCGCGCTTCTCCAGTAAGTCTCAAGCCTGTGCCTTTGTGTAGTAACGCGATTACGTCGGTGACGCGACAAGCTCACTACGATATTATGATGTGTACAATATAAGTTACGTCGCACGAACACATCATTACATGCATTGAGCGCCACTTCGAAGTAATGAATTTTTATGGAACGAATGTTTATTATGAAACATTATATTATGTTATAATTCTAATGGTTAGAAAGGGGGCGACTACCGAGGCGACGTCTAATAGATAAGTATGGTAGAAAAAGTAATGTTGTGCCGAGCACAAGTAAAATGGGATAAGGGCAGGAGAATGATCAGATGATAATGAAACAAATAGCGCAGTAGCACTGCACCATGTGGCGCAACATGACTGCGAACTAATAACGTCAGTGTGGAGACATGTTACATGTCGCTCATAATGTGCCATGTGACACAACATGACTGCGAACTAATCACGTCAGTGTGGAGACATGTTACATGTCGCTCATAATGTGCCATGTGACACAACATGACTGCGAACTAATCACGTCAGTGTGGAGACATGTTACATGTCGCTCATAATGTGCCATGTGACACAACATGACTGCGAACTAATCACGTCACTGTGGAGACATGTTACATGTCGCTCATAATGTGCCATGTGACACAACATGACTGCGAACTAATCACTCAATCAATCAATCATATTTATTGTGGATCATAGGTACAGAAATAGATACAGGTGTTAAGAATTACAATGATGTTGATCAGCTATGTCCCGCCTTTTAGGCATACAATACAAAGTATTCAAATTATTTACATTGTGTCCTAATATTATGTAAGAAACTAACATTCCTATTTTAATTTAACAAAGAAAGAAAAAAAAATAACATTACTATTGCAATTTAAGGAAAAATTAAATTAACTAGTCAGGTAGGGGTAGTTACAATCTAATATTACAACAAAAAATAAACACAAAATAGAGATCAGTTTAATATCTTAAAATTAATAGTAAGCAGCACTGACTGCACCATGGTCTTGGTATAAATATAATTGAAAGGGAATTGTCTGACATAAAGTCTTTTAAACAGTAGGTAATAGCATTTATCGACTCACAGGTCATGAAGTTTCTTTTTAAATAATTTAATTTCTGAGATGCTTCTAATATGTTTTGGAATTTTATTAAATATTGTTGGAGCAACCCACAATACACTTTGCTGCAGAAAACGTGTCTTGCTCGTGATTGTGCACAATTTATCCCGATGGCGTATTCGGCTACGGTATTCAAATAAGTCAAAGTCAAAGCGTTTATTTCATATAGGCACATAAAAGGCACTTTTGAACGTCAGGAATTACAACAAATAGAATTGATTCTAGTCGCCCATTCCAAAAGGTAGTTTTCGTATGGAGAAGAATGGGCAAGAAACTCCACTAAGTGAATATTGCTCTTTACAAATACCGCGCATTCGAATATGTACTAACATGGTAATGTTAGTATTCTAAGGTTTGTAAAAAAGTCAGTGTGGAGACATGTTATATGTCACTCATAATGTACCATGTGACACAACATGACTGCGAACTAATCACGTCAGTGTGGAGACATGTTACATGTCACTCATAAAGTACTATGTGACACAACATGACTACGAACTAATCACGTCAATGTGGAGACATTTTAAATGTCACTTATAATGCACTATGTGACACAACATGACTACGAACTAATCAAGTCAATGTGGAGACATGTTAAATGTCACTCATAATGCACTATGTGACACAACATGACTACGAACTAATCACATCAATGTGGAGACATGTTAAATGTCACTCATAATGCACTATGTGACACAACATGACTACGAACTAATCACGTCAATGTGGAGACATGTTAAATGTCACTCATAATGCACTATGTGACACAACATGACTACGAACTAATCATGTCAATGTGGAGACATGTTAAATGTCACTCATAATGCACTATGTGACACAACATGACTAGGAACTAATCACGTCAATGTGGAGACATGTTAAATGTCACTCATAATGTACTATGTGACGCAACATGACTACGAACTAATCATGTCAGTGTGCAGACATGTAACATGTCACTCATAATGACCACAACATGCTAAAATATGTTAAGTACTGGAGTAAAAGTTACTAAAAGTGATAAAATTATAATCACAGAATCTGGGCCGGGTTTATTGCGGAGTGTGGCCGCGGGACGGCCGCGACCGGACCTGCCGGCGCGAATAAAGAAAGGGGCGCAGGCTCGAATTAACATGCAAAGAAGATAAGTATTATATTCTGAACAATGCATGGTGGGACATAGTAAAGTACACCCACACACACACCCAGTTTCAGAAAACGTTCAGCTTGTAGATCGTCGTGACTGTCACTAATAGGTACTTGTATTACAGTCTTCTCCTAAAGCTTTATGCGACGTATTTACGCCGGCTGCTCGAGCATTATTTTTCCGGGTTAGTCTCAGATTGCGATTCAGATTGCAATCGGTGCCCTGATCACGTGGCGCGGTCGAACGCAAGGCATTTATTTCAAATAGGCACATTTAAAAGTCAAAGAAGAACTAACTTCCCTAATACAGGATGTATCCTAAGTTCCTATTAACAATAGGTACATAACACAGTAAGCACCGCGGTGGAGACCACAGGAGTGGTCCTTCTGTCCTGCCTGCTTGCTCTGCGGTCGACGGCGCGCGGGACGGTGGAAGTAGTGCTATGGTGGCTCGTGTGCGCTTACAAAGTAAAATGATTAGGTCGGTACAAGTGAGTTATTTTATCGCATGCTCACAGAGGTCGCGTCGGACGCCAGAGTCCGATGCTGTTGCGACACCGCAAGTGTGCGAAAGATAGACAAACGTACTTCTTGTTCCAACATGATTAAGTCTGTTGTAATAATGGTAGGTAGTTATGTAACAGTTTTTTGTTGTTGTATGAAATGAGTTGAACATGACCCATACGGTCCGGCGCGGCACGGCGCAGTCTTACAACACCGCTACAAGTGGCACGGCAGTAGAGGCCTTAGACTGAATTCCAAACAAAATGCAACTAGCTACCTATAGTGAAGCTTACCTCAACTAAACTTAATTTAAAATGACAAAACATGATGAATGTAATGTCAATATTTAAAATAAACCCTTGTAAAATAATCAGTCTGGATGCTTATTTAAAGCGCCTGTTACTTGTAGAATCTTCCTTTATTTTCAAACAAGCATGCAATGAAACAATAAGAAAAATGCGCGTAGACTCCTACAGAACTGAAAGTAACGAACTGAAAGTCGCAAATATAATGGATACACGGCGACGGTCCGGGCGCCGGCGCGCTGTCTTCGGTGGTCCGGTGTCGCTACCCCCCAAACCAAACCCCCTCCCCGGCCGCCGAGGGACGCACTCCAGACTTCATTTCGCAAATTATACTCTCCACAAACTCATATCCGCCCAATTACTTACCTGTGATAGTACACCCTCTGAAATTGCTCCACATATAAAACCTCCGTTATATAATATCGGGATTTTTTATTTTCCGCTAACATTCCTTCAGAAATAAGAAGTGTCAGTATTATCTTTTGCCGTTTTCCTCCCTAGCCTTCAATTACTTACTATTCTTATACTTGGTTCATGCGAAGAGAACTTTTTAAAAATAATATCTGAAAAGGCTATTTCCCGGAAGTATGACAATAAATTAAAGTGGTTCAGAAAGTAAGCGTTGACAAAAGAGTCACAAGTAGGGGGAGGGGTGCTCACTGTGCTCGGAGCACAAACAACAACAAGCGGGACTACGGAACTAGTGCAACTGTGCAACAATACCGCTACTCGCGCCAGCCAACCACGAGCAGCACTTTGTTCACATCAGCTGTGAAATAAACACGACGTCCTATACCAATAAGGCTCTATCTATCTATCATGGGGTTTAGGTTTCCGCACTTAGTCCTTGAAGTGGACCATTGTGCGTGAGCCATGGTGGCCGATTACTCCAACCAGCCCACCTCCCTCCAGAAGCAGATTAGACTTCCCGGTCTCCTCAGGGCATCCGCAAGGGATGTTGGTGTTCCCAGGGTCTCCTCGCGAATCTTTGTAACGCCTGTGCACTCAAGAAGTACATGCGCCACCGTTTCCTCCGCCTCCATGCATGCTCTGCACAGGGGACTGTCAGTGATTCCCAGGGTATGGAAGTGTTTATTTAGTGAACACCCAATAAGGCTCATTTTTAAACGACTTCTAAAAAGGCGGAGGTTCTCGATTCGGATGTTTCTATTTTTTTTTTTGTTTGTTCGGGCATAACTCCATCGTGAATAGACGGAATTGCAAATTTTTTTTTTGTTCGAAAGGGCTTTATTCCGAAATGGTCCCATTTAAATTTCGTAAAGATCTGATGATGAATTTCAGAGACAGACGACGGAACTCTTCAATAAATGCCACCAAATCAACCGCGATTAAATGATAAATGATAAATGATAAATGATTTTATTTTTGTAAGTAGGTTTGTACAAACACTTTTACACGTCAATCATATTTTTTAAACTAGATGAGGTCGGCGTTTCCTATCTGACTACTCTGAGAAGAAAGGCCGAAACAAACTCAGAGGTCATAGTCTCTTTTAAAGTCCAGACATAATCTTGGTCAGGTTATATGAAGACCATGTAGGTCGATGTCTGAGATGGTCTTTTGAGGAAAGAACCACACAGATTGAGAGGACCTGTCCAGTCAGTGCACGCATTTGTCAGAAATCGTGCAGCTCAACTCAAGACTTAAGGAGCTCAACGATCCGACGAACAATACCAAAGAAAGGACATTTGGGTAGGCCACAAAAATTACTCAAACTGCCAGACCATGGAGAGAATAATAAAAAATATAAAATGAATAAAATAAATGACCCACATCGTCTTCATATTCACAAAAATAATGTAATACTTTACAAGTAAGCAAATGTCATTGTTTTAAAAAAAATATATTAATGTCAATATGTATATTATATAAAAAAAAAACAACAAAAGAACAACAAAAACACTCAAAATGCATAAATTGGAAGCAGCTCAATCCCAAGCCTTTTTATCCTCAATATAATCTTTAACAGTATAAAAAGCTTTCTTGCACAACTTACGTTTAATTAATAATTTAAATTTATTAAGGCTAAGATCTTGAACGTGGCTTGGTAGTTTATTATAAAAGCGTATACATTGGCATCTGAACGAGCCACCTATTTTCTTGAGCCTTGTTGCAGGTACAACAAATTTGTGTTTGTTTCTAGTATTTATATTATGGATATCACTGTATTTTTTGAACAATTTTATATTTTTATGGGCATATAAAAGATTTTCATAAATACATATACTGAGAAGGCACAGTCATTACATTAATCTCTTTAAATTTGTCTCTGAGAGAGTGCCTCGGACTTAATTTATAAATTGATCGAACAGCACGCTTCTGCAAAACAAATATAGTCTGAATATCGGCGGCATTTCCCCACAATAGAATGCCGTACGACATTACACTATGAAAATAACTAAAGTACACTAAACGGGCAGTCTCTATATCAGTTAAATTACGAATTTTTCTAACAGCGTATGCTGCGGAACTTAGCTTTTTTGACAATTTATCTATATGTGGACCCCACTGAAGCTTAGCATCCAAAGTTATGCCCAAGAATACTGTGCTGTCTTCAGGATTCAATTCCTCGCCCTTTATCAACACATTAGTTTTCACCTGCCTAACGTGGGGTAGCGTAAACTTAATGCATTTGGTTTTCTTCTCATTTAGAAGCAAATTATTAACATTGAACCAGTGGACTACTTTCGAGATCGCGCTATTTACATCGTCAGTATCCAACTGCTGGCGTTTAAGTTTAAACAAAAGTGAAGTGTCATCTGCAAACAACACTATATCATGATTATCCTTTATGAGGTACGGCAAGTCATTAATATAAATAAGAAACAAGAAAGGACCAAGAATTGAGCCCTGTGGGACTCCCATCGTTACTATAGATCCGGGTGATCTTTCTCCATTAACGTCAACGCTCTGAATCCTTTCACTCAAGTAAGAAGTAAGAAGATCCAGAGCAGTATTCCGGATCCCGTAGTGGTGGAGTTTCCTGATTAACGTTTCGATTGCTGCTATAGCATAATGTTATAATTTAATTTATAAGTTACACTTATTACAGTAATGTATTATAATAACTGATATAAATAAGGTTTAAATAAAATACCCTCATTCCCTTTGTGACATATAAAAATTCATACGTAATCATCGATTGGTAAAAATCGTTCACAGGCTACACAACATCCTTTGTGTAGGTAGTCATTTGCCCAAACTTTTCTTAAGATTTTCAGCAAGTTATCCATAAACTCGAAAGTTTCATAGTAGTCTGACCTCTTTATATTGTTCATACCCTTAATACAAATAGCAAGATCCTTAGTCATAATTCCAGATTCGATTGTGTCGATGCAAACCTTCTCCAAAGTTTCGGCAAAGTTCTTAAGTTTAGCGTTGTCATCCAAATGAGCGCGATGCAGGAGACATCTGGTCCATGCAAAGATTGACGCATTGGTAGATGTCTCTTTTCCTTGTTGATAGAATCTGAAATGTAACAGTTTTTCCATCAGTGCAAATCAGAACCGATGTCAATGTATGCATTGTTTACGCAATCAAACAACATAACATTACGCCTGTACCCTGTAAAGGGTTAGGCAGATGTGTTCAATAGCTTTCTGTCACTGGCATATAGCAAGTATTGATATATGAATTTGTTTGGGGTAGGTAGGTACGACTAAAAAGTGAAAAATTAAAACTTTTTTACAAAAAAAGACAACCGACTTCCAAAAAATACACTACAAAGTGAAAAATAACTTTAATATCGAAAGTCGGTGTCAAAAAACGAAAATACAGAACCAACGACACCGAAATTCGAAATTAAAGGAATTTTTCACTTTGTAGTGTTTTTTTTGGAAGCTGGTTGGTTTTTTTTGTAAAAAAGTTTTTTTAAATTGAAAGATCATAATTATAAGCTTGAGTATGGCGGATGGCTTTCAACATAATAACGATATATATATATATATATATATAATCTAAATCGCACGTATAGTACCTATCCTTACCAGCTGAAAGCTTCATTAGTTCTTTGTTGGCGACAGACAATACGAGCTAGCACCGAGGGAGCAAACAGCGCCAATACTCGGCACTAGTAGCAGCGCACCTCCCATGCCGCTGCTAACAAACAGAGTAGCTTAGTAGCACAGAATCAATGAACACAATTTTCAGGATGAACTAGGTTCAATATAAAAAATTAAACATTGTGGCCGCTTCCCTGAGGTGAATCAATTTTACCAAACATTTTATAACACACCCTGCCCATGTCGATTTGCCATGTTGATTGATCCAATTTTTTTCAAGTAATTTGTCACTAATCCCATTTTAATACCTACAGAGACTTTTTAAATAAACTAAATCTTCACTATTGTAGAGTTGAACAACCTTTGTTAACTCAGACAGGACCCTATATACTATAATTATTATTTTTTACTTTAAATTTGTGTACTAAATGCACCATTCTCAATTTTTTCTTGTTTAGAGTGTTTGACTCGAGTTTTGATGTGTGATTATGGTTTAACTAAAGCCACAATAGTAAAAAATACATGCCTGAAAAAGTTTGATTACTTCTTTTGGGAGCACATTAAATAAATATTCCAGTTTGTTTACATAAATCAGTAAAAAACTTGTTTCTGCAAAGGCATTTCTGTTTCATAAAATTTTACTTTCGGGCATCTTGCGATGCCCTGTTACATCGATGATATAATAGTTTAATAATGTATAAAAATGTCTATGGTACAACTGTATTTTCTACCTTTGTATGCATAAGTCAATTTATTATGTTTCATACAGTAATACACCAAAAATAATTCCGTAAAACAGAGAGTTAATGATCATTTTTCGCACGAAACTGTATTTTTTATCTATGAATATTTAACAGAAATTCAAACAAAAAGTATTTAATAACTACTTAGGTTACTTTGTTACCTTGCTTGAAAAAAAAATACTCTAATTTAAAGTAAAATAATATTTTTAACTACATAATATATTACACGAACTTTTTGTGTGTAGTTGTGTGTAAAATACAATAATATTAGGTTATTAATTGTTAACACATAAAATACAATATTAATAATAGTAATAATAATAAGGGCATCAAAAAATTCATCCGCATCGCTGTCAACAGGAAACGTGCCCAAAAGACTGGCAGCATTGCCACGTTGTATGGCAATGCTGATTCTTTGGCCCAAAAATAAGCCAGCCCTCTGGTCACGTGAAGAGTCGACCAATCGCTTGGCGATGTCTCAAAATACTAAGTGGGCACTCGGGCCCCATGGCCCTAGAGTTTCAACCCCAAACGGCTCAAACGTATAAGATCCAAAGAGATTGGAGTATTTACGCCGTTTGAGGTTTTCCGCACCTGCAGCAGCTGCCCAGCACAGCTCGCCGTGCTTGGAAGATGGGATGGCGCCAGGGTCTCGACACACGTTGCATCCCACACCAAAGGCCTACCAACCTTCCAAGGCATTATGGTCATTCCGTCTGGTCTCTTCCCATCGTCGCGTGCCAAGCTTTTGCGGTGACAAGAGCACGACGGATGATGTCATTGATGCTGGCATGCCGTGCTATCCGGCCTGCGCTTTTACTGCAGGATAAGCCATGGTGCCCGAGGCAGTCGACACCTTCACCGCATTGGCAACGATGTGGAGCCACGCAAGGGGCGCCCAGACGCAGACAAGTAGCGAGCCGGAATGTGGAGTCACCCAGCAAAGTGCCTATGTTGGGTGACGGTAGCGCCTGAAGCCAGAGGCCCGACTCCCACTCACCCACAGCCAATAGGCGGGCACGCTCAGCAGTAATGGTGTACGTAAAGATTATTCCGTATCAACCTGCAGAGCGGCTCATCCCACTGCCTCTGGGAAGATGGGTTCGCGGGCCGACCTGTATCCGGGCAAGCCATTTTCCAGGCGTTCACCGCGTCGGTCAAGCACGGCACTTTAGAGTCAACCAGGGGCTAACATCTTCCCGGTCAACTTTTCGGTGCTGTGGACAGAGGACAAGAACCTCGGTAAGCTAATACTGGTAATTTTGCGGAATAATTAATAAATAATTAATAATTTTATATTTTTAACTAATTGTTGTATGCAATGCTATTTATCAACAAGCGCGACCAACAATAGTAAGTAATTCTTCTTAATACAAGTCTAAAAAAAACACTTGTATTAAGAAGTGTTGGTCGCGCTTTATTTGTTATGATCTGATTGTAATGCATAAGTATTTTCCTATGATATTCCAACGGGAATATGTATATCCTGTATTATAGAAAAAAAAAGTAAATATAAGGTCCCTTTAAAATGGATAAACTTTTAGAAATCATTCATACCACCAAAATAAGGACGATGGTAAAAAAATATATAAGAAAAACGCATAGATACAAGAAAAATAATCAGCTAACGAAAATACACTGAGCCGGTAATTTATTATATTAGGTCAAAATAAAATCACTTTAATGAGTGTTTTTATTTTTCTCTGGTTAGACGCGCTGGTTAGAGCGCTGTGTTAAAATTTGTCCATCTATTTTAATGGGACCCTGTATAGTTGTTGTTTTCTTCTTTTTCTGAAGTTTTTTTTTTTCAATTTATTAATATCAGACATAAGTAGTTGCAGTATGGACTGGTACTCAATACCAAAAACTAAAGGTAATAAAGTTTTCAAATATAATGATTCTGAGACCTGAAAATACCAGAACCAGGAAAAACTAGTTTTATTAGGAGTACGTGCTTCTTGACAAGAAAGAAAGAAAGGAAAGCACGGTCTATGCCACTTCAGAGAATATTGTTTTAATTTACTTTTACAATTATTAATATTTTGTTATTGTTATTTTTGGTTCCGTACCTAAAGGGAGCCAACGGGACCCTATTACTAACCTCCGCTGTCCGTCCGTCCGTCTGTGTGTCAGTGTCTCATTACAGGCACATAGTTGAAATTTTTAGAAAATGTGTATTTTCTTTTGCCGATGTGATTTTTTCAACGTATATTATTACGGTGGTACGAAACCCTTCGTGTGCGAGTCCGACTCCCACTTGGCCGGATTTTTTTAAAACTGAACAGATACCTGTGCTGCTGGGAGTTTGTTGCGCCTCTTCTTCTTCCCAGCGAAAGCACTAGAAAATGGTGAAGTTCGGGCGTTTTTGGGGACTGTCTTATGTAATTTTGACCTTCGAACAGTGCAGACTCTCAGCCTAATTTGAATAAAATGACTTTTGATTTGTCTTTTTTACTTTCTTTTGACTTTTTTATCCAAACTGTAGAAACAACATCACATTGCATTTATTTCTATAAATAAGTACTTACTTAAATTTGTCTACCTACCTGGTGAATAAATTACATAATTATAAAGAAACTTCGTAAAAAGTAGGTACAAAAACTATCAGTGCGATTCCTTTCTTAGAAACTGGCAACGCGCAAGTAATGCTTCTGGCATTGCAAGCGTCTAATAGGTTGCGGTAACTACACACCATCAAGCGGGCCGCATGCTAGTTTGCCACATTAGTGGTATAAAAAAAATCAAGTAAATTTTTATGTTGTTGTTGTAGTTTTTTTGTTGCAGTGTTTTTTTTTTTATAGGTACCTGTATTGTGTGTCTTTTGTTGCACTAAATAAACGTTTTATCTATCTATCTATCTTATGACCCTATTGTAACTTTATAGATAAACCGCTGTTCTAGGTAACATTCATTGGTACAAATCCTATTTGATGAACTATGTATAATAACAATAATTTAATTTATTTCGAAAACAAAGTAGCAAAGGCTATTGGTTTGTTCCTGGCACCCGACGCATAGCGGTTTGCATGTGTGCGTAGCGTACGTCATTAGACGCACACGTGCGCATCCGCTTCCGCGCGCCGTTGAATTTACCTAAAACTGAGCACTTCGATTTTGTAATAGCGCTCTTAAAGAGGCTACAGGACAGGTGTTACTGCGACTGGCAATTGCAACAGTGTTCAGTTTTAATATTTATTTATGTTTGTCAAATCAATCAGTTAGACATAGAATTCAAACACGTGGTTCCGATAAGATGGAGACAGAAACCATGTAGCACGAAACAAAAGATCCCGAAACAATAAATTCCAAGAAATATCATTAATTAACCCCTCAATACATCCGATCCGCCAGGTCCTGACTTTTTTCTGTAGGGATATCTAAAAGGACGTGTCATGGTCAACACTGCACACTAAAAAAATAAAATTTGTTACTGTTGTAGTGGAAAGGTCTTTAATTATTGTAGTTACACTTCACCAAATTCAAACATTAAAATATTATTAGCCGGTTTAGAATCAAAAATAGAACATTTTACAATGAATGATTACTGTATCATTATGTTGGGGACAGCTGACATTAAAGCCAACGATAACCAAATTGACCTAGTAAAACTAATAAGAGAATGCTTAATGAAGGTAACACACACTAACATAATATTATGCGCACCCACATATATCCGGGGGGCACTCATTTATAATTATAAGGTTGAAATGTTCAATAACCTACTCTGTATGGACATCCAAAATAATAAGTATGCATATTTTTTTGACTCCAACTATGGATTAACATTTGACATGTTTTCAAATATATCAGGCAAATTAAATAAAAATGGAATACAATGTATATTTAGGGACATTATGAATAGAATAAAAATTGACATGGAATTATTTCCTGATGAATTGACCTGTGACGCAAATGGACAAAACTCACAGTTTTTTTCTTTTATAATAACATACGTATTCTCCACCAAAACATAGCAGGTCTCATAAACAAATCAGATATCTTGACGGTACACT
The DNA here is from genome assembly GCA_963855955.1 of Luperina nickerlii. Classification (NCBI taxonomy): domain Eukaryota; kingdom Metazoa; phylum Arthropoda; class Insecta; order Lepidoptera; family Noctuidae; genus Luperina; species Luperina nickerlii. The sequence continues at coordinate 24,397,866 of OY979668.1, forward strand.
TAGAGGAATTGGCCCAAAGTAATAAACCCATAGACGTTATCTGTATAACTGAACACTTTATGACGGCCGACCAGGAAAACACTCTGGACATACCCAACTTCCGCCTAGCAACAAGTTATTCTAGAGACGTAAAGAGGGGAGGGGCATGTATACTAACTAGAATTGGACGTGAATACACAACACTTAAAATTAACTGTTCTATTAAAGGTATTATAGAATGTAGCGCCATAGAACTAAGTGAACATGGACTCGTAATAATTTGTATATACAGAGTACCAAATACATGTATAAATCTATTTTACGATAATCTAGAGAAATTATTACGACAGATATGTGACAATACCAACAAGAAAATTGTTCTATGCGGAGATTTTAACATAAATATACTCAAGCGAAATCGCCATGCTCTGGACTTTGAATATCTTTTGGAAAGCCACAATTTAAAATTAGAAATTAGACATCCTACCAGACTCAGTAGTAAGTCTTGTATTGACAACTTTGCACACAATATTCCTAGATGTAGAAGTGAAATAACTGAATTTGGTATGTCAGACCACACAGCTCTATTGTTACAATGCCCCGTCAAAAAAACCTGTGTGATAAAATCTTGGCGTATTAGAAGACGTGACTATAGTACTGAAAATCTGAGTAAATTTAAAAAATGCATAAACAGTTTGTCATTTACTGACATTTACAATACTAATGACCCGGACGAAGCACATAATTATTTTCTAGACCTTTTCTTATGTTTCTACAATTTATGTTTCCCTTTCAAAACTATAACAAAATCGCTCGAAAAAACTCCAAATGGATATCCAAAGGACTTAGAAAATGTAGTAAAATTAAAAGAAAAATGTTATGGCAGTATAGGATACACCCAACAAATGGAAATAAAAACATCTTTAAGCAATACGCCGCTAGACTTAAGAAAGAAAAATCACTAACTCAGAAGTCGCAAAACAATTATTACATAAATACATCGCAAAACAAATCAAAAGCGACATGGTCAATTATAAATAAGTCTAAATTTAACTTCCCAAAAGAGCCTATTATAGAAATAATTAAAGATGACATCAAGATTACAGATCCTAAATCTATTGCGAATAATTTTAACGACTTCTTTATTGACCAAGCTTCAGAAACAAACCAAACAAATAATTTAAGGAATGACAGTCAAAACAAAACCCGACCCTCAAATGATAAAATAAACACAAAAATTAATTCAATTTTTCTTACTCCTACAACACCTACAGAAGTAGACAGAGAAATAAAGCAGCTGAAAAATACGCATAGCGTGGGCAACGATGGTGTCTGCACCAAAGTTATAAAATATGTATCTCCGGATATTTCAGCTCATCTATGCTACATAATTAACTTATGCATTTCTAACGGAATATACCCAGAAAAACTTAAAACGTCCATTGTCATTCCACTACACAAGAAAGAAGATAAGAGAAAAATGGGGAACTATAGACCTATAGCGCTGATCCCCATTTTATCAAAAATATTTGAAAAAATTATTTATAGCCGACTATACAGTTATTTAGAAAAATATAATATTTTGGTAGAGGAACAGAAAGGCTTTCGCAAGGGGAAATCAATAAATATACTGAAAACTATTTTGGTCGCCATGGACAAAAAAATACCAACATGCGCGATATTTATGGATATGAGTAAAGCCTTTGACCGAGTTGACCAAAGGATACTAATGTAAAAATTAAGCATGTATGGCATAAGAGGTAAAGCGCTAGATCTCATCTTCTCATACCTACATAATAGGAAACAAGTAGTAGAAATAACACAAATATGTCAAAAAACACGAAATGAGATTAAACATAAGTCAAACTCGAAAACTATAAAATTTGGAGTTCCACAGGGCAGTGTCCTAGGCCCTTTACTGTTCTTGATATATATCAATGATCTTCCTAAACACATAAATCAACCAATGGTACTATTTGCAGACGACAGCACAGTAATAATAAAAAACGACAAAGAAAATGATTACGAGCACGAAATCAACCAAACATTAAATACAATAATACAATGGTTAACTGAAAATAATCTAAAAATAAATGTGGACAAGACGAAAATTATACACTTTCACCAGAGAACTCAATTGACAAAATGAACGTGAGTTACCAAGGCGAAATACATAGTACATCCTGTAACAGATACAAAGTTTCTAGGAATTAATATTGACAATAAACTGACATGGAAAGTACATTTAGAATATGTCTGCAAAAGAGTTAATAAATCTTCATTTGCTCTGTACAAGCTCTCAAAAATTGTTAATAAAGAAGCCGTATTAGCTGCTTATCACGGACTTGTTGCACCTGTCCTAAGATATGGTATTGTATTTTGGGGCAATTCAGCCGATAAGGAATCTGTATTTATAGCTCAAAAGAAGTGCATTAGAGCAATGTGTAATGTAGACAATACAACCAGCTGTCAACCCTACTTTAAAAGCTTAAAAATTCTGACACTGCCTTCGTTATACATATATGAACTTAATGTTTTTGTGAAATTGAATCCTAATTATTATAAGACTGCTTTTAAAAGCTACTATAGACAATTACGTTACAAAAAAAGATTAGAAATTTATATACCGTATGGAAAAACAACACTAATCAATAAAAGTATTCTTTGTATGGCATCATTGATTTACAACAAGTTGCCTGATGATGTTGTGACTGTTCCTAAATTACCCTAGGCTGATAAAATTTTCGTTTTTCTTAACTCTGTTACTTATTAGTGTTTTGGTCGGTTCCCCCTAATGGGGAAGAGCCGCACCCCGCCACCGTACGGCTCTGTAGAGCTCGTCTCCAGACTGGACACTCTCCCACCGATTGTAATGAATTTCCAAGAAGTGTTTTGCCTTGTCCCGACTTAGGAAGCTGGGGAACAAGGGGGGATACAAGAAAACAATTTCAATATAAAATAAGGTTGGGAATCCATCTATAAGGTGATTAAGGAAAGGAAATCTACTTTTCTTTTGCTTATGAAAGTTACGAGACTTGAGAGGAATACAAAAGGGTAATTGATACGTAACACTTGCGTTGGAGAATACATTGTTTTGAGTTACGTTACTGAAAGTTCTTACAATAATCTGGTAACCCACCCCAGAGAACAGAGACGTAGGGCACGACACTTTATAACAGCTGTTACGCCTCACGTGTGCTGCCAGTCCTGCTTCTAAAGTGCATAGGCCCTAGAGAGGGCCTGCTACGGTACCAGCAGGACACGTTCCCTATACTCAAGCATGTCTTACCCAATCCTAAGGTAAAGGACTGCGAAGTGGCTCTACCATTGAGCGAGACAAGTTTCCAGAAGTGCTGGACGCGTACTGTAATAATAACCCCTTATAACGGCCTACTCACCCTTTACTAAGACAATACAAAACTAGCGCAAGCGTACCGCATCGTCAGTCGGTTGCAAGATTCCTTACGAATTGCCTTGCTATACGCCGAAGTGGTTATTTTAAATCGTCACTTCTCACTTCCTTTAATCTACCCAAGTTGGGGATGCTTGCAGTGTAATCGGCGTCCTTCAATAATTTCTGTATACCTATCTAGCAACGGGGCCTTTCCATCTGGGCATCCAAAATTATGTGTCTCGCTAAATATTATTTTTTTGTATCAGTAAGAGGCCTACGGGGGCCGGGTGTGATTTAACGAGACACAATTTCTAACGTTCCTTAGAACGGCTATCAAACCAATTAGGGGTACTTGGTGAAGCCTACCCCCGCTCCCAGGAAGTGTGCGTACATCAAGTACAATCTAAGATATCCTGCAGTTAGTCAGTCCATAGGGGAAATGTAGCCATCACTAACGTTTGATTGGTTTGTGTTCGTAAACAAGAACAACAGACTACAAGGTAGCACTATAATTCAAATTGGCCCTAACGAGTTGCAAGTTCGGTTCAGCCTTCCATAAGCGGTGTGACTGCCCAAGGGTCATGTCCTGGCTATGGTTGTATATAGTCTGTCGCACCCCATAGATGGCTTTCCCCGAGTCCCTAGAACCAAACGCATGTGTAGGATACCTCGATTATGTCATTAAAAGGAACAAGGAGGGATAAAATATTCAACACTCACCCAGTCGAATCGTTCACAAACACTCACTGAGATTCACGCGCCTTACACGCTACTTACATTATAGTAGACTAATAACCTAGTCTAAATTAACAATTATTATTTAACGTATTAAAATTAACACTCTCGCCATAACAATCTCTCGATCAGGCACACAGTTTCAGTGTTATTGCCTAAGATCTAACTCTGTTCTTCTAGCCTACGTCAACCACTCAATCTCATGGTCTCCTGGTATTCACTCAATCTCCTAGCTTAACTAGCCTGGACTCGCAAGTCCATCTCCTAAAGCGGGTCAGCCCCGACTGCCTTTTGTCGTCCAAAACAAACTCGGACATGGCCTCCTAGTCTTCACTAAATCACCTAACTAATCTAGCCGGACAAGCAAGTCCGCTTCCTAACGCTGGTCAACCCCGACTGTCCATCTCTACGTCCCGCAATCAACTGCCTTTTGTCTTCGTTATAATTTTTCACATCCTAACATCCACACCACTCTCAGCCCACATTCCCATACTTTTGCAGCATCTGTTTATCGCCTTTTTTATACAATTACTCAATTGTTTCAAGGGTCCGTTTAGGGTTTGGGTCGTTCTTAGAATTCGTACAAAATACTGCATCTTAAGTGATGTAAAATATTGGTTTCGACTGATGGCTGGCAGATGTGCCAGTCTATTGTCCACAAAATAGAGAATCTATGTGTCTCCAAGTGGCGGCGCCAAGTGTCAGTTTAAAATAAATATAATATTTTGCTATTAAATAGGTGTAAGCGACGGACAGTCACAATGTCAAAAAGTTACCTGTTCATCAATTCAAGTCGAAGCTGCAAAAATTCCTAGTGAATAAATGTTATTATAGTGTCAAGGAGTACTTTCAGGATAAGAATATAGATATACACTTAGAGTAAGAGTAATTTATTGACGTTGAATAATATGACAATAAAAATAGGGTGACATGCTATAATAATTGAACTCGGCACCTGTATAATTTTATTTTAATTTGGACCAATATCTTAACTAATTTGAGTGTTAAGTCTATGACATGTATTATATATAATTCATCTGACAATTTTTATTTTTAAGCCTTCGACATTTGTAGTACTTATTCTGAACTTTTTTTTATTATTTTTTATTATAATAACTCTGTAATATCATTTTAATAATTATTTGATAAAATTAATAACAATATAAATATTTGCACACCTCATTAGGTAATGATACAGTGTACTTTATATTTATTTGTAACATCTGTTTATACCTACCTGTATTAAGCAAATAAATGATTTGATTTGATTTGACTTGGAATACCTAGTAAACTATGCGACAATTTGGTGAAAAATACGATGAAAAGCGAACGAATTTTAACTCACCAAAAAATCTCCACCAGATTTGGCGGATGCTATTTGTCATACAAAATTGCCAAGCCTGTAATATTATAAAGTTACTAGCTACTGCCCGAGACTTCGTCCTCGTGAAATGTCTTGTTCCCCAACCCGCCCCGTCGCATAGCATCGTCTACCCGCACTATTACTTCGTTTTTCGACTAACTCCATAGTTAATATTCTCGTATACACGCTCTACAAAAGCCAGCTGCATCATGACAAACTGCTGCGGTGAACAAGTAGCAGTGGTGGAGACTGACTCGCGGTGCCTCTGGGAGGTAGTGGCGACCACTTCACCAGAATTATGATAGCCTTTAATATCGCTATAGAACATGCATTACCCGCGACAATCCCGTCCCCCCTCTTATCCCGGTCTCTCCACTGCTAACTGAAATATCCGGTGCGCTGGACGGTGGAACCGACTGCCGCGAATTGCTGAATAGGAATAAAATAGAAAACAAATTACAATCTCGAATTCTCCAAACAACTTTGAAATTGGATATGCGGTATGAGGAAAACTAAATGATGCGTTTTATTAGTTCCATGTTTTGATTGCTACTAATTATAGTGGTAGGTCATGTACTCTAGTTCTCGAGTGTAGTGATATGAATGGCGGCGGCGCGTCGGGCGGATCATGGCCGGCTCCACCAGCACGGTTAACGCGGATCATGGCCGGCTCCACCAGCACTGGCCGGCTCCACCAGCACTGGCCGGCTCCACCAGCACTGGCCGGCTCCACCAGCACGGTTAACGCGGAGTTAACCGGCCGTAACTATACGAACCTTATCACGTTTTTCGCAGGATTTCTTTGTCTAAGCGACGCTGATGAATTTCAGCTTTCATATACTTTTGGTGAGTTTAACGAGAGATTCGTTGGCTGTTCTAGGTACTGTGGCGTCCTACACATAATCAGATTACGAGCTAAAGAGTGAAGTAGTGCGCACAGGACCCCTGCAGGACGTACATCGTGTTATCGCTGGTCGGTGGCTCGGTGCAGGCAGGTTGCAGTTTTTATCATTTGAGGCGGCTAACCGAGCCCTTCTACTGGAAACATTGTAAACTTTAATCACGTAAAAGATGCTTGAAACATCTTTTCTCGGCACATTTGATAACACCCTAATTAAATTGATGAGAGTAAGATCGAACAACGTATTTTGAACTACGAAGATAATCACATTAAGTAAGTAATAGAGGTTCAAATAAAAAGGGGCTCCATAAAACATTTCTTAGCAATGGATACACCTAGTATTTGTAGCCCTGTCAACTATTAACTGAATACAACATACAGTATTATTTTAGAACTAATGACGTATTATAACAACAGTCCACAATTCGACATATTATTATTATGGCTCTACTGATTTAGATAACTCACACACACGAACACAATTGATTCAGTTTCAGTGTGTAAGTATTCTTGAGCTTGGCATCGTTCACTTCATGCCTATATTGTGTAGCGAGCCTTCTGTGTACCTTAAAGCGCGGCGGCGTCACACACAACTGTACGGAAGAACAATCCCAGTTCAATCCGCTGCATTAACTGCATCCGTGACACAGTGGAGTGCTCATAAGAAAGATCACATCACATCGAGCGACGTCGGCGATACGAGCAGTGGCAATATGAGCCGCTATCAATAATATGCATGAGCAGGGAATACCGCCAGGTGCGACGCGGCGCGATGAGGGCGACGGCTGCCGTCGGACAACAGTTCAAACGCGATTACGTTTACGAATTCCGTGCCTAATGTCATCATCATCAGCATCTGCCTAGCCTTGTGCCAACTATGTAGGGGACCCAGTCTTCGCGACTCTTCCTCGACCTGACTTCGCGGGGACCACTTCTACACATGTAGTTCTGTAAAAGCAATAGATACAAAGTCGCGCACATACTTGCAGTTCATAAATCAGAACGTACTACACAATCAATAAATTATAAACCTTAACTCATCAAACACAGCATGCATTTACGGTACCATGCACCGTACAACTTACACAAAAACATCTATCGCTGTCGTACAGCACATGTGCAAAAGCCATTTATTTTAAATATACGCTAGTGTTTGACTAAATCGGAAAGTTATCGATTCTTCCATTCATTATAATATTTTAAAAAAGATAGGGTCATGAAAATAAAGTAGATAAAAAACGATATGTCCAGAATAAAAAATGAAATGAATGAATGTATTATAAATCAATTAAATGTAGCTAAAAAAAAAGGATTGAAGTAATTAAAGAATTTAACATTATTTTACATCTTCTCAACCGGATTTAAACGTCATCTTTCAGGTCTTGTATAAACCGGGTTAAAACGGTTGACAAATTGAAAAATTTAACATAAATAGCAATATATTTGTTGGGCAATTGACATTGTTGTCGATAGCCTACGTTAGTGGATCTTCCCAACTACATCACTATCTCGCCGCAAGACACAGCGGCTGTACTATGCGACGCTCCGCAAAAATAAAGTATCGTTTTGTAATTTTTACATTGCTTGTCCAGTCACTTAGCGACATACTTAGGTAGTGGTTAAGGAGCAATGTATTTGCTGCAAAAATAGTACAGCCGCTGCTATATTTGAAAACAAAAATAACGTAGTAAAAGAAATATTTTGCGATTTGTTGTTTTTCATGATTTTAAAGACAAATACAGTAAAATACTTTTACTTACATAATTATGGTAAGTGATTCCATGAGATACAAAGTATTTATTTTGACTTCGATTTTTACTGGAAACCACTGAACAACAACCATTTGCGTAGTACAGGCCCATGTTGCTCATGAAGTCATGACGCGTGGACACAGACACGCCCCCTTGCCACTTCTACTGTTTTTTTTTACATTTCTATGTCTATTTCGATACTAACGCTATCTCATGCAGATGTATGAAGCCGACGCGTGCTCCCAATGGAGAACAACGAGATGTGAGAACAACGATCGTGTGATGAAGCTTTAACAACGCCCTCAGCGTTGTTAATCTTTCATTGACACAATCAACTTAACAATACGTTAGTTCCTGTCTTGCTAACTCTTCAAACTTAACAATACGTTAGTTCCTGTCTTGCTAACTCTTCCAACTTAACAATACGTTAGTTCCTGTTTTGCTAACTCTTCCAACTTAACAGTACGTTAGTTCCTGTCTTGCTAACTCTTCCAACTTAACAATACGTTAGTTCCTGTCTTGCTAACTCTTCCAACTTAACAATACGTTAGTTCCTGTCTTGCTAACTCTTCCAACAATACGTTAGTTCCTGTCTTGCTAACTCTTCCATCAATACGTTAGTTCCTGTCTTGCTAACTCTTCCAACAATACGTTAGTTCCTGTCTTGCTAACTCTTCCAACAATACGTTAGTTCCTGTCTTGCTAACTCTTCCAACAATACGTTAGTTCCTGTCTTGCTAACTCTTCCAACAATACGATAGTTCCTGTCTTGCTAACTCTTCCAACAATACGTTAGTTCCTGTCTTGCTAACTCTTCCAACTTAACAATACGTTAGTTCCTGTCTTGCTAACTTTTCCAACAATACGTTAGTTCCTGTCTTGCTAGCTCTTCCAACTTAACAATACGTTAGTTCCTGTCTTGCTAACTCTTCCAACTTAACAATACGTTAGTTCCTGTCTTGCTAACTCTTCCAACAATACGTTAGTTTCTGTCTTGCTAACTCTTCCAACAATACGTTAGTTTCTGTCTTGCTAACTCTTCCAACAATACGTTAGTTCCTGTCTTGCTAACTCTTCCAACAATACGTTAGTTCCTGTCTTGCTAACTCTTCCAACAATACGTTAGTTCCTGTCTTGCTAACTCTTCCAACAATACGTTAGTTCCTGTCTTGCTAACTCTTCCAACAATACGTTAGTTCCTGTCTTGCTAACTCTGCCAACTATTTGAATGTGATAGGTTAGTTCAAAAACTAGAGGGACCCGTGGCTAAATAATAACAGCAGCACATATCAATCGATCAGGTTAAGCTTCGCTTGCCGCGGTTGGTCTGTGGATGGGTGACCATCTTTACATTTACTCTTCTTTGCCTCGGCGTTGGTCTCGGCTGTCATTCATGGATCTTTAACAGTTGTTACGGGTAGTCAGAAGCTCGAAAGTCTGACAACCAGTCTTACCAAGGGGTATCGTATTACCCAGTAAATGAGTTGAGGAGGCCAGATAATCAGTCGCTCCATATAAAATACTGGTATTCAGCTGCATCCAGTAATGCAATTGTGCAATACTTAGCAGGACTGCGACGATCATCGAGCACCAACACGACATTGAGGAATACTTAGCAGGACTGCGACGATCATCGAGCACCAACACGACTTTGAGGAATACATAGCAGGACTGCGACGATCATCGAGCATCAACACGACATTGAGGAATACTTAGCAGGACTGCGACGATCATCGAGCACAAACACGACATTGAGGAAAACATAGCAGGACTGCGACGATCATCGAGCACCAACACGACATTGAGGAATACATAGCAGGACTGCGACGATCATCGAGCACCAACACGACATTGAGGAATACTTAGCAGGACTGTGACGATCATCGAGCACCAACAAATCAAACGGTCTACCTACTATTTTCAAAAATATACAAAATAAATGAGAAAAACAAATGAACACGGACGTTAAGTTGATCGACAAAATTTATCAAATCAGTGACCGCAGCCTATTGACAGCGTCGCGCCAATGAGCTGAGTATTCGAAATAATTACTCCGCCGAGACCATCCGAACAATTTTATGTATCATAAATCACGTAAGTATTGCGGACAGTAACTATCCACAAAACACACGCGAACGATAAACGTTAACATTACAACAGATTTTCAAAAACTAATCATTTAAAAACACGTCCGTGTTACGAAATATAACGTTTATATGACGTTTTAGGACGGCTGAATGGTAAATGATAAATGATTTTATTTTTGTAAGTAGGTTTGTACAAACACTTTTACACGTCAATCATATTTTTTAAACTAGATGAGGTCGGCGTTTCCTATCTGACTACTCTGAGAAGAAAGGCCGAAACAAACTCAGAGGTCATAGTCTCTTTTAAAGTCCAGACATAATCTTGGTCAGGTTATATGAAGACCATGTAGGTCGATGTCTAAGATAGTCTTTTGAGGAAAGAACCACACAGATTGAGAGGACTTGTCCAGTCAGTGCACGCATTTGTCAGAAATCGTGCAGCTCAACTCAAGACTTAAGGAGCTCAACGATCCGACGAACAATACCAAAGAAAGGACATTTGGGTAGGCCACAAAAATTACTCAAACTGCCAGACCATGCCATGGCCATGGAGAGAATAATAAAAAATATAAAATGAATAAAATAAATGACCCACATCGTCTTCATATTCACAAAAATTAAAATAATGTAATACTTTACAAAGTAAGCAAATGTCATTGTTTTTAAAAAAAAATATTAATGTCAATGTGTATATTATATAAAAAATAAACAACAAAAGAACAACAAAAACACTCAAAATGCATAAATTGGAAGCAGCTCAGTCCCAAGCCTTTTTATCCTCAACTAGCTTCTGCCCGCGACTTCGTCCGCGTGAAATTTCTTGTTACTCCGACCCACCCCGTCGCATCGCATCGCCTGCCCGCGCTATTACTTCGTTTTTGCTTAGCGTTTTTTCTGACTTTTTTCTTTTTGCTCGGCTCCTAAAGGTTATATAGCCTATAGCGTGATGTTAAATAGCCTATAGCCTTTCTCAAGAAAAGGGCTATCAAATGCAAACAGAATTTTTCAAATCCGACTGGTAGTTCCAGAGATTAGCGCGTTTAACCAAACAAACAAACAGACTCTTCAGCTTTATAATATAATTATTTTGATAAGGATTAACATTTTGTTGTTTATATAATAATCATCCAAACGTAAGTATTATGTCGAAAAATTACTTTTTTAAAATTGAAAAAAGCAGTTTACTGAGCACAACCGTTTCGTAGTAGGTAGCCGGCCACCCGGCTGGGCCACGCGGTATAGTACCTCGCAGAGCTGCCGGCCGCCTTGCGGAGTTATTTTAAAACTATGATATCTCCTAAAATATTCATTAAAATCAAATGGTGTCAAGGGCAATTTTGTTCAAAACTAAATACTTGTGCTGAATAACGTATTTATTTGGATAAGGATCAATATCATGTTTATAAAAACACCTTCGCAAATAATGCATTATTTTAGAACAAATTTGATTACCATAAAATAGGTTATAGTTAGTCAACCTTGACAGATAAACATACACTGTCGCGGACTTTTTTTTGGAACTTTTAAAGGCGAACAATTGCGTCATACATGATTTTTACGTAACTTTAACCATTTACGCAGCGTACGCAACGGAAGCTCTCAAAAAGAAATAATTTTTCCCGTTTTTGCAACATTTTTCATTGATGCTCCGCTCCTTTTGGTCGTAGCGTAATGTTATATAGCCTATAGCCTTCCTCAATAAATGGACTATCCAACACAAAAAGATTTTTTCAATTCGAACCAGTAGTTCCAGAGATTACCCCCTACATACAAACTTACAAACTTTACCTCTTTATAATATTAGTATAGATATCGCGGGTCTCAAACCATAGGGGCGTATCCACCAAACACCTACTTTTCAGGAGAGACAAAAAACTTAATAACTTCTCTTGTGATTGACCTAGCTTATTGTGTTTTTGCATGTAGCTATATATTTACACTACGATTATTATGGGATGCTTGATTATAAGGTATTACCGCTATAATACTAGTTTTTGGTTGATACGTCTATTTGGCATGACGACTATACGGTAAAACTCCGTCAAAATTCTCCCAAAAATGCATGGATGTTATGGACGTAGAACCCGTCTCGTTAAATTATTAATATTTATACAAATATTAATTTTTACCTAGTTGGTGACTTAAAATATTGCAATTCAGGAATGAGAACCCATCAAAACTACTGTTATTTACGTGATTTTAAAAATTCATACGCCTGTCTGGCTTGTCATTAATATTGAGAGGTGTTTGAATTCAAAGTAGAAGTATAAACCAGTTTTGTTCTACAATCTAGAAAAAAAAGAAATGATAGTAATTACACAATGTTTGTGTGAAGATAAAAATAATAATAAATATAAAATTTATTCATAAATCTGATAATTATTATTTTAAATTACTTAAAATCACAAATATTTGAAATTGAGATAAAGGCATTATAAAGAAACCAAATGTAACTGAAATCTTATAAAAAAACGTCTAAAAATTAAAATTTCTTAATAATAAAACTCTTATGAACATAAATAGTTGAAACTTAACTTAAGTTGTCAATGTGTCGGCGCAGACACATCCATTTTAATTTAAGTAGGTGCTGGTGAACATCTGTTTCTTGAAGTTGAACTACACCATTGATAACTACTTCTTGGCCTCTATTAATGTCCCTCTTTACGTGTTAATTTCTTTTCATCTTTTGAAAATCTATTAAAAATGTTGATCCCTTCTTACAGGCATAGGATAATCATGGGTGACTTTACTACTTGTCTTCTGAAAAAAGACCATCGCTCTTCATCTCTGACTAATATTTCGGCTTCCAGTAATCTTTCTATTCTTCCACTGAGTGCCACTCACCATATTCCTAACTCTACTCCTTCGCTTCTTGTCTTGATTCTTGTTTCCTCTCCTGATCGCGTCGCTGAGCATAGCCAATGCTCAGCCGATGCCTTTTCCTATCATGACCTGATCTATCTCTCTTATAAAATTCCCCCGCCTAAGGCGGCAAAGATTCTTATGCAACGCAATTTCGGCGGAATGAATATTGACGATCTTTGCAAGGATACCAACAATATATATTGGTCTGCTTTATTTGTGTCTACATCTGTCGATGAGCAAGTTTACATTTTTACGGCTAAACTTATAGAGCTTTATGATCATCACGCACCTGTTCGAGTTGTTAAGGTTAGACATTTGCCAGCGCCGTGGCTCATAGATGACATTAAAGCAATAAAGCGACGAATGCACAAAAAAGCGACGGCGAAGTCTAAGTTTAAGCGTAGGCCTAATGACGCTAACAGGGAAAGATATTTTTCAATCCGTGTTCATTTCAATAAGGTGTGTAGGAATGCTTATCGCCATCACATTCATACTTCTGTCCAAAATGGGGACGCATCCAAAGTTTGGAAATTTCTTAGATCATTGGGGGTCGGTAAAACCCGACAAGAGACAATCCCAAAAGATTTAGACATTGATACAATGAACAATCATTTTACTGCTTCGTCCGATATTGATAGGACGATAGAATTTAATACACTGCGTTATCTTTCATCTCTTCCGACTCCCAGTTATTCTCCATTTGTTTTTGGTCAATTCTCCGCATGAGATGTTAAGAAGAGCATACTATCGATTACTTCCAATGCAGTAGGAAGTGACTGTATCAGCCGTAATATGATAGTCCCTGTGCTGGATGTAATCCTTCACGTCATTTGTTAATTTCCTCAATTTTTCTGCATCTAGTGGCGTCTTTCCATGTTCATGGAAAAATGCTCAAATAATTCCATTACCTAAAAAAGCTAATCCGTCATCCTTTTCTGAATATCGTCCAATATCCGTCTTACCCTTTTATCCAAAGTCCTTAAACGGTTAATCCACGATCAAATAAACACTTCCCTCTCCAAAAATAATCTCCTTAACACTTTCCAGTCTGGCTTCCGTCCTGGTCATAGTACCACCACAGCGTTTCTGAATATTACGGATGATATAAGGTCAGCCATAGAAAACAGTAATCTAACGGTCCTAGCTTTACTAGTTCAGTAATGCTTTTAATACCGTTGATTTCGATGTTTTGCTTGGCATTCTATGATCTCTTAATGTTTCTCCATCGGTGATTGACTGGTTTCGTAGTTACCTGTTCGGTCGCCGACAACGTATTTGCATCAGTGAGACACTGTCTTCCTGGAGTAATACTTCTGCCGGTGTACCACGGGTGGCGTTCTTTCCCCTTTACTTTTCGCAGTTTTTATTAACTCGAATCTCCGACGAAGTCAGTTCTAGGACGGTCTCAAGGATTGACTGGACGACTCTTGCCCAAGTTTCTTTTGATAACTCTATTATTCCTTTCAGCGAAAAAGTTAAAAACTTGGGGATATTCATTGACAAGGACTTGTCTTGTACTGCTCAGCTACAGGAAGTTAGCCGCAAGCTATTTGTATCCACTGCATCTTTGAAGAGTGCGTAATTTTCTACCAACTGCCACCAAGATTGCGCTTGCCCAATCAACAACAATTAAAACAACAATAATTCATCATTATAAAAGAGAAACAACATAAAACAGACATTGAATTAAGGTTATTTTGAGCAAATAAGAAATTATTATAATCGAAAATACCATTATTGATAAACACTTTATCACCGTCTAGTGCTAAATGCAGGATATTGTCTCTTCGCTTCATGTTTTATAAATAAATAAATATAAAATTACAATCTGCTCGTTATGATAGCTCTCTGCAGAATGACTGTGTTGGGTGTTGTTGACATGACTATACGTCCGCGTATTGAAGAAATCTTGAGATAGCAATATACTAAAATGTAGACGTATGTGCATACGTCTGCAGTGATTACTAAATATTCCCAAGATAGTGTTGATATTGACGGTCGTATGCGCATACGTCTATATGGCTCAACATAAAAATTTCAGGTTAGAATAAAATAAACAGCCGTATGTACATACGTCTCTATGGTCCGACACTTTTTCTTTGGTTTCTAATAAAATTGAAAGTCGTACATGCATACGTCTATGTGGCACGTCAAAACTGACTTAATAAGCAATAATATTGCTCTTACGTCTAATATACGGCTCTATGGCTTGAAAATAATTATAGAATGTCTATCTTACGGAAAACAATATTTTGCAATTTATACAAAAAGTAATTAATATTAAATTACAAGAAAAATACAGGTTATGTATTGCATATAGTAGAATCCAATGGTATTAAAAACGAGAAATCGCATTTTTGCGTGTACGCCCCTATGGTTTGAGACCCGCGATATAATCTTTAACAGTATAAAAGGCTTTCTTGCACAACTTACGTTTAATTAATAATTTAAATTTATTAAGGCTAAGATCTTGAACGTGGCTTGGTAGTTTATTATAAAAGCGTATACATTGGCATCTGAACGAGTCACCTATTTTCTTGAGCCTTGTTGCAGGTACAACAATTTTGTGTTTGTTTCTAGTATTTATATTATGGATATCACTGTATTTTTTGAACAATTTTATATTTTTATGGGCATATAAAAGATTTTCATAAATGGGTCGTTCTACTTTTTTACCGACAACAGTCTGTCCTTGGTCTTATTATGGCATCTCGTTGGAGTATTAATATAAACGGTTTTTTAATTCGGTTCGAATAAACATCCATATTTTTCTTATCTATTAATATTATGCCATTTTTCATGTTCTCTAACCAACATATTTTATACGTTGTTTTCCGTAAAATGGCGTGACAGAGTGGTAAACTGAAATATAGTCTCTACAGAAAAAGGCCACTTTGTCACATTATTTCTTTAAAAACTAACATTAAAAAAAAATCAATATTAGCCAGAAAGGAAACTTTAATTGGTCCTAATGAAATACAGATGCAGTTTTTTTTAAATCCCACACAGAAAACAAAATTATAGATAGTTCAAAAACCAAAAAAACAGAAAAACATCGTTTCATTGTCGGTAAAAAAGAAGAACGACCCAAATATACTGTAAAGGCACAGTCATTACATTAATCTCTTTAAATTTATCTCTGAGAGAGTGTCTCGGACTTAATTTATAAATTGATCGAACAGCACGCTTCTGCAAAACAAAAATAGTCTGAATATCGGCGGCATTTCCCCACAACAGAATGCCGTACGACATTACACTATGAATATAACTAAAGTACACTAAACGGGCAGTCTCTATATCAGTTAAATTACGAATTTTTCTAACAGCGTATGCTGCGGAACTTAGCTTTTTTGACAATTTATCTATATGTGGACCCCACTGAAGCTTAGCATCCAAAGTTATGCCCAAGAATACTGTGCTGTCTTCAGGATTCAATTCCTCGCCCTTTATCAACACATTAGTTTACATAGTAAGTCGGTTTACGTTCAGTTGCGTCCACAGATGGTTGGTTGCACCCCACCCCATCATCATAAGTGCTCAATGTAGAAGTATTCAATATTTGAAATATGGATCTAAAAGCGTGTTACGATCAAAAATGTTCGCAAATTAATTTCGGTTTTTAAACAAGTGTTACAACTAAGTAGATTAAAAGCGTCGAAAGTGAATTGAATATCGGAAGGTAGGTGCTGGTCGACTGGTCGTACGTGGCTTCAATTTAAAATCTCCGGTGATTATTCATGCGTCGGGAGCGAGCGGCGACGCGAAATATGAGAATAGTTTCATGAATTATAATGAGTGGGGATAATAGATCAGTTTCCATATCCTGTAACGTTGTAAACTACTATTTTAGTAAATAGGCAAGCAATCCAAATCGTCAAGTTATTGTGATATAGTTCCAACCCGTTCACATCACTTAATGCGCCTTTGTTTTGTCTCACTCGCTCACGATCTTAGGATCCAGTTTACTTCCCACTCCATACGACCTATGCACGCCGCGAGCCGCGATCGGGGAGCAGGCTTGAGGACGGGCGGTTGATACGCGCGTTCACGCACACTACACTTGTGCGTGACGTCACACGTGCAATCTCACTCTAAACATTCTGAAGCTCAGATTTTTGTCTAAACTATACTTAAGCACTAAATACTTATTATTAAAGTTAAAAAATTTAACACAAAAATATAAACTGTGTTTTCCCCGTATTGGGTAAGTGTTTCAAAGTTACTCATTGCTTTCTCATTTGACATGATGGTAGTCAATGATTTGCGAAATTGTGTCTTTTTTCCTTGACACCCATTTCTATTAATTTCAATAATTTATTTTAACCATAAACCTTAGCTTACGTCATTATTTGTGTTCGTATTAATGTAAAAGTGCTTCACACTCTTTTCTTTAAACTTTGTCAACTCCGATTCTGAAAGTGACCCTTACACACATTCGCCTTAAGCGCAATAGTAGGTACTTCATCCGCCTTACGCTTATGCTTTCGCCGCCGTAGTCTCCGTCAGGAGAGATTAGCAGAGGGCTCAGTTATTTATTTCCTGGACATAAATTCCAGGGTTTCAAGTTCCGGATTCACTTGCCCAAGAAGCCGCTGCCGTACAGCATCGGACGGTCAACACAAAAGGCTGATCGGCGGAGTGATCTGGCATCACTTTCATCAACCCTACGGGTCCTCTACCACCCAGGGTCAACTCCTCGGCTCCTGCGTCATCTTTAGCTACGCGTAAAGCCAGGACAGTACTTGACGCGCCTACCTCCTAAAGACGGAAAAAATTATGACGAGCCTTTTGCACCTACGACCTAAAATGAATTCATATTGAAAGTGTTTAGTGAGTTTGTTTTTTTAATCTCTTTAAAAATTAGTTTATGATAAAATAACTCACACGCTTCAATCCGTAAGCCGTTTTCGGCGCGGCAGCATCCAACGCGGGTTACTTCACGCGGGTCACCGCATGCGGATCACTGCGCGTGTATCACCAGCCTCCACGTCACTTGTTGACACTCTCTTAATCGCTTTTTATGTTCTCTGTTACAGCGAAGATAATTATGATTTTTTAGATTTTTCCCAATAGTAATATCTCAGTAGATTGATTGAAATCTGGCGAGACAGGCGATCACGACTTCACGACACACAGACTCGGATGTGTGTTATTGTGTGGCGCTTGAATGTCCCGGGAACACGTCATTCTCCGGACCAGTCGCTCGTCGCTCGCGGCTCGTGTCTAGTCGCTTGCCGCTCGTCTCTAGTTGCTCGACACTCGCCGCTGCTGGCATCACTTGCGCGCTTAAATCACATTTATAACATCTCACATGCAGCGCTCTCGGCGCCGAACGCTCTGACAAATTGAACGACAGTTATAAAGTGAGCGGCAAATAAACTGCCTTCACTTGCGGCGGAAACGTATGCGAGGCGGAGCGGTGCGACACGATGTAGATTATAACAAGCTTTTATATTACAACATGTCAATATAATTGTAAGAATTATTCGAGTTCAAGTTTCATCACCATGTCCAGAACATTCCAAACAGTCAATTCAGTAACAAAAAAAAAATTACGTTACCATCACTCGACGAATATTACGTCAGATGAACAAACCGCGCGAGTCGCCCGTCGCGTCGTACCATGTCACGTGCAAGTGCGAAATATTAAGGAAAGAAAAATATTTTATTTGAAGCACGCACAAGAATCGACGTGGATGTTAACGCTTTAAAGTTATTATGACGACACCACAAGCTAATATGAAGTAGAACGCACAGTATTCAGTTAGTGGAGGTGCGAGTTAGCGCCGACGACGCGACCGGTGTAATGATAATGCGACGGCCGGCTATAATGCTGCATGACGTCATTATGATAACCACGCGGGCAGCTCACTATGTACGCGTAGTGTTCACTACCGAAGCCTCGCTGCTTCTGCGTTGACTCCCGCAGAGAACACTTCCCAGAGACTAAGTCACTCTAGCGAACCCGAACGCAAATGGTCTCCAATCTCATTCATTGACGGGCTATATACGTGCTCTTTAGAGTTCACATTTACATCATTGTGAATAAACCGGCTATCCTATTATTCGGAGTAAGCCTTCTGCACTCTCTCGAGTGACATGTTCATAACGTGAAAAAAAGTGTGAGCCATCAAATTAAACGTAATGTTTGTTCGCGCAAGTAGTACTCGTCTCTGGAGAGCAGTCCCGCGAGATCATCATGCAGTGTACCCGGTACGCGGCTGTAGCGACACAATGCTCAGATGTAACAAACGAAAACCCCACAACCAAATTGAATTTGCACATCAGGAAAAACCGAAATAACTTAGTAGAGTTACCTGTCCTACCGAGTGGGTATCACGTGGTGTAAAAATTTGCAGTCGCAAGAAAAAGGATTTGCTATGGAAATTCAGATTAAACTCAACAAAAGACAATAAATTAAAGTACTTAAATTATTCATCCATTCCATTAGCCGCCGCTGGAAGTGGACGTGTGTCGTTTGTGCTCATTACTCGTTCCGAATATTTATTTTTCTAAATTCCTATTGGTCAAAGTATACAATTCAAATTCTCGTTTACTCCTACGGTCACCTTACGGTTAGACTCCACCCCTCGAAAGGGATAGTCTACGTTTGCGGTGCTTCGTCGAAAACAAGTGCTGTGTGATTGGTGTTTGTCGAGAAGGATTTGAACTGGCGGCTCCTGCGCGGCAGTCGGCCGCTCCCGCCACTCAGCCACACGAACGTAAGCGCGGCAGGCGAATTTACTACTCACTACGTGCTACGAGCGGTAACACGCACTGCGGTGACCTTGTGAACAGCGACGCGGACTAACAGTCCATAGGAGCGCTACGACCGCTACGAGAAACTGACGTCATCGTACCTGCTACATCAAGCGGTGCTACGAGTTGTCTACGATACTCCATCGACTACGCCGCGCGCCGTGTTTACGCGCCGCTGCGCCGCATAGTGTATGAGGACTGAGTCGGTCTCGGACCGCTGTGCGTCGCCACAATACAAATAGCCGCATCGAAAACTTACATTGCATATAAGACTTCACCTTGAATATCGGATAAGTACCTACTCTTTTTTATCATCGTTATTAACTGTACACTAAAATGGCAGGTGTTCGTCACACCCCACCTAAAACGCCAAAAACACAAATAAACAATATGACTCAGAGCCAAACGCAATCTGAACCCGACATTAATACAGCAATAATGATGAGCGACTTCGTAAATACTAATCGTAATAAACGGCCTCGGCAAGATAATTCGCCACAAGGCGTGTCAGTTTCAATTTCTGGAGACCTAGAAGACAACAGCATAACTAAAACGCTAACGGAACAGACTACTTTAATGACTAAACTGTTATCCGAGGTAGCTCAAATCAAAACTCAAAACTCCCAGATACAGGCTACCAACACGGAAATTCGTAAGTCAAATGAAGAGATCGAGAAATCGATGTCTTTTATGAACCTAAAGTTCGAAGATTTGAGAAAAGAAGTTGAGGACTTAAGGAAGGAAAGGCAAGAACAGCAAAAGTATATAGAAAGCCTGGAACAAAAGATAACAGATTTACAGCACAAGTCCCGCTCGTCTGGTGTTGAACTGAGAAATGTACCACAAGAAAATTCGGAAACCCACACTAGTCTCATAAAAGCAGTATGCAGTATAGGCGAAGCGGTAGGAGTGCAAATTACCGAATCCGAGTTGCGCGACATCTATCGTTTGCCAGGGAAGTCTACCATTGCTGACACCCCACGTCCAATAATTGCAGAGTTTACTAGAGTGCAGAAAAAACAGACACTCTTATCCGCAGTGCGGTCATTTAACAAGGATAAGGGAAAAGACGAAAAACTTAACACCAGCGTGATTGGATGGCCAGGGATACACCAACCGGTGTATGTCGCTGAACAACTACCTGCTAGTACCAAAAAGTTGTTTTACCAATCCCGTGAATTCGCCAAGAAGTACAAATATACATACTGCTGGATATCCAATGGCAATATTTTCGACAAACAGATTTTAATCAGCACCGAAAAAAACCTTCAAGATCTTGGATACACTAATATGTGACTATGCCTAAAACTCACCTTAAATTGCTCTTACTTTAATTTGTTTAGCTTAGTTAGATCACTTTTTATTCAAATAGTCATCTTTATACATTATAAAAACAATCAGTCATTAATTAACCCAACCATTCTCTCACAAATACTACACAGAACACAAAACCCAATTTACAAATATTTTCACATGACATACACACACATAACACAACTTCTCAATATCATAAAATACACATATGTGCGATGTACTTGCCATCCTAACTTGATGTACAAATATTACTTGCTCATTCAATTAGCTCACGCTCTGATATTTATTTCTTAATTAAAAATGACTAATTTGATTAATATTAACAACGACCTTGACAAATTTACCGTAGGCAACTCCTTTAAATGTAACCCAGAAGATTGTCTAAATTACGTCAACGTTACTGGTAGCGATATTAAATTATTGCATTTAAATATTCGTAGTGTAAATAAAAATTTCGATCAACTTCTTGTACTATTGCGCCTAACTAAAATTAACTTTGATATCATAGTTTTGACAGAATGTTGGCTGAGTAAAGTTAATAATTTACCTATATTGCAAGGTTTCCAGTCTCACTCAACTGAAAGAAATCTCAATCAAAATGATGGAGTTATAATCTATACTAAACTGGGACTGCAAATTAATGTCCGCGAACCCTCCTTTAGGGGCGGGACTTGTCTCGTGTGTCAAATAGAAAACAAGTTAGCAGTTGTGGCGATCTACCGATCTCCGTCATACAAGTCTAACGAAGATTTTGATAATTTCAAGACGAGCCTGACTAATGTCTATGATGCCATATCAGCCTGCCCAAATATAGTATTAGTGGGCGATTTAAACCTTGACATTATCAACCGTAATGAGGACAACAAATGTCTCGAATATCTCATCTTAAATGCTTCTCAGGGGTTATTGCCCACTCACGAATTTCCCACCCGCCTTGATAAAAGCCTGGATCACATACTTCTAAAGACTAAACTTTTGTCGACCACACTGGTTTTAGAGTCCCATATTACTGACCACAAGCCGATTCTCCTCGACATCATAGACGCAAACCCTGCGCGCAGAACATGTTACCTTTCCACCCGCCTTAATCATGAAGCAATTAAGCTCGACCTGGAAAAAACCGACTTTTCAAGTATATACACTGAGGAGGATGCTAATATCTCTATGAACAAATTTATAGACATAGTATCAATGGTCATATCCAAACACACAATTCAAGTAAAAATCCCTAGACAAAAAAGAACTCTAAAACCCTGGATAACTCCTGGTCTTGTAAAATGCATTAGACACCGAGATAAGTTACACATACAATCCAGGAAAGCACCAGACAACCTTATCCTTAAAATTACTTATAATCGCTACCGAAACTTTTGTAACGACCTACTCCGAAAACTAAAAATATCATACGAAAGGAGTGAGCTTGAGAAAGCAAGTAATAAACCAAAAATGTTATGGAAAGTAATAAAAGAAATAACCAACACCACGAAAATATGTGCAAGCCCCGTTGAGCTATTAAAAATACGCAATGATCCTCAGTCTTCCGTAAATGAGGTCTGCAATTTCTTCAGTAATGTAGGAAAAAAGCTAGCTGACAATATTATATCACAACACCACACCCCATCACTTCAGTCTAATGGTCAGTCTCATCTAAATAGTATAAACCCCTCTCTTGTAAACTCTCTTGCGCTCTTAGAAATTGATGAAGCAGAAACTGAATCGCTTATACTACAGCTACGCAATGACTGTGCCATCGGATGGGACGGTATATCGCCTCTTTTATTGAAAAACTGTCGCCAAGTACTGATACCGCCACTCACCTTTATATACAACCGCTGTCTACAATTGGGCGTGTTCCCGGAGGCTCTTAAAAAAGCGATAGTCCACCCTATTCACAAGGGGGGGGACAGAATCTGTGTCAATAATTATAGGCCTATATCAGTTTTGCCGACACTTTCTAAGATCCTTGAGAGGATCTTAAACAATCGTCTCAGGTCATTTTTGGAAAAATACAATATTATAGCAGACAACCAGTATGGCTTCCGGCCTGGTGTTTCAACAGAAGACGCTGTGCTAGGATTGACTCAAGAGGTAGCTAAAAATCTAGACAAGAAGACAAAATGTTTAGGTATATTTCTAGACCTTTCTAAGG
This sequence comes from Luperina nickerlii, assembly GCA_963855955.1. Taxonomy (NCBI): domain Eukaryota; kingdom Metazoa; phylum Arthropoda; class Insecta; order Lepidoptera; family Noctuidae; genus Luperina; species Luperina nickerlii. The sequence goes on from OY979668.1 coordinate 24,421,163, forward strand.
CATTTGACACAGTTTCTGTCCCCATCCTTACCTCAAAATTAGAACACTTAGGAGTACGTGGCGTGTCACTTGATATATTCAAAGATTATCTCAAGAATCGCACCCAGAGAGTTAAAATTGATACTCACCTTAGTGAAGAGGAGTTGGTTACTTTTGGCGTCCCTCAAGGCAGCATACTGGGCCCCACTTTATTTCAAATATATGTCAACGACCTTTGCAAAATGAACCTCCCAAATACTAAGATTTATACATACGCTGATGATACCGCGATCTTAGTTCATGGACCTACTTGGGATTCTATCAAATCTATAGCAGAATCGGCTGTAGCGGAAATTATGAAATGGCTCAATTCTAATCTCCTTACCTTAAACATAAACAAATCCTGCTATATCCCATTTGCAATTAGGCGAAATACCGCACCGTCACACAGTTTTGCAATTACGGCCCATTCATGCTCAAACCGATTAGCACCATGTCGTTGTCTAGCGCTAACTAGAAGTGATAGCGTAAAGTACTTAGGTGTCCACATAGATGACGGACTTACATGGAAAAAACAAATTGACGCTGTCACGACTAGAACTTTGCGCCTCATTCATATTTTTAAATCCCTCCGAAACTCTGCTAATGCGGATATCTTGAAAATTATATATTTTGCACTATGCCAATCGGTCATAGGATACTGCATCTCTGTGTGGGGTGCTGCAACGAAAGGTTACCTCCTGCGGGCAGAGAGGGCACAAAGAGCCGTACTAAAAGTAATGACAAGGAAGCCCCATAGATACCCAACAACACAACTGTATGCAGATTGCAAGGTTCTTACAGTCCGTCAGCTCTTTGTGCTTCAATCTGTACTTAGGAAACACACCAGCCTTCCCCCGTCTAACCCAAAAAAGCGCACAAACCTACCCTCAGGCACCCAACACAGGACCACGTTCTCACAGCATCAGTACTATGTAATCAGCGCTTATATTTACAAAAAGATTCATATAAAACTGAATATCTTAGACCTCAACAAACACAACCTAAAATTAAAAGTGACAGAATGGCTACTAAAACAGGATTATGCCGCAACGGAGACTTTACTCACCTACATCGCCTAGTAATAATAATAAGCACACACTCATCTTCATGCTTGCACGAATACTTCTATCCTCGCATTCATACACATTCGCATATACAACTCCCCCACTCACACATCAACACCACATTACCTACCTATCCCCACTCACACACACCTACACACCAATAATCACATTCATTTAATTTCATTACCCACACCCTCACACTCTCACATACTCTCACAAAAGTTAAAACCTGTAACATAAACTATAATTTTTATTTTCTTTATTTTTTTTTTTTCTTTCCCTTCTGAAGGTAAATTGACACAGTCCACTCATACATAATATCAATTGGAACCTCATTGCGAATCACTCTCTCTTAAGATACAGGGTACCCTAGTTTAAGAGATAGAGATTAATCTATTGTGTACAGATTTAGGTAGCATCCAAAATGTTTTTATGTAAAAGTTCTCTGTATTTTTCTGTATCTGTATTTTTGGGAAATAAAGATATTTATTATTATTATTATTAAATAGTCAGTTATTAAAAAAAATTATAAAACTAACAAAACGGGCGCAAAATAACTATAAATTATTAATGTCTCAAAATAAAACTAGAACTGCGTGGCGGATTATAAACAAAATGAGACTTAACACACCAAAAGAATCCATAGATAAAATTAAAATTGATGAAAACAACGTCCTCGATAATCCAACAGAAATAGCGAACGCATTTAATAATTACTTTATTGAAAAAGTCAAACCCTTCCGGGTGCCGGGAAAAAAGTAACGTCTTTAATTAATCACCGATTAAATTCAATGTTTCTTGCACCAAGTTCACCCTACCAGATTAATAAAATTATAATCAATCTTAAAAATACCAATAGTGTGGGATATGATGGTATCTCTACTAAAATAATTAAATCAGTAAATGAGGATATATGCCATCACTTGAGTCACATTCTGAACTTGTCGATATCAACGGGAATATTTCCACAAGATCTTAAATTATCCATTATAAAACCTTTATTCAAAAAAGAATGCAAACAGTTAATGGTGAATTATAGGCCTGTTGCACTATTATCAATATTTTCCAAAATTTTCGAAAAATATCTTTATGGCGAACTTAATTCATATCTGGAAAAAAATAAAATTTTGTGCAATGAACAAAAGGGCTTTCGACAAAATAAAACCACGAATATGGCCATTTATGAATTCATCCAAAATGTTATAGGCCACGTTGACAAAACAGTTCCAGCTTGTGCAATTTATTGCGATATGTCACAGGCTTTTGATTATGTAGACCATAATATACTAATCAGTAAACTTGAAGCATACGGCATAAGAGGCAATATTTTAGATTTAATTAGATCCTATTTAACGAACCGACAACAGATAACAGTAATATCTAAAGTGAATCCTAAAAAAAGAAAAGAGAAAACATTCAGCTCCGTGAGGAGAAATGTGACATACGGTGTTCCTCAAGGCAGTGTCCTAGGGCCGCAGTTATTTATTATCTATATCAACGACTTGCCAAAGGCAACGACTCAACCTATGACATTATTTGCTGATGACAGTACAGTTTCAATTGCATGTAAGGACATTAATAATTATAAATCTGACATAAATAATTCACTGACATCTATAATTTCTTGGCTTGATAATAATAATTTGAAAATAAATTTATCTAAAACAAATATAATGCACTTTGGACAAAGATTTCATAATCCGTTAAATATAAATTTGAGTCATGATGATTACACTATAAATGAAGTATCTAATGTCCGTTTTCTCGGCTTAATAATAGACAGCAAACTAAACTGGAAAGAACACATTGACGCACTATGCAAAAAAATCAGTAGTCAAGCATATGCTTTGTACCAACTTGCTCCAACTATCAACACTAATGTGTTACTATCGGCTTATTATGGACTTGTTGAATCTGTCCTAAGATATGGCATTATCTTCTGGGGCAACTCATCAAATAAAGATATGGCGTTTAAAATGCAAAAGCGATGCGTACGTGCTACGTTCGGTATCCAAAGTACTGTGAGCTGTAAGCCATTTTTTACAAAGCATAAAATCCTCACACTGCCGTCACTTTATATTTTAGAAATCGCCTTATTTGTAAAAAATAACACCCATTTGTTTCCTCGAATATCGGACCTTGTAATAAGAAATCGCCGCGATAATAGTAAACTTCGTGTTCAGCCAGCTAAGACAGCACTATTGTATAAAAGCGTGGTATGCAGAGCACCGATAATTTACAACAATATCCCTATCTGTGTAAAAAAACTAAATACAGACCAGTTTAAGAAAACATAAAAAAAATACTGACAGAAAAAGCCTATTATAATGTCAATGAATTTTTAAATGACAAATCGCTATGATATACTGACTGATTCTATAATATTTGTTTTGAACCGCATGAATATGTACCGATTGTTTTTATTTATAATTTAATATTAATGTTAATTGTAGCTTTTTTTATATTATTTAACGTTGTATATTTTAATTTTTTAATGAAATCTGATGGTCTTCCGACCTAATTTGTACACCAGCCATGGTCAAACATGTTGTGCCAAACAATATCCTGTAACACCTATAATAAACATTATACCATGTACATATATTATCTACACATGTTTTTGCAAATAAATAAATCTTTATCTTTAATCTTTATCTAGTACTTAGTAGTACCTAACTAGTACAAAATACGAAATATTGGATTTCCTGTGACGTCACCAATCAATCTAATAACGTCTCAATTGTTGAAATCGGATTTGAAGTTAAAGCCACAGACAAAGCCGTACTGACATACATACAAAGCTGTGTATGTATGTCAGTAGGTCTGGGGTCTGTGTTCTTAACTGACGGTCACGGTCTGTGGTCAGTAGCGAGCACAATCGGCAGCAGGCGGGTGAGCCGGCTCGGCGAGAGTGTAGAGTCCTCTTGCGGCGGACGGCGCCTGAACCAGTCGGAGATAGCTGGGCGGGGTGGCGCGACACTTGCCCGGCCGAGTACCCGGCAGCCCGCGTGTGTCTGTACGAATTGATAATACTCGATGTCAATTAGTCAGTATCTGTGAGTGTCAGCACCCCGCTGATAGCGGTGACTTTGTTTGACGTCCGTTAAACATAACGGCGCGGCGTAGCGGGGGTCGTTACGTGCTTACGTGCCATCGTACCCTACTCCCACGCATCGTGCCGCAAATGAAACTGTGCGGGTTGCAAGGTTGTAGGTAATATTAAATCACTGATTGGTTTTGGATTTAATGAGTTTATTAAAGGTTCTTCAAGTTTCTTGGATGTTATGTTAAATTCTATGTTAAATGTTATGTTAAATGTTATTGAATGCAACCGGTCCGTTTGATGCCTGGTAATGCACTGATGTTAAAGTATTATAAAATTGTCACTTAGATACAAGTACAGTGATTGTTGTAATCTGCTGCGTAAGCAGGTGTTCGGTTGCTTAGACCGAACATATTCCGGGCCGGCAAAGATGCAGTTGAGATGATTTGGTGATAGTACAATAAAATTATGTTAGCTAAGATGGTAGTAACCTAATGTTAGTGGTGATTCTTAACATAATAAGAAACAATAGCGTTTAGAGAAGCACTTAAAAGATAATCTTAATGTCTCTAGTTTTTGTTTAAGATTGACGAACACAATTGTTTTTTAACCGCGCACACTTGCACTGCACTTTGAGCACTGGGCTGACGGTCAGCCGCGTTACATTGTCGCGCACAAGCACTAGCACTCGCGTCGTTAACACTTTGTAGCTCGATGTCTGGGGAGATAAGCACGCGTCGCATGCGGCGTCGTCGCCACCGCCACAGGAGCACGGCCGTGCCCGCAGTCCACCAGCACGAGGGTGTAGCTTACCACGTAGTGATGGATGTCATGTGGTGACAACATCTCATCTAATTCTACGTCGCTGTTGCTCATCTGCTTGATTTGTTTATAGATTTTGAGCAAGTCGTCATCTAATTAGTCCTGCTCAGTTTGATTGTCATGGGTCTTCTCCATCGGTATGCTGACATTGATAATGTTGTTTAGTTGGTCAATCTTGGGTATGTAAATATTTGACTGAACTGTTATGTTGTTGTCAAATTTTGTGTTTGCATGCAAGGTAAAATCTTGACCTTTGATAACACAACCCTGTTTGAGGTATATTACTCCTGCTTTGTTGAGTTGTTCGACTGTGATATGCTCTCCACAAATTATTTTAATGGAATAGTTGTTGCCGCAGTGATATAAATACTCAGTAGGTTCGTTCAACGGTACCCACATGTTTGAACATAAAGTTTGTTCAACTTTACATTGATTAGTCTCATGATTGAGATTGCAGTAATTGTTGTTGTCACTGCCTTGTCGGTAAACAGGCTTGTTTAGCAAACACATGTACGTCTCTTGTTGAGTGTGACATGTTGAAAGCTCATCGTTGTTTATCTGTATGTATAAGTCCTTTTCCAGGTTCACTGCCATGTATTCTGATTTTGGCAGAATGCTTGTCATTTCTTTACCAAATTGTTTGGGAATTGGTATCACCCTGTATAATTTGTATCGGTCTCTGCTGATTAATGGGAAAGTTATTTGGAATATGAAATATTTTTCAGTGGTCCTTGCTTTTATTTGCAATACAGGCAGGTTTGCAATACAGGTTTCTCACATCAGTTTGATCGACTGGTAGCATTAGATCATCTGTAAGTTGGCTAGCAATGACATTGAGTTCTTGTTGTAGTTGTTTAGGCGTTAATAAATGTATGTTGAACTGACCTTGGCGAATATTCGTCAAAGTGTGCAGTAACGTGTCTTGATTCCCCCTTAATGTTTGGAGCAAAGTATTTGCAGTGAATGCAGTTATGATCTGTCCTTGTACTCACGTTACTCATTATTTGTTGTACGCCATTTGTTAATCTGTCCAATGTATCTAAATGTTGATTTATCGTTTTATGTTGCTTATGGATAATCCTTTCAGTTCGTTTCAGAATGTTGTATTCCGATTCCGACGTTTGATTTTTCCATAATTTAGCCAAGTGATTTTGATTTCGCTTTATGAGTTCTATGTCCTTAGTGTATTGTTCCGCGAAACGCTCATCCAATACGCCGAAGAGGTAATTCGCCGCGTAACCTAACCCATTGATAAGCCCACGACGCTGTCTGGCGTGTGCGTTGAATTGTTGTGTCATCAAGAGCGTGTTGTAGTATCTTAGTTCGAGGAACTCGTGCTGTAGTTGAGGCACTATCATGTTACAAACACCGCTGTTGATATTAGTACATGTGTTATCTAAATGAGTTAATAGTTTTTCTAGCGCTGTCGTGCCCTCCCAGTAGGGTGACATATCGTAATAGACGACTAGGGTCCATTTGTCACGGATGAGATTCATTTTGGCTATAGGGTCAAAATATAAGCACTGATTATTCCTTAATTTTGTAATGTTATACATCATGCCGTGCGCAGTGTTGATCGCGATTGACATAAATAATGTTAATGCTAGGGCCAAAGAAATGAAGTTGACATGCCCTAGTCTTATCGGCAGTCTGCGTCTTCTTGTTTTGTTCTCTTCTTGACTGTCTTTTGTTTGTTTTTCTTCTGTTTTATGTTCTTGTTCACTTATTTCCGGCGAATTAATAGGTAATAGGGAAAGTTTTATGATAGGTCTCTTCACGATTCCATTTTTGGTTTTTAAGGATACCACCCGTACAAGTCCGTCTCTGCCCGGGTGGACATCGACCACTCTTCCCATAGCCCATTTTCCAGCGGGTAAGTTGTTTTCTTGAATGACGACCAAATCGCCTGTTTTCCAGTTTTGTTGTGGTTTCAGCCATTTACTTCTTGCTGTTAGTTGACTGAGATATTCTGACTTCCATCTTCTCCAAATGTCTTCGGATAGCTTTTGGATTAAATGCCAACATGTTCTGGCATCCCTTTCCGTTTCAATAACTGTTAATCCTGTGCGTCCTGTTAGAAAGTGTGCCGGTGTTAAAAAGTCGAGCTCTTCTATGTTTTCTGTTATGGAGCACAGAGGTCTAGAGTTCAAGCAAGCCTCAAGTTGAGAAGAAACTCACATTTGAGTATTCCTCAAATGTGAGTTTCTGTTCACCAATTACACGCTTAAGATGGAACTTAAGGCTTTTTACAGCTCTCTCCCATAAGCCTCCAGCACTCGGCTACGATGGTGCGTTAAAGTGCCATTCGATCTTCATCTCGGTCACTTCTGCAAAGAAGCTATCCTTGAAAATCTGTTGCAATTGTTGGTATTCATTCTCCAAAATGTTGTTGGCGCCAACGAAATTAGTTCCTTGGTCGCTGTAAAGATGTCGCGGATTATCAGTTGATTTTACATAACGCCAGCAGTCAGGAGGCATTGTTTCTGTGAGTTTGGCAACCCTATTTGCGACGAACGCCTTCCACCGGTTAGGCTCACCCTGAATCCAACTGAGTGTTACTTTTGAATCCGTCCATCCAAATATTTCTAGTCTGTTTGTTAAAGATTGTTGTATTTTATTTATTAGTTTAGAAAGTAGGTATGCGCCACTAAGTTCCAGTTTTGGCAACGTAAGGGCTTTCTTATGCGGCACGAGTTTGGATTTTGCGGCGATGAGTATTACATCCGATTGGTGTTTTATGCTCGCATAAACTACGCATGCAAATGCTTTCATGGATGAGTCACAGAACCCATGAATTTCGATGATGTCATCACTGTTGTTCTTCAGCCACCTTGGTAATTCGCGCTGTGTATGTTGTCTTGGTCTGCTTTTATTTTAGCCCAATCATTGAAAATGTCATCGGACACTTCCTCATCCCACTGTAAATTGTTTTCCCATAGTTTTTGGAACAGTAATTTTAGTTTAGTTGATAATGGTGTTAACCAGCCTAACGGATCGAACATTTTCGATATTTCCGATAGTAGGTGGCGTTTTGTTGGCCTTGAAGACTGTTTAGAGTAATCGCAACGAAAGAAAAAATTATCCGTGTTCGTGTTCCAACACAAACCCAGTGTTTTAGAAGTTGACTCCGATTTCGAGTTGAATACAATGTTTGTGTCATGATTTTGATGACTCGGTAGGTATGTCTTCAATTAGTGTTGGTTCGTTCGTTGGAGGCCCATTTACGCAAGTTAAAACCCCCTGAATGTAGTAAGGTAATCAAATCTGATATGTCTCTTACCCTGTTCAATAGAATGACAACCGTGTACAAGGTCATCCATGTAAAATTCTTTGTCTAACACACGGAACAGATAATAAGGTTGGAAAGGCCCTCGCTGCAATTTTGTACTAGGACCAGTGTCGCCGCTTGACTCCCACTATTTTAATTTCTACACATACGCAATACTATGTTTACAAATATTTCGCACACAACCAAATCACACACACATAAATCTCAGGGCAGATATTCGTTCGCCCACTAGCAATAAGCTCTCGTAGGCATAGACACTCAAACACGCATAAATGCAATAAAAATTTTCATACACGCTAGTGCTTGACAAAGCCGATATTCTTTGTCGATAAATTATCTGATGAATTTATGGGTAAAAATGAAACATTAAATAAATATTAAGAAATAATTTTATTTTACTTTGATTAATTACAAATAATCACTGTCCTTGGAATAAAATATATTTATTAAGTAATTGGCGCTTGCTATTAATTGCGAACGAATTTTTCAAAACAAAGTGTAACTTCAAGTTAATATATTTTTCAATAATTGCTTTGGTGAGGTCTGTGACGTGGTTTGCTGTAGGGTATTGGCCAATTTGATGATAAATTATGTTTTTGAAAATTTCACTCCCAACAAAGTGACGCATAATTTTTGTCACCAACATTTTTTTATTTATATTATGAAGAGTTTCTGTATAAATTTTGAGAACAGATTCTGATATTTTACAGATCTGTATCAAATCTCTTGACGGATATAACAGACCACCCTTATCTTTAGCAACTATAAATTTATGTTCTTCATTTATGCTATTGGACAATAGCGCTCCAATGCATATATCGCAATCTATTTTTTAAATTAAAATATGAGCTATGTATCCTGCAATATGGCTAATGATTTGAATGCTAAAATCTGAGATGGTATTGACAAATGCGTTAATATCTTCTTCGTTATTATCATCATCATCATCATCATCATCTTCAACGGCAATCCTTCGTATGGATCTATTAATTCGTGCTACAGGAGATGATGCACAATCAAGAATTGAAATATTAATGTAATCAATAAATAAATATGGAACTTAATTCCAACAAGCTAGCATTTTTACAAAACTTACCAAAGAATTTGAACAAATCTGAACGATTTGTTCTCTCGGGATCGCCTCTGGTTTTAAGTACCTATAACCTGATTTTTTAATGATAAAATCATTTTCACTAAAATGCTTAGAGCAAATAGTACTCGTCTTTGTCGGCATCCAGTTTCCTCTACCTGTCGCGTCAATCCATTGTTCCCTGGCGTTAGGTTTTTTAGGAAACCTAAAATTTATAATTTATTGCATCATTTCAAATTCCTCAATTTTATTTTACTAAATGGTGTAAATAAAACTTTTAAGAATATAAACGTAAATATTTAAATATAAAAATATTAATACACATAATGCATAATTAAACTTAAATAAAAAATCAGAGATTAGTATACTAGTAGATGACAGGTCTATGTCCCTTTATAACATTCGGTAGGATTCATTCAATGATTAATATAATATTTAATGTATGTACCTACTCAAAATACGTCTAAATAAAAATATACTATCATTAATTATTAATTAAATATAAAATAATCTAAAAATTATCTTGGCAAACGTAAATATAGTCGAGAATTCTATCGATGATTTTATTTAACCACATGGTTACCTCACTAAACAATAATTGTAATAAACAAAGTTATTATAAGTAAGATATTATTATTACTGATAATAATCATTTGTATCAAACACTCATACTGAATATCGACATTGTTTACAACTTGGTACAACACTATCGAAACGCATGAATTTCGTCGAATTTCAGCTTGGCTCGGCGCACGCGACTTTCGCAGTGAACGCAATACATTGCGCGATCACTCATCTAGTACAAGATGGTACCCATGAATTGCAAGCAATGTATAATTTTGCATCTGTTTGCGATTGTATCGTTTTTGTCTACAAACTACATACTACTATTGTAATAATTACAAATATCACTTGTATTTTAAGGTTTTTGGATTTACCGGTGAAAAGATATCGCTTCCCGGGCTACACTACACACCTGGCTTCTTTTCCGACACGTTATAATAGCGCAAGACGGCATAATTCTTTTTTTTTCGCGGAGTTTTGCACGTTGTCCCAACATGAGCGCGACTGTTGGCCGGTGAACCAAATTTCGGTTGACTTATGAACGTTTGCTCACAAGTGCGGCGCGCCTGCCCCGCCCACAAGGCCCTTCTAACCTCTTTTATCTGTTCTGTGGTCTAACACCTGAGTGGCGTCAGGATAATTTTTCTGTTCGTCTGCTGCTAATTGCTTCAGCGTCATTAGAGCTAAAAATGGAGCCGCTATTGTTCCATATGTTACTGTTGTGAGTTGATAAGATTGTATAGGACATTGAGCATTGTTGCGCCAAATTATTTTTTGTAGAGGTTGATCCAATTCATGTACTTGGATCTGCCTATACATCTTCTCGATGTCTGCTGTATAAGCGTATTGGTATTGCCTCCATTTTAGCAATAATATTTGCAGATCTTGTTGAAGGTTGGGTCCTTTATGCATTAAGTCGTTGAGGCTGAATCCCGAAGATGTCCTCGCAGATGCGTTAAAAACAACCCTGTATTTTGTTGTAGTCGATTCCTCTCGTAGGACACCGTGATGAGGTAAGTAAAATTCCGGTGTTATGTTACTTTTCAAAGCTAGCTTCATATGGTTTAATTGTAAATATTCATCCATGAACATTTTGTAATGTAGGGCTAGCGTCTCGTGTTTCTGAAACTTGCGCTCCAAATTTCGAAATTGAGCTAAAGCCATTTGTTTGGAAGAGCCCAACTTGTTTTCTATGTTTTCTTTTAACGGTAACCTGACTTCATAGTTTCCGTTTCGTGTCCTAGTTGTTGTATTTTGGTAAAACGTAATGCATTCCTGATGCTCGACAGATAGACTGGGCTGTTCAGTTATCTTCTCTATTTCCCAGAATTTATGCACGTCTTCCAAGTTGTGCAGTACTGCATTACATTGGTATGTTTTTGTTGAGCTTCCACACAATATCCACCCCAGGTGGGTTTGTTGAGCGATAGGCTGTGTTGTGTTACTCCCTTTGATGACTCCCTCCATGATAATGTTAGCGTAGACTTCGGCTCCGAGTAGCAAATCAACTGACCTGCTAATGTAATACTACGGATCCGCCAAGGTAATGTTTTCTGTGAATGACCATGAAGGCTTCAAAAATGTTTGATTGGGGAGATTTTTAAGTAGATTGTTCATAATCATGGCCTCTGTTGTAAAAGTGTAGTCACTGTTTAGGGCCTTGCATGTTAAGTGAACTAACCCTTTACAGTTGTTCTCCTTTGCGCCTACGCCTAGAACAACCCCATTGCATTTATGGCGTTTTATCTTCAACAACTGAACGGCTTTTTCGGTTATTAAAGATATCTGCGAACCCTGGTCGATAAGAGCACGCATGTTGTGATAAGTCCCGTCGGCTGCCATAACCTTCACGAGAGCAGTTGTAAGCAAAATATCTGCATTACCGTTCAGTGATGCATTAGAAACTTTGACCGTCGGTTCATTATGTTTAGGAACTTGAGAGCCCGACGGTTGTTGAAGTACACTGGTTGTAGTGTTGCCCAAAATCGGTCTTGGTCTTGCAGTCTTGGTCTTGTTCTTGCATTTTTGCAAGACCAAGACCAAGACCAAGACCGACTTATTGTAGCAAGACCAAGACCAAGACTGACCCCTGCAAGACTTGAGCAAGAACAAGACTAAGCCTGCAAGACTCTTGCGTCTCGCAGTTAAGTCAAACTGAGATTTGGGCGTTATAGTATTATTTCTTAATTAAAAAAAAAGAAACAATAACAAAATTAAATTCTAACTTAGCTAAAACTATACAGATAATTAAAAAATAGCGTCGAAAACTTCATCCGCATCGCTGTCGACTGGTAATGTACCCAAGAGACTGGCGGCATTACCACGTTGTATCGCGATGCTTAGCCTCTGGCCAAGGCAAAAGCCAGCCCTTGGGTCACGGGAAGTGTCAACCAGCCGGTTAGATATTTCTTTAAAAAGACCATGAGCACTCGGACCCCACGGCCCGAGAGTTTCAACCCCAAACGGCTCGAAAATATAATTTCCAATAAGGTTATCATATTTTCGCCGCTTGAGGTTTTCCGCAGCCGCAGCAGCAGCGCCAGCACAGGATGCTGATCCAGGAAGATGGGATGGCGCAAGAGTATCGACACACGTTGCGTCCCACACTAAAGGCCTACCCACCTTCCATGGAAATAAAGACATACCGTCCGGTCTCTTGCCATCGTTGCGTGCCAAGCCATTGGGTTCTAATACAGCTGGAACGCCGACGGTGACAAGAGCCCGTCGGATGATGTCATTAATGTTCGCGTGCCGTGCTAAGCGACCCGCGTTTCGGCTGCAAGACAGGCCGTGGTGTCCGAGGCTGTTGACATCTTCGCCACAGTGACAGCGATGAGGAGAACAGCAAGGAGTGCCTAGTCGTAGGGAAGCAGCGAGGCGAAAAGTAGTGTCGTCGAACAAAGTGCCTATGTTCGACGAAGGTAGTGCATGAAGCCAAAGACCCGACTCCCACCTACCCACAGCCAGCAGGCGCGCACGTTCCACAGAGGTAGCAGACGAGTCAAGTAAATTGTTCTGTACTACTCTGCAGAGCGGCTCATCCCACCGTCTCTGGGAAGATGGATGGTCAGGTGGATCTGTATTCGGGTAAGCGAGTCTCCAGGCATCCATAGCCTCGGTGAAACAAGGCACATCAGAATTAATCAGTGTGGATGCTAGGATTTTCCTGATTAATTTATCAGTGCCGTGGACCGAAGATATGAAAGCCGGTAAACTAATACTAGAAATTTTGCGGACGCCAAGGCCCCCCATTCGAATGGGAAGCGTAGCTTGTGCCCAAGCTCGGTCGTCCATGGCCACATTTAAAATGGAAGATAATGTATGCCTGATAATTTGGTCCATTTTGTCTAAAAGGTGAGTGTGCTTCCATAAATGGGAAGCGCGAAGGAAATAAGTTAATTTAGGGCCGAAACAGCAGTAGCGGATTAAAGTTATGGCCGAATGCATATTAAAGTTATAGTAGGTAGGTATTTGGTTTCAATCCCGATTTTGATAGACGTTCCCCAGTATCAAAACCGTATCGTCATAACACTAACAGGTATTGTATTGCTTTTATATGTTTCGACTATTTATTAAGTAGGTAGGTAGCGTGTTACTTACAAATTTGTTCCCATATGTGATAAAAATGTACCTAGCATAACTTTCTAAAAGTTATATATCTACTTAGAGTATTATATTATACTTGTATAAGTCTAATGTGCAGATCTAACGTTAGTAGGTTGGTAAAAATTATGTACCTAGGTATTTATGTTTCAAAGTTTATATTATTCTTCTATTCAGCAAAATTTAAAACTAACAGCGAGTCGAGTAGGTCTAGTACTAGTAGCAGTTTTTAAGCCAGCCGATGTTATGGTACAGACGCTGGCACATAAAGCTACTACAATCTGCCATATTTCTTTAACAGATTTTCAACTTTATCGCTAAAGCATTAAGGTTCATGGTTGATTTACCTTAGCGCTTCCCCCTTAAATCGATGAAGCTTTAGAAAAATAATTATCCCCTCATAAAGAATCTAAAATAAAAGTAGTAAATGGGTCATTCAATTATGTAGATGATTAAAATGCCTCATGTGACGCGTCAGTTAGATTCATTGGGATTCATGGCTGACTCGACGACGCGCGGGGATTCCCGCAATCTTCCGCATTTTTTGTCAGGTTCAAGCATTTGTAATGCACTTTATTGTAATAATTTTAAAGTTTATTTTCAAGTGCGTTCATAATACGAGGAGACCGCTTGGCGCTGCGGTGCCTTTGTTGCGGCATTTGAAAGCGAATAGCGTGAGCGCGAAGACAGTGTTGACCTCGCAAATGAACTTTAGCAATATAGCTGATCAGGTAGCCCTTTCGAGTTTTATTTACATTGCTGTTTTAAGTGAAATAAGTGAATTTACTATGTTTTATTTAAAAATCTTATTGGGTCAGATAGAAATAATGATTTTATACAGTTTATAGTAAAAAAATTGCAGAAAAAAACGTAAAAAATTAAGAAAAATCCGACGAAAAATTTCAACGCAGGAGGGTCCAGAATCATGTACTGAATCCATGGTAAGCGGTTGCGCGTCGATGTCCCTGCCACCCTGAGCAATAGACTAATAAGTATTTGAATGTAGTCTAGTCTAAGTAGTAGAGTCTCGCAAGACTTGCGAGACTCTTGCTGCAAGACCAAGACCAAGACCAAGACTGAGAGCGCAATACCAAGACCAAGACCAAGACCAGGTGTATTGACGCAAGACCAAGACCAAGACTGGCTAAGGTCTTGTCTTGGTCTTGCATTTGGGCAACACTAACTGGTTGCCGTTATGGCTAAATAAACAATTGATGCACACTTGCAGTTTTTGCGTAATTGCAAGCCTTTGTTCAGTGGGCATTTCCAAGAATGTTTTGCAATTGTAGAGGCCATGGTCGCCACTGCAATGTGGACATATGAACTTCGACACGTATAGTGTCTTTTTCAAGGTTTCATTATTCCCACTGTTGTTATATTTCTTGGAACCTGTTGAGGAATGTTGTTGGTTGTTAGACCCTTTTTGTTGTGGGTGGTCTTGTTTGCGACGAGCTGACTCCAAACAGATGAATTTGGTCTCTAGGAAATCCAGAAATTCTTGAAGTACTGGTAGATCCCGCGAGTTTTTTAAAGACTCCATGTAATTGGTGTACGTGTCAGTCTAGTTTTTGGGATAAGATGTGTACCACCATAGGATCCCACGATGTTGTATCAATGTCTAAATTGCGGATAGCATTCAGACATTCTAATGTTGTATCATGCAGTTTTATGATTTGTTGTAAGGACTGCTTTTGCATGTTGGGCAATCCTAGAAGCATGTTCATGTGAGAAGAGAATATAGCCCTTTTGTTGTTGTATCGATGATGCACAATATTCCAGCATATGGAATAGTTATCTGCGCTGATTGGTAAATGTTGGATGAGCCGTTCCGCTTCCCCTTTAACTTTTCCTTTTAGAAACTGCATTTTTTGGGCACTCGAAAGCGACGGATTGTTATGTATTGCTTCTTGGAACAAATCTTTGAAGCACGTCCACTGGTTAAAGTTACCGCTAAAAACGGGTATTTCTAGTGTTGGTGTAGTTTTTTCTCTATGAGCCACAGACCACATTTTGGTATTAATCGCCTTCTTCAAACTGCTGTATTGTTTTTCATGACTCAAGAATGTTTTTTCATACTCTCCATTTTCTTCGCGTAATTCAGAATCGATTTCACAATGCAGAGTATCGACTGTTATCCACCTAGATTGCAGTGTTTTGAGGACGTCTTCAAATTCCCATTTGTCGGAAATAAGTTCCAGGTTAATGTTAGAGACCGTTCTTCGGAATGCCTTAAAATTAGCTGCCTGCTTGCGAAGCACCTCGTCGAGTTTGCTGTTTGTACCCTGATTTACCGTCCAAGCACGACGAGCTCCTTGACCCAGCTGCGAAGGTTGACCATGTTCTCCCGGCTGCTGTTCCTCTGTAGATTCCTGTTCAGTTTCGAATTGTTTACCAAAAAACGTACCTTCTCCAGGCCGTCCTTGATCATCACTTCTAGATGGAGCTTCCAGCAGTTGTTGATGCATCTGGTTGATCAGCGTTTTGACCGTTTGGTACGACTTGCTTGTTTTCTCGTACTCCTGTTTCGTAAAGTAGTTATGCGACTTACTTACTTCTGTTGAAAGGCGATCGTGGTTAAATTGATACTCCTTCCAGTATTCTTCTAAATTGTTCAAACACTTTTTCAAGTATTCGAAGCTTCGTCTTTGGACATCGGTCTTCTTCAAATTAACCCCGAGCTTTTCGATGTTGATGGCGAGCGCCAATTGAACCTCGTAATGCTCAGCCATTTCGCAAGTTGTTTAAGGACGTAAAATCTCCCAAGGTGTAGAAAATAATGGAAAGATCTTACTTGTGGTCTTCTGTTATACCACCTTTGATGTTTTCCTTGGATCAGGAGCGTAATCCAGTCACCAACCAGTCCAGAATACCACCTTAGTGCACACACCACACTGTAGTTCACGCAACACTCGCGATTATTTTTCGAAACGGGCGCGTTCCTGCTCGAAGGACCATTATGTGCGGGTTGCAAGGTTGTAGGTAATATTAAATCACTGATTGGTTTTGGATTTAATGAGTTTATTAAAGGTTCTTCAAGTTTCTTGAATAATGTCTTAAAGTAAAATGTTATGTTAAATTCTATGTTAAATGTTATGTTAAATGTTATTGAATGCAACCGGTCCGTTTGATGCCTGGTAATGCACTGATGTTAAAGTATTATAAAATTGTCACTTAGATACAAGTACAGTGATTGTTGTAATCTGCTGCGTAAGCAGGTGTTCGGTTGCTTAGACCGAACATAAACTTTTTACCTACTTGCAAACTTATTGTATTATTTTCAACACACTTGCTCGTAAAGTGGCTCTTATTAAACCGCTTTTAGGTCCATAAAGCAGCGTATTAAAAACGCGCGCTTGTTACTTTATGTTATTCCACTAGTGCGATAACGCCACAGATAAGTATTTACTAGTCGAAGATGCGCGCTTTTTTTTTAATAGTCTGTATTATCTTTGGTCCCAAAACAAAATGAATTAAAATTTATTTACCTTAAGGTGAATGCGCAGGGACCACGGACAATTTAAGGCGAATGCGCAGTGGTAGACCGTGAAATTGAAATTTACTTACGTTCTTTGCAATTTTCAGGTCAGTGTCAGGTTGTATCTTGATTAAAATATGATTTCCGACTATAACAGGTACGTGTTTACAGAATAATAATCACTAGTATCATTAATTCATCTTTCTAAATTAGATTTGTTCCTTAAGAACAAATCTCTTATGGAAAAGTTCTTAGGAAACAAATGTAACTTAAAGATTCTATTCTAATGACTATAATTTTGTAAATACATATATATTATAGTCGCGAAACATATTTTGATCAAGATACAACATGATACTGACCTGCAAATTACAAATAACGGAAGAAAATTTGAATTTCGCGGTCTGCCACTGCGCATTCACCTTAAATTGTCCGTGGTCCCTTCCGAAACCAAACGGAAAGGACCCTAACTGGCGTTCTGTTATTGCGGATTCTCACTGTACTAATGTATATTTCTCTATGCCAATAATAATTCCATACTAACTAAACTACAATTTGACATACGACAATACTACAATCAGTCTAAACTAAGTTATTTTGTGTTTAATATATTTTTTCTAGAGGCTGTTTAGAGGTTGTGTCACTGATTTTATTTACACTTGCGGAAAAACAAAACCATGCGCGTCATTTTCCATACAAGTGAATATTTAACAAAACAAGTCTGTTTTTTCCTCGCAAGTGTGTTGAAAAACGTCGTATGAAACGCGTGTGCATTGATCATAATGTACTATTTTACTTCTAAAACTATTCTGTCATAATATCGAATACTATAATAATTGAATCTCCTAATTTTGCATGACATAAAGTCATAATTATGTTCTAAGTATTGTAACAATACTATTATACTATTTATTTATATAACAATAAATGTGTATTATTCCGAATGTGTATTTATAATAAATTGTTAGTCCTAAAACATTTGCTAAAAAATTTGGTTTTAGTGACAGAAACGAATCGCTGTAAATCTGACTCCACGCACTTTTGTCTGCCCTACCCCTAAAGTGTAAATTTAGAATCCCGTAGGAGCGTAGTAGCGAGGCGGCCCGCGGGCTGAGGAGCAGGAGGCTGCCGCCGGAGACCCGTAGCGCCAGAGCCGTGACAGAAGCCATGCCTGGTGCATGTTGCATGTTTGCTTGTATGCTGCATGCTGGCTTGCTTGTAAGCTGCATGCAATACAAATTTGTTTTAAAAACATTATTAGGATTAATAAACATTGAATAATTTGAATTTAGGACTTATAACTTATATTGAAAACGGTTTTAAGTCTTTTGTATGTTAACTCAAAGCATTTATTTCAATTAAACCATTTACAGGCACTTTTGCATTGTCAAGAACAGTCAGAAAATATGAAGCTAGTTGCCCATTCCAAAGCGTAGGTACCTATGGAGAAGAACGGGCAAGAAACTCCATGGACACTCTTTTTAAATCATATTTTACAAAAATATTAGTTACATCATTACTTTTGATATTAAAATTATATAATATGAGAACGATGTAAAAAATTAAAAAAGACGTACGCGTTAAAAGCGTCCAGAGTACAAGAAATAGTACTTAACTAACAACAATCCAAAATTAAAATAATTAAAAATAAGCCGAGGCAGCTAAGTGATGACCAGCCCCAACTGACGGCGCCCGTTCACGAACATGACGCATAAATCAGCACCATTCAGCTCAACCATTTTGAAGGGAGCTAAATGATCCAACACACACGCCACCGTCAGCGAGACATTTGAGTGAGCATGACACACCATCAGCTGCCAGGGCACATTCGAGTCAATGAAAGACATATTATTACCCGGTAAATGGTAGCTATAGGGTACATAGAACTCACATCTGTGCTATGCAATTATACAAAACAAAGGAAATTGGTTTTATACAATGCAAAGATAGTCTTACAATCTTCAGCAGCTCCAACAGTATTTTCATGTGTTAATCAATTAGTTGTGGTTGTGGAGCAGGACCAGCATTGAGCCAGGCATTTTTATCAGCAATGTAATCCCCTAACTTATAATATGCCTGACTGCATAGTGTGCGTTTTATACAAGACTTGAATTTTGTCTCATTCAGTTGAAGAATGTGGGGAGGTATTTTATTATAACATTTTAAACAGTACCCCATAAAAGATGAGTCTACTTTAGCCAGTCTGAATTATGTCTTTCAAGACATAATTATAGTACTAGAAATAGGGACCTATTAGTTCAACCAGGTTTACATCTTGGAAAAATTTACATCTTTTTAGTAAAAGAGGTGAACCTCTTTTACTAAAAAGATGTAAATTTTTCCTTACATACATGATGTTTTCATAGATGTATTGACAAGGTACCGTCATGATGTTAATTTCCTTAAACCGTTCCCTTAGAGAATCGCGCCTGCGGAGATTATAATATATGGCTCTGATAGCTCTTTTCTTCAGAATAAAAATAGAATCGATGTCTGCAGCCCGTACCCAAAGTAAAATACCGTAAGACATGATACTATGAAAATAACTAAAATAGACTAGTCTCGCGGTATCTACATCAGTAAATTGACGGATTTTTCTGACAGCATAAGCTGCTGAACTTAGCCGTCCTGCAAGAGATGTTAAATGAGGACCCCATTGTAGCCTTGAGTCGAGCGTGATCCTTAGGAAAACAGTTTTATCGACGAATTCTAGTTTCTCTTGATTTAATATTATCTCACAATCACTACCCTTGACATTTGGTAAAGAAAATCTTATGCACTTAGTTTTTTTTCCATTTAATACTAAATTATTAGCAGTGAACCAATTTTGGACCTGCAGTAGGGCGTTATTTACGTCGTCAAAATTTGTAGCATGTCTATTTACCTTAAAAATTAAGGAAGTGTCATCAGCAAATAACACCATTTGTGGTTGATTTTTAATAAATGGAGTAGATCATTTATATACACTAAAAAGAGGAAAGGACCCAATATCGAGCCTTGTGGCACACCAATTTTTACTATTAAACCAAGTGAATTGACACCATTTATTTGAACTTGTTGTTGTCTATCCTTTAAATAAGAACTAACTAAACTGAGCGCAAGTTTTCCAAGTCCGTAATGCTCAAGTTTCAAAACCAAGGTTTCGTGATCGACGCAATCAAATGCCTTGGAGAGGTCACAAAAGATTCCTATGGCGTCTTGGGCCTCTTCCCACGCGTTAAAAATGTGTTTTAATAAAGTTACACCGGCGTCGGTCGTACAACGTCCTTTGGTGAAACCATACTGTTGATCGTGTAGGATCTTATTCATGTTAAAATGATTAAGCATCTGATTAAGCATTATCTTTTCAAACACTTTGCTGAAAACCGGCAAAACGGATACGGGTCTATAATTATTGGTGTCTTTACTGTCCCTGGATTTGTAAAGTGGTATTACCTTACTGTATTTCATTAAGTCGGGGAAGACTCCTTGATCCACGCACGAATTAAATACTAAGGCTAAGTAGGGCGCAATAGTCTCAATTATGGAGGTACAGACCTTAATGGACATTCCCCAAAGATCTTCGGTCAATTTGATCTTAATTTGCTTAAAAGCTTTAATTACTGTTATGGGGTTAATATGCCTAAAGTTAAATTCAATCGGGCAGGCTGAAACGTTCGCCCTTACTAAATCAAAAGCGAGCGAGGGCGAGGAATTTAAGGTTTCAGTTGTTTTGAGTGGGATACTAGTAAAGAAATTTACAAATTCTTGAGCCACTTCTTTGCTATCGCAAATGAGACCGCTTGACGTCTGCAGTGTGTACTCAGAATTATGCTTCTTATTCCTGTTCGTTTCATTATTTATAATTTTCCAAACCGTCTTTATTTTATTGTCTGCTGATTTTACCTTGTTGCTAATGTATAAGGCTTTAGCTGCCTTACAAGCGTTCTTAAAAGTTCTAGAGTAAGTAGCAACATGCTTATTAAAAGTTTCAGTGTTAATATAAGGCTTAAGGCCATACAGCTCGAAAAGTCTTTCCCTACTTTTTCTGAGTCCTTTAGTTGCCCAGTCACAAAATAAAAACTTAGGGCTGATACTTTTAGTGTTCATCTTAAAAGAATTATTGAACTCGGCTTGGACTAACGAAAAGAATTCATTATACAAAATATTAACATTGTTCACTGTAAGGTTCTGATTACTTAATTTACAAATTAAATTGCTATTAAATTTATTTAAATTACTTGATGTTATTGGTCTGGATTGAATCTGCACTTTTTGTATTGGCATGTTGGACTCAAAAGTTACAGTTTGACCACTGTGATCAGAAGGGAGATAATAATTAACAACGGCTTTATCTAAATAGTCGCAGCAACAAAAAACATTATCAATACATGTAGCAGTAGTCGTAGTTGTTCGGGTTGGTTCTACAAACACATTTGACAAATTGAACGATTTAAACAAATTTAATAATCTACTGGTATTTAAATTATTTTCTAAAATATTAATATTAAAGTCACCACAGATAATTATTGACCTATTACTAGTTGCAAGTTTTGCCAAAACATCTTCCATTACTGACTCAAATATAGAATAGTTTTGATAATTTGGGGGTCTGTAAACGCACACTATAACATGCTTATCTAGCTCAACACAAGACAGTTCAATGCTATGTTCAACTGATAGTTCAACTATGTCTTTACGAGGTTTGAATTTAATACAACTTTTAATTAGGATTAGTGAACCACCACGCAGCATCGAATATCGATTTGTAGCGCTTAGGTGGTGTAGAGACAATAATACTCCAGATGTACGACGAATGTATATTTAAAATAAACGAGGAATATTGAACAGTGGAAGAGCGTGCGTGTGCGTTCTACAAAATGTGTACACGTCTTAAAAATCTAAACTTAGGGGCACAAGTAGTGACTTACTTACTAACATTATCAACCAATAGGAATACGGTTTCGATATACATTATAGTTCCTAAATAAATCGTTCGGTGGCGCGCTGGTCGCCGTCGTGTTATTGTTCGGCGCGGCGGCGAGCGTGGCGCGCGGGCGAAGCCCTAGGATCCCGCGCACAGCGGCGGCGGCCGGATGTATGTTTATGTATTGCAGCGTATTGCAGCTACAGTACTCCCCCCTTAGCGAAGCGTACAGGCGTCTTGACGATCCTGCCTGATCTTGTGCGGTGTTCCGTCGTTTTCGATGCTGGAAGTAGGTCGGATTGATCCTCAGTGGTAGCTTCAGGTGATTGGCGTGTCTCACTATCCGTGTGTTCTTGATCTTCTGCGATGTTGATAGTGTACGCCGGTTTGAGACGATCGATTGATATATTGCTAGATCTTCCTGGTAGTTGAATTGTGAAATATTTTTCGTTACGTTCGATAACCTTGTATGGACCTTTGTATGGATGCTGCAGAGGTTTGCGGACTGTGTCATCGCGTAAAAACACGTGGCTGCATGTCAGTAGGTCGTTGTGTACGAACATACATCGCTTGTTTGAATGTGGTTTGTATGTAGGTGTGAGCTTCGTGATAACGTCGTGCAGGTGATCGACGTAGTCGTAGTCCATTTTCGTTGCGGCTGGTGTAGGTGATATAAAATCACCGGGTAAGCGTATCGCTTGGCCGTAGGTAAGTTGCGCGGCACTTGTGTTGGTGTCGGTGCGCGTGGCGGCTCGGAGACCCATTAAAACAGTAGGCAATTCGGAGATCCACTTGTTGCTGTTTTTTAGTCGAGCCATAAGTGCGGCTTTGAGTGTTCGGTGCCAGCGTTCGACTATACCGTTACTCTGCGGGTGGTAGGCAGTAGTACGGGTTTTTTCTGCTCCAAGTAATTGTACGAGGTTTTGGAATAGTCGACTTTCGAACTGTCGTCCTTGATCAGTTGTTATTCTTGTGGGACAACCGAAACGAGATATCCAGGCTTCGTACAGTTTTCTTGCGACGATTTCAGCGGTTATCTCTTGAAGGGGCATGGCTTCGGGCCATCGTGTACAACGATCAATCATAGTGAGTAGGTATCGATGTCCACATGAAGATGTAGGTAGCGGTCCAACAATATCAACGTGAATGTGTTGAAATCGTTCGCTCGATGGGAATGTTGTGATGTCACTGCGATTATGTCGTTGTACTTTGGACAGTTGACACGAAGTGCATGTTTTCGTCCACTCGCCAATGTCGGTATTCATTGCTGGCCAAAAGTACCGTTCTTGCATTAGTTTTCGGGTAGTTCGTATTCCAGGATGACTTGGATTGTGCACGGCGTTGAATGCGATGCGACGAAAGTCGGCTGGTAGGTATGGACGAACATGTGACGTAGAAGTTTCGCAGAATATTGGCTTGTTGGTACCGGGTATGACGATTTTCTTCAGTTGGATATTTGTTTGTCGTGATGATAATGGAATATAGCTGTCATTTTCTTGAGCTTGCGATAATTCATCGTAGTTGATCGGTGATGGCAATTCGATTGTTTCGATACGTGAGAGAGCGTCGGCGACGACGTTGTTTACTCCACTTATGTGCCGGATGTCAGTCGTAAACTCACTGACAAAAGTTGACGCGTGCGCCGTTGAGTATCGTTATCGGACGGCGGCTTACGAATTGCGTAGGTCAGCGGCTTGTGGTCGGTGTAAACAATAAGCTCTCTACCTTCGAATATTTTTCTGAAGTGTTTGATTGCCATGAAGATTGAAAGTAATTCTCTGTCGAATGTACTGTATCGTTGTTGAGTTTCGGAGAATTTCTTTGAGAAATAGCCAAGTGGTATCCATTTCTTGTTTATGAATTGTTGAAGTACGGCGCCTGCGCAGTTATTCGATGCGTCGCACATGAGCGATATGGCGTCGGTTGTTGATGGAGATGGGTGAGCGAGTAAAGCTGCGTTCTGTATGCTAACTTTACATAACTCGAATGCTTGTGACGCTTCTTTGTTCCATTCGACTTTTGTTTTGTCGCGTTTCTTAGAATTGTGCAGGAACGCGTTGAGAGGTGCTTGTAAGTGGGCTGCGTTTGGTATGCTATCGCGGTAAAAGTTTACCATTCCAATAAATCGACGTAGGTCGTGAATTGTTTCGGGTTTGGGGTAAGCAGTGATAGCAGTTATTTTGTCTTGTGGTGGCTTGATTCCGTTGCTCGACACTTCATAGCCCAGGAAGTTGACATTTTCTCTGCCGAAGACACACTTTGATGGATTTATGGTGATGCCATACTTGTCTAAACGGCGTAACACCTCCTGCAGATCTTCGATGTGGCTGGTTTCATCTTCCGATGCTACGATAACGTCATCGATGAATGGGAATGCGTAGTCTAACCCGATGAGTACTTCATGTATGAATCGTTGGAATGTCTGTCCAGCATTTTTAAGTCCTGGACACATACGTGGAAACTCAAATAAGCCGAAGGGTGTTGTGATAGCTGTCTTCTCGATGTCCGGTTCGTGTACAGGTAGTTGTTGGTAAGCACGATTTAGGTCGAGAGTAGTGAAGATTTTCTTGCCGTGGAGTAGGTATGTAAAATCTTTGAGTCGCGGAACTGGATAGCGGTCGGGTTTGGTGACGTCATTGAGTCTACGGTAGTCACCACAGATGCGAATGTCGCCGTTTTTCTTGGGAACGACATGTAGTGGGCTGGACCAAGGACTTTTGCTTGGTCGGCAAATTCCTTGCTGCACCATTGACTCGAATTCCTTCTTCACGGACAGGTACCGATGTGGTGGAAGTGGTCTGCTCTTGCTGTATATTGGTGGACCGGTGGTTTCAATATGGTGTTCTACCCGATGTTTTGGAGTATCCTTCATACATGACGGTCGCAGAATGTCAGGAAACTTGCTGATTAGTTGGTGATATGGCTGATCAACGTCAATACTTCGGACTGTAGGTTCTGCGGAATAGGTAACTGGTGCCTTGACGGTCAGGTTGGTAACTTTGTCGACGAGACATCGGCCGGCTATGTCGACAAGAAGTTGATGACGTTTCAGGAAGTCGGCACCGATGATAGGTTTGTTGACTGCAGCGATGATAAATTTCCAGGTGTATGGTCTTCGTAGGTTGAGATTCAGTTGTAATGTTTTCTCTCCGTACGTTGGAATTACCGTGTTGTTCGCTGCATACAAGCAAAAATCCGTTGGTTTTGCTGTCGATCCTTTTCTTTTCGGTATCACGGAAACGTTGGCGCCAGTATCAATCAAAAATGACAGACGCGAGTTTTTGTCTGTTATAAATAGGCGGTAAGAAATATTGCTTGCGTCGGTTGCCGCCTCAGCCAACGCAGGCGTTAGTTTCCCGAAGTGATGCTGCTGTCTTCGAAACTGCACGGACACGTACATTTTCGCGCGTCCTTGCCGAACTTGCGATGATAAAAGCAGATCGCTGATTGGTCGTTATGCGCGCGGCTGCGATTATTCTTGCTCGATGAACGCGATCTTGAATGTTGTCTGTCGAAAGGTCTGCGACGATGCTGATGATAATGCGATTGATGTTTTTTCAGTTCTGCAATTTCTCTCGTGAGCGCGTCGATTTTCTCCTCAATTGATGTAGATACATTCGGGGTTGCGGGAACGGAGGTAACTGCAGCGACTGCGCCGAGTGGTTGTGTTTGCTCGAGGATCTTATCTGCCATTAATGCCAGCTCATGAATATCGGAGTGTTTCGCGATGTTGTCGCTGACTGCGAGTACTGCTCGGACGGATTGTGGAAGATGGTTTGTCCACATAATCCGTAACGTTGTGTCGGAGATATTATCGGCGGCGAGGTTTTTCATGCGACGTAGCAGCTGTGAAGGCTTCATGTCGCCGAGTTCCATCTCTGATAGCAACCTTTGTACCTGCCTTTGCTCGGATTCCTCGTAGACTTGGAACAATCGATTTTTCAATGCTTCATAACGGTGAGTTTCGGGCGGATGAAGAATGATGTCGGAGATTTCGTCGAGATCTTGCCGCTCAAGTTGTCCGATTACGAGTTCGAACATAACTTGATCGCCTTTCTTCTGTACGGGCATGATGGCTTCAAATTGCGCGAACCACAGACGAATCTTGTCGCGCCAAATGGGTGGAATGCGCAGCGACGTCGACACACCGGAAAGTTCCTGTTCACTGTTGCTGGCCATGATGATAACTTGATCTGGAGGTATCTTCTTGATATCACGTCGGTGTTTCTTCTTAATATCACGTCGGTGTTTCTTCTTAATATCACGTCGGGGTCACCAATGTAGCGCTTAGGTGGTGTAGAGACAATAATACTCCAGATGTACGACGAATGTATATTTAAAATAAACGAGGAATATTGAACAGTGGAAGAGCGTGCGTGTGCGTTCTACAAAATGTGTACACGTCTTAAAAATCTAAACTTAGGGGCACAAGTAGTGACTTACTTACTAACATTATCAACCAATAGGAATACGGTTTCGATATACATTATAGTTCCTAAATAAATCGTTCGGTGGCGCGCTGGTCGCCGTCGTGTTATTGTTCGGCGCGGCGGCGAGCGTGGCGCGCGGGCGAAGCCCTAGGATCCCGCGCACAGCGGCGGCGGCCGGATGTATGTTTATGTATTGCAGCGTATTGCAGCTACAGATTAAAACAACTGGCCACACTATAATTGTCATAGTTAATTAACATTTCAGAATCTTTTAACCAATGCTCAGTTATACAAATAATGTCAAACATTGTTTTTTCTAAAAACAACTCAATTTCCAATTGTTTGGAAGAAAAACCTTGAATATTTTGATGAAATAATTTCAAGGATTTCCTCTTAGCCCCTATTCTAGATTTTACTATTTTATTGCTAGAAAATACCTTATTGTTATTAAGTGTAACTATACTGTTAGTGGTACCTTCTGTTGTCTTACAAACTAGTTTAAATTATCTGAGCTAACCACCTTAACATTAGTACTATTACTAAATGTGGTGCTAATTATAGATGACTTCGACATACTAATTATGTCTGGGTTAATAATAAGTGCTAATAGCCTAGCTATTTGACGTCTAAAACTAATGGGCAGATACACAGTATCCCTAGTCGACCTTAACTTATCAACAAAAATGTTGGTATCAAAAAATATAAACTTGTCACTATAGTGACTAACTATGAAATGCATGTAATTATTTAACATGTGAATGTAGTTATTGATTGGAATATTTATAACAAATAAATTTAGGGCATATTAATACAATATGCCCTAAATTTGTGTTAGGGATTTCAATTTTATGGCATGTGATATAATGTGACTTTAAGTTCGCGCAAGTTATCATTCGAACAAATGATGATTAGGGCAAAAAAAATTATGGCACTATATATTATGGATAAAAAGTTAGGGAACACAATAGAGAACCGTTTCAGAAACTTTTATAGAGCATTTATAGCACGGGTGTAGATAGTTATCTATTACAACACTTCATTCAAATAGTCTCCTAGTAAAGATATTATGCATTAACTTTGTAGATAGTCTTAACACACGATTTCGTTCCCGAAGGAACAAACGATCTCTTGAAATGTAAACCGTTCCAAAGGAACAGCTACGCGAATTGCGAATGTGCCGCGACCTTCGCTTACCATTATATTGCGAATGTGCCGCGACCTGCGCTTACCATTACATTGCGAATGTGCCGCGACTTGCGCTTACCATTACATTGCGAATGTGACGCGACCTGCGCTTACCATTACATTGCGAATGTGCCGCGACTTGCGCTTACCATTACATTGCGAATGTGCCGCGACCTGCGCTTACCATTACATTGCTAATGTGCCGCGACCTGCTCTTACCATTACATTGCGAATGTGCCGCGACCTGCGCTTACCATTACATTGCGAATGTGCCGCGACCTGCGCTTACCATTACATTGCGAATGTGCCGCGACCTGCGCTTACCATTACATTGCGAATGTGCCTCGACCTGCGCTTACCATTATATTGCGAATGTGCCGCGACCTGCGCTCACCCATTACATTCATAACATCATTTCTAATAGTAAAGAATATCTTATCAGAGCAGTCTAATTAAAAATCTTCATCTAATATCGGTCTGTGGAGAGATTGTCAAGTGTCGCATGTTGAGAGTTCCCTCCGAGCGTGTTTCATGAGGTGAGCCGGCCCGGGACCCCGGCGGTATCGGTCATCGTTTGTATGGTAGTCGTACAACGAGTCGAATCGAGCGATTCAATTCTATTATTTGAAAAAGTTGCATGCCGTAAGGTAAACAGTATATGGATACCATCTTGTCTGTAAATCTATCTTATACTTACTCGTATGCAAGTGATTTCTATTCAAACATTTTTTTTCAACCTGTTTTGACCCCCCGCTGGGTAAAGGTCTCCCCCACAACTTTTCATTAACAAGATTAATAATGCACTAGCGACCCGCCCCTGCTTCGCACGGTTTTTACGACTTGACAAAACTTCGAGATTTATTTAAATTATACGTTAATTCAATATTAAATTAAAGTGTTATACACCTTCCGGAATATATTCCCTACATTATAGTAAAAACAGTATCAAAATCCATTGCGTAGTTTAGATAAACAACGCGGCTACACAGAAAGACACGAAAAGCGGCTTCAATTTATGATACGTCTAGGTATAGATTAGCATTACTGCATTGTGGAGGGACGCATGTGGTGACAGAGTTAAATCGCTCAAAACGTTCTATTCGATTTGTCAAATGTATGGAAAGCTAACAGACTACGAACATTGAAAGTGACTACTACAGTAAGGCCCACTTGCACCAGAAACACAAATCAAACAATGAATTTAACGTTAAAAGAATGTAAACATCATTCTATCTGCACCATCTTCTAACGATTGACAGAAATAGAATTACGTTATAAATTCGTTTAGAGCTTAATACTATGCATACTAATTAGTGGCGTGGGGTGCCAGTGAACGCGCTACGCCATTCTTAGAGCTCTGCGTAAGGAGTAGCGCATCAACGACGTAACGCGTGCTACGGCGCATTGCATGCTACCACTTAGTGCATGCTACGCCGCCGCCGCGCTGCAGCGATGCGGCATTAAACCGAAAAGCGCTGCGCGCTGGTGGGGTGGTACGTAATTAGTATCAAAACTAATGGCTGGTTATTATATTCGTACAATAAAGTAGCTGACATGTTCACACTGAGTGTGAAATATTCATTATTTCAGCTGAAAGACGTCCACTGCTGGACATAGGCCTCCCCCAAGCACCTCCACTTCGACCGGTTCTGTGCTTCTCGCATCCAACAGGTTTCTGCGGCCTTCACAAGGTCGTCGGTCCACCTTGTGGGAGGCCTTCCAACGCTACGTCTTCCGGTACGCGGTCGCCACTCCGAGCAATGTGCCCTGGCCACTGCCACTTCAGTTTGGCAATTCTTCGGGATATGTCGGTTACCTTGGTTCTCCTGCGGATTTCTTCATTTCTGATCCGATCACGCAGGGAAACTCCAAGCATAGCAATGAAGAGTCATTAAGTGAGTTTCAGCCTTCTAATAAGGCCCTTTGTGACCAACCACATTTCAGTGCCATAAGTCATCACTGGCAACACGCACTGGTCAAGGACCTTTGTCTTGAGACACTGCGGTATGTGGGACGAGAAGATATTGTGTAACTTCCCGAACGCTGCCCAGCCGAGTCGGATTCTACGATTGACCTCTTTCTCGAAGTTGGACCTACCTAACTGGACAGTTTGTCCTAGGTAAACATACTTGTCCACGACTTCAAGTGTAGCGTCTCCGATATTCATGAGAGTGGGTGTTACATTGGCATTTTACATGACCTTCGTTTTGTCCATGTTCATTTTCAGACCCACTCTTTCGGAGGCTCTCCTGAGGTCATCGAGTATAGTAGGAAGTCCTCCATAGTCTCAGCCATGACTACGATATTGTTGGTAAACAGGAGTAGTATACGTAGTGCAGTGTTACCAGTACCTGCAGTACCCGGTTTCCAAAACACTTTCTCATGTTAAAGTTTAATTTGATTTAGATAGTTCATTAAATAAGCAATGATTACCTTATCACTTCCCTTTATTCAGAGATCCTTACAATGATTATAAATTGCCTGTTGTTATCATAAAAGTTTAAAGTTAAGGCTCCTTCAAACAGGCGCGACACGCGATAAAATCGCGCGCGACACAAAGGCACCGCAAGTCGCGCAACGAGCGGTGCCTTTGTGTCGCGGGCGATTCGCGTCGCTCGTCGCGCCTGTTTGCAGGAGCCTTTATGCTAATTTTGAAACAAAGAGTCGTCTACGTGTAATGTTCCTTCTGTAGTATGTATACGGCGAGTGAGAATGCAAGCCCCGCCCGGTGCCGTCCGCCAGGTCGGGCGGTGGAATTTATATTGGCCTTCAGCTGACCATCGGCATCTTAGTGGCCTTTACGTGCTCGCCTCGTTGAACACGGACGCGTTCTGAGTGAGGAGATTGATGCGCGTGGGATTAGTTCGATGATCACTGTTACTTGATGTTCCTAGTTTAGTATTTATATGAATAAAAAACAAACACAATAGAATTTCATAAAGTACAAATACCTATTTCTTAGAAAATTTCACCGATATTATATATTAATGTTGTTTTCGATGACAACATTTTTTTTAAACATCGATACGATATATCGCTACCTTGCGTCCCTAGCTGCAGAGTGGCTGCAGAGCGGCAGGTTCCAGCGGCACACGTGAATATTCAAGTCTACTCGAAATCCCCCTTTTCATTTTAATTTATTCCACTTTTGCCCCTTATTTTTAGTTTTAATTATTACGCTCTATAAGTAAATTTAAAAAATAGTAATTCGACAACATAATTTGTAATATACTTAACCACTCTTTTTTTTTCACAAAATCTTGTTAATGAAATGTAAAGGAGGAGTAAAAACAATTACAAACAAACAGCGATGAGGGAAATCGGTTGATTTTAGTAAAAATAATAATTAAGACAGTTTAAACAAAGGACCTTCCTAGAAAATTAAATTATTTAGCATATCCCCCTGAAAGTTTCCCTTAATAGCATTACTTACTTAAATATAAAACAACTATCAAGTTTTTCGGCAATTTGCAGAAAGTAAAAATGAAGTATAAAGATAAAGAGAAAATATAATATAAAACAACCACTTGTAGACAACACGTTTGGCTAGTAATTAGACAGTTTACGAATAGTTAAAAAAAAACAATATACGTAGGTACAACAATAAACCCATCAAGTGTGGGCTCACTAAATGTAATTATATAAACCAGTCCTGTTCATTTTACCTCATGAATGAACAGGGTGCTACATAATGAAACTCTTAATTAACTTAAACCGATCGAATGTGGACTCATATGATGATGAGATGTGTCTTCATCATTTCAGCCGAAAGATGTCCACTGCTGGACATAGGCCTCCCCCAAGCACCTCCACTTCGACCGGTTCTGTGCTTTTCGCATCCAACGGGTTCCTGCGGCCTTCACAAGGTCGTCGGACCACCACACGCGTCGGGGGACAGCTAATGAAAACGCCAAACTGATGAGGCTTATACCCAGCAATAATGAATGTTTGCTATTGTAGAAAACAGCTGCTGTTAACTTCCACTGTAACTTCTTCTATGTATACCATGTTTATACAAATAAATAAATCTTATCTTATTAAATCCAATTTTCATTAAAAGTCCCCCGACGCGAGGACGCTTGGATCAAAATGTTTCCTACAACTTATTAAACTTTAAGGGCCAATACATATTATTATTTTATTTTTTAGAATTTTTTGTTTGAGTTTTTAAATTCCTAATGGAATCATGTATTGAGAAAAAACCACTGGTAAGCAAATTGCTCATAAAGCTCAATATAAGTGTGTACGTTCTGTGTTTAAGCGGAATGAAAAAGACTGACAGTTGTAGTCCATTTTTTAAGAAATATAAACTTCTCAAAACTAGTTCTTACTTAACTTATTTAAATTAGGCTGAGAATCAGCATTTCTTGAACGTCAAAATCAGATATGACTGTCCCCCGGCGCGGCGCGCCCGCCCTTACCACTTCCTAGTGCTTTCGCTGGAAACAAGAAGTGGTTGAAGAAGTGAAAAGTTTTGTTGTATTTGTTACTAATTAACTAGAAATTATAATAAGAATATTTGTGCGCCATTCAATTTATTAATATCGACATCTGTACTTTTTTCTTACCTTTGTTCTACAATTTATAATAATAAGTATTTTAATTTAAATTTGAAACTTTTTGTTCAGGAAGCTCCAATACGTAAGATGGTGTCGACAAGCCACATGGTTCCTCTGAACATATTGATATTCACCTGTCTATTGACACGGAATTAATTCAATTAATTTAGCTGAAAACCAACGAACGAATCGTCGGTATAATAAGATAAGCAATAGACATAATTTTCATACTAGAAATAAAGTTAAATACATCAACCATTTTTCAGATTAGCCAAGGTACACACATATTTTATGGGGTACTGTGTCAAATTAAATTTGCCAAAGGAAGTAGTACCTACTTAAAAAGGATGTTACAATAAAATACCTTGTGATATATTGCAATTAAATGAAACAACATTTAAAACTCACAATAAACGTACACTTTATAAACAAGCATACTATAAATTATTAGAAGATCCAAGATAAGAACGCTTGGAAACATGCTGGTCCTGCTCCATAGGACAAACTAGGGTCTAGACAAAATCAAACTGGTTGCTAATTTAATTGTATTTTTTTACATTGATTTACATTCTTTAACTACCTACTTTAACTCACACCCTGACTTATTACTTGAATTTTTTTTTATTTAAATGAAAATCGTTTACTTTTGTAATGTATGTAAATATGTGAGCACCATGTATCTATCAGATAATTAATTTATATGTCATGGTTTCATTTTTAATTCTTTTACCTATTGTGGTATAGTAATTTTATTTTAGATGCATCGTCTTCACATATTATTATTATATAGGTAATTAATGTATGCGAAATATTTTAAAACATTTTAAACGGTGGAGTTTCTTGCCCATTCTTCTCCATACGAAAACTACCTTTTGGAATGGGCGACTAGATTCAATTCTATTTTGTTGTAATTTTTGACGTTCAAAAGTACCTTTTATGTGCCTATTTGAAATAAATGCTTTGAGTTTGACTTTAACGACGCGCGCGGTGCGTACCACACGCGGGGAGATATACTTACGGCAAATTAGTTGACACAAACTCCATTATATTTATTACATGATAGTATTATACTCACAGGGACTGTGGCGCCCAGTGAGTGGGACCGCGCATTGCATTTTTGTAATTGTTTAATTATGAGTTGCGCGGGAGACAAGACCTTGCGAGAAATCACGCGCGTGACGTCACAGATCTCAGTATCACAAGTCTGGACTTGCTGCATTTTCTTGCTCCCTGAATCGTTCACCGACGGATACACATTTATTTAATGTGTATCTTTACGAAGTTTAGTGAAGTGTAAAGCTAAGCCAAAAGATTTTGCAATTTTGCACCTAGGTATCTGTAACCTTTCTAGAATCAGCCTCAATAATAGTAACAATTTTCAGAATAAGATTACTTATTTTTATTATAACTTAAAATATTATAACCTGCTTTCTATTATCTGTCTTCGTCTAAACGTCTAAGGTTTGTGAAAATTTCAAACATTATACGTTTCACGAATAGTGGCCTATTAGTCGAACATGTTCATTAGACGTACTAGCGAGCGACCCGCTCCTGCTTCTCACGGTTCTTACAAACGACTTGACGAAACATTGAGCAACTTTGGTTGAAAGTTGCGGAATCGGAACAAGCCCACACCACTTTGTACACTCATAATTCGCACGTTTTAACTATTTTAGCATTTTAGTCTTCGCAATGAGATAACGAGGTTTATTTGCATTCAAAATTGTTTTATTTAGTTTTGCTATGTACTACCAAAACGAGCCTTGAGCGATACGCCCCGTTCGTTTACTGGACAAGTATTGTGCCTTTGTTATGTCAGTGCGAGAGCAGCAGTCACAGCCACCGTAACAACCAGTCGCGAGAAGCCAATCAATTGTATCGGAGGAGGGAGGCGGGGTGGGCGGGGAGTGGCAATAGGCTCTATTAATTGCTAAGTGTTAGATAAGAGGCGCTAAGTGCGGCCGCGGACGCTACCGACCGCCGCCGCCGCCGCTCGGTCCGCGCGCAGCCATCGGCCGCGGACGCTACCGACCGCCGCCGCCGCGGCCGCTCGGTCCGCGTGCAGCCATCGCTAGGCACTGTGTGCCTAGCACAGAACAGAAAAAAAGGCACACACTACACAAGTTGAACTCTTCTTGCCTCCACGGGATTACTGGCGCGCTTCATGGATCGTAGCTATGGACAATGAAATCAGTTGGATTTTTACCATTACTTCAAAGCTCTTTGGTTTGTTTCCGTTCCAGTACAGTCGTAACTGTGTGTTTTAATTAGGGATGCATCCGATACCTCAGGTTTAGGATACTTCAGGTTTGCCGATATATCGGTATCGGCGATATTTTTATGGCCGATACAACGATACTTTTCAAATTACGCGCTTTAAAAATGTAATGTAAACGCGCGTGTTGTCCCGTCTATTTCGTTGCAAACGAGGCACGAACTAACTATGCTCGAGGAAACCCCGCGCTTTATTCAGTGTTTTGTTTCGCCCGCCCGCTTTGGACTATCGTAATTGTTTGTGTATTGTATGTCATTTATAACTAGTCGTTTGAGTCAAATAAAATAAATAGTATCTAGTCATATCAACTTCAAAACACAAAAGTGCTATATGGAATCACTTTGAAATTTCGACAATTGATAATTCCATAAAAATCTTATAAATGTTAATTTTGATTACTAAAACTATTAATTAATTGTGTTTTATTTAATCTACCTTCCTTTTTGAATTCAGTAAGCGTATCGGTAGCGGTATCGCCGATATTTTTATAAGAGTATCGGTATTGGTATCGTATCGGCAAAAAGGCGTATCGAGGCATCCCTAATTTTAATAAATAAATGACTGCCTGGAGTATATAGTAACGCTACTGTTGATTGCTCAGTATGTTGTTACGTCTCGTATTGGCTGTCCTCGAACCAACTTAGCAACTTCTGACATGACATTATTCAAAGTCAAAGTCAAAGCATTTATTTCAAATAGGCACATTAAAGGCACTTTTGAACGTCAGAAATTACAACAAATAGAATTGATTCTAGTTGCCCATTCCAAAAGGTAGTTTTCGTATGGAGAAGAATGGGCAAGAAACTCCACCGTTACTCTTTTAAAATGTTTTACAATATTTTGTATACATTAATAATTATATAATAATAATATGTGAAGACGATGCACCTAAAATAAAATTACTATACCACAATAGGTAAAAGAATTAAAAATGAAACCATGACATATAAATTAATTATCTGATAGATGCATGGTGCTCACATATTTACAAACATGGTAAAAGTAAACGATTTTCATTTAAATAAAATAAAATAAAAATTACAAGTAATAAGTCAGAGTGTGAGTTAAGTAGTTACAGAATGTAAATCAATTTAAATAAATAAAAAAAATATATAAATTTACAATTAAATTAGCAACCTGTTTGATTTTGTCTAGACTCTAGATTGTCCTATGGAGCAGGACCAGCATGTTTCCAAGCGTTCTTATCTTGGATATAATCTTCTAATTTATAGTATGCTTGTTTACAAAGTGTACGTTTAATGTGAGTTTTAATTTTCTTTCATTTAATTGCAATATATCACAAGGTATTTTATTGTAACATTTAACACAGTACCCCATAAAAGATGTATGTACCTTGGCTAATCTGAAAAATGGTTGATGTATTTTATCTTTATTTCTAGTATTGAAATTATGTCTATCGCTTATTTTATTAAAAAGATGTAGATTTTTTCTTACATACATAATATTTTCATAAATGAATTGGCAAGGTACCGTCATAATATTAATCCTTTTAAAAAGTTCCCTGAGAGATTCGCAGCGACGTAGATTATAAATGGCTCTGACCAGAGGCGTCTTTACCTATGGTGCAGGGTGTGCGGCGCACACGGGCGCCGGGTCTAAGGGGGCGCCTCTGCCCTGCGCCCTCTAATGCGACACCTCCAAAGATGCGTCGATGCCGGCGCTCTCAAAGACCCTGCGCTCGTGTGCGCCGCACATAGGGTTGCCAACTTTTTTAGAAGAAATAGAGCATATCTGATTTTGAAGGAGGTAAATAAAGAGTACGGACGTACAAAAAAGAGTATCAAGCTAGATAAATATAGTTAGCAAGGCCCTTCAAAAGTCAGGCGTTGTATTGTCAGAAGCCGTGAAAATTATTGATAATGCAAAAATAAGTTTGTCTGAATTCCGTAATGAATACGCTTTTGAGGAGCTCCTTAACCGGGCGAAAACTGTAGCGGAAGAAGTCGAGGCAATAGTAGAAGCTGCACGCCCTCGCACTCGTAAAAGGTTTTTTAATTATGAGGCGGAGGATGAACCGATAACAGACGCGAAAATACATTTTAAAGTAAATTTTTACTACTATTTGTTAGACACCGCAATTACTAAGTTCGACGAACGGTTCAAGCTTTTGAATGAAAATAATGTAATTTTTTCATTTCTTCAAAAATTGAAACACTGGAAAGATTTGGACAAAAAAAAACACATTGCTCTAATTTAGAAAATAAAATTTGCCATGCTGGCTCTTCAGATGTGGAACAGTTCGAGCTCTATAATGAAATCGGATTATTACCGATGTTTATTGATGATTCCACTACGCCGTTGGATATTCTAAATCACTTGTTTACGAATAAATTAATTTCAGTGTTCCCAAATCTGTCCACAGCACTGAGGATATACCTGACACTTCCAGTCACGGTCGCACATAGCGAAATGTCATTTTCTAAACTCAAAATAATTAAAAACTACCTCAGATCAACATTGTCGCAAAGTTGACAAATTTATCATTAATAAGTATTGAAAATGAAATCAAAATTGAAGTTAGTGACATTGTTAAAGATTTCGCTAATGCAAAAGCTCGCAAAGTAACTTTTTTGTAAATACATTTGTGTGTATATATATTTGTGTGTACGAGCGTCCTGTTTGTTATGTTACTATAATAGTTTTTCAATTAAATATTTTTGAAAGAACTAGAAAGTTGTGATTTTTTATTCTTATAACCCGGAAGGGGTTATAAGAATAAAAAAATCACAACTTTCCTAAAAAACTTTTTGCTTCCCGACATCATTTAAAATTGCACCATTTGCATCCGAATTTCCGTTTGAAAATATAACTGTTAGTATTTCATTTTGACCCCGCTCCTACTAGACTAGAGGGCGCCAGGGTACTGATTGCACACGGGCGCCACAAGGGCTAGAGACGCCTCTGGCTCTGACAGCTCTTTTTTGCAAAATAAAGATGGATTCAATGTCAGCAGCTTGACTCCATAGTAAAATGCCGTACGACATAATGCTGTGAAAGTAGCTGAAATAGACTAAACGTGCGGTTTCTACATCAGTTAACTGTCTTATCTTTCTAACAGCATAAGCGGCCGAGCTAAGCCGCCCCGCAAGAAATGTTATGTGAGGTCCCCATTGCAATTTGTCGTCTACCGTGATTCCCAGAAAAACAGTTTGATCAATAAATTCCAGTTCTTTTCCATTCAATATGATGTCACATTCACTACTTCTAACATTAGGTAATTTAAATCTAATGCATTTGGTTTTCTTTTCATTTAGTACCAAATTATTTACCGTAAACCAATCTTGGACCTGAAGAATAGAGTTATTCACGTCGTCAAGATTCTTATTATTATGACAAGCCTGACTAGTAGTCCCGCTAAGCATCAAACATATCCCCAGGATTCCAGAAGCTACCAAAAAACAAGAGTACGGTGACAACAGTAACCTTGAGAAGTTCAGTTCCCTTGATGGAGATATAGTAGAGGGTGTTGATGTGATGATGATGACGTAGGTAGTGAAAGCACATGTTCGAGCAACACGAGCACAGCTGCGGATACTTACGACGAACGTCCCAAACATCTACGCGTTACACTTTTATATCGGGTAGGGAGTAGAGCGACTAAGTCCATTACCCCGCTGGCGGGGAGCAGGGGGTGCGCAATTAATAACCCGCGGTCAAGTTGTCTCCAACACTATTAAGATAAGCCACTTTAACTTTTTATATCCAGCGACTGAATATTGTCACAACTTATTGTACGTTGTCAGCTACGAATACTCGAACGACATGTTCTCCGTTAACGCCCACTGGCCACG
This sequence comes from Luperina nickerlii, assembly GCA_963855955.1. Taxonomy (NCBI): domain Eukaryota; kingdom Metazoa; phylum Arthropoda; class Insecta; order Lepidoptera; family Noctuidae; genus Luperina; species Luperina nickerlii. The sequence continues at coordinate 24,459,301 of OY979668.1, forward strand.
TCACCGACCATAGACGTTCTGACTCAGGGCAGCGTGAAGTCCGTTAACGCCCATTTGCCACGTCACCGACCATGGACGTTCTGACTCAGGGCAGCGTGATATCCGTTAACGCCCACTTGCCACGTCACCGACCATGGACGTTCTGACTCAGAGCAGCGTGAGGTCCGTCAACGCCTACTTGCCACGTCACCGACCATGGACGTTCTGACTCAGAGCAGCGTGAGGTCCGTCACTGCCTACTTGCCACGTCACCGACCATGGACGTTCTGACTCAGAGCAGCGTGAGGTCCGTCAACGCCTACTTGCCACGTCACCGACCATGGACATTCTGACTCAGGGCAGCGTGAGGTCCGCACGCCCGCGACCATAAAGTCAGGAAAATCATTCGATGCATCAGAAAGTTCCGTTGTCGTTTCCATTCAAATCATCATTTCAGTCGAAAGACGTCCACTGCTGGACATAGGCCTCCCCCAAGCACCTCCACTTCGACCAGTTCTGTGCTTATCGCATCCAACGGGTTCCTGCAGCCTTCACAAGGTCGTCGGACCACCTTGTAGGAGGTCTTCCAACGCTACGTCTTCCAGTACGCGGTCGGCACTCCAGAACCTTTCGGTCCCATCGGCCATCTGTTCTGAGAGCAATGTTCCCTGCCCACTGCCACTTAAGTTTGGCCATTCTTCGGGCTATGTCGGTTACCTTGGTTCTCCTGCGGATCTCCTCATTCCTGATTCGATCACGCAGGGAAACTCCAAGCAAATACAGATTGTCTAAACTAAAAGCATACCTGGGGTTGGTCGCCACGTACTGTAACTCAAAATGTATTATCATATATAAGTACTTGGTTCGCCGGGAACACATAATATTCTTACAAGTTTACAACAGATGAACTCTGGGCCTGTATGCCCCCCGCACGGGACCTCTTGCGAACATTACTAAACTTATATCCGGCGGTTCGCATCGTAACTTTTTAAAACGGTCCTTGATAATCATAATCATTTCCGTAGTAAAGGCGAGACACAAAGAAGACACTCTCCCGAGCTAAGGACCCGCGCATGAATATTCAGCGCGCACCGAGCGGCAGGCCGCCCACTTGTGTGCTCGCAGCCTTATTACTACGTGTACGTGTGCCTTGTTCTTTTGGAACATATAATAAAACACTAGTATTTGCATAAAGAAGCTTCACTGGGGAAACGGCTCGGTGACCACACAATCCGCACCTCCTCTCATTTCAAACACAATGTTCAAAAACTGCAATAGCAAGATGAGCGCAACATTTTACTAACTTTTTTTAGCTAGGTTACTGCCACTGTCATAACAACACAGACGATATAATTTCATGGGCGCTACAACAACAACAACTTCACGATAAAGGTGCGATACACCGCTTAATAAAAAGTTTTAAGCGCTTAAATCTTTGCACTCTGCTGGAAGCTGCGGGGCTCGCCACGCCTGAGTTCGCGTTATAAATTACATCGCACAAAAACTGAATCTAAGAAGCGTGTGATAGATTATCCTAATTATAGGTATTGTTATTATTATCATAAGTATTCCCTTTAAAATATGTCTGTAAAAGTAGACTAGCTAAAATATTAAGGAATAATGTAGCGAAACATAGAAAGTATTCCAAACGGATATCCACCTTCAATATCGTTGATATTTTAAATGACGGTAGATGGAAACGTCAAAGTTATTTGTTCACGACTATAAAAGGGTAGCTCCGAGTGGCAGGGACGATTATGGACGATTGTTTTGATAGCCACGCTACTGACACTGTATCATGGATAGGCCGTTGAGGGTGATACATTGGAATGCTCGCGGCCTTAAGGGTAATGTCGCCCCCCTCCGCCACCTCCTTCGGGAACAAGACGTCGACGTGGCGCTGATAAGCGAGACGCTACTGGGACCTGCGGACAAGATCAGGTTCCCGGGATACCTCGCTTATCGGAAGGATGAACGGTCGGCTCACATGGTGTACCGTGGTCTGGCGGTACTGGTGAGGCGAAGGGTCGTCCATCAAGAACTCCCCTCGCCGTCGCTCAGCACGTTCTACGCGCTGGGTGTGCAGCTACACGTAGCCGGCGAGGACATCAACATCTACGCGTGCTACAAGCCGCCCGCGGCTCACCTTGGCCACTCTGAGCTGCGGGCCCTGCTTGATAGCACCACACGCGCCACCATCCTCGCCGGCGACTTCAACTGCAAGCACCCGGCGTGGAACTCGTACAATACGAATACCGAGGGGAGACGACTCTTCGCGGACGCGGAAGCCTTCGGCTATACGGTGTCCGGCCCGGAGACGCCGACCCACTACCCGGATGTCAGGCATAGCATGCCGGACGTGCTGGACATCGTAGTCCACCAAGGGCTACACCGTCAGATCACGCAGCAAGTGATAGACGACGAGTTACAGTCGGACCACCAACCTGTGCTCGTCGTCTTATCGGGGATGCCGACCCGACTGAAGCCCATAGCGCCACGCCGACGCACGGACTGGAAAAAGTTCGCAGAGGAAGTTGAGACCACTACGCCGACTCGGCCTATCGTCACCTCCGCGGACGTAGACGAGAGAGCGGATGACGTCACTGTTTGCATCCAGAGCGCCTTTCAAGCGGCGACGAGCACGCAGCCGGAGGGGAGAGGGCTATTGCCGCCCCTGCCGGCTCGCATAAGTGCGATGATCGCCGAGAAGAGGCGCCTTCTAGTGTTGCCCAAAATCGGTCTTGGTCTTGCAGTCTTGGTCTTGTTCTTGCATTTTTGCAAGACCAAGACCAAGACCGACTTATTGTAGCAAGACCAAGACCAAGACTGACCCCTGCAAGACTTGAGCAAGAACAAGACTAAGCCTGCAAGACTCTTGCGTCTCGCAGTTAAGTCAAACTGAGATTTGGGCGTTAAAGTAGGTATTTGGTTTCAATCCCGATTTTGATAGATTTTCCCCAGTATCAAAACCGTATCGTCATAACACTAACAGGCATTGTATTGATTATTATATGTTTCGACTATTTATTAAGTAGGTAGGTAGCGTGTTACTTACAAATTTGTTCCCATATGTGATAAAAATGTACCTAGCATAACTTTCTAGCAAAGTTCATTTCATACCTTGTAGGTATATCTACTTAGAGTATTATATTATACTTGTGTAAGTCTAATGTGCAGATCTAACGTTAGTAGTTTGGTAAAAATTATGTACCTAGGTAGGTATTTATGTTTCAAAGTTTATATTATTCTTCTATTCAGCAAAATTTAAAACTAACAGCGAGTCGAGTAGGTCTAGTACTAGTAGCAGTTTTTAAGCCAGCCGATGTTATGGTACAGACGCTAGCACATCAAGCTACTACAATCTGCCATATTTCTTTAACAGATTTTCAACTTTATCGCTAAAGCATTAAGGTTCATGGTTTATTTACCTTAGCGCTTCCCCCTTAAATCGATGAAGCTTTAGAAAAATAATTATCCTCTCATAACGAATCTAAAATAAAAGTAGTAAATGGGTCATTCAATTATGTAGATGATTAAAATGCCTCATGTGACGCGTCTGTTAGATTCATTGGGATTCATGGCCGACTCGACGCCGTGCGGGGATTCCCGCAATCTTCCGCATTTTTTGTCAGGTTCAAGCATTTATGCACTTTATTGTATTAATTTTAAAGTTTATTTTCAAATGCGTTAATAATACGAGGAGACCGTTTGGCGCTGCGGTCCCTTTGTCGCGGCATTTGAAAGCGAATAGCGTGAGCGCGAAGACAGTGTTGACCTCGCAAATGAACTTTAGCAATACAGCTGATCAGGTAGCCCTTTCGAGTTTTATTTACATTGCTGTTTTAAGTGAAATAAGTGAATTTACTATTTTTTAATTAAATAGAAATAATGATTTAATAATACGAGGAGACCGTTTGGCGCTGCGGTCCCTTTGTCGCGGCATTTGAAAGCGAATAGCGTGAGCGCGAAGACAGTGTTGACCTCGCAAATGAACTTTAGCAATACAGCTGATCAGGTAGCCCTTTCGAGTTTTATTTACATTGCTGTTTTAAGTGAAATAAGTGAATTTACTATTTTTTAATTAAATAGAAATAATGATTTTATACAGAAAAAACCGACGAAAAATTTCAACGCCCCCTGCGTTGAAATTTTTCATCGGCTTTTTCTTAATTTTTTACGTTTTTTTCTGCAATTTTTTTTACTGTAAACTGTATAAAATCATTATTTATATTTAATTAAAAAATAGTAAATTCACTTATTTCAGAATCATGTACTGAATCCATGGTAAGCGGTTGCGCGTCGATGTCCCTGCCACCATGAGCAATAGGCTAATTATTAGGTATTTGAATGTAGTCTAGTCTAAGTAGTAGTCTCGCAAGACTTGCGAGACTCTTGCTGCAAGACCAAGACCAAGATCAAGACTGAGAGCGCAATACCAAGACCAAGACCAAGACCAGGCGTATTGACGCAAGACCAAGACCAAGACTGGCTAAGGTCTTGTCTTGGTCTTGCATTTGGGCAACACTAGCGCCTTCGCAAACAGTGGCAACAGCTCAGATGTCCGACACTGCGTACGCAGCTAAACCGTCTCGCGGAGAAGATCAAGGCCGAGCTCAAGGCGCAGACCGCCGAGAGCTGGGAGGAAAGAATAGATGAGGCCACGGACAGTTGGCCGTCTCTACACAAGTTGTGCGGCCAACTCACGAGTACCCCAGCTCCGGTGCGTCCACTGCAAGACAGCGATGGGGCGCTTAAATATGTAGCGGAGGACCGGGCGGAGGTCTTCGCCGAGCACCTGGAGCGTCAGTTCCGCCCTAACCCGACCAGCGACACCGGCCATGTCGCAGCAGTCGAGCAGCACCTTGGAGAGTACTTCGCCACGCCGATAGCTCCCGAGGAAGACCCTATATTTTTCTCGCCGGGCGCAGTCAGACGCGCCATCCTTAGGACGAGGCCCAGGAGGGCCCCCGGTGCTGACGGCATCACCAATACAGCGCTGCGCCACTTGCCGTACCGCATGGTCGCGGCACTGGCGCGCCTGTTTACGGCGATGCTGCGCACGGGGGCCTTCCCCGCCTCGTGGAAGGAGGGGCGCGTCACCATGCTGCCCAAGGCGGGGAAAAATATACTGAAGCCGGAGAGCTATCGGCCGATCACGCCTGCTGCCTACCATCTCCAAGGTGTTCGAAGCACTCCTGCTGCGACACCTCCAGCCGCATATCGCACCGCGTCCGGAAAAGTTCGGGTTCCGGGCGGAACATGGCACGATGCTCCAGCTGTCGAGGGTACTGCACCACCCCGCAGCCGCGCTAAACAGAAAGGAATACTCGGTGGCAGTATTCCTCGACATGGAGAAGGCCTTCGACCGTGTGTGGCATGACGGTCTGATCTATAAGTTGGCCACAACGGACGCGCCCCGTCGCGTTGTCAAAGTGGTCTCTTCCTTCTACTCGAACAGGACTTTCAGGGTGGTGGTCGACGGAGCGCTTTCTAGCGCCCGCCCGGTGCTCGCGGGTGTACCGCAGGGCAGCTGCATATCGCCAGCGTGCTACTCACGTTACACCGACGACATCCCCGCCACTCGGGACACAATGCTCGCGCTGTACGCCGACGACGCCGCGTACATTACTTCATCGCTGAATGCGAAGTACGCGGCCGTCAAGATGCAGCGCGCGCTCGACCAACTTCCCGAGTGGCTGTCTAAATGGCGGCTGTCAGTGAACGTGGGTAAGTCGCAGGCGATGGTCACCGGGTACGCGCCTCTCCCACCACCCTTGAAACTACAAGGAGCCGACGTCGCGTGGTCGCCCCGGGTCAAGTACCTGGGGGTGACTATCGATCGTCGGCTCACGATGGGGCCACACGTCCGCTCGGTCGCCGCACGGGGTAAGGTCGCCCGCACCTTGCTTAAACCAGTGCTCTCGTCCCGCATCCCGGCGCGCGTCAAATTGGGCGTGTACAAGTTGTACGTGCGCCCAATATTGACGTACGCCGCCCCGGCATGGTTCGCCCTCACGAGCGAGTCGAGCCGAAAGCTGCTCCGCGCGCAACAAAACCTAGCGCTGCGGACCATTGTTGACGCTCCTCGCTTCGTGAGGAACGACGTCCTGCAACGGGACCTCGGGATTGAGAGCCTGGACGAGTTTGTGCGGCGCCTCGCGACGGGAATGTTCGCGCGTGCCGACGCATCTGCCTGGCCTCATGTCCAGGACATTGCGCCCTGGCACGCGCGCCCCCCCGACGCGAGACCCTTGCCCAGGCGGACGACGACCCCATCGCACCGGACTGACGCCTCAGGTGAGCCGCACCCAGGTTACACGCGGCTCACCTGACTCAATTATAGAACTCTACATACATAACATACTTTCGTCGCGTGGCGCGTGCTAGGTTAATATAGGCGCGTTGCGCGGCGAACTCTGACACCCACTACTATACAGACACCCAAACAACACGTGTACGCGTACGCGGGCCGCGATACACGTAGACACTGAGCGGTGTTACTGTACAACACAATGCCGCTCACACACACACGACGGCTCCTCAGCCCGGACCGTAACCGGCCAGCTCTGGGAGCGGGGAGGGCGGGAGCAATAGGTACACCCACTTTGTAGGAGTGTCGAGTCGACACCTCGTCATGCTGGTCGGCTCTCGCTGGGCCTCCCCCAGGTAACTGGGGGTCTCACCTGGTGGGGACCGACCACCGAGGTGTCGTGAAGAAAGCGGCGCTGTGGGAAGAACAGCGTCGTGGCGCGCCTACAGATACACAACATGCAACCATTCACAGGGGTGCGCGTCTTCAACGCGGCTCCAGGATTTTTATAAGGCCACTGTTGCCAACCCGATGAGGGGCCTGTGGTTACAGGCCACCGCATGGCATTTTGCGGCCGGGGGGACAAGCCCCGGCACCGCTCGCCACGCCCCCTTACGGGGCGTCGCGATCTCCGCGAGCAGGGACGATTCTTGTTCGAGACGTTGACCAGAACGGAGCTCCGGCCTATAGATGTTCAGTTGATTAGTCCACATAATAATGTGGAATAGATCAACCAGATGTCACGTAAGTTATGGCAATATAATAAATCTGTTGATAGAATACTTTAATACTGTTTCCGTGGAGTTTCTTGTCCTTCTTCTCCACGAGGACCTAGATTTGGAACGGACGACTAGCTTTCTGGTTATTTACTGACAAGCCTTAATTGAATAAATCGCTCCCCCCACCGAATAACATGGTAATGTGGTACTACGACAGTTTTCGTTTTATTGCATATTCGGTGTCTAAAGCTTAATTATCATCTTGTAATTTTTTTTTGTATTTTTTCTATGTATATTTATAAAAGTACAATAATTTCAATGGTACCGTAATGAACATAACAACATTATTCCCTTAAAATCTAAACACACTTTTTGCACGAATAATACCATAACATGTTATTACAGATCATGCTATCGTTAACTTTTTCGGTAAGCGACGATTACCATTATATTCGCGTAAGAAATGCATGCCTTTTTCCACGTAAAGTATAAAACAATTATAATCGTGTATTATTTTTGTTTACAATATAATAGAAACGGCTTATTCGATTTAGATGCGGTTTTCACTAATATATTGTAGTAAGCTTCACTTAACATTTAGTGTTTATTTCATGTCAATCGGTTCATAAATAAAAAAGTTATGTCAATTTAAAGAATCACGGCGGACATTTTTACGGTATACTATCAGAGTACGTACATGGACGCGCAGTCTCGAGGCTAACTGATGAACAGCGTTTGATATTTGATCTGGTGAGCGTTGATAGTACTTTGGAAGAAATGCTATTTGTAGATGCACCCGGTGGAACGGGTAAAACATTTCTTACGAAAGTTATTTTGGCGAAGGTACGAAGCCAAGGTAAAATCGCGCTTGCTGTCGCTTCATCAGGCATAGCAGCCACATTGTTGCCAGGTGGGAAAACTGCTCATACAATGTTCAAAATTCCGATCGATTTAGACCGCACAGAAAGCCCTGTTTGTAATATTTCAAGAAACAGCGATAAAGCTAAGGTTCTTCGTGATTGTAGCCTTATTATATGGAATGGGATCCACAATAGCCAATCGAAAAGCAGTAGAAGCAGTAGACAGAACGTTGCAAAATGATCAACCCATGGATGGCATTACTATGCTTTTTTGTGGCGAATTCGTCAGACTCTCCCTGTAATACCACGTGGAACAAGGGCTGTTGAAGTTAGAGCCTGCCTAAAGAGTTCTCGACTGTGGCATTACATTATCCCTTTGCATTTGACATTAAATATGCGTGCGCAAATTAGAGGCAACGAAAATGCTCAAGAATTTTCAGATTTGCTACTTGAGATTGGTAACGGTGTGTTACCGCAGGAACAAGGAAAAAGAAGGTTCTTAATGAAAACCTATGCAACATAGTTTCATCAATGCGAGACCTCATATCATCTGTGTATGGAAACGCAACGCAAATACCAACTTGCGAAAATTTCTGGCTTTGCGAAAGAGCTATTTTGACGCCACGAAACGACCAAGCAGCAACAATAAACGCTGAAATTTTGAGCTATGTTCCGGGGGATTATGTTGAGTATATCTCCATTAACAGAGTCATGGAAGAAGGAAAATCTACAAGCTACCCAGTAGAATTTTTAGAATCCCTCAATGCTCCTGGACTACCAGCACATAAAATAAAATTAAAAGTAGGCGTACCGATAATGCTTCTTAGAAATTTAAGCCCCCCAAAACTTAGCAATGGCACCAGGTTAAAAGTGACCAATTTACAAAGAAATCTGATAGAAGCAGAGATTTTAACAAGCTGTGGAAAAGGTAAAAGTGTTTTCATTCCTCGGATTCCTCTCATTCCAAACAGTTTTCCATTTAGTTTTAAACGAGTCCAGTTTCCAGTCAGCCTATGTTTTGCGATGACAATTAATAAAGCCCAAGGTCAGACGCTGAAAGTTGTAGGTGTAGATCTAAGTATCAGCTGTTTCTCGCACGGTCAGTTGTATGTGGCTCTGTCACGGGTTAGCAATCCTAGGAGCCTGTATGCTTTCATCACCGATGGCCATACGTCAAATATCGTATACAGAGAAGCATTACTGTAAAGTAAATTTTTAGCTACCCAAACGACGGTATAATATGTAATTCAAAATATGCTGCCCGAAAAGTCACTATTCCACGCTGACGAAGTCGCGGGCACGGCTAGTTAATAAATAAAAGGACTGATTATGATAAATAATAAAGCCTTTGTTTTATTTCATAAATTTTAATAAAACACTATTATAAATTATCCAGTATTAATATCAACTTCCTCTATTATTGTTATTTTTCTGCCAAATCAAATAATAAGTACTGGATTATTTAATAAAACATGTATTTGCAACATTATATTACTGTTAATCTTTTGACACCACACATCAACGAATATTACTGTAATGTAATATTACATTATACACTATCGCTTGGATTTCACACGAATAATATCGTAATATCATATTGCCGTTAGGTTTTTTGACACTGTATTACAACGAATAATACTATAATGCATTAATATTGACTACGATATTGTTGCGTTTACACGCGAATAATATGGTAATGATGCGTTGCATACTATACTTTTGCCATTTAATTTCAGTAACATTATTTTTGTCAATAACTTAATTTTATTAAAGTATTACAAAAAAATCATAATATAAATTAGATTGTAAAAAAATTAGCTTTGTTTTGACGTTTAAATGTCTACCTTACGATCTACCCGTGCCGAGATATACGCATAAAACAGTTTTTTATTTTTCTTGTAAAATTTTGATTTATCGATTACCATATTATTCGGTGGGGGGAGCGAAATGTTTGGTCTTGTCTTTCTGTGCTTTATTTATAAAATCCTGTCCCTACATACCATATTCATAGGTATTACACATATTAAATAACTATTGTAATATTATATATACTTAAAGTTAGATTATACTTTATTTCGCTATCACGTGCACCAGGTGCTAGTGTCGGCCCGCATCGCCTCGCCTCGCACAGCACCGCGCCGCGCCGTGCCACCCGTGACCCGCTTCGCACAATCATCAATCAATTACTTACCGCGACGTCACGTACACCACTTGACAGCCTCCGCGCACAACTCCGGCACACTACCCATACTATTATATAACTAAGTTCAAGAAGTTCGTTACAGAACGCATCTTCAAATGAGTCAACTGGGTGAGGCGACGACTGCTCGCCGACAGACGTCAGTCCCCGCAGAGCGGTTGAGAGGATTGCGTCCAATCGTTTAATTATAATATTCCTCATCATTTAGCATGCAATCGCTCGGCAAAATGTATCAGTAATGAGGCGGCGGCGGGTGCGGGAGGGGCGCGGAGAGGCGCGCGGGGCGGCGCGCTGGAGCGGCAAATGAGCGGCAGATTACCGGCGCGTTGTTTTGCCAAATTTTAATAACCCGCCGAGCTAAATAGCGCGCTGTAATACTAGCGCAGCGTACTCGCGCCGCTCTAGAACCTACCAGGCTGCAAGTATTCATGTTCTCAAATACATTAACAAATTCTGGTGTTTTTCCAATTTGCAAGGTTTGAATTGATAATAATCCGAGAGGGTTATCAAACCGTGCAATATGCAGCAGACCGAAGTAAACGAAACTAAATGAAACTTTACAAAAGCACAAATCGTACCACATCGATTCCAAGAGATAACTCTATAGTAGATACAGTCGCTAGAACACGACAGTTTTGCAATTCTGTTAACTAAGAAAGAATCACATATTTTTTTTACATACATAGTTATCGTTTTTAGTACCTATTTTTGTTGAGAGATAAAATAGAATTAATCTGAATAAAGAATCAGGCGCGTAGTACTCGCACGGGCGCGCGTGTATGACCAAATGCATAAAACTTGGAAGGAAAAAGGAGTACCTACTTATATGAAGATCGTAGCAGGTGGCGTTCTGTAGTTACTGCTTACCTATGGGGAAAAGGCGTGAATGTATGTAATCTGAATGAAGTTTTGTAGCTTTTTGTTGAGTCATGGTCTCTTTAGTTTAGTAAAGTATTAGGAACATGGAAGGCACAATTGTACCGCCGCCGCCGCCGCCGCCGTCTGCTCGTGTCCGCACGCGCGTGTCGGAATAGGTATATTATTTCCCAAATTCAAACGAATGTGCTCATATGTCATCAAAATGTATGTGGTATCAGTAACAAGAAAAGTGAACTAGAGGTTCGCGAGATAAGAGAGAAGACTTTATATGTAGGTACCTATATAAGTGATCATTATTAAATGATAAATCGATTCATGTATTTAATCTTGAAAATTACAACATAATAAAATTGATTGGTGTTTTGGGAATGAACACGTTCTTGAAGACATTTGCTATAATTTTGAGAGAACAAAAAATTAAACTCAAAAGGGTTTTAAATTAAGGTGGATGACAAAAGGCATAAAAACATCAAGCCAATGGAAACGTTTGATATGTGCTGGCTATTATGCTGGAAGACAGTGTTCAGAATTATAAAAGAATATACAGAAGACAGCGTTCAGAATTATAAAAAAGATATAAAAATATACAGAAGGGTACTATCTAATAACAATAACTGAAACTATTAACAATGCTTGTAATTTGAATAAAGAGGTTTGGAAAGTTATAAATAAAAGCACCGAATTCTGAAATTCTCTTGCTTAAATTTGAAGGTAAAATTATGGAAACTACGTTAGATGTTGCAAACTGTTACGTTGTTCTTTTTGTACCTAACAAATGTTAGGTACAAAAAAAACAACGTAACAGCTTGCTTTGTTTTAACAGCTCACAGGTAAATACCTGTGAGCATACGTTGTAAATTGTGAGGTTTCCAATATTGATCTCAATGGTTTCCAAGTGAAATGTTCATAGTTCGTGCCAATGACTTCAGTCTGCGATTTATAAGAAGAGCGAAGAGAAGAAGAAGAAGAGAAGAGCGAAGAGTATTCTATTCTATTCTATTTATAGAAGGAGTCATACCTTCATCTGTACTTCGTTACTGGACTCTTTGGTAACACTTTCTGACGATAAATCACTTTTCAAAACCCTATCAAACAGGTTTTCACATTAAATTAGATCCATCATATTATTATCGTAATTAAGCAGCGTTTGTTTACATTTCAAATGTCATTTAGTTAAACGTCGGTTTCTGGCAGTTAGAGGCGACATCTAGCGGTTGCAAATTCAGAGTTGTAGTTTTAATCGATAAATTTTAACATATTGATTGGAAACCATCGAACTAAAATCGTACAGCCCAATCCTTAATCATTTTCAGCTTTTGGTTAAAATACTATTTCTCTTTTGGCCGTAAACGAAAGTGAAATTATTTTTTTACTATAGACATTTTTTCTAGAAACATCGAGAGCACACAATGCATATTTAATCTGTGGTTTGTCAACGACTTAGTGTGGCCAGGTTATACATTCTCAATTCGCCGTGGGACTCTGGGGGAAAAGCTGACAAACTTTAGTGTTAGAATGAGTTTGTTAGCTTGGATCTTGTAATTTGTTGTCGTTTTAGAGAATAAACGTCATGTTGGACAGTTGTTAGGGATTTAGAAGAATTAAAATATCTTGGTGTAGTGATTCTGTCATCCGCGCTCCTATAAGTTTTGCCTGAAACAGGGGAGATTTTCTGGGTGCTCCGCTCAATTCCGGTTTGGAGCCATGACGGGTCAATGGAGGGTCACGGGCGTCCATTTTCGATTGATCTTGCTTGAGATAAGCTTCAAATTACACTTTATCCCACTTTTTTTTAAAAGGTAAGGATTCTGGTGAATTAGTGTTTGGAAGTGATCTCTGAGTCCTTCCCAGGTCGTTGAAAGGATATTGTGGTGACCCCTAGATATTTATTACAGGACTCCATGCGTTGAAAGGATTCGCAACTGAAGAAGGCGGTCCAGTCCTCCGGCCGGTCGCATCTCGCAGTCAACTGTTTTCACCATCAAACAACCGTGAGTATTACACGCCCCGTGGGTGATTATTCCCTATTTCTTGTTGTCCCACCACGCAGGGTTAGGCAAACTGAACACGTGGCTCATTCAATTCCATTTGCATAAGGCCATGTAACCGGTTAATAATTTAGCCTTTAGATTTCCTAGCTCCTCGCCTCTGTTCCTTCTCAAGGAAAGTATCTTAGTGTTCCCTTATATAATAGGGTCCCCGTATTGTCGATTCCAAGTGAGGCAACTCGAGTGATTCGTCTCGCCGCCAGGATCTAGAGGAGCCTCTGGGACCTGGACGCGAGACCCGCTCCTCGAGTCCACTCAAAGCCTCCTGTGGAGACGACTGTGCGGTGGTAGAGTCCGCTTAGCGATTTAGCGCAGGCGGGACGGTTTTTTTATATAAATTTACACCTTTTAATTTATTCTCTACCGGGTCATATACGAAACCGTGTATCACCTGCCCGGTCTTCAACATTAGAAGCCGGTCTTCAACTATCTTTCATTAAAGGACCCCGGGTTTGACACCTTCGCCTAACTGGAAGTATATTGGACATCTTCGTCGGCTCCGGGATCCGGGACTCTTCAAGTCCCTGGCGCCCATTTAGTATTTAGTAGTAGTTTTAGTAGTTTATAAAACTGGAAGGTTGTACCTTGATATGTTAGTAAGAACTTATTTAATCTAAACTTTTGGAAACAGTACTGAGTTTATCTCCAACCCCCACCACAACCATAGTTCGAAACCGACTGAAGTTTACGCTGGCTGGCATTACCTTTTTTATATGTAGGTTTATTAATATTATATTTAGATTTAGATAAATATACTTACATTGTTTGAGATAGTCTGTTGTTTCTTTACCTTTCAATACCAACCCACCTTGCATCTGGGCTTTTGTTCCCTTACCACCAGAGGGACAAAATCGCGTATGTAACAAAACGTATTAGTAAATCAATTTAACTAAAAATGTATTTTGAGTAATATTAAGAATCTAGATCCCCATATACATATTTATTGAACAAAGCACTAAAAGAGCTCAAAATGACATGGTCATTACGCCTGTTACTCCAAATGAGATAGTTTAAATAGGTAATGGTATGGAAAATAAGAAATCTTGTTATGACGACGCGTTACGACCTATACGGGTTCGAAATACTATTATGCGAAAACTGTTACATCGATGCTTTGATAGTGCGAAGTTATGTTTTTACTACATCTTTTTTGTACGCTGTTTCATAATATCAATAACCTTACATCGAACCTTTGTTTCTTCGACGTTTGTTTGTTCTATGTAACATTACGACATTCCAATAGCAGTAAATAAAGAAAATTTAGATACATTAGGTGAACCTTTAACTATTTTTTAACCCCCGACAAAACAGAGGGGTGTTATAAGTTTGACGTGTGTATCTGTGTGATACGTCTGTGCCATCGTAGCTCCCAAACGGCTGAACCGATTTTGACCGATGTTTTTGTTTGAAAGGTGACTTGATCGAGAGTGTTCTTAGCTATGTTTAAAGAAAATCGGTTCGGAAAAAAATATAATCAAGCCAAAATATTTGGACTAGTATCATTATCCAGGGTGAAAACAGAAGAATACGTTAGTATGGAATAAACGCCAACGACCACGAGTCTAGCTTCACTGTGGTCAAAATACGTACGTACAGCTGCGCAGATTTCGGCGAGTCACGTGTCGATCGTAGTGTTGCGCGCCACAAATAATACTTGATACATGGCGACATTAGTTACCACTAGCGCCATCTAGTATCGGGTAGCGGAACTAGTGCCTTGGTACTAGGACCTTGACCCTAGTTGACCTTTTTCTAAGTACTAGTAATTCCGAGAACTATCGACGTCGAGTCAGTCGGGACCGCTATGTACTCGAAGTACTCGAACATACTAGATGTTTATAGAATAGCTCTGTGGCACTATATAAGGCGGGCGCGAGCCGCGAGACATATAGTTTTGAATAAGCGATACGAGCGATAACATCGAAGCGATATTCAAGTACGACTAAGAGTGATCAGTAAGTGAAATTGTGTTCCTTAATTAGTGTGTTTGAGCTGTAATTAGTGTTGGTGAGTAAAGTGTCATTTTTTGGTTATTAAATCGGCAGTTTTTATTGTCACGAACCCCAAGCTCGTAACAATTGGTGTCAGAAGCGAGGTTTAAAAACCATGCCGATTTTACCCAAAGACGACATGGAGGGTATCCGTACCCGGAGTCAACGCCAGCAGGAGACGGACCAGAGGCGATTCGGTGGAACAACGCCACAGAGGTCGGAAGGCCAGCTACCGACCACGGAGGCCGGCCCGTCCACAGCTGCTCCAGCATCATCAGCACCAGATTTTGCTGCTCTGATGATGATGCTGCAGGAGCAGGCTCGCCGACAAGAGGAGCAGGCTCGCCGACAGGAGGAGCAGGCTCGCCGACAGGAGGAACAGGCTCGTCGGTTGGAGGAACAGCTCCAGCGGGACAAGGAGGAACAGGCCCGTCGGTTGGAAGAACAGCTGCTGCGTGACAGGAAGGAACAGGCTCGTCGACAGGAGGAACAGGCTCGTCGACAGGAGGAACAGGCTCGTCGGTTGGAGGAACAGCTCCAGCGGGACAAGGAAGAGCAGGCCCGCCGACAGGAGGAGCAGGTCCGCGGACAGGAGGAGCAGGCCCGCCGACAGGAGGAACAGGCTCGTCGGTTGGAGGAACAGCTCCAGCGGGATAAGGAGGAGCAGGCGCGCCGCCAGGAAGAGCAGATGCTCCTTATAAAGGACCTTCACGCTACCTTCGGGAAAGACATGAAGGAGGTGAAGGAAAAGGTTGCTCAACATGACAACCGTCTGTCGGAAGCCGAAACCCGAATCGACCAAGTGAATAATCGGGTTGACAACGTGATGGCTGACGTGAAGGAAACCGTGATGGCTGACCTGAAGGAAACCGTGATGGCTGACGTGAAAAAAACGCTGGATTAGCTGAAACTGGGTGATGGAATCGCAGCTCCCGTAGCTACAACACCTTCGCTACGTGGATTCAAATTGCCACCGTTCGATGGAACTTCTTCCTGGTCGGCCTACAAAATCCAATTCGAGGCTGTCATGAAGGCGAACGGGTGGAATAAAAGTCAGGCCATGACTGCCCTCACCCTAGGCCTGCGCGACCAGGCCTTAACTGTTCTGGAAGCTCTCGGTAAGGAAGTGACTTACGAGCAGCTTCTTGAGGCATTGGAGGCTCGGTATGGGGACGCTCACCTGGAACACGTGTTCCGTGCGCAGCTCAAGGATCGCGTGCAACGCAGCAACGAAAACCTGCAGCAGTGGGCCCTTGAAGTGGAGAAGCTGGTTCGTAAAGCTTACCAGTCCGTACCTGCGCTTATTGATGGGAACCTGGTGCAGGCATTCATCGACGGCATCCGCGACCTTGAAGTTAGAGCTGCTGTAAGGCTCGGTCACCACGGGACGCTGAAGGACGCCTTGGCCCATGCACTGGAGGTTGAAGCGGTGCGGCAGGATCATCGTTCCCATCGCGTCAGGGAGGTTGCAGTGGCCACAGTTCGCAACCGCAAGAAAGGATACAGCCCTAGGTGCTACGGCTGTGGGGAAAGGGGCCACCTTCGATCCAGTTGCCTTAAGCGGACTGCAGAAAGGGAAAGTGGCTGGACTCGAGAGGGTAGTGCGGCTAACAGCACCGCCCAGCAGCAGCAGGACGGCTTTGTGGTTAAACACCGCAGCGGGAAGTCTCTTGGCAACACAGATGCATTGTCAAGAAGATCTTGTCCTGAAGACTGCAAGCACTGTACTAGGCAGGAGAGTAAGGAAGTGGTACCTGTAAGGATGCTCAGGACAGACCTCAGCAACGAGTGGAAGGAGAGCCTACAACGTGCACAGCAGGAAGATTTGGACATCAAGCCAATTCTGGAGTGGATGAAGGCCAGAGCTCCTAAGCCCAGGTGGAATGACGTCTCAGCGATGAGTTCGGTCACAAAAAGCTATTGGGCCCAATGGGACAGCTTGGTGGTTCAGGATGGAGTCCTGTGCCGTAAATGGGAAAATGCTCGGGGAGACAGCTGTCATTTGCAAATGGTTGTCCCTAAAGCTCAAGTACCGGATGTTCTACAGCTGTACCATAATGGTTGTTCAGGAGGTCACCTGGGTGTAAAACGGACTCTACTGAAGATACGAGAACGGTTTTACTGGGTCCACTGTCGGGACGATGTCGAAGATTGGTGTCGCAAATGTACAAGTTGTGCAGCTGTAAAGGGACCTCAGACTCGAAGTAGAGGTGCATTGAAATTGTACAATGTTGGTGCACCATGGGAGAGGATAGCCCTCGACGTTGCGGGACCACTTCCGGAAAGTGAAAGTGGTAACAAGTATTTCATGGTTGTGATGGATTACTTCACGAAGTGGCCGGAAGTCTTCGCCATTCCAAATCAAGAAGCTTCGACAATTGCAGATAAATTAGTTCATGAAGTCTTCTGTCGTTTTGGAGTACCTTTGGAGATTCACAGTGATCAAGGAAGGAATTTTGAGTCACAAATATTCCAGGAAATTTGTCGAGTCATGGGTACTCATAAAACAAGAACGACTTCTTACCACCCACAATCGGATGGAATGGTGGAGCGATTTAATCAGACACTGGAGAGGTACCTAGCGAAAGTTGTGGAAAATCGGCAACGAGATTGGGACAAGCACATACAACCGTTTTTGTTGTCATATCGAAGTGCTGTTCACGAAAGTACAGCGGTGACACCAGCTTTCGCAAACTTCGGAAGAGAACTACGGCTGCCTGCAGACCTGATCACCGGAATCCCACCTGATGCCCCACGCAGTGTAACTGATTATGCGAATGATTTGCGGAACAAAATGAACGACATTTATGAGCACGTCAGACAATCGGGCCAGCAAATGTCTGAAAAGATGAAAACCCGTTATGACCGCAAAATGAATAATAAAGTGTTCGACGAAGGTGCACTCGTGTGGTTGCACAATCCAGTCCGCAGCAAAGGGAAGTCTCCTAAGCTTCAAGCTAAATGGGACGGACCGTACCGGATTGTGACGAAGATCAATGACGTAACCTATCGAATACAGAAAGGTGCAAGAGGTACTCCTAAGATCGTCCATGTGGATCGACTGGCGCGTTATTATGGGGCCGATAATGCTCGGGACGAGCATGTCTTAGGAGGGGGCAGTGTTGCGCGCCACAAATAATACTTGATACATGGCGACATTAGTTACCACTAGCGCCATCTAGTATCGGGTAGCGGAACTAGTGCCTTGGTACTAGGACCTTGACCCTAGTTGACCTTTTTCTAAGTACTAGTAATTCCGAGAACTATCGACGTCGAGTCAGTCGGGACCGCTATGTACTCGAACATACTAGATGTTTATAGAATAGCTCTGTGGCACTATATAAGGCGGGCGCGAGCCGCGAGACATATAGTTTTGAATAAGCGATACGAGCGATAACATCGAAGCGATATTCAAGTGCGACTAAGAGTGATCAGTAAGTGAAATTGTGTTCCTTAATTAGTGTGTTTGAGCTGTAATTAGTGTTGGTGAGTAAAGTGTCATTTTTTGGTTATTAAATCGGCAGTTTTTATTGTCACGAACCCCAAGCTCGTAACAGTAGCATGTTTACTAGTAATATAATATTATAAAGTTTAAAAAGCAAGAAATAAAAGTTAAATTAAAAATTTAAAAACCCCGACTCAAACAAAAACCTCTAAAAACTAAAATAATAATATATTCAATTGACCCTTTAACTTTAAGTAATTGTAGGAAATATTTTGATCCAAGCGTCCTCGCGTAGGGGGACGGTAATTTATGTTTTCACTACTTTAAATAAATAAATATTATTGTAGTTATGTTTCTAGATATCTATAAACGAACTGTTATCTAATGTTAAATGTTCTTAACCTCATCCAGGGTGTATTTTGTGTTTAGTTAATATTCTAAGTAAATAACCCCAATTAAACACAGATAGAAAACTGTATACTCAACCAGGAAGTGGATTCCATGAAGTTCTAGAAATGTAATTAGAAAAATAAATGAATATTGTTAATGCAAAATGCCTAGCTTTTATTACAAACCTCCATTTGATTTCTTAAATAATAATTAACGAAAATCACCTATTAAAGAAACTAAAAAATTATAATAAGGATTTTTTTTTTATTTTTTTTTATCCTTTATTAAAAAGAACTAGGTTCTTAATAATTAATTACAATCTAGCCTATAAGACTAATAAGCAATTTTAATCTAACTTAATTTTTTACGTGATAATTATTTTAAAACTAGAATAGTGTTTATTGAACTTTATATATAAGGATAAATAAATAACATAAAAAAGGCTTCTCATCTGCGGATTTGAACTCGTGACCTTACCGCAATGTTAACCACTAGACCAACACGCCATTTGCGTTACATTACAAAAAACTTAAATAGGTTTGATATCATTACCAAAGGGAGCTTTTCTGTGAAGCTGACTGTACTATTTTACCGAAATATATTTCGCCAATTTACAGAATAATTTTTTGCTATTGGCCGAAGCCTCTTTTGAACTTTTTCATTTGCCAAATGATTTATTTGCCATATTTTCACCACACCGAAACAAAATTTTATGGAATATTATTTGGTTGCAAATATATAGCCGGTTACTTGGGATCCTGTCGTTATGCTTAATTATTTTTGTCCAATTATTCGACACCTAAATTCAACGTATAGTATTTGGATGACGGAACCCTAGGAGGTGATGTAGACACAGTCTTAAAAGATTTAACGTTTTTAAAAGAAAATTTTAGTTCCATTGGCCTAGACCTTAACCTTTCAAAATGCGAAATTTATCTATGTGAGTGAACTTAGCAGATCATTGTCCAGCAGATCAAAAATAAAAATGAGTTCTTTTCGCATGCAGCTGAGTTCTACAGTTCCTGATACTTTTTAGAAATAGTTCTGGCGTTTTTACCTGAAAAAAGTCAATTGGCATAATGATCTGCCAACTTCCCGTAGCAGATCATTTTGCAGCAGATCAAAAACAAATGCGAGTTCTACTCGCATGCGGCTGAGTTCTACAGTTCCTGATACTTTTAGAAATAGTTCTGGCGTTTTTACATTAAAAAAGTCAATTGACAAAATGATCTGCCAACTTCCCGTAGCAGATCATTTTACAGCAGATCAAAAAAAATTGGGTTCTTGTCGCATGCGGCTGAGTTCTACAGTTCCTGGTACTTTTCTGGAATAATTCTGAACTCACGTCCACGTGCCAGCAAATCAAGTCAGAACGTTTAAGAGGTCGATAAATAATATTTTTATCGTTTCAAAGAATTCTTAAAAGCTAGAACTCTTTTGTTTTTTACAGATTAATATCAAAACTGCAATCTAGAACTCGATCCGAGTCCAGAACTCGCGTCCAAGTGCCAGCATATCATGGCAGAACGTTCAAAAAGTCGAAATATAATATTTTTTATCGGTTCCAACAATGAAGAATGTTAACTAATTTTTTAATACAGTTGCTCAAAAAGTGGCGTATTGCAGGGACGTATAGCGTTCGGGATGTGGGCTATTACATACTCGTGCTTTTTTTTTTACCTTTCCCGAACTCGTGCGTTCTCTTTCCCAACTGTCAAAATAATGTCTATTAAAAAGAAAAACCAACCATGAAGTTTTTACTAAAAAAAATCATAGAAGTTTTTATGATTCATGCAAATACGTATATTTCTAAAAAGAAGCTACTAATTTGTTTCAATATCAGTTAAAATAATAATATTTTATTAAATTGCTTCATTTTTTCGCAACTGTATTAAAAATAGTCGTTCAGTACACGTGCGAAACCGTCATTGCAACTTGTTCCGACTGTCAACCCTCGCCTTCGGCTGCGCCTCGGCTCGGGTAGACATTTGTCGGAACTCTTTGCAATGACAACCTTTCCGCACTTGTAATGAAATATACTATTATAACATATTTGCTCGTAAAGGGTCTCTTATTTCACCAATTTCAATATCGTAATGTATCTCATTACGCACTTGTGCGGTAATGTAAAGTAAATCGCACGGTTTATCAAGATGCTCCGTCAAAACGAACGGTACTTTTTTAAATCTTAGCAAAGAGTTTTTATTTCAGAAAAGATGTCAACATTTTATGAATAAAATTAACTTTGGGAGATAAAATATAATAAATAAACATTTAATTCTTTAATTTAATTAATTTTGACAATAAATTACAACCATTAATATCTGTAACAAAACAAAAATATTAATTTACTTTATTAATAATACTGGCTGTTTTGTGCCTATGCCTGAAAAAAAAAAGCGCGAACGCGCGCGCATCGCTTATCTGTTAAGGGCCTAGTCTTCTATTGCACAATTTAAGAATCGCGTGCGGCGAGTCCACGCGCCGTGCGTCTGCACCCGGGCTCCCTGCAGTCCCCGCATTCATCCTACCTAGCGATATATTTTGACACGGTCGGAAAGTTGCTCTACTAAGTAATAATCAATATTTATTTATATTTGAATGGTACCTTGGCGGGGGATGCTCTTCCTTCGCGCCTCCGGTTTTTATATAAATTCGTTCATGCTAGATAGTAATGAGTACCAAAAAACAAGTTACGACCGATGAAGATTTTCAGATGACCAAAAAATAACTCCTTAAATAAACGGAACCTTCTGACCAAAAAAGAGATGAACTACAGAAACAGACGATAGACCAAAGTTTCGATCACATATTATGGTAGAGATAATGGACAAAAAGCATTATCTCTGCAGGAAAACGTCACAATTGCCAGCTGCGGTCTTTATATTAAACAAACAGTCCAATATTTAAGAGCCAGTCCCGATGGTATTTATAAACACAAAGATGGAAAAACAGGACTGGTAGAAGTAAAATGCCCATTTTCTGCAAAAAATATGCAATCTGAAGAAACGATAAAAGAAAAAAATGGAAATGTAACATTAGGAGAAATACGTTTGCGATTGACAAAAACCACGTCTATTATTTCCATACTCAGAGCCAATTAAACATTACGGAGATGGATATGTGCTTATATGCCGTATGGGCTGGAGTGGACTACTCAATGAAAGTCGAATAATATAAAAAGAGACCCTACGTTCTGGCACTACAAAATGGTAGGCCCATTGACAAAATTTTATTTGCATTGTCTGCTCCCTGAGCTAATTGATTCCCGCCTTAAAAGACCCGCCATAAATATAATTCAACCTATTGAGAAAAAAGTAAAAAGAAATAAGAACCACGTCTTTTACCGCAGATTTTGTGAAATGACAACACCCACAAGACCACGAGAATTACCCCAATATAACCGTCGAGAGATGGTTGTATTCAAAATTGAAAAATTCCCTCAACGGAAGAAAAAAAAAATGCGCTAGTCCCAAAGAACGCCATGAAATCGCTCACACAGACACTACACATCACATCAGACACAACACAACACAGACACCAACACATGCTCATCGCAGACATATATTTTATCGCCTTCAAAGTATGCTCCTTCAGAAACGATACACTTACGCCAACGAATAATCCAATCATCAAAACATTTTTTTTTTAATTTGGAATTGGTTTGCTTTTGACTCTAGTCTAGCTCAGAGGTGACAGAGACAAAGTCGACGATGGAATGAGCTTACCCAGAAGAAGCCTATTCACTCTCTCTTTGAAGAGATTCAGGTTGTATGCGCTCGGTAACACATTTTTAAACGCTTTTTCCGGAATTGACTTTAGTTCTCGCCGCGAATATTCCTTTGTCTTACCGAATGAAAACGGTGCCACAAAGTGGTAATTTGAGGTTAGGAAAAAGAAAGAAGTCGGCTGGAGCCATATCTGGTGAATAAGGTGGTTGCTCGATTATCACGAATCATGTATTTGTTGAGCTTTTGGTCAAAAATTTGTTTACAAAGATGGCCTTGTGCGAAGGCGCATTATTGTGGTGCAAAATCCAACAATTTTCTTTCCACAAATCTGGCCTTTTTCTTCGAATTTGCTCTCTTAAATGCCGCATAACGCTCAAATAATATACTTTATTTTTTTCGATATACTTTATTTATTTCGAGCTTCTGACAAGTTGGTAACATCTGAAAAAGGTTGCCGAGAGCCAACAGTGGACCTGTGAAAATAAAAAAGTCATAAATTATTAACAGAGTTTTCAGAAGTACCTATTAGTAAAAAATCATCGTACTAAAAGATATCCGACTTTGGTCTAAATAGCCCTAAAGTATAGTAGACTAGCGATCTAATACATACATAAACACCAAAAACACAACCCACCCCATACATTCCCTTCACACACTCACCCCCCATACACACACCCCCACACACTCACTCCCCATGCCTCATACATATACATCTATCAACACATAATCACGCCCTCCCCTCATACACTCACGCCCCCCACACACGTGTAGATATCGATACCCAACACTTTTGCGGAGTTTCGCTATCTAATTTAATTTGACCCTGTATACGATATTATCTAAACACGACGAAATACAAAAAATAAAGATTTGATGATTTTTTTGGGGCCAATGACCGCTGGTAGTATTGTTACTTGAAGTGTGAGTTGATAAAATCTGTTTCATCGTGTTGAGATATCAATATCCATCACGTTTGTGGAGTCTCGCTAGCTAATTTAATTTGACCTTGTAGTTAGGCCCTAAACATGAATACTGTAAACAGTTCTACTTACCTTTGGATTCTATTTCTCTTCATCAATTCTACGTTTGAGGCCAATTTTCTTTTTCTTGTACAGGCATATTTTTTTTACGTTTACGATCCATTTTGAAGTCAAATATTTACAAAACTATTACTGATACACAAATATTTACAAAACTATTATTGATATACAAATATTTACAAAAAACTCGAAAAATTATATACAAAAAATAATAAAGTAGAGCAACTTTAGATACACAACAATGCGCATCCTATGTTAGAGCAGGAGCAAAGTTAGAGCGAGAGGGAACAGTTAAAATTCGTCGTGGACCACACGTCTGAACGCTCCGACCGTGCAGTGGCCACTAAGAAATTTCTCTCTCAATTCTTGTTTATAAACCCCTTTTTTGTAGGTCTTTTGAAAATATTACTATTGTTAGGGTAAGGTGATTTAGGTGCTATTTTTTTTTGTATTTGCTTATTGAACTCTTGGCATTAAAATAATCTAATTAATACATACATACGATGCATAGTTATTATGAAAAAAAACCGTTTATTAAGAGATAAAAACAGAGAATTTTGATGAAATTGTGACGTCTAAATTAAGAAAATGGAATATAATTAGAAAAAACTAATCAGCACATTTTGAAGACGAGAATGTTGAGATAAATATGTGCTGAACAGATTTCCAAATTAATTCTTCATTGCCCTAAACTAAGCGCCCAAACAGAACTCGAAATGATGTTGGGCGCGAAAGAGCTGTATTTAACGCTTGATTTACCTAACTTATCCCATCTAAATGAACTTAAAAAAAATAACTAGCTATTACTTATATTGTGGTTATTTATGTGCAATAATAAAATTTCATGTTATTTCATTGCTTTGTTTAAAAAAAAAATACAAAGTTGCGCAAATAATTCGCCGCGAGTGAATTTTGCAAGACTGCAGCCTTAAGAAGTAAAAATTATTCCGCGCGCTTTTTCTTTTCGCTGTACTTATTTTTATTTGAAAATGTCGTCAATTAATGATGAATTTATTAATTCCACACCGCCAGAAGTCTCAGAGGCAGCGAAAAAGGCTACTCTAAGCCTCGCCCGAAAAATCGACCTATAGATACTTACAAGCGTATCAAAATTTCATCATATGGAAAACAAGCAAATATGCAAGTTCAGTCCGAGTTTTATTTATTTACTCACAAATATGTTATAAAACGTCGTATGACATACGTGCGCTTTGAAAATTACAGCCTCTGCTTTCTTTTAGCCCTCGCCTACGGCTCGGGCAAGCAATATCGCCTCGGCTGTAATTTTCAACTTACCGCACTTATATCATAATGTACTATTGATTATTAGCACTCCATATTCTCTGTCAAAAATAAAAAATACTAGTGAAAGAATTACTTCGATACGTCAATTAGTTTCCGATTTAGAAGTAAAACAAGTTGTAACCGCACGACGCGGGCTGCCGGTGACGGTGTGACGTCATCGCACAACACGCTCAGTCTGACTCACTCAGACCGCTCGCGGTCGCGCGCCCGTGCTCTCGAAATTATACCTAAATACTTTTAAAAATGTCCAATCCAAATACTAGGAAATCATCTGTTGTGCCTAAATGTAAAAATACAACTACCAATTCGCCGGAAAAGTTGTTTTTTATAGTTCCAAAGGACGTTACAATACGAAAAAAATGGATAAAAGCTTTGAAGAGGTTAGATCCATTTGGAGATAAAAGTACAGTTTATTGTTGTGTGCCATAGCTGTCTCTTGTCGATCTGAAATAAGTTTCAAATAAAAATAAATGGCCTTACGTATTTTGTTAGTAAAAAAAATACAAATAAATAAAAAAGGTTCGGTACATCTGTTCGAACATTTACATTTGCAATAAAAATTAAATTAAATAAAATGGCCTTACGTATTTCGTTAGTAAAAAACAAAATATACAAATAAAAAAAAAGTTTAGTACATCTGTAACGTTCAACCCACTACATCTACATCCTAAGTACCTATCCTACTTCCTAGGTACTAATATTATAAATGCGAGAGTTTGTGAGTGTGTGTGTGTGTGTTTGTTATCTTTCACGCAAAAACTACTGAACGGATCTGGACGAAGTGTGGAATAACACATAGGCTACTTTTAATCCTGGGAAAATGTACAGTTCCCGGGGAAAACGGGGGCGCAGCTGCTGGCGGAAGCTAGTTTGCAATAAATCAATGTATGTACTTATTCATTTAAATGTACTAAGAAGAGCAGTACCTACCTATATATACATACGTATGTACCTACCTATAGCTACAAAACTATAATACATATTTTTTGTCTTTAAGGTAAAAATTTAATGGTACAAGTAGGTAGGTACTTCTACTATTTGAGTTGCATTCTTCCATTACGACATTAGTTGGGTATTTTGTTTTGATAAAACAATTTAGAACAGATAAACTATTAAGCATAAGTAGTAGCAAGGAAAATTTACTGAGGTACCTTTGCATTTTTATTCCTCGCATTTCGGCGGCAACGAAATCACTATTTGTAAATAAATAATGCGCAACCATTAATCCATCTATTTTAGGTAGATTATCCGATTGCCCTTTTTCGAATCCTTCATCCATTTTATTAATCGAATAAAATTTACTATTATTAGACTATTAACTTAATACGCGGACGAAAACACAACAAAATAGTGCGCAAGCTAGTAATAGCTTATAGTAGTTGTAAACCTACTATAACCGCTGGCGACATATACTATGTGGGCCGCGGCTCGCGCGGGGCGTTGTGACATGACGTCACAAGCGGTCACGTGACTGTTAGCGGGCCTCGATATTTTTCAAAACTTTGAATGCCTATAAAATCAAAACTACTAGTTATTTTTGATTATAACAAAAACTAGTGTATTTGTATACATACAGGCTTTACTGTCACAAAATTTCAAGCGATTTGGCATACCTAGTAACATTCTTCATTCTTGAAAGCTAGACTCCTTCGTTTTTCACAGGTTAATATCAGAACTACAATCTAGAACTCGATCCGAGTCCAGAACTCACGTTGAAGTGCCAGCAGATCATGTCAAAACGTTAAAAGTCGAAAAATACAATTTTATCATTTCAAACAATTCATGAAAGCTGGAACTCCTTCGTTTTTTACAGGTTAATATCAGAATTGCAATCTAGAATTCGATCCGAGTCCAGAACTCGCGTCTAAGTGCCCGCAGATCATATCAGAACGTTAAAAAGTCGAAAAATAGAAAAATACAATTTTTATCGTTTCAATCAATTCTTGAAAGCTAGAACTCTTTCGTTTTTACAGGCTAATATCAGAACTACAACCTAGAACTCGAGCCGAGTCCAGAACTCACGTTGGAGTGCCAGCAGATCATGGCAGAACGTTAAAAAACCGAAAAATAACCACCTTGTGTTGCTCCGCATCGATGTCACTGCGGTGAAGCTGTCGACAATCTCGGACACCATGGCCTGCCCTGCTGCAGGAGCGCCGGTCGCATAGCACGGCACGCATCAACGATATTATTCGTCGAGCCCTTGTCTCCGCCGGCGTGCCAGCGGTGATAGAACCAAACGGCTTGGTACGTGGTATGGGAAGAGACCAGACGGCATGACGTTGTGCCTTGGAAGGTGGGTAGGCCTCTGGTATGGGACGCAACGTGTATCGATACCCTTGCACCATCTCATGTTCCTAGCACGGCGGGCTGTGCTGGCGCCGCTGCTGCGGCTGCTGAGACCCTCAAGCGGCGCTAATGCTGTAACCTTTTGGGCAGTTACAGCTTTGAGCCGTTTGGGGTCGAAAAGCTCGGGTCATGGGGCCCGAGGGCGCGTCTCCTTTTTAAGGAAATTTCTCGCCGACTGGTCGACGCTTCACGGGACCAGAGGGCTGGGTCGTTCTTTGGCCAAAGAATTAGCATTGCCATTCAACGTGGCAATGCTGCCAGTCTTCTGGGCACGTTTCCGGATGACAGCGATGCGGACGAGTACTTCGACGCCTGATTTGTCCTTTATTTTTGTTTTTATTTATAGTAAGTTAGTTAGTCATTTAATTTAGTATCTAGTGTAAATAGTTTGTAATAAAATAAGTTAATTTTATATTAACAAAATAAATTTTGC
The DNA here is from genome assembly GCA_963855955.1 of Luperina nickerlii. Lineage (NCBI taxonomy): Eukaryota > Metazoa > Arthropoda > Insecta > Lepidoptera > Noctuidae > Luperina > Luperina nickerlii. The sequence continues at coordinate 24,486,980 of OY979668.1, forward strand.
TTAAAATATTTTGCCAAATTTTTATTATCCGAACAAATTTTAGCAACTTTTTTATACCAATGCAATATTTGGAATGATTTTAGTACGCACATTTTCATTTGGTCAAATTTTCACTCGGCAGAATATTACCAAGGATAATTATGTCATTAAGGCATTTGGTCTTTAACCAAATGATTTATTACAACAAAAAATCTTTAGACAATAAACGTTTCGATTGGCGACGACGTAGGATGCAAGAGCGAGCAAAGGGCACCCCGAGGTTCAGTTTTGTTAGGTTACTTTAAACCCTTTTCACAGAAATTGTCGACATTAGATGCAAGAGTGATCGAATGAGAATACAATAATACCTTTACCTCATATCATTTTAAACAGGGCTAATTCAAATCATAGGCAGACAAAAATAGAGGTACTAAACCCCGACGATACTAAATATTTGGCTTATTTTATTTTGCGTAAAATATGTTACCAAATAAAATATTTTACTACATTAAAATTGGTTAAACAATAATTGCTTACCAACTAGTACTAGTTGGTAAGCAATTATTGTTTAAACGTTCACTTGCCAAACATTAGATTTGCGTTACAATTTTTCGCACCTTGAAAACAAAAGTGGCGTTATACAAAATCTTACATTATTCAGTATGACCATTTAAAGTTTTTGATGCTGCATTTTGGTCAATATCTTAGCAAAAGTATAAACTGGCACTAGCGGCCTTTAGGGAAAAGTATTGAAACTATAATAGGTAGTGTCAGTTTTTGCACTATAAGCGCTTTCTTTCAAGGAATCTAGATGTCGTTTTAACTCAATATTGCCATCTTCGGTATAGTGCCACTTTTGTTTTCAAGGTGCGTTTTGTGAAAAGTTTATTTGCTAAGGTAATGATTTGGCAAATTAAATTATGCGGAAATTGTTTCGGAAGTGATAATTTTTCAATATTTTTTTGATGAAACAAGGAAGACTAGGAAGACTACCAAGTAACACCGGTTACTTGGTAGCATTTTCAATATCAAATTAAAATAGAGTCATAAAGTCAATAAGTAGTGCTGGGTGGAAAAAATACACGGCAAACCTGAGAACGGTAGTGCAATGTGCTGATTTTTTATTTTATATATTTTTCTCAACAACGTATGTACTTCTTTACCTTGGCAAAAAAAAACATTGATTTCTACCCTCTATATACCAAAAAAAAAATAACAAAGTGTTATTTTATCATCACGGTGGCCTGTCCTGAACCCAATTCCGCTCATAAAATACCTTCCCCTGCAAATACATTCGTAATATGGATTTAAATCGATTTTGTTATCATTAAATTATAATATATTCGATCAAATAAAACTATTTTTGTTTGTTTATCTTCTTTCTCATGGATTTGACAGGCAATCAACTTTTGTATGGAAAAAAAGTTATAATTTTCAGAGGACAGTAAGTTTTAGTAGAATAGCCATGTCAACATTGCGTTGTTACGCCCCTCTCACCTTTCCTCACTTCGGATCAGTCCGGCTCAAGCTCTCGGCGCGGACGCATCGGTCCCAACGTCTTGCGGTTTCCCGCCAAAATTAGTAGATTATTAAACAAGGGGATAAAGCAGTGTCATCTGTAGTGTATAGAACTATAGACATTTATAGTCTGTTGTGTACGACTCTGTCGTCTCGAGCAGCGCACGCGCGGTGTCGCGGGGCGGGGGGCAATAGCCTACCGACCGCCGGGAAGAGAAGACGTGGACGCTTGCTGCGAGCCGATATCAGTGTAATTTAGTTACTTGTTCTTTCCTAATATCAACTCTCGAGTCTTATGGTACATTACATGTGGCGACGAGGACAAACTGTGAGTTTTTAAGGTTATTTACATTAAAAAACAAAAGAAAGTAGAGGAAGGCAAGCATGGACAAGGTATTTATACTATCCGACTACAATCGTTAAATAAATAAAACTTACGAATAACGAGGCACCGGCTGTAAATTCATGTATGACAGGCTACCTACCAAGCTTTTATCAAAGCGATTATTATGTAGGTGACTAAGTGACCACCCGCTAGGTTTCTTCAAAGATGTTGTTTCATTCGGTTACGCCCGTGGTGGGTGAATATGATACCTAACCTACAAGTTACCTACCTACTTGAGTTCGAGCCTCAATATTTATTACCTAGATAGCTGTATAAGAAATGTTAATAGGTAAAACAAATCACAGAGCCTTACGAGTTTCGTTAATCAATTTAGGTAGGTAATAGTTACTATTCTAAAGTTAATGAATTAGTCCACAGTATTAATTAGTTACTTACCTATATAAAAAAGTGGTTATTTACTGTTATCATTGTTTTGTTACTAACTGATGTTGACTGTTTAGAACATTTTTAACTAAGAAAATAGAAGGAAATGTAAAGTAACTAGGTACCTACTCACTTGGCCGCGATCAGTTGCGTAGGCATTCTTTTGTTCGCGTTTTAGGTATCTAGGTTTCTATTGATGTACATCAAGGGAGTGACATACCTACATTTTTGTCAACCATACCTACCTAGTTATTAAAATAAATGTTCTTCGAGAATCACCGAAAGGTGCCGAAAGTATCGTGCGGTGAGCGGTTTTAGCGACGAGACATAAAGGCGACTGGGCATTTAATTGCGACTGAGCATTTAAAGGCGGCCGGGCATTCAATTGCGGCTGGGCATTAAATTGCGGCTGAGCATTAAATTGCGACTGAGCATTCAATTGCGACTGAGCATTTAATTGCGGTACGGTAAAGCATTAAATTGCGGATATCGATGAATACTTAGGGTAAAGCTCGCACTAAATTGCGGAGATTTACCGGTATAGCATTAAATTGCGGACATACCCACATGGCATTAAATTGCGATCATACTTACATGGCATTAAATTGCGGATATTTACCGGTATAGCATTAAATTGCGGACATACCCACATGGCATTAAATTGCGGAGATTTACTGGTATAGCATTAAATTGCGGACATACCCACATGGCATTAAATTGCGGAGATTTACCGGTATAGCATTAAATTGCGGACATACCCACATGGCATTAAATTGCGGAGATTTACTGGTATAGCATTAAATTGCGGACATACCCACATGACATTAAATTGCGATCATACTTACATGGCATTAAATTGCGAATATACCTACATGGCATTAAATTGCGGACATACCTACATGGCATTAAATTGCGGACATACCTACATGGCATTAAATTGCGGACATACCTACATGCATTAAATTGCGGACATACCTCATTAAATTGCGGACATACCTACATGGCATAATTGCGAAGGTTTCACGGTTTAAAATTTTATGTTTACACATTGATTTATTAAATAAAGCAGCGCCGGTTCCTACTAAAGTGAGTGATTGTACTCACTAAGCTGACTAAGCACTCAGTACCGCACGGAACATCGTTGATCACACAGCTCGATAATTTCAGTTTTTTTTGTTGCAATAAATACGCATTAAAATGACTTTTGTGCAGCTAAACAGTGTTTTAATAATACGAGGAAGGAAAATAAGACACAGATTACTTACCACAGGTAAATACAAAAAAAAAAAATGTTAATTTGTTGATAATTATAACAACATTTAATGTTTGCTTTTGTTATGTTTGTAAGAGCGAGACAGATAATACAAAATAGCGTGAGAAACACGATGCGACGCATCACGCGTGACGTACTATCAAAGATCACAATCATCAGCATTTGGCGACTAACGTGATTTCGCTTGCACGACAGCGTCGGCTCCTATCGCTGTCGAAACTGTAGGTCTGCGACTATCATCACAGATGTGCGAGTTTCGGTGCATGTAGTCGTGCGAGTGGTTGCGATATTAGCACGTCACGTATCTGCGAAAATAATATATCAACGTTTACACTTTGAGCATCCATTCGCCACTTGGCGGCCGCGCGCTGGCGCCACAGTACAGCACAGCATGACGACAACGTGTCGTCATGTGCGCACAGGGTGTGTTTGCCATGACGACTACGTATTGTCATAAGCGCCGATGGTGTACTGCGGGCGTAGATTTATAGCCAGGGTACAGTCGCGTACAGTAGACGCTTTATTACCAGCATTAGATTGCGATAGCGTGTTAAAAATCTATAAATACGCAACATAGTTACTTACCTTGTCAACAGATAGCCCCAAATAGCACAGTACACTTTAGAGAAGTTCGAATGTGAATAGGAGGTTGGTTCAGTATCTGTCCGTTGGCAACGAGGGATAAGAAGTCTGAACATTTATGAACTCGAGGCGGCAGGCATAGACGGAAAAGAAAGAAATAGTCTTTTACATTTCGATGGTCCTGACTTACAATGGATTTAGACTGCAGTTTCAGAATGGCCTAAAAAAAAAAAAAAAAAAAAAAAATAAAGTATGGTGTAGAACTGTTTCGCACAGGATAATTCCCTGCGTATAGCAAGAACTACCTATCGAGTACTACTGAGTTCTAGGGTAACATAATTTAGGTTGGTAGTGTTGGTATCAACAGACTAAGTAAAAGACAAAAGCTATGCAGTTAAAATAATAAGTATACATAGGTACTTTGAAATAAAATGTGTGCAAAGTGAAAATAAGAAGTAACAATAACAGTAAACTGCTATTTGATATTATTGCAATGATTAATTAGAATAACATAATATTTTCTTACGATATGATGAAGGTATGAGGAATCGGTAAACAAGAGAAGTTCCCTCCTTCTGTTAGAGTAAAACTCCTTAATGTGGGAAAGGTCAAAGGTCACTAAGTTACAGGTGCCATGTAACATGTAATAAACATGCAACGAATGTACTTATAACAAAGATTGCTTACCTATTCAAACATAGGTACCTACATCTTTCTATTTATAAAGCGGAGCCGGGTTGGTTGCACCATTTGTAGCTCGAGAGTGCCTGGACCGATTTTTTGGTCTTTGATTTGTTGGATTTGTCTCCGCCCCGAGTGGCGGAGTGGCTGTTGAAGCACGGAAAAAAATCACGAAAAGACAACGGAGATGATTCATTTTTCTCATACATTTTGTGTTTTGACTCTGGGGCGATGCGGGGCCAACTAGTAAATACATAAATGTTGCTGTGAGTGTCTAGCTTTTAAGATTTTCATTATCTTAATAATAACTAATTATTATAATAGTGGTCTAGTTCGTCCACTATTTGCAAGCGCTACTGTTCAGTGTAGGGTCCTGGATTCAATGCCAGGTGGCACCAGGGTTTGTGGGGTTTTCCATCAGGAAGTTATTAGAGTTTTGTGCAGAATTCACGGCTGTAGACTCGCTCCCTGTTGCATGGGATTTAGCCAGGACTGGCTAAGGTATACGATACTCTATTTCCCTGTCTGGGGTGGTAACTGGTAACAAGCGTGATGTTGGGTTATAAGATTATAATTCTTATTTTATCATAAACTTGATAATACTGCCCTCTGTGAGGTCCTGTTACAAGTATTACAATAGTCAGTGTGAAAGTATTGATGCCTTTAATATGGGATCAGCGCCATCTTTTGTATTGTTTGTCACATTAGTAGTCAGCATGTATTGCTGGAAGATCTGTTGAAATTAGATTGCATTTATTTGTACACATAGGTACACCATAGTGGTACATGATGGTATAAAATCAAAAAATATGTTTTTCCACTATGTGCTGCCTTGCAAGGCGTACAAGTATTGCTTACACAGTAGGTAATAGGGGTACAAGAAGGCCTAAGTAATTATAAAAATACTTCAAGTTATTGAAGTAATTTTGATGTCTTATTTAATATACTGAAATTTCAAGGTAACATTCTGTATTGTTACTTGGGTTTTAGAGGTAATTAACAATTGCACAGTATAGTACCTACCTAGTTATATCGAAATATGGGAAGCTCTTTATTTCTGTTTGGAAGTTTTAATCAAGTGAGTAATATAAGAAGTTTCAGTATATGTGAATTCAGACTCTCAGATAATTATCAAGTTTTGGGAACCCAAACTTAATGCCATACCGGCATTATAAGGTTCAAATTCCATGGCAACTGTTAGGACCTTATTATAGAAATACAAGCGGTGAATCTAAAAGTAGGTTCTAGAATATAGAAAGAAACCAAGTAAGATATATATTCGATAAGAAGCGTAAGGACACAACCACATCCACAATGACAGAAGTAAAATAATAGAAGGAATAAAAACACTCGCGTGCAGCCTGTGCGGTGTCATTGGCCTCGTGTGAATTTGAAGTTATGTTAAAAAGATCTAAATGATCACTGTTTACCAAACAAGTTATGTCAAATCAGTGTGATTTAAACTCAACTATGTACTTACTCACCAAAAAAAAAAATAAAAAAAAAGTACAGGTCACTTACAGTGTCATGCTTACATACACATAACAATAGCATTTAATTTCAGCACAACAGTGGTGGTGGTCTAGCCCGACTAAAGTCGTGGGTTCGAAACCAGGCAGACATTTTGTGTATTTACACTCATCACCACTGTTCATCAACGGTGAAGGAAAACACCGTGAGGAAACCGGCATGTCCGAGAACCAGTACTTCAAAGACGTGTGACATTACCAGTACGGAGAGTTTCCGCGTGGTAGATAAGACATCCATTAAATTGGAAGCAATGGGCATCCATTAAATTGGACGCATTTGATATCCATTAAATTGGATGTATCAAAACGGTGAAGTATCGGTGACTGAAAGCGTCGTGAGGAAATCATAATGTCTCCATTAAATTGGATTTATCAAAGCGACAAAGGAAAAAATCGTGGGGGGCCGGCGTGTCCGGGAGCGAATACTTCAATTCAATATTTCAACAAACATGACAACAACAAACATCTCAATTCAATAATAATAAGGGAGGGATGTAGTGTATAGAACTATAGACATTTATAGTCTGTTGTGTACGACTCTGTCGTCTCGAGCAGCGCACGCGCGGTGTCGCGGGGCGGGGGGCAATAGCCTACCGACCGCCGGGAAGAGAAGACGTGGACGCTTGCTGCGAGCCGATATCAGTGTAATTTAGTTACTTGTTCTTTCCTAATATCAACTCTCGAGTCTTATGGTACATTACATCATCTGTCGCGGGTGACGATTTAAATCGCGAGCGTAACGAAGGGTTCGAGGTTTACTCCCGAGCGTAGCGAGGGTGTTAAAAACTTAAATCACGAGCGAAGCGAGGGATTTAAGACGTGCCCTGAGACGAGTCCTGAGTGTAGTGAGGGATTTAAGTTCACCCAAGACTAAGACAGCTTTATCACCGAGGAAAATACTCTACTTTTCGTACCATTTGCGAAAAAAATAACACAATAATAATATGAGATAAGCATTTATTAAAAATAATGACAATTAAAAGTAAAAGTAAACATTGGTCCAACTATTGATAGAGTTACATTTTTGTTTGGTACAGATGCCAGCACATCAAGCTACTACAATCTGTCAAATTTATTTAATTGATTCTCAACTTTATCGCTAAAGCATAAGGTTCAAAGTTGATTGGGAATATTTGACAGTTTCGGGAAGGTTGATGTGCTGGCGTCTGTACATTTATTGTTGATAAGTTGATTTGAGTATTTCTCTGTTCTTGCGTCTGAGGAACTTGCGTTTCATTGTAGATAGGAGATAGCGGTGGTGGTGCATCGTGAGTTACGGACGAAGATAAGAAGCCAGAAGTTGATGGTTGTGGCTCTGATGGATTAAGTTTTATATTTTTGTTAATTTGACTGCTTAATATGGTTTTATTCGCCATTGAACTTCGATATAACCCTCAGCTACTCTATCAGAGCTCCAACCACCGTGTCTTTTTATTGACGTAATATCCGCCCCTGAATCCGCCAAGAAAGTCGCCGAAGTTCTTCTAAAGCAGTGACCGGTGTAGAGTTCAACATCTTTATGTTTTAAATGTTTAGCAATTTCCTTTGGCATATTGCCATTATTTTTACCGATGGCTTGTCGAGTACATTTCCCATTCTGATAGTTTATAAAAAAATCTATTGTTTTCCATGTTGGTGGGACGTAATGCTTGGTATTTATGAATGATTTCAGTATATTGTCCTTGGACAATGAATGACCGATTTTTCTTTGTCTTAGTTTCCTTTACATTAATCAGCAGTAACTCATTGGAATGATTTTCAACGTCCTCCACCTTTAAGTTTACAAGTTCACATCCGCGGCAAGCACCATTGAGTCCAAAAATTAAGGCCACCTATTATAACAAAGATAAAAAACAGGTAAATATATAGAATAATTACCATTACTAAGATACGAAATATTCATAGTTAAATCATCTATACTTACTTTTGTGGCCAGAAAAATTTCGGCAGGAGCTTCATTAAGAAATTTTTCCACATTTTGTGTGGTAAAAATTTTAGATTTCTTTGCACAATGCCCTTCTGATTTTCTTTTTTTAAAAGCCAGTAATTTCGTGAATCTATTTATTTCAATGCTGTGTTTGATGATTATTGTAGCTTTCAGTTTTGAGTATATGCACCAAAGTGTATTCGGATTCTTCGTCTTGGATAAATAATCAAAATAGACAAGAAGTAGGTACTGATTCTGAAATTGATAGGCCTTTCGCACTTCTCCACGTTGAAAATTCTTCATAAGTTTTTAAATAAGTTTCCTTGGATTTCGTTGAAAGCAAATTATTTATAATTGCGGCAGCATTTGCACTGATGGAATCCGACAATTCACTGTCACTGTCGCTTTGATTTAACATCGTAAAGTATTTTTAGACATTAACTTATTTATAAAAATAAATTAAAATAAACTTAATGTTTATGTATTTGAAGAAAACAAAAACGCGTCTAATTCCTAGACTAATATTTTTTTGTCGGAAAAGCAAAGGCATCAAGCTCATACGGCCCCGTCAGTTTTCGTAATTTTATTTAATAATCATAACTGCATAATAAATGCGTAGGTATTCCTTTTTCAAAAAGATGTATAATGCTTAATATACAAACTCAATGGTGTAAACACAGATGTAGTTCAGTATAAAATTCGGTAAGTACTTATTCCAAATTTAAATCACATTCTCCCCCTAGAGGATGAATGAAATTCAGTACAATTTTCTTTTTTTTTATATATATATTAGTTTTATGGCCTGGTTATAAGACCTTTTAGCCACTTCTTTGTTTCATCATTTTTCTTGAGTCTAACATGACATTAGAATATGGGTGTACACTAGTGACCGACCGAAAGTTCGGTTTCGGTTTCGGTTTCGGCCAGTTTCGGCCAAATAATCTAGTTTCGGCCTTAGTTTCGGTTTCGGCCAGGAAATGGCCGAAACTTTCGGCCGCGCCGAAACTCGAATGTTCATGAATTATCGCCCATCGTTCGGCGAACTTCGCGGCTAGCTCGTGCTCGCTCGTCGCGTCGCCGGGCCAGTTCGCCGCCGTCCATCGTTAATCGCATGGAGTTGAGGTTGTGTTTTGCACATACTAGGGCGGTCCCATAATGAATTGGCCTAACTATGAACTAATGAAGGAAATGAAACGAAACCAATTTTATTTTTCAATATGATCACCATGAAGCATTCATCTAACACACTTCTGACATCTGTGAATCAACATCTCTAAGCCTTTATAAAAATAATCACAATTTTTAGCCTCAAAATGACCGAAGACAGCCGCCTGCGACTCTTCAACGCTTGAAAATTTTCTTCCTCTTAAGTCTCGCTTTATATTTGGAAATAAATAATAGTCGGACGGGGCCATGTCTGGACTGTGAGGTGGATGTTCAACTTCTGTGAACCCGCATTGACGAACTGGATCCTTCGAAACACCAGCGGTATGAACAGGGGCGTTGTCATGGAGCAACAGGACACCTTTAGACAGCTTGCCTCTTCGTTTTTCCTTTATCTTGTCTCGTAATTTATATATTAAAGAAGCATAATATTAGCCGTTCACGACTGTATTAAGTTCTTTAAAATCCACCATCAAAATGCCTTGAAAATCCCAAAAGATTGTGCACATCAGTTTTTTAGCCGATTGTTGCACCTTTGCCTTTCTAGGGGGCTTTTCACCCTTATAACGCCATCCCATTGATTCGCGCTTGCTTTGTGGGTCATAATACAAGATCATAGTTTCATCACCAGTCACTAGCCGCTCGATCACAGTCTTTGAATTTTCGCCACAAAGATCCAAAAACTCCGAAGCGCAGCGCACTCTTTCCTGTCTCTGTACCGCTAAAAGAAGTTTCGGTACCCATCTTGCACTCACTTTTTTCATGTGAAGATGTTCATGGATCGCACGATGACGTACTTTTAGACAGCCCAAGCCTAGCTGCAATTTCTCTAATCTTCAAATGGCGGTCACTCAGAACCTCCTCTTCGATAAGAGCAATCGATTCGGGAGTGAGCACTTCCACAGGTCGACCGTCGTGGCAAATGTCTTCGACGGTTTCTCTCCCGAGGCGAAACTCTTTCACCCAATTTTTCACTGTGCTATAGGACGGGACAGACTCCTTATACACGTCATCCAATCGTTCTTTTATTTGGGCAGGGTATAAAACTTTAAACAAAAACTTTCTGACACTTCGATACTCAGTTTTCGACATTTTGAAAAAATACGCGACTCTCGTTATGCTAATGCCTGCTAGACTAAGCATTTCATGTCGATGATAAACGTACTATTTAATGCAACACAACTATATCAGGCCAGTTCATTATGGGACCGACCTCGTAAATGATTAGGTAAGTATTCAACTGTCTGTATGTATAATATACATTGTATATTCAAATAAATGTGTAAAAAACACACCAGATTTCTGTATACGATAGAAATTTTAAATATGTTTAAGTAAGTTTCGGTTTCGGTTTCGGTTTCGGCCGAAACTAAGAGCAAGGCCGAAAGTTCGGTTTCGGTTTCGGATCCGGCTGAAAAACCAGTTTCGGTCGGACACTAGTGTACACATTCTAATGTATTAGGAGTACCTATTTGGCAGCAAATGTATCGAATCAAGTTTCCCGGTAAACTTCGCTGAGGTAGCCAAAACTACAATAAAATTCTCAGCTCCATTTACCGGGATCGCGTCTGTTTCAATGATTCCACATATTGTCCAGTTTCTGCGCACTTGAGATACAAAACTACACCAATTTTACATCACAATATCCACTAGGAATCAATTTGCGAATAATTAATAGACTTCACTCGAAGAAATCCCGCCTAAAACTCAGTACAATTTTTTTTCCCTGTTTTTAACAGATTAAAAAAAAATGAAAATTGTTATGTTCGCTTTTTGTGGCATAGAAATACATTAATAAACATTACATTAATATCATTCTTTGAGGTTATTGTAACCTCAAAGAACGATATATGTAATACTAACTGTAATATCCGTATATTAATGATGATATTAAAATAACTGTGTACTGTCCTGTCGTTTTCATCGTTTGAAAATAAAAACCCGTGCAAGATTATATTATGGAAGTTGATGATAAATAAAAATGTACTTATTCTTAGTTTTTCATCAGCTATTCGATGTTAACAACTTTAATATTAAATTAAAACTATGCAGTAAGTCACAACTTTACCTTTGTAACCGAAGTAGGAAGGAACGCTTCGCTAAAGTTGAAACATTCATTCAACCTCGACGTCAGCGCAGCCATCGCACGCCGACCACTTCATCACAACCAATGCTACAAGGATCGCTTGGCGCTTGAACGGCGTTAACAGGAGAGCGCTGTTGGTAAACAGTGGTAGAATTGGTTTTGTAAAAAAAAAGTTCACATAAGCCTACATGGGCACTAATGAAACGTCTGAGCAATGTTCCAATTGGTTGTTTCCCATAGAGAAGAGCCGGCAAGGAACGCCAAAATTTCCTTTTATAATGTTTTTAAATTACAGTATTGGTATGGGAGGACAGTGTGGGCCTCTATACCTACTCAATACTCAATACTTTATTGCATTCTATAATGTGTACATAGTAAATGGTTGGTATTTTAAAACATTGAATCAATTATGGACCCTGTCGGGCACAGCAAAGTTAATTATTAATAGGAGAGAGGATGAAGGCGCTTGTTATAAAAAAAATAATAATAATATAATAATATGAAATTAAAATAAAATTAAAATAAATTAAAATAAAAATTTAAAATAGTATTAAAATGGTATCAATAAATAGTATCATTTGCTGTTATGGTATTTATATTTTATTTAAGTATTTGGTTTTAAGTTTTATTTATATATTGCACGATTTACATTATAAATTATAATAAACTAAATATTTACAATTTTATTGAGTCTTGTAGAATGTTTTATTATTAATTGCGCGCTGTTTAGCATATATTAATTTTTAAAACTGACATTATTTTAGTGTTTTAAAATAAATTTATATTCAAAGTGAAATTTAAAATTAAATGTAGGTTTTGTGTAAAATATAGTTTTTATTATTGTTGAAATTTATCGCTAAAATATTCGTCAATAGTGTAGTAGCTTTTGATTATCAGAAATTGTTTTAATTTATTGTTAAAGATATTATTTTTATTTATGTTTTTAATGTATTCCGGTAACTTATTGTATATTTTTATGGACATAACAAATGCACTAGAAGAGTGCATTTTCAATCGTGAAGTGGGTATGTTCAATCTGCTTTCATGTCTAAGTGCAATTTGTGTTTGGATATCCCCTCTTTTGGTATAGAATTGAGGATATTTTCGTACAAACTTACAAATTTCAAGTATGTAGAGACAGGACAGGGTTAATATTTTTAGGTCTTTAAAGTGGGGTTTACAGGAGTCTGTGTCTTTGATGTTTATTAAAATTCTAACCATTTTTTTCTGTAAAGTGAATAATATAGGCGCATCTGTACTATTTCCCTATAGGATAACTCCATACTTGAGCCATGCAAATGCGTACGCGTAATATGTTACTAATGCTGTTTTGAGATCTGTTGTTTTCTTGATTTCTCGGAGAGCGTATGAAAACTTGGATAATTTCGTTCTTACTTTTTGAATATGTGATTTCCAATCTATGTGTGAATCTATGTCTAGGCCTAAAAGGGTGAATTTATTTACTGTTTCTAATTTTGATTCTTTGTATTCGAAATTTATACTTATAGGTATTTTTTGTCGGGGGTGGAAAGTTATTATTTTTGTCTTATTGTAGTTAATTTCAAGGTTGTGTTCGTTCATCCAGTGTGTTGCAGTGTCAAGTATAGAACTCAATTTTTGGTTTAAGTTTATATTATTATCACATGGTGTTAAAATAGAAATATCATCGGCGAACAATACACATGACTCATTGATGTGGTTAGGGAGATCGTTAATGTAAACAAGGAATAGCAGGCACCCTATCACACTTCCTTGTGGTATAGAAGCGTTTACGGGCATGTTTTGGGATCGAATTAATTCTATTTCTTTTGATTTAAGATTGTAATATTCAATTTCTACAACTTGTTCTCTGTTTTTTAAATAAGATGTGAACCATTCGTAACTTTTACCGCGGATACCGATGTTATATAGTTTATTTAATAGTATATCATATTGCACCTTATCATAAGCTTTTGTCATGTCTAATAACAATCCTACAGCATATTTTTTATTATTAATTATATTGAGGGCTTCTTGTATATATTTTATAAACAGCCAAAACGGTAGATCGATTTTTGCGAAAACCATTTTGACTATCATTGAATATATTGTATTTTTCACAAAATGCATAAACACGATCGCACATGGCTTTCTCAAATATTTTTGAGGCTGTTGGTAGGAGAGCAATGGGACGGTAGTTGTTTGGGTCGGTTTTTATATTTTTCATGTGGATCGGTTTTATAAGAGCTTTTTTTTAATAAATCGGAAAAACGCCTTCTTCAAAAGATTGGTTAAGTAACATGTAAAATGGCAAGGTTAATTCGTCAGCGCATTGTCTTAATAGAGTGGGTGGAAGTTCGTCAATTCCATGGCTTTGTTTGTTTTTTAAATTTTTAATTATTGTATTTACTTCGTAAGGATCTACTGGGCTAAGAAATAATGTATTTTGTGTAGCTGAAAACGCCGGGGGTACTTTTGGTTTTCGGCCGGTAGGTATTGTGCTATCCCCACCAATGGAAGCAAAGAAACTATTAAATATGTTGGCTACCTCTTGGGGTTTTGAAGTTAAGCTATTATTTATTTGTAGGGTTATGTTGTGTTTCTCACTTTTTAGTTTCTTGTTTGTGCGTTCATTGATTATTCCCCACATTGTTTTAACTTTATTGTTAGAATGCATAATTTTATTTTTAAAGTGTAGTTTTTTTGCAACTGTGACAGTTTTCTTCAATATTTTTTCATAATTTTTATAATATTTTGTTAGTATTGGATTTTTAGTTTTTATTGTTAATGTTTTTAATAGCCTTTTATTCAAACAAGATTTTTTTATACCTACAGTTAGCCAGTATTTTTTATATTCTGTTTTTAGTTTAATTTTATGCAACGGTATACATTGATTTAGAATAGAGGTAAGTGAGTCATTAAATGTTTTATAATTTATGTTAATGTTATTATTGGTTTTAAGAATATCATTCCAATTAAGTTTTTGTATTTTCTCTTTGAATTTTGATATATTTGTGTTAGTAAATAGTCTTTTCATTTTGCACCAGTTATATTTTTCTGATTGTTTAGGTATTTTTAAATGTAAAATTGCACTATGGTGGTCGGAAAAACCTAACTCTTCTGTAGTTGTGTACATGTCTTTGTAGTCAAAGTTTGTGAATATTAGATCTATGCACGTTGCAGTGTTTGGTGTAATTCGTGTAGGGCTTTTTATGTGTTGAGTAAAATTATGTTCCCGCATAAGATTTAAAAATTGATTTGTTTTTAAATTATCCGATATTATATTAACATTAAAATCGCCGCCTATAATTATATTAAGTTTGTATCTCAAGTACCAGTATTGAAAAAATAAGATGGCGTCGTTGTAAGTTCCGATTTTAGCCACGCGCCAAAAGATCCTTGTACAGCCTATTCATGCGCACGTTTGCGACTGTCAAATAAACACTTGATTAAAAAAATCTAATAAAATATTTAATCTAGTAATCTATATTTTTAGTATTGTTCTCAAGTAAGTTACATGTCTTTATTGGGAATAAAGTTTCGTTAAACCGAAAAACTATTACCAATATTGTATTTTTCACTTCAATAGCTCAAACATGTAGGTTTTGCTGCGTGAAATCAAAGAGCAAAATGCGATTTTGCTCACTGAGTGAGACAAAGTAACTTTTTAATTTTTTTTTTCATTAAGCCGCGAATATATTATTCAGCCTTGGGTTAATCATACAATTCGAAACATTCACACTCTATCTCTTTCCCGCCATAGAAAGAGAGAGAGAGAGACAAAGACCAGCCCTTTCGCAGTTCGGATTTTGAATTCGACCTTTGCAAAAAGAAAATTATGTCTTTTAAAGTAATTTATTGAATTTTTAACTTATTGTTGTATTTAAACGAAAATAAGTATTTACTGCAAATAAAACTGATATTTAACTTGTAAATATTTATTCCTAGTTTCTAAATGTTAGGTACTTAGATACGTAATATATTTTGAATAATAAAATATCATGGGTGCTATTTCCGAACACGCCTTAATTTAAATAAAAGAGCGGGAATAAAATTTCGTGACTGGCGTACAGAGTTGAATAAGTTAAAAAATATTAAAATAATCGTAAAATATGAGTGAAACTAGCGACGAGAACAGTATTTTAACACCGGAAGAGTTAAAACAACAAGTTATTAATGCAGAATTAAGTTTCCTACCTGAGAAGTCTCGCGAGAAATATCTGAAAGCATACCATGTCTTCAATGAATGACGGTGTAGCTATCTTATTTTTTAGATTTATCACAGACGAGGCGATCATCTACAATGTGGAGTATTTTACTCAATGTTGAAGCTACTTTAAACACAAAACATAAAGTGCATATTGAAACATACGCAAAACTCGTATCTTTTCTAAAAAGAATGTCAGTTGGGCATAAGGCTAAAAAGTCCAAAATTTTCACGGCCCTTAACATAGAAAAGTTTCTTGATGAAGGTCCGGACTGCAATTTTCTTGCCGCTAAAGTAAGTGGTAAGTACCTATGAATCTATGTTGTTAGTTATTAAAATTTGTGTGTAGAGTGTTATGTATAAAGGTACTTACTTACTGCCTAGGTACTACCTACTAATTTTTGGAGGCGCAATGAATCCTAGTCTGGCTTAGCAATACTGTTAAAATATTTAAGTATTACGATATGTAAAAGATGCTGTAAATGTTAAATTATGCATATTAATTATGTACCTAATATTTTAATTACAGGTTGTACTGATCATAGGAATTAGTGGAGCGTGTCGCAATAACGAGCTATTACAGCTATCAGTTAATAATATCGAAAAGCATTTACATAAATTACTGTTAGTAAAATTGAAAAATACGAAGACGAACCTTGACAGGTCTTTTGTCGTACGCGAAGAATATGTAACTATTGTAGAAAAATACCAAAATTTACGTCCAGCCAATATAAAAACCGACCGATTTTTCATACAATAGCATAATAATAAATGCTCAAGACAGCCTATGGGAGTAAATAAAATAGGTGCTATACCGCGAGAAATTGCCACTTCCTTAAAACTGGAAGAGCCTCAGCTATACACGGGTCACTGCTTTCGGAGAACTTCGGCAACGCTCTTGGCTGATTCCGGAGCCGATCTCACCACTTTAAAACGTCACGGCGGGTGGAAGTCCAATACGGTTGCTGAAGGCTATATTAAACAGAAAGCCTTGTACTTATACAGAAAGCCGATCAGTGTCACCAACGTTCACCGTTGTTCCTTCTCAATCCGCCACCGAAACAGAAACCTTAAGGCGAAAGCGCCAGGGTAGCCCTCGAAATTCAATTATTTTTAGGTTTTTTGCAATTTGCCCGTCAGTATTAAGTTGTAAGTTGATTAATATATGATTCGCGGCCGTAACAAATATGTATTTACAGAATTATAATCATTAAAGTCATCAATACAACTCTCTAAGACCCACGTAACTCCAAAGAATAACTGTTTCATGAAATCGACATTCTTCGGAGTTACGTGGTCTTAGAGAGTTGTGTTGATGACTTTAATGATTATAATTCTGGAAATACATATTTGTTACGGCCGTGAATCATATTTTGATCGACGTACAATTTAATACTGACCAGCAAATTGCAAAAAACGTAAGAAAATTTGAATTTCGCGGGCTACCTACCTTAGCGCTTTCCCCTTAACTCCAGATACTTAATCAAACTCAACTCAATGCAACTATAACGTTGCCAAATAAATCTGTTACTTTTAATTTACAGAATAGCAGTAATTTTACTTTTAACTTTTAAAATGTTCCATTTTATAGAATTTGTACCTATATACCTACAATGTTAATTATTTTGATTCACAATAAATAGTTATTTCAATCTATTCCTGTTTATTATTTTATCTCCTAAAGAGTTCTCGCTGCTGAAGTGAAAAGTTATGTGTGTTTCACGAGAGCAAAGTTTTTTGCATCTCGTGCCTTTGAATCCCTCGCCACACTCAGGATTCAAAATCAGCACTCGCAGCAAAAAACTACTTTGCTCTCTTGTTGCACAAATAACTATTGTATTGTTACACTAGGGACTTACCCTTGCGTGTCGCACGACAGGCGCCGAGAGGGGCGAGGAGTGGCGCTCGGGCGGCGCGGGGGCGCCTGCGCCCGCGCCGCCCGGCGTGCGGCTGCGGCGCGGCTCATCTGTACACAATATCATACATTTTACTGTAATTTTTAAGAAGGAAAATAGTATATTATATAAATAAACACCAAATAATATAATACTTAATTAATTTTGTTTTTTATTTTTATTTTATACGGTTTCTGTGTTTCTCACAGAGAGGTATTCGTGATCGAGGTTAAACGGACATCGTATTAGATCCAAGCAGCATTACTGTGTTTTAGATTATTTGTTACTTTTAATTTTTATTTCCACTGGTTCGACCACCGACCTGTTCGAAAATTTCTACACAGTAGCCGACACAATAATGCAACAAGAAATTAAATAAATCACAAGAATTAACACAGAAATTATTGCATCAACTAATAATTATAAGTACAAAATTATTCCCTTGACATTACTGACCAACACTTACAGCGAATCAATTGATTTGATGTGACCAACTTAGCTTTCTCGGCCTATTGCAGTCCACTGCTGGGTATAAGCCTCTCCCAGGCTGCGCCACAACCTACACTAAACCTCTGAACTGAATGTCTGATGATGACTGACGAACCGACCTTGACATACCGTGACTATATAATTCATTGGGTGGAGTTGTACGGTCAGCATCAAAAGTCGATTAACACTTCAGTTTTTTTTATCTTAGTTATTGAGCAAAATATTTGTTGAAAATTGCATCGTACTTCTGCTGCAATTTTGAATAAATATTTTACTCAATAACTAAGATTAATAAAACTGAAGTGTTAATCGACTTTTGATGCTGACCGTACCACTGGCCTTCTTGAATGCGCCTGGCATGAGTTTGGGAGGCTCAACCAGCTGATGGCCTTGATAACGCTGATGAATCACTGCACGGCTGCCTTTCAGTGGGAGGCTAACGTAGGAGTACTAGTGCAGTAAGTACCGTGACATCTCCTCGACGGCGTGGGGTCGGGAGTGCGTGCGCGCCGCGGCGGCTGTGAGGGCGGCGCGGGGGGCAGCGCCAGCAGCTGGCGGTACAGCTCCAGCTCGTGGTAGAACTCCAGCGAGTCGGGCGAGCCCCCCCCGCCACCCTCCCCGCCGGCGCCCTCCCCGCCGGCGCCCACCTCCGCCGTGAGTCCGTTGAGCACGAGGCGGCGCGCCGCCATGCCGCGCCAGCAACAGCATGCAGCTCGCGCGCCGGCACTCCGCGCGCTCACGTCACTCCGCGCGCTCACGTCACTCCGCGCGCTCACGTCACTCCGCGCGCTCACGGCACTCCGCGCGCTCACGTCACTCCGCGCCGCGACCACATCGAACAAGGGATCGCTCAGTGTTCAATACCAAATACGATTGACATTTTATCCGCATCTGATTAGACTGGTACGGGACAACACCATACTTCAACAAAAGCAAGATTTCGCGCTTAATGCCATTCAGTATAGAACACTCCAAATATCATAGCAAGTCACTTCAAAGCGCGTCTCGTCACGTCAATTAAGATGACAAAGTGAGTTGTAAAAGTTGCGGAAGTATTCCGAGCACATCGTAAGATTCCACGCGCGTCGCTCTGGGGGTGCCGGTTGCGTTCGTCGCGTCTGTCGCGCCGCTCGCGCGCCGCCACACTGCCGGAGCACGGCGCGGACACGCGACGTTGCGCCGGCCGCACGACGCACGCCGCGCGTCACACAGCGACCAGCTCTTTCCTTGCGGCGGCGGCGACCCGATTCATAATAGACCAGTCACGACGCTTCGCGCGACTTTGTTTCGGCAAACATAGTTTAGTAGGTTCTATAGGTAATGGTTCAATATATCTAAATTAAACGAAGCAAAGTGCATTCACTTTGCTTCGTTTAATTTAGATATATTGAACCTTGAAATTTTGGGTATGAAACCCGATCACTTTGCTTCGTTTACTACCAGATTAGCTTGAATTGCATACCCAAGTTATACGTAGGTCAGGAGCGTCGCCGGTGTCGGATCCCAAAACAAATGCTATTGAAAACCGGTTACAGCAAAATGTTGAGGGTTTAAAATAAAGCCTTTTGCTCCAAAGGCAAAAAAAAAATTCTTTTAAAAAAACACAAAAAATAAGCTTATTTTACTTGGAGCGACTGCTTATCTGACCTCCACAACCCAGTTACTGGGTAATACGATATCCCTTGTTATGACAGTGTGCTCCACGCTTTTAGAATTCAATTGAAGTCAATTTAATTATTTTATAATTTTTAGTGCGTTTTAAAAGCGTGTTTTTTGGTTTTTTTTTAAATCATGTAAGTATTAGTAAGCCGGACTGGTGTCCGCAACTCAACGTCAAAGCGCGTATTTTGCGTTTAAATTAAGTATTTAGGTACCTACTTATTTTTATTTTTAACTTTTGCGTCAAGTAGGTATTTAAAAAAAATTACATTAAAGTTCACAATGCTTTCAGGATGTTGTTAGGGTTTCCGCGGTGTTGTAGTGCTTCATACGCGCGCGATTAGGAAACGGAGCGCTTCGCTACTAAGTCGCCTACAAAACAGCTCGAACAGCGGCCTGAAGGTATTGTCCGAGCAGTGGGATCTGTCCCTGTTGCAGAGGTGGATGCAGCTTCATAGTAGCACATCCCCAAGTATTATGTATCTAATATTATGTGTTTTTATTTTATTAGTTGTTCGTTTTGTATGACGTAAATGTATGTATTTTAATTTTATTTATTTATTTATTTGATTTGAATGTCTGAGTATTATTTTATTGTGTACGTGTGATTATTATACAATTTTATGTTTTCTAATGTAATGTAATAACGGAATGGACTTTGTCTAAAAAATAAATGAATATTATTAAGTTAATAAGTATAAAGTCAACGAAGTTATGACTATTAGGGCCTTAGGGGCTACTCACAAACTCGAAGGGTTTACTAGTAGCTCCTTAAGAGTTCCACTATCCACCTCCTGGCTCCATCATCACACCCTCAACATCCAGTGCAATATGTTAGACTCATCAAAACTTATCATATGACCCCAAACTGGAGGGGTTTACTAGTAGCTCCTTAAGAGTTCCACTATCCACCTCCTGGCTCCATCATCACACCCTCAACACCCAGTGCAATATGTTGGACTCATCAAAACGTATCATATGACCCCAAACTCGAGGGAGTAAACCCCTCGAGTTTGGGGCTTAAGAGTTCCAAGTAAAGTAGGCCCTTAAGAGTTCCACTATCCACCTTCTGGCTTCATCTTCAAATCCTCGACACCAAGTGCAATGTATTGGACTCGTCAAAACAAATTATATGACCCCAGACTCGAAGGGTTTACTAGAAGTATTTTAGTAGTCAATTTTTTATAGGAATTGTCGACTCGCCGCCGCGCGCCGCCGCGCCGCCGCCGGCACTGCTCGCACTTATAAACTTTCGTGCTCCATCTTGATTTTCGCGGAGACCTATCTCCTCTTTGTTTTCCACAGAGAAGGACAGTGTTGGGATGTAACTGCCCATATGCTAGGTTTTGTAAGGTTTTAAATACGTAATTGTAGCAGTCGTGGCCCAGTGGTGACGGCCGCGATCTACGTGCTGTAGGTCGTAGGTTCGAACCCAGACAGGCGTTTTACTTTGTGTAAATTATTTACATCACCACTGCTCTCAAATCGGTGAAGGAAAAATCGTCAGGAAACCGGCATATCCTAGAACCAAAAATTCGAAGACATGTTACATCTGCCCACCCGCACTGGGCCCGCGTGGTGGATTACGGCCCACTCCCTCTCACTGACAGGAGGCCTGTGTCCCAGCAGTGGGCACATTATAGGCTGCTTACCTATATATGTAATAGTATCGTTCTCATCTAATCGATTTACACTTTCCCTAAACAGAAATCTAGATTCCTAACTATTTGTCTGATTTGTTATAAAACCTTTATGATGCTTTTTTTATATTTAGTACCTATATTTATTTCCCTAGTATTAAGTTTGCTTGTAAGCTTGTCATGTTCTCAAGCTATCAATTAACATACCTAATTCAATTTTGGTAATGTGATTTAACCTTTAAGTTAATTTATCAAACTTACACACACTATCTTTACAGGATGAGCCCAACACAATTATAGTGGTTTGCAAACACATACCTACAAAAAATAAAAAGAAAAATCAACTTAACTTTAAAAATACAAAGCACTTTACACAATACATAACAATCTAACACAGAATATTAATATTTAAATATAACAAACATAATTCAACAAAACTCTTGCGAATTCACTCAAATTGCACGAAAATATGTCATCCTTTCATGAACTTTATTTAGTATACATATTGCGCGGATGAGGGGTGTTTTTGACAGCAGGTTGGTTTTGGTAGCAGGCACGGCCAGCAGTGGCGGTCGCCGCCGCTTCCACACGTACCGATCTGGCACGCACAGCTTCAGGTGACGCAGCACACCCGGGTTAAGGCTCGTACACACAGGCGCGACGCGACACGCGACACAAAGGCACCGCAAGTCGCGCAACGAGCGGTGCCTTTGTGTCGCGTGTCGCGTCGCGCCTGTGTGTACGAGCCTTTATGAGCTACTCCACGCAGGAGCTTTAGCGCATACGCCGCAAGTGTAAATTCTGAGTTCGTTGTACCCCACCATACCCAGTACAAACAGTGTAGGATACATCAGCGGGTAAAATGGGTAAACCCCATAAAGTTTAAAATACAAGTGTCTTGTAAATTTATTCTGTACTAGCTCCAGCACGACATTGTATTTCGCTTCATGAGGAGCCCAAATCACCGCACTGTGTTCCAAATGACTCCTTACCAAAGCGTCATACAGCACCCTGAGCGTGGTAACGTTTGTGAATCCCTATTTCTAATTCCCAAACTATCTCTCTTTTTGAAGTCGGTTTAATTTTTTTAAATTACTTTTTTATTGTATTAAAAGTTTTTATTATTATCGACTTCAAAAACAGGAGGTTATCAATTCGACACGTACCTGTGTATGTAATATTATTGGAATTGCATTATCATTTCTTTCTAAACTTAATAGCTTGCGCGAGAGACACTTCCAAAGTGGTAAAATGTGTCCCCCCCCCTGTAAATTCTAAAATAAGAGAATGATAAAACTAAAAAAACATATGATGTACAGTCAGCTTCAGAGAAATGGTACCCCCAGGACTTAAACATTATCGCCCGAGCACGCTCGGGCCCGCGTGTGTCACGTGAGCCTTGAGCAGCTCCTCCCCCGCCGCCGCACCCATCTCTGCCCGAGTGCATCCACCGATCCGCCTCAAATATTATTTGCAAGTTTTAAAAACCCCCCGATTCTGATCCTTCCGACATTCCAAGCCCTTCATTTCCTTTCTCCCCGAATCCACTATCGCAATTTGCGGATGTTGTTTGTAGTGTTACAGAGATGGATGTATCCCAATCCAACCAATCTTCCCGTAAACGTCCCAACAACGAAGATATTTTGTCTCCTACCCCCCAAACAAACAATAGAAAAGCCAAATTGGACGTGTTAAATATTCGGCAATGGATAAAGCTCATTACCTTGTCCACGTCTCCCGTATAGAGACCCAACCCAACTCAGGCACCACATTACATCCCGTTAATTTTGGAAAATTTTTGATCAACAACAACATTGCGAACATAGTTCGTGGTGGTATTAATAGGGTTGGTAGAAACCGTGTGTCCATAGAGTTTGCTTCCCCTCAGGATGCCAACTCTTTCTTGGTTAACACTTTGTTACCCAAGTACAGTTCTTTATACTGCCTCTATTCCTACATTCAACATCACAAGGATGGGTGTAGTATCAGGTGTTCCCTCTGATATATCAGAAGAAGAAGCTATGACTTTGTTATCTGTGCCTTCAGGATGTGGGCAAATCCTTAAAGTTCGTAGAATTAATAGAAAAGTTCAGATAGATGGCAGTAATATGTGGAAACCCACTGAAACTTGTGTGATCACATTTGATGGACAAGTCTTACCCCAGAGGATCTTCTGCTGTTACACATCCCTTCCTGTTGCGCAGTACATATTTCCCACTATTCAATGTCGCAAGTGTTGTAAATTTGGACATGTGGCAAATGTATGCAGATCAAAACCACGCTGCAGCAAATGTGGCCACGATCACCCAGGTGATGGTTGCAACATTTCTGAGGGCGAGGCCTTCCGTATTTTGTGTTCGGGTAATCACTTCGCTAATAGCAGGTCATGCCCCGAGCATGGTAGACAGAAAGCCATTAAGACTGTTATGGCCGAAAAATCCATGCCTTATGCTGAGTCTAGCAAATTAATCCCAACAGCTTCTCGCAACTAAGCCAATATTACTAAAACTCCGATATCCCAATCTTATCGCAAGACAGTAACCCTAAAACCTAAGACCCATGCCCCCCTTTCCCCATCCTATAACAAAGCTGCTCATCAGCAGATAACTAGTTCCCCCAACCTTCACAGCCTAATAGCTGCGCTCTCAATTATAGTAAAGTCTCTTCCAATAATACTACTTCCTCTATTATTGAACTACTCATAAAACTCTTACCTATCGTTATTTCTTCTTCTACTTCTAATACCCAATCACCGTCCAATGTTGCCGACCAACAGACATCAGAAATGGCGTCTCGCCAAGTATTCCTTCAGTGGAATGTGAGGAGCTTGTAGCTTAATAAGCACTACCTCATATTCCTTTTGAATAAATACAAGCCATTGGCTTGTTCTATAGCTGAGACTGGGCTTACTCCAAGTCTTAGCTTCCGTATGCCACATTTCAACACTCTCAGATGTGACCGTTCAGATGGCTACGGAGGGTCAGCTCTCTTAGTGAATGATCGTGTCCCACTTTTGCCCTTTACTTTACCTTCACTTACGGGTTATATGAGCATTGCCGCAGGGAGGGTTGAGGGCATCACAGTGTTTTCAATATATATTACACATCCTCACCATGATTTCTTAATAATTCTAAGAAATATTTTTTCTAGTGTTCATGGTCCGATCCTGGTCATGGGTGACTTTAACTGCCACCATTAAAGATGGGGGTCTGAACGCGGTGATGCCTTTGGTGTAGCTCTAGTTGATGTTTTGGATGACTTGGACCTCTGCATTTTAAACAACGGTTGCTCAACACGACGAACTCCTTCCAGGACATCAAAAGAGTTGTGTAGACCTTACATTTTGTTCAGTTGAGCTAGCAGCATCGACTCACTGGGAATGCACAACCTTGTCGCATGGTAGTGATCACTACCCTATAGTCACATCTTTGGTTAATAAGTCTTACTTAGAAAAAAATTCCCCTCCACTTCTGAAATATAACCTGTCCAAACCGGATTCGTCAAAATTTGCATCATTATTGGAGGATAAAATTGATGTTCTTCCAAATTTAAATTCAAATTTATCAGATCGTTCTGATCACTATCATGCCAAGAGCTGTTATGAGGGTTTTGTAACAGCAATTACCTCCAGTGCAGATTCCTGCTTTCCTTTAAAAAACAGTGCTCGTAACAAAATCCCTTCACCCCCATGGTGGGATCCAGAATGCACGTCGGCAGTCAGGGATAGGGACGAGGCCGAGGTGTGTTATAATAGAGACATGAGCACTGAAAATATGTTGATTTACTGTCATATTAATGCCAGAACCAAACGTTTTCAGTGTAAGAAGAAACGTACGAGTCGGGTTGAGTTTTGCACCTCTTTATCACCCTCTACTCCAGTTTCAGTCGTCTGGAAAAATATCAATAGGTTTAGACGATGGTGTTCCCCATCGATCTCTTCTCCGATTGCTAGGGAAACAGCTGAACATTTTTTTTACAAAATAGCACCATCCTATGTTCCACTCTCATCAGAATGTCAAAACGCGCCCAATTTTATAACGTTACAGAGGATCCTTTCGATACGCCATTCACTTTAGAGGAACTGAATGTGGTACTCAAACATGTCCGGGACTCAGCGCCTGGTATTGATGGCGTGCCATATTCGTTCATAACTCATTGCGGTGAAAAGGCTAAAATCTATTTTTTAAATGTGTTAAATTCTTGTTATAATCATGGTTGGATTCCAGATCAGTGGAAGTTTCAAATCATTATTCCTTTATTGAAACCAGGCAAACATGCAGATGATCCGAATGGCATTAGGCCAATTTGCTCTATCTTCAGTCCTAGCCAAATTACTGGAACACCTCATCAAAAATCGCCTCGAGTGGATAGTCGAATCGAGAGACCTACTGTCGAATCATCAATTTGGTTTTAGGAAAGGACTGAGCACAATGGACAGTGTTAGTATTTTAGTTGCGGATATCCGCTTAGCCTACTCAAAAAATTAATCCGTTGTTGCCACTTTTCTTGACATCTCATCTGCGTATGACAATGTACTTCTTCCCGTTCTCAGGCAAAAACTGCAACAGCTGAGTCTTCCGGCCAAGATGATACAATGCATATGCGAACTTCTGTTGTCCCGCTCATTGGTTCTGAGAGTCCAGGGGGAGGAGTTCGATGCGAGGCAGACATGGAAGGGACTCCCACAAGGCTGCGTCCTCAGTCCCATACTCTACAATTTATATACGGCTGATATTGGGACCTGCTTAAACAATAATTGTCAGATATTACAATATGCCGATGACATTGTTCTGTATGTGACAGATCCCTCCATAGTTGACGCTGCGTCATCTTTGTGTCTCTCTCTGGATTCTTTGAATCAGTGGCTTTTAAGCCATGGACTGTCGCTATCTGCTCCCAAAAGTTCGGCGGTAATTTTCTCTCGCAAAAGACTCATTCCTCATATTTCAATAAAAATTTTAGGCCACAATATTCCTGTAGTGAAAAAAGTTAAATTTTTTGGTGTTATTTTAGATACAAAATTAACGGGCAAAAACCACATAAATTATCTTATCAAAAAGTGTGAAAGAATTATTTCAATTTTAAAAGTACTTGCTGGTGTCTGGTGGGGTGCCCACCCATACACCATGAAATTAGCTTATAATGCCTTAGTTCGTAGTGTTTTAGATTATGGAACGTTTCTAATGATTCCTTGCAACAAAGGTGCTTTGGCTGGGCTGGATAGAGTTCAGTCCAAGTGCCTTCGAATCATCTCAGGTTGTATGAAGTCCTCTCCCGTTAACGCATTGCAGGTCGAATGTGCTTCAGCACATTCGACCTGCAATCAATTCGAATTATAGTTATTATGATGTTGATTATTGTATTTTTTTACATTGCATTGTAAAAAAAATTGAGATTTGACATTTGTTCCAATTTATAATTAGGAAAGGTGTTGATTATTGTATTGGTCTTAATTTGTTACTTCAAAATAAAACATATTTTGATTCTTTCAGTATTTTGTAATTATTGTTTGACGTAAGTATTAAAAAAGCGCTTTGATGAGTTATTGAACAAAATTTACCATATTCTCAAATATTGGACATTTTGGGAGTTGGACATTTTGGGAATTGGACGTTTTGAGAATTGGACATTTTAAGAACTGGAAATTTTGGGAATTGGACGTTATGTGAATTGGACATTTTGGGAATTGGACGTTTTGAAACCGTTGGACATTTTGAGAATTGGACATTTTGAACCTAAACGCTATTATTGTGGTAAATTTATTATATTTTTTGTTTACTTACTATGTTCTTTTCTATTTTTTTGTATTATCTTAACGAATACGCTCAGTGATGGCATAGTATACACGTGGTTTACGTTAAAAAAAAATTTGAGGTTATAGTTTCTCAGATTTTATTCTCATTTTCGTTATTTTGCGTTACGTTACGAAACTGAGAAATTGTTAAGCTTAGTTCACAAAGACAAACATTAACCTATGTACATATTCTTAGGTATGTCGATGTGGTTATCACAGATACCTAACTAAGCTTACTGTAGCTTCTACCTTTACTTTAAAATAAAATCAAGAAAATACTTAAATTTATAAATAAATTAAACTAAAGCATAATTTGTAAAACAAGTTATAAAACACTTATATTCATTTCAGTAAAACACCATGGCTCCTGTGTCAAATGCTGAAAGACAAAAAAGATACAGAGAGCGTCTTAAACAAAACCCAGTTAAGTATGAGGAAATGCGAAAAAAACTTTTAGAGAGAGTTAAATTAAATAAATTAAAAATTAAGGAGCAGAACCAAAGCCAACAAGAAAAAACAAGACAAAAGTGAAGAGAATACTCTGATCGCTACTACAAAAAGAAGAAAAATAAATCTATTAGTGACCCGACTGCAGCCAATAAAGTAACAATTTCAAACGAGCTTAGTATAAAGAGGTGGAAACTTAAGACAATCAAACTTCGAAAAGAATTAAAACGTTGCCAAGATGCATTAAATATGTCGTTAAAAAAACAGGAAACCATGAAAAAGCAAATCTACCGGCTAAAGCAAGAAAAGATTATTAGCAAAAACCAGATAAGACAACAAACAACTGTAGATGAGCAGCCATCGACACCTACTGAATTTGAAATTTTATCCGAGTCTCTCAGTTCAGTTTACAAAGAGTCTACACAAAAAGAAAAAGCAGTTATTAAAAAAATTGTTAATAATTCTGTAACTAAGAAGTATCGTATGTAGTGAATAGTCCCGGGAAATCCCGGAACCGAAAGTACCGGGAAATCCCGGAAATTTCCGTTGTTTTAGGAACCGCAATTTCCAAAACCAAATCCCGGTTCTTTCGGTACTTTCGGTAAAAGATACTTTGCGTTTAGAATTTTTCTAATTTTATTGCCTAAAATCCGACCGCTGCACTGTTACTATAGGTACTTTACAATTTTTAATACTTTACAACTTTACAATTTTGGAAGCGTTATGCCAGCGAGATGCGACACTATTAACTGCAGATATAGCTGTAAAATTCGCATTAAAGAAATTGTTCCCCATAAATAACAGTATAGCCGCAAAAATGTTGACGATGCTGAAAAACATATAGAGGCAACGTCGATTGCCGGAAAAATCAATATTAACATATTTGCAAAACCCTGAAATGTACTTCTCCAACGCACATGATGAAGATTTGTCAGTGTTTACTTGGCCAAGTAGTGACGAAATATGCAGGAAGATAGTGGAACTGCTAAGGCGTACTATTTAAGTTTAAAGTTATATTTTTATTTTATTTTTTCTATGTATAATTAGAGTCAAGTTGATTTAAAGAATTTGTCGATTGAAGTTGTTTCAAACTATTTTTGAATTATTATATAAGATTAAAATTTAAAAAATGTTTGTTAAGATTATCTAATCAATAAATATTGAGACTGATTAATGCTACGCTAAAACTCCATGGTTCCTTTTTTTGTAGATGTTACGTAAGTTTTAAATTATAATTTGGTTATGCAGAATTGCAATAAGAGTCATGTTAATTTGTTTGGTAAAGTAAAGGTCTTTAATAAATGTTTCTGTTATATATTATGTAGGATTAGGTATAAAAATCATTTAATGTTAAAAAATGTTGCTGGCATAATATACGTAATTACCAGTAAAATTATACTAAATAAGACTGATTTAGTGTCTTTAAAACAAGAAACAAAACGTTTTATTTGATTTGATTAAAATGTTTTTACTTTGCCCTGTCATTTCGTCTTTTTTTTACTTTCTCCGTTTCAACACTTTCAACTCTCTTACAAAGACTTATTAAAGTATCAAAAGTACCGATAGTACCGGGAATCCCGGTTCTTAAGCCAGAAGGTCCCAAAAATCCCGGTTCTTTAAAACAGCACCGGTTCTGCATTCCCTAATCGTATGGCCACAAAAATGGGACTAACTATCGGAATAAAAGGGAGAATTCGCACTAAAATGTCTTTTTAAACAAAAAGGAAGCTACTTATTCAACAGATTCACAATTTTTATATGCGAGATGATATAAGTCGAGCTACAGCGGGCAAGAAAGAATGCAAAACTAAAGAAAAAACCAAAATGCAAATACGTTTTTTAACTGACTCTATATTAAATTTATATACTATCTATAAAAAAGAAGGAGGCAAAGCATCTTATTCCACGTTAGTTAGACACCGTCCGTTTTACGTGTTGCCACCAAAAACTTCATAACAGAGAAACATGTGCCTGCATACGCCATGCAAATATGTCTTATAAATTAACAAAGCTTTACAAACTTGGACTTTTAAAAACAAACAAAATTGAAGAACTTCTGAGAGATATTTCTTGTGATCTAAAACATAAAGAATGCATGTACGGAAATTGCCAAATTATGTGTGACTAAGAAGATTGAAGTTAAGGATTCATTTAATGAAAAAACTGTGTCTTGGCTACAGTGGTGCGTGAAAACGGTTCCTTACAGAAAGAAAAATGAAGAACGCGTAGAGATTGAGACATTTACTAAAAAAACTACAAGAGAAGTGGTGACTGATAATTTGAAAATTTTAGTGCAAAAGTTTCAAGAAGAGGCTAAATTGTTTAAAAGACATTATTATAATATGATACATCAACAAAAAGCATTTCGGCAATGTTTTGACAATATTAAAGAAAATGAAGCTGTTATTATAGTTGATATTTCTGAAAATTACCAATGTAAGTATAATGTAGAGATACAGAGTATGCATTTTTCATCTTCACGTGATCAAATAACTTTACATACTGGTGTAGCATACCTTAAAAATGAAAATCCAGCAGGATTTTGTTCAATATCTCCAAATACTGAGCATAGCCCTCTCACCATTTGGGCTCATCTTTTGCCAGTTCTACATTCAATAAAATATCAACATCCTGAGATAGATACTTTACATATGCATTCTGACGGCCCAACAACACAATACCGGCAAAAGACAAACTTCGCACTTTTTGATAAATTTACTAAACAATTGGGGTTTAAATATGCTACATGGTCTTATTTTGAGGCTGCTCACGGTAAAAATACAGCAGACGGAATAGGTGGAGTACTAAAGAGAACGTTAGATATGCACGTAGGATACGGGAAAAGCGTTCCTAATGCCATTGAGGCTTTTAAACTGCTTAAACAAGAGACAAACGTTACACTGTATTATGTGTCAGATACATATATAAACGTTATAAAGGAAACATGTCTCGTACCTAATTTGTATCCTTTAGTAGGAACTATGGCTGTCCATCAAATTGTAACCACCGATGAGCCTGGAATAATAAAACATCGACATGTGAGCTGTTTTTGTGGCGATGATAGAGGTAACTGTTCTTGTTTTGGCGTTAAAATGCATAATTTGTTTAAGAAAGCTCAAAAAAATACCGAGACTCTTGCTAATGTTGAAGGAAAAATAAGTAGTGCAATGCCAAAGATTTCTGATAGGAAGAAAGAAGATAATGATAGAAAAAAAAGTGTTAAAATACAAGAAAAGAAATCGGACAATGTTCAGAAAATAATTGAGCCTAGTACATCTGGTATAATAAAAACCAGTGAAGTTAATAAAACACCGGTATTTCTAGGAAAGACCAGTCTTCAGAAACAAAAATCGACGCCCGATAAATATAAAAAAATCTCAAAAGAAAAAGAGAATAAGCCACCAAAGAAAATTAAGAAGTGTATACGATTTGATTGCGACTCTTCTGATCTTGAAAGTGATAAAGAAGTCTTCTATGCTGAGAGTGACGATAGTCCCTATGTTAACGAAGAAAGTAACTCAGTATCACCGGATGTTACAATGGAACCCAAAAATAAAGTAACTATTTTGTCGGATATCCGATTGCATCCAGACAATCAACGATACTTTCATTGTGCTTCACCAGGACTTTCGTCCATGCATACGATTGAACCTAACCATGACATATCTTTGTTTAAAAATAATAGCAACGATTCAAGTGACGATGACTTAAATTTTGACATTTTTTAAATAATTGAATTTAATAGTTGAATACAACTTCATGCATTAATTTTGGTTCATTCCTACTATTTCGACTGCTTCGACTGCTTAATTCAAACATACCTACTTTCAACTAGCCACTAGATCTATTTATTTTTTAAACAAAGATATTGGAACAATAAAGTACTTTTAGATAGCTTACTCATGACGCGATTCGTGCGATTTGCAATTTCTACTAACTAAAAATGAAAATCGTCCTTCCTACTAAGATATAATGATGCAATTCGACTGACTTACGCTTACGTCGTCGTGGCGAGCGTGTTTTGTTTTTCATCAACCCGTAGATAACCGCACATTTTATGTCATATATCGTAGTGGTAAGGATAATTTTCACTTGAAGTTGAAATCGGTCCAATTGCGTCGCATCGCGTCATCAGCAAGCTCCATACTCAAGAATATGTTTCTTCCATGTTATTAATATTTGTGTTTTTTTTATATTGAGATTTTATTTTATGAAGATATAAATATTAGAAGATATAAATATAAAATAATATTAGTTACGAGTGCGGTCAATCTAATGTAGCTTCTAAATTAAGTCGCTCTAATTTAGCCTTCATATTGTTTCTAAGTTTATAGATCTGCCGGTCGATTCTGTAAAAATCTCACCGTGAAAACTTAAGTGAAGTGAGTTTGTTTTTGCTAGGAATTGACACTATTGACAACTCACTCCACGCTCACTTCACCTATGTTTTCACGGTGAGATGGTTACAGAATCGCACTGCTGATTATTATGTGTCTATTTAGCTTACTCACGTAAGTTTCATTACAATTTAGTTGCTAAGTCTATTATTGACATTGTAGCACCTACTCTTGCTCTTATCTTTAATAGTTGTATTGATAGTGGGGAGTTTCCTGATCTTATGAAAAATAGTAAAATAATACCTTTGTTTAAATTAGGTAGTACATCAGACCCTACAAATTATAGACCTTTTTCTGTACTACCTACCTTTGGTAAAATTTTTAAGAAATTAATTTTAGACCAAATGCAAAGATTTTTTAATAAATATAAATTATTAGACAGCAAACAGTTCGGTTTTACAAGGGGTCGTTCAACTACTGATGCCGGTGTTGAACTTTTAGGACATATTTATAATGCATGGGAAGATAAATGCGATGCCTTGGGCATCTTTTGTGACTTGTCCAAGGCATTCGA
Organism: Luperina nickerlii; assembly: GCA_963855955.1. Taxonomy (NCBI): domain Eukaryota; kingdom Metazoa; phylum Arthropoda; class Insecta; order Lepidoptera; family Noctuidae; genus Luperina; species Luperina nickerlii. The sequence continues at coordinate 24,519,509 of OY979668.1, forward strand.
TTGCGTTCTTCATGAAACGTTAATCAGGAAACTCCACCACTACGGGATCCGGAATACTGCTCTGGATCTTCTTACTTCATACTTGAGTAAAAGGATTCAGAGCGTTGACGTTAATGGAGAAAGTTCACCCGGATCTTTAGTAACGATGGGAGTCCCACAGGGCTCAATTCTTGGTCCTTTCTTGTTTCTTATTTATATCAATGACTTGCCGTACCTCATAAAGGATAACCATGATATAGTGTTGTTTGCAGATGACACTTCACTTTTGTTTAAACTTAAACGTCAGCAGTTGGTTACTGACGATGTAAATAGCGCGATTTCGAAAGTAGTTCACTGGTTCAATGTTAATACTCGTAATTTGCTTCTAAACGAGAAAAAAACCAAATGCATTAAGTTTACGCTACCCCACGTTAGGCAGGTGAAAACTAATGTATTGGTAAAGGGCGAGGAATTGAATCCTGAAGACAGCACAGTATTCTTGGGCATAACTTTGGATGCTAAGCTTCAGTGGGGTCCGCATATAGATAAATTGTCAAAAAAGCTAAGTTCCGCAGCATACACCGTTAGAAAAATTCGTAATTTAACTGATATAGAGACTGCCCGTTTAGTGTACTTTAGTTATTTTCATAGTGTAATGTCGTACGGTATTCTATTGTGGGGAAATGCCGCCGATATTCAGACTATCTTTGTTTTGCAGAAGCGTGCTGTTCGATCAATTTATAAATTAAGTCCGAGACACTCTCTCAGAGACAAATTTAAAGAGATTAATTTAATGACTGTGCCTTCTCAGTATATTTATGAAAATCTTTTATATGCCCATAAAAACATAACATTGTTAAAAAAATACAGTGATATCCATAATATAAATACTAGAAACAAACACAAATATGTTGTACCTACAACAAGACTCAAGAAAATAGGTGGCTCGTTCAGATGCCAATGTATACACTTTTATAATAAACTACGAAGCCACGTTCAAGATCTAAGCCTTAATAAATTTAAATCGTTCATTAAACGTAAGTTGTGCCAGAAAGCCTTTTATACCGTTAAAGATTATATTGAGGCTACAAAGGCTTGGGATTGAGCTGCTTCCAATTTCTGCATTTTGAGTGTTTTTGATGTTTTTTTTTTTTTATATACACATTGTCATTAATGATATTTTTTTTTGTTTTAAACTGACATTTGCTTACTTTTTAAAGTATTACATTATTTTAATTATTGTGAATGTGAAGACGATGTGGGTCATTTATTTTAGTCATTTTATATTTTTTATTATTCTTTCTATGGTCTGGCAGTTTGAGTAATTTATGTGGCCTACCCAAATGTCCTTTCTTTGGTATTGTTCGTCGAATCGTTGAGCTCCTTAAGTCTTGAGTTGAGCTGCACGATTTCTGACAAATGCGTGCACTGACTGGACAGGTCCTCTCAATCTGTGTGGTTCTTTCCTCAAAAGACTATCCCAGACATCGACCTACACGGTCTTCATATAACTTGACCAAGATTATGTCTGGACTTTAAAAGAGACTATGACCTCTGAGTTTGTTTCGGCCTTTCTTCTCAGAGTAGTCAGATAGGAAACGCCGACCTCATCTAGTTTAAAAAAAATATGATTGACGTGTAAAAGTGTTTGTGCAAACCTACTTACAGAAAATGAAATCATTTATCATTTATCATCATTTATCATTTATCAATTAGTTCATTAATTCGGAAAATTAGGGTTGGGAAAAATATGGTGACTGTGATTGATAGACTCTTAGTAAATATTGAAAACTCGTTTTGATATTTTGAAATGGCTACTTAATTTTATATAAATAATATTTAATTTCCTAATTTAAATACTTACCGATGTTTATAAGAAGTATTTTTATCGTTAATCTGAATAAGACTGTTTAGCCAAATATAATCACGTGTTTTATTCGCCCAATCCATGTGTACTAGGTATACCTTATGACATCAGTTTCGTGACGAAGATTCTCAGTATCGTTACCTATCAGTTTAGTTACAAAGGACATTGTTCAAAACCAGTCTAGGAAAGTTGCACGTATGAAAACCAAATTAATATACAAATTATTTGCTTATTTTTTACAAGCTTTTCACTTCAGGAATTTTGTTTTCGTATCCGGAATTATGATTTTAAGATAAACAGTAAATTAACGATTGCTAGGTACATTTCCGTATAGTGATGATGGACGTTTCGTTCTCTTCATTTGTACGAGTTACGTAAGTAGGTAGGAACCTTTACATAAAAACATCACAAAAATGATATTAAACTCATAAATAGCTAAATAATTAGTAATATCATTATTATAACGTAGGTACTGTATATGTATTTCATAGTTCCGTTGTGAAAATATTTATTTTTGTGTTTCGTCTCACGCAGATGCAACTGTCAAGGCAGATGACAGACGTACCGGTAGGGATGACGATTATTCCTAAACAAGATCGATTTTTAAATCTATTCGAATCGCAGGAAAGAATCGATTCAGCAATAATTTGAGTTCTGATAGATCTGTTCCCGCTATTATTCTACATCGACAGCTTTACCAGCATAATTAGTCAAATGTAATGAATAATCGAATACAAAATAAATTAAATAATATTGTTGGTTACAAAAAACAGAACAAATAAACTGCGTATCAAAACTTAAAAGTTGCAATCCGCAGGAAAAACATTGGAACTCGTTTTCAACTAAAATCGATTAAAAAATCGATCGCCATCCCTAAGCGCCGGCGCCTGCGGAAGCCGCCATTACTGTTTATTATTGTTTAAGTATGTGTCGATTGAGAATAGTCACCGCGATTAATCTCTCCACTTAAATAGTAATACTTACGGAAATTCGTTGGTGTGTTTGTTTTAAACAACTTAGCGTGTTTCATGTAACTAACGATAGGACGTTTTCATATTTAATTGTGTTTTATTACGCCAGGACGTTTTTAGGTTATCTCCGAATTTGTTTAATTACTTTAAAACTCGGATACTTGTGTGAAAATAAACACTTTTATTTAATAGTATATAAACCGTAGTCTATAATAAATAAAGATTTATTGTGTTTCAACTTAAGACGGATTTCCATACATCAACGGTCATGATCCTTTAAAATGTACACTTTTTCTGAGTATGACCCATATGCAGAAGCTCAAATTACTGGAAAAATAATGAAATACCCATCCTAAAATCGTTTCGATTAATTTTAAATTTCGAATACCCGATTGTCCAGTTTCCAAGATTCCCTTTTTAATTTTCCTTATCAAGTTTTAAGTTATATTCCTAAAAAATTCTTTGATATTGGTATATCCAAAAAAATCTCCGTCAGCTAATTTGGCCTTCGATGCGCTGGTGGGCGAGCGATGGAATGGTTTTCAATTATTCTTCACGGATGCTTCGAAATTAACCGATGTTAGTCACATTGGCGCTGCGGTCTATTACCAAAGCTCCAAAATTATCCTTCAGTTTAAAGGCCCTAAGGAGTCTTCTGTATTCACTGGTGAGTGTGTGGCTATATTGGAAGCTTGTCTTTTTATAGAATCACATCCTAATATTGAGAAGGCCGTCATTTTTACAGATTCCCTTAGTTGTTTGCAAGCTTTAGTCCAAAATCCGTTTGAAAGTAAATTACACAGTTCCGTTATTTTAAAAATTAAAAATTCTCTTTTGACCTGCGCTAATAGTCAAAGAGATGTTCAGTTAGTTTGGATACCTAGCCATTGTGGCATTAAGGGTAACGAATGTGTTGATGCTTTGGCTAAAGATGCTTGTTCATATTTATCGTCAGATCTCACGCACAATTCCTACCAGGGCTACGACCTACTATCTCTTCCAAGACTGAACCTGCAGCGTTCCAGGAAAAAAGGTGGTTTTTTATGCAGTACAACCGACCATCAAACCAAAACCGTGGTTTTTCGGTCACAAAAAAGTATCGAAAACTATTATTTCAGTTCTTTGTAGAATCCGCCTATGTTTTTGTTGCACTCCCGTTTTTTTACACAAGATCCATGTCCGTGACTTCTCTCTCTGCGTGTGCGGGTTGGAGGAGGGCACCCTGGATCACATATATTTCGAATGCTCTAACAACATCTCACCGCTAGACTTGTACAGCCGTCTCCCCAAATTTAAGATCCCTCTTCCGATTAATTTCCCCTCCCTTTTAACGTATCCCTCTTCAGAATTGCTTGTGGCGCTGATGATATTCATCCGCCACAATAATATAAAATTATTATTTGTTTCTTTAAGAATTCTATATGTTTGGATGTGGTATATGTACCTATATTTTAATGTTCTAACAATTCTAATATTATAATATGTAATTTTATCTTTTTTTTTTTTGTTTCATTCCTGTACTAACCCCACAAGATCTACAAAGTTCAACTGTATCATATTTATATAAATTATATTTTTTTTTTTTACTTAATGCACACTTGCTTTTCCAATTCACTTTTGACATTAGCAGAATAGTCGACATCGGCTTTACTTGCCATAATTAAAAATAGAATAGAATAGAAACATCGTCGTACCGGCTCCGTGTCAACGAAGTTCGTATTTACAAAATGCGGCTTAGATAATAAAAGTGCACGGAGTGTTCGTAAGCCGTAGAATAAATAAAGCGTTACGTCCTACCTATGTTCAATCATGGCGGAGTCCAGGGAAGTTTTGCGGAAACATCGACTTCTTCGTGGCCAATGCAAGGCCACAATTACGCGCATTGAGACGTTTGTGAACGACCCTATCAGTTTTGCGTCTGCTACCGTGGATATCCTGGAGGCTCGCAAGGAGAAGCTCATCACGGCGCTCAAGAGCTATGAAGCGGTGCAATTGGACATTCTAAGTATTGATGAAAACGACTGCGAACAGGTTGGTCCAATAGAAGAACAATATTATTCTGTACTAGCTAAAATTAATGCCTCTTTAAAACAGATAGGTAAAAAATCGGTCTCAGAATGTCATAATGTTTCTGTTACTGGTGGGTCAAGGAGAAAAATAACGCGTACATAGCAAAAAGAACGTTTATATTAACTGTAGGGTTGGACGACAAAATTTTCTGTTAGGGAGCGCGCACTATCAGTCGCGTTCTAAATGGCACTACTTCATTGCGTAGGTAATATGATTTAATTGGCGGTTTGGGACTCGGGTCTTTTTATCCGCTCTGACCCCGCGCACTCCCTTTTACAATGTTTGTTACTGCTTAACTTTAAATATATTTAGTACAATATTGCGTCGCTAACATGCCTCATCCCAGTGTTGCCATAGCAACACTCACCATCAACTGGTATTCGAGCGACGCGGCTGACCGATCTAGTCAGTATCCCTGATTTGGTCTTTACTCGAACCATTCTGACTCGGTCGTCTCGTCCAGGGATCACCTCCTGAATTATCACCTTAGGCCAAGAGTTACGGGGACTGTCAGGGTCCACTATAAATACGAAATCGCCCACTTGTACATTTTTATGTTCTTCCTGCCATTTCCTGCGGGGAAGCAAGTCTGGCAGTATCTCCTTGACCCATCTGCGCCAGTACATGTCAGCTAATCTTTGTGAAATTCGCCATTGTTTTCGCAAATAAGTGTCAGAATCATCAAATTTTCCGATGTGAGGAAAGCCAGACGACGATCCCAGCAAGAAATGATTAGGGGTTAACGTTTCAGGATCATTTGGGTTCACAGACACATGAGTCAATGGCCGGCTGTTCACCATATTCTCTATTTCTGTCAACAGTGTTTAGAGTTTCATCTCTGGGTGCACGTTCCTATAATATTATTTTCAGGCTAGTTTTCACGCTTCTGATGAGCCTTTCCCACGCCCCACCCCAGTGGGGACTGGCGGGCGGTATGAAAGTCCATTTTGTTCCGCGATTCAAGGCCTCATCTTTCAGCACTTCTTCGTCTAATTCTTATATAGCCTTTTTCAGCTCTGTATTCGCTCCTCGTAAATTTCTTCCGTTGTCGGAGTACAAATATTGTGGCCATCCCCGTCTCGCGGCCATTCTTCGTAATGACATAATAAAGGAGTCGGTTGTAAGGTTAGCGACTACTTCCAGGTGGATAGCTCGTACTGTCAAGCGGATAAAAAGACCCGAGTCCCAAACCGCCAAGTAGATCATACATATTACGCAATGACGCAGTGCCATTTCGAACGCCACTGACAGCGCGCGCTCTCTAACAGAAAATTTTGTCGTCCAACCCTACAGTTAATATAATCCTTCCTTTTTGCTATGTACACGTTATTTTTCTCCTTGATCCACCAGTAACAGTTTCTACATGCAAATTGCCAACCATTGATATAATACCCTTTGACGGGAAGAATTTCACTAAATTCAAGCCATTCTTTGATTTATTTATGGCTGTTATCGATAATAACAGATCATTATCTGATGTGCAGAAGCTATTCTATTTAAGAAAATATGTAACAGATGATGCTTTGGCAGTCATTGCCAATTTGCCGTTAGTCAATCAGTCTTACAAGGAAGCACTAGGCTTGTTGGAGAAGAGTTTTGATAATAAAACGCGGTTAATAGGAAATCATATTAGCGGTCTATTAGATTTACCAACAATGCAAAAAGGCACTGCAGCCTCAATAAGGTCTTTTGTGTCAAAAGTACAGCAAGAGCTGCATGCATTAAAGAATCTGGGACAGCCCATCGATACATGGGACATGTTGCTAATTTCTATTCTAACAAGCAAATTAGATCAAATAACTAATAGGGCTTATCAATTAGATAAAGATCTAGATAAATTGCCTTCTGTGGCAATTTTTTTAAGCTTTCTTAAAAAGCGCGCTATATCGTTAGAAGATAGCCTACCCCCCAATAGTACTTGCTATGAAAGTACAAGTAGGTTCAATAAATCTACCCCATGATGGTGATTTTTGTCCAGCGGTCATCGTACAATACGGCTGATGTGACCCGCCCAATCCCATTTGCCGATGATAACAAAATAATATGGTTCCATCGAGCTGGTCAGATGATAGACCTGGACGCTAGATAACGGAACACTAGAATATCTGCTAGTAAACCCATCGAGTGTGGGCTCATTGGATATGTCTCAACGAGTAGGTACTGTTCCCTTTATCAGATGACGATTACCTAATAACTGACCTGGACGCTAGATAACGTAACTCTTAAATAACTACCTACTAGTAAAACCATCCAGTGTGGGCTCATTAGATGTGTCTCAATGAGTCCTATTCAGTTTACCTAATGACGAGGACTTCATAACTGACCTGGACGTTAGAAAACGGAACTCTTGAATAGCTACTAGTACACCCCTCGAGTATGAGCTTATTAGATGTGTCTCAAGTAATACTGTTCATTTTACCAGATGACGAGGACCGGATGACTGACCGGGACGCTAGATAACGGAACTCTTGAATAGGTACTGGAAAACCCCTCGGATGTGGGCTCACTAATGTATCCCAACGAGTCCCGTCGATTTTACCTGATGACTGACGGCTAATGAAAATGCCAAACAGACGAGGCTTATGCCCAGCAATAATAAATGTAAGCTTTTGTAAAAAAAAGATAGTTGCTGCTATATTCCAATTTTCATTAGCGACCCCCCCCCCCTCCCGCGAGGACGCTTGTATCAAAATATTTCCTACAACTTAAATTAAACTTAAGGGCCTAGTCTTCTATTGCACAATTTAAGAATCGCGTGCGGCGAGTCCACGCGCCGTGCGTCTGCACCCGGGCTCCCTGCAGTCCCCGCATTCATCCTACCTAGCGATATTTGACACGGTCGGAAAGTTGCTCTACTAAGTAATAATCAATATTTATTTATATTTGAATGGTACCTTGGCGGGGGTTGCTCTTCGCGCCTCCGGTTTTTATATAAATTCGTTCATGCTAGATAGTAGTACCAAAAAACAAGTTACGACCGATGAAGATTTTCAGATGACAAAAAAATAACTCCTTAAATAAACGGAACCTTCTGACCAAAAAAGAGATGAACTACAGAAACAGACGATAGACCAAAGTTTTGATCACATATTATGGTAGAGATAATGGACAAAAAGCATTATCTCTGCAGGAAAACGTCACAATTGCCAGCTGCGGTCTTTATATTAAACAAACAGTCCAATATTTAGGAGCCAGTCCCGATGGTATTTATAAACACAAAGATGGAAAAACAGGACTGGTAGAAGTAAAATGCCCACTTTCTGCAAAAAATATGCAATCTGAAGAAACGATAAAAGAAAAAAAAATGGAAATGTAACATTAGGAGAAATACGTTTGCGATTGACAAAAACCACGTCTATTATTTCCATACTCAGAGCCAATTAAACATTACGGAGATGGATATGTGCTTATATGCCGTATGGGCTGGAGTGGACTACTCAATGAAAGTCGAAAAAACGTCAAAACTGTCAAACTAACTAGACATATTTTTTCCGGTTTTAATTTTTAATTTAGTAAATAACAGCCTATCTATGCGACAAAGCAGTAAATTTACAAATATCAAGATTTTAGTATAACAAGATCAAATAAAAAATAATAATCCTCATGAATTGGTGAAATTCATATCTCAAAAATCATGAATTGGTGCCATTGGTCATGAAATATTTCTGCAAGTGATGAAATCTTAAAGTGTGCATGTGCAATCTGTTTTGAAATGGGACGAGTTGCCCTCTAACCCATCTATCTAGCGTTTGGAGGGGTACTGTGCGGCTTTTCTTTCCCAAAGAAGATACAACACGACGCCCGTCTCCCGGCAACGGTTGCCGGGACTGCTCAAATTGCCAGCTTGGTCTGCGCGGCGGCGCCCCAGGCCTGCAGCGCGACTGCGCGCACCCTACTGTCAGTGCTGTGACATTTTTTTTATTGTGTAGTTTAATAGTGTTTTCTTTGAGTGTTTTTTTTATTTTATTAAATTTATTAATATTGTATGTTCTGCGCCAGCTGTAGCGACGCCGGAATAAGTAGTGCCAGTCAACCTGTCACATCTCTGGATGTACAACTGGTAAGATGCCCTCACTGCTCCCAGGCTCGTTTTTTTAAAGGCGAACGGGGGCTTAAAATACACTATGGCAAGGTTCACAAGCCTCATAGTGTACCTTTGGGCCCCCCAGCCACTTCCCCGACATCGACATGTTCGAGAGGCGAACAAAGTTTGTGGCAAACATTATCAAAATTCAAAAACTCCACTCCAGTTTTAAAAAGAGTTCCCCGGGGCGCGAGACATTCTGTTGCGCTGAGTTTAGCGCGTTGTGTCCGTCTCGCGACCCAGGAGAACTCGCAGCGTGCCTGGGAGCAGTTACTCACCTTCCCGTATAGGATTCTGCATGTCCAAAAAAATTTGGCTACTCAAAAATCTTTAACAAACCAAATTAAAGATAACTGCAACAATTCGGTCCGTATTTTAGATTCCAAATTACCTTTTTTCAATAAACAGAAAGACATTTGTGTTCATGTGGAATCCAAGCTGAGTGACGGTGACATTAGGGGGGCAGCCAGAATACTGTTCAGCAGTGATGTGGTGGCACCTTATTCTCCAGATACTCTTTCAGCTCTGGAGAGTAAACATCCATCGCCTGCGGATGTTCTCACCTTCCCCGACCCGCCCGTCCACCCCGATTCAAGCAGTCAGGCTCCACCTTTTTTTAAAATTACAGCCCCGCAGTTATTTGCAGCCGTGAGCTCCTTCCGGAGTGGTTCTGCCGGCGGCCTCGACGGCCTGACTCCACAGCATTTGAAAGATCTGTTGAGTTCAGGCGCCGGGGAAGCGGGTGAGTCGCTCTTGAAGGAGCTTGCGGTTCTAATCAACTTAATGCTCTCCGGCGGCGTGAACGATGCCGTCGTCGATGTCTTGTATGGGGCTAACCTGTGTGCTCTGCGCAAGAAAGACGGCGGCATTCGCCCAATTGCCGTCGGTTGCACCTACAGGCGTATGGCTGCCAAAATATGTTGCAAGCTGTACAGTGCGACGCTTGCAACTAAGTTTCAGCCCCTTCAACTTGGTTTTGGTTCCAGGGGGGGCTGTGAGGCAGCCGTACATGCCTTATCATCTTTTCTACAATCAAACAAAGGTGAGGTCATCCTCAAGGTTGACGTCAAAAATGCCTTCAACTCCGTGAATAGGGACACCTTGTTGGCTGAAGTCAAAAAAGTACTACCCGAAATTTATGGTTTTTTGTGGCAATGTTATAGACACCCTTCAAAATTACTTTACAAGGAAAACGTTTTGGAATCTGCAGTTGGTTGCCAACAAGGTGACCCTCTCGGGCCTGTCATTTTCAGTTTGGCTATTCATCCCATAATTCAACAACTAAATTCAAAATTTAATGTGTGGTATTTAGATGATGGAACGCTAGGAGGTGATATTGACACTGTTTTGGCTGACCTACAACTTCTCAAAAGTCAATTTAAATCTATTGGCCTGGACCTTAACCCCTCAAAATGCGAAATTTACCTCTCTGACATTACCGACAGACAATCGACTATAAATAAATTTAATGCAATAGCCCCACAAATCAAAATTTTAGAAAAAAGTTCCCTACACCTCCTTGGTTCCCCTATTTTTGAAGAAAGTTTTTCATCTTTCATCGACGACAAAATTAAAAATTTCAATGATATTTCGGATAGACTCTCCAAAATTAATTTACATTCGGCATTCACCATTATCAGATATTGCTGTTTTGGTCCAAATTATATGTATTTTCTCCGTTGTTCTCCTCTTTGGAAGAAACCACAACTTTTGGACAAAATTGACCAAATTATTCGCATCTCTTTAACATCCATTCTTAATGTGGCCCTGGACGACCGAGCGTGGCTGCAAGCCACCCTACCAATTCGTTTTGGTGGCCTTGGCATCCGCAAAATTTCTAGTGTTAGCTTACCGGCGTTCCTGTCTTCTGTCCACAGCACTGAAAAACTAACCAGGAAAATTTTAACTCTCTCCCTGGTTAGCTCGGAAGTGCCGTGCTTGTCCGATGCAGAGGACGCCTGGAAAGTGGCTTGCCCGGACACGGATCGGCCCGAGAATCCGTTTTCCCAGAGACAGTGGGATGAGCCGCTCTGCAGGTTGGTACGGAATAAACTTATTAATACGTCTACCAATACTGCTGAGCGTGCCCGCCTGCTTGCTGTGGGTGAGTGGGAGTCGGGCCTTTGGCTTCAGGCTCTACCGTCATCTAATATAGGAACTATGTTAGGTGATACAACCTTCCGGCTCGCTACATGTTTGCGTTTGGGCGCTCCTTGTGCTGCTCCACATCGCTGTCAATGTGGTGAAGCAGTCGACTGCCTCGGACACCATGGCCTTTCTTGTAGTAAGAGTGCAGGTCGGATAGCGCGGCACGCTAGCATTAATGATCTCATCCGTCGTGCTCTTGCCACCGCCGGGGTGCCAGCTGTATTGGAACCCTCTGGCTTGGCACGCGTCGATGGCAAGAGACCAGATGGTATGACCATAATGCCATGGAAGTTGGGTAGGCCTTTGGTGTGGGACGCAACTTGCGTCGACACCCTTGCACCTTCCCATCTTCCTAGCACAGTGTGCTGCGCTGGGGCGGCTGCTGCAGGTGCTGAAAACCTCAAACGGCGCAAATACAATAATTTAATTGGCGATTATGTATTTGAACCGTTTGGGGTTGAAACTCTAGGGCCATGGGGCCCGAGTGCCCAACTAGTATTTCGGGAAATCGCCAAACGGTTGGTCGACTCTTCACGTGACCAGAGGGCGGGCCTATTTTTTGGCCAAAGAATCAGCATTGCTATCCAACGTGGCAATGCTGCCAGCCTTCTGGGCACTTTTCCTGTTGACAGCGATGTGGACGAATTTTTCGACGCCCTGTAACTCTTTTTGATACTTGTAAATATTTTTATTTCTATTATAGAGTTAGTGTGTAAATTCTTTTAGCTTTAATTAAATGTACCTTTATTTAAAAAAAAAAAATTAAAGTCGAATAATATAAAAAGAGACCCTACGTTCTGGCACTACAAAATGGTAGGCCCATTGACAAAATTTTATTTGCATTGTCTGCTCCCTGAGCTAATTGATTCCCGCCTTAAAAGACCCGCCATAAATATAATTCAACCTATTGAGAAAAAAGTAAAAAGAAATAAGAACCACGTCTTTTACCGCAGACTTTGTGAAATGACAACACCCACAAGACCACGAGAATTATCAGAAATCTACCCCAATATAACCGTCGAGAGATGGTTGTATTCAAAATTGAAAAATTCCCTCAACGGAAGAAAAAAAAATGTGCTAGTCCCAAAGAACACCATGAAATCGCTCACACAGACACTACACATCACATCAGACACAACACAACACAGACACCAACACATGCTCATCGCAGACTTATATTTTATCGCCTTCAAAGTATGCTCCTTCAGAAACGATACACTTACGCCAACGAATAATCCAATCATCAAAACATTTTTTTTTATTTGGAATTGGTTTGCTTTTGACTCTAGTCTAGCTCAGAGGTGACAGAGACAAAGTCGACGATGGAGTGAGCTTACCCAGAAGAAGCCTATTCACTCTCTCTTTGAAGAGATTCAGGTTGTATGCGCTCGGTAACACATTTTTAAACGCTTTTTCCGGAATTGAGTTTAGTTCTCGCCGCGAATATTCCTTTGTCTTACCGAATGAAAACGGTGCCACGAAGTGGTAATTTGAGGTTAGGAAAAAGAAAGAAGTCGGCTGGAGCCATATCTGGTGAATAAGGTGGTTGCTCGATAATCACGAATTATGTATTTGTTGAGCTTTTGGTCAAGAATTTGTTTACAAAGATGGCCTTGTGCGAAGGCGCATTATTGTGGTGCAAAATCCAACAATTTTATTTCCACAAATCTGGCCTTTTTCTTCGAATTTGCTCTCTTAAATGCCGCATAACGCTCAAATAATATACTTTATTTTTTTCGATTTACTTTATTTATTTCGAGCTTCTGACAAGTTGGTAACATCTGAAAAAGGTTGCCGAGAGCCAGCAGTGGACCTGTGAAAATAAAAAAGTCATAAATTATTAACAGAGTTTTCAGAAGTATGTACCTATTAGTAAAAAATCATCGTACTAAAAGATATCCGACTTTGGTCTAAATAGCCCTAAAGTATAGTAGACTAGCGATCTAATACATACATAAACACCAAAAACACAACCCACCCCATACATTCCCCTCACACACTCACCCCCCATACACACACCCCCACACACTCACTCCCACACACTCACTCCCCATACCTCATACAGATACATCTATCAACACATAATCACGCCCTCCCCACATACACTCACGCCCCCCACACACGTTTAGATATCGATACCCAACACTTTTGCGGAGTTTCGCTATCTAATTTAATTTGACCCTGTATACGATATTATCTAAACACGACGAAATACAAAAAATAAAGATTTGATGATTTTTTGGGGCCAATGACCGCTGGTAGTATTGTTACTTGAAGTGTGAGTTGATAAAATCTGTTTCATCGTGTTGAGATATCAATATCCATCACGTTTGTGGAGTCTCGCTAGCTAATTTAATTTGACCTTGTAGTTAGGCCCTAAACATGAATACTGTAAACAGTTCTACTTACCTTTGGATTCTATTTCTCTTCATCAATTCTACGTTTGAGGCCAATTTTCTTTTTCTTGTACAGGCATATTTTTTTTACGTTTACGATCCATTTTGAAGTCAAATATTTACAAAACTGTTACTGATACACAAATATTTACAAAACTATTACTGATATACAAATATTTACAAAAAACTCGAAAAATTATATACAAAAAATAATAAAGTAGAGCAACTTTAGATACACAACAATGCGCATCCTATGTTAGAGCAGGAGCAAAGTTAGAGCGAGAGGGACAGTTAAAATTCGTCGTGGACCACACGTCTGAACGCTCCGACCGTGCAGTGGCCACTAAGAAATTTCTTTTTTTTTTTATATAATATGGCATCTCGTAGTTGACCTTGAGAGGTCGTGACTACTTAACCGGACAATCCTGCGGCTGCCTTGAGAGATCTCAAAGCCTCCAGCCAGGGGCTTAAAACTAACTAAATAAACTAAGCGACTACACGCTAAGGGCACCCCCTGTGGGGTACGAGCCTCGGCTTAGGGCGTCGCTGGGGGGAGGGCAGCAAGTTGGGACAGGCTGGATCGAATTATGATTATTTAACGAACGATGGGGCCGGCATTTCCTAATTGACTACTCTGAGAAGAAATGCCGAAACAAACTCAGAGGTCAGAGTCGGGAATTTAAATCTACAGGCTCAGCTGCGGCGCGGGCTGGCACTACATCGAGCAAGGGTCGGTGGGGGGCATTTACTGGGGGACGTCGCGAGGGACCTCGTCGGCGAGGCCGGTATGTCGATTTTTTGTACTTGTTTTTCCTAAGCGTGCTGGTTGCCCTACTGCTCTCTTGGAGGAGGGTTATGGGGTCATCTGGATCGGTGAGAACATGCCTTGGACGGCGGAGTTTACTAATTTGGGAGGGAGTATATCTGGCGGCCTCGACAACCAGCGGGTTTCGATGGTTGGGGGCGGAGTCGAAGAAGTGCTTGGAAAGGCGCTTCATGAATTGGTGGATAGTGGGGATTTTAAGATCGACATGGAGGACCTCATTTCGAACGAACCAAGGGGCTCCCGTAGCCTTTCGGAGGAAACGGTTCTGGAGGGTCTGCATCCTATGGATGTGGTGGGGCTTTGCGTGTGCAAAGACTACGCAGGCATAGGTCATGATTGGGCGAATGCACGCTGTGTAGATGCGCAATTTGCACTTAAGTGACAATTTGCTGCGTGCATTTAGCATCGAGTGGAGGCTACCGAGAGCGAAGGCGGCACGCGAGCGAACCGCCTTTATGTGCTCTGCGAAGGAGAGGTGCCTGTCGAGGATAACACCGAGATATTTGGCTTGCTTCTCCCAAGGGATCGGCTTGCCGAACATGGTGATAGGTCGGGGGGGGTGATAGGTCGGGGGGGGAAGAAATTTCTCTCTCAATTCTTGTTTATAAACCCCTTTTTTGTAGGTCTTTTGAAAATATTACTATTGTTAGGGTAAGGTGATTTAGGTGCTATTTTTTTTTTTGTATTTGCTTATTGAACTCTTGGCATTAAAATAATCTAATTAATACATACATACGATGCATAGTTATTATGAAAAAAACCGTTTATTAAGAGATAAAAACAGAGAATTTTGATGAAATTGTGACGTCTAAATTAAGAAAATGGAATATAATTAGAAAAAACTAATCAGAACATTTTGAAGACGAGAATGTTGAGATAAATATGTGCTGAACAGATTTCCAAATTAATTCTTCATTGCCCTAAACTAAGCGCCCAAACAGAACTCGAAATGATGTTGGGCGCGAAAGAGCTGTATTTAACGCTTCATTTACCTAACTTATCCCATCTAAATGAACTTAAAAAAAAATAACTGGCTATTACTTATATTGTGGTTATTTATGTGCAATAATAAAATTTCATGTTATTTCATTACTTTGTTTAAAAAAAAAATACAAAGTTGCGCAAATAATTCGCCGCGAGTGAATTTTGCAAGACTGCAGCCTTAAAGGGCCAATATATATAATTTTTTTTAGTTTTTAGAGGTTTAAATTATTTCGGGGTTTTTTAAGTCGGTTAAAAATGAACCTTTCAGTCTAAATATGCTCCTAAATTCATGTAAATTAAGTACTAATTTTGCGTCGGCGCCAAACAAACATAAAGGCGCTAAGTAAAACAATGGCGGCTTGGTTGATCTTCGTTAAATAAGATCTGCGTTAATTTTTTGTTTAAAAGTTTCTTTTATTTGTCGCTTTATAAAACAAATATTATTATAAAATATTGGTTAATCATCCATGTTGAAATTGTAGGTACATAATATTGTAAGAACAATGTAGAAAGACGTGGACGTTAAAAGCGTCCATGCAGAGCAAACACTACTTACCTAAACAAAAAAAAAGGCAATTAAAATAAACCGTAAGAGATGACCGGTCCCAACTGACAGTGCGTTTTCACGAACATGACCCAGACATCAGCAATTCAACATCATTCCGCTCAACCATTTGAAAGGAACCGAATGAACACACGCGCCACCATCAGCGAGATGTTGTGTTGAAGTAAGTATTTGTCAATAGGAGGTGTGGAAACGAAACTGCTCCCGAAAATACAGGTTTTAGAATGTTTGTCAGTTGGGTCCGGACCGCCTATTTCCATTCTAACGCGAGCAGTTGCATGCTCGCCATTTTGATTTGTTGACCTCCGAATATATTATATTATACTATACATACTCCGTATATTATAACCTTCGTATAGGATTAGGTCATATCAAATATATGTAGGTAGTCTAATTTCTTAGTATTTGTTGCGGTAAAAATAAACGGAATATTATTAATTGCACTTCAAATAAATTTTCACTTATCAATTTAATCAAGAGCTGGCCAAGTGCAGTGGTGGCCAAGTGCAGTGCTGGCCAAGTGGTGACGGCCGCGACTTACGAGTTGTAGGTCGTAGGTTCGAACCCAGACAGCCGCTTTACTTTGTGTAAATTATATCATCACCACTGCTCTCAAAACGGTGAAGGAAAACATCGTGAGGAAACCGGCATGTCCTAGAACCAAAAATTCGAAGACATGTGAAATCTACCAACCCGCACTGGGCCCGCGTGGTGGATTACAGCCCACTCCCTCTCACCGAGAGGAGGCCTGTGTGCCAGCAGTGGGAACATTATAGGCTGCTTATGTTATGTTATGTTATGTTATGTATGTTATCAATTAATTTCTATCATTTATATACTTTTTTAAGGACCGAATACAGTTTTCAGCGAGCTTATACGTTTTCTCATTTAGGCGCTGCGATATTTTTTATGGTTTTCAAAAAAAGCGCGATTACCTACTTGAAAACTATAAATATTTTCTTGAATCTAATTCTGTCACAAATACGCACAAAGGTTTTAGAGATACACGATTCTGCACAACGTCACTCCAGCAGGAAATGCAAAATCTCGCAAACCTGAAGAAGCACAAATTATATTTTCAGCGCACATTTTATACAAATATAAGCTCTCTGCCGATGCACAATATTTCTCTCTCCAATCATTCACAGTACCTAGCTACACTAAAGTGAATATGACAAACCTCGAAAACTATACATATGTATACGCGGTATTAATTTTGACCCTGTTTATAATTCAAACGATGCAAATATTTCTTTAAAGTATTTCATAATTTCGCTACAATTTGCAATAAGGAAAAACACATTTATTAAAACATTGCCCAGAAAGTATAGTTGTATTAAACCCTAGATTACACCCGACCTCGTTCGCTGTATAGACGTAGAGACAAACTTCACTTCAAATTGAAACGCGCACCTGATAACGACATACTTTCTGTTCCATATAAAAGGTATCGTAACTTCTGTGATAATCTTTTGAAAATCTCAAAAATCAGTATGATAAAAATGAATTACAAAAGGCGGGGAAAAATAGAAAACTTGTTTGGAAATTTATAAAAACTAACACATTTAGATCGAAAAATCGCGAACCTCCGCTTGATTTACTATGTACAGAGATAAATCCATCAGAAGCAGTGAATAAAGTAGACAATCTTTTTGCTAATGTTGGAAAAAACTTGGTTGAAAAATCTTTACATTCTATCAATTTTTCCCCTCAAAACCCGACTACGGCATCCTGTATAGTAAATTCTTTTTGTTTTATTAGATACCGACGTTAACGAAGTAGTAAGATTAATAGACGGGTTAAAGGATGCATGTGCTACTGGGTGGGAAGACATACCTAATAATATAGGTACTTAATAGATTTACATACCTACTTGCCGGGCCATTAACCCACATTTTTCAGCTATGTTTATCTCAAGGAATATTCTTCAAATTGCCAAAAAAAGCTGTGGTCACAATTGGTATTCAAGTCTGGAGACAAAAACTGTGTGAATAACTACAGACCCATTTCAGTGGATTCTGAAACATTTCTCCGACATTAGTTTCGCCGTTGAACGGTTCACCGATAGAACGATTCACTTTTCATTTTTTCATCGATAGAACGTTTCAATGACGAACGATTCGCCGACAGAACGATTCACTTTTCATTATTTCACCGATAGAACGTTTCAATGGCGAACGATTCGCCGACAGAACCATTCACTTGTGAAAATTTCATCGATAGAACCTTTCATTGGCGAACGATTTGCCGACAAAACTGTTCGTCTACCCCTGGGGTATAAAACATAGGTATTCGACATTTAGATCTACTTCCGTTTATTGCTTACACCTGAATCAAATTGTGAAAATGAAATTTAAAGTTATGTACAAAACTTGTGAAAAACTAGACAAAAAAGTGACAAAAATGTATTTGATTCAATGTCAATACCTGTAGCATACATGTAATGATTATACATACGTTTTGAAAGGTTAAATTATTTGCAAATTGAAATAAATTTTATTATTAAAAATTATCTATACAACATCATTAATTAATACCAAAACAAAAACACAACAAATCAACTATGATTAACAAAAACCATTCTAAAGTTCATAGGACACATTATTTCAAATATGCGCCCAGCCATTTAAGTAGGTTTTTATGTCCATATCATCTTTTTCTGACAAATGCTGAGTAATCCTCTCTTGATAGTTTGACGTTTTTCTCTTAAGCGTTGGCTAAGTAAGTATCGAATCGAAATGCTTTTTATTAACACGTTGGTAATTGATTCCCGGCAGGAAATAAGTCTACATGTCGAATACCTACCTATGTTTTATACCCCAGGGGCAGACGAACAGTTTTGTCGGCGAATCGTTCGCCAATGAAAGGTTCTATCGATGAAATTTTCAAAAGTGAATCGTGCTGTCGGCGAATCGTTCGTCGTTGAAACGTTCTATCGGTGAAATAATGAAAAGTGAATCGTTCTGTCGGCGAATCGTTCGTCATTGAAACGTTCTATCGATGAAAAAATGAAAAGTGAATCGTTCTATCGGTGAACCGTTCAACGGCGAAACGAATGTCGGAGAAATGTTTCAGAATCATTTCAGTGCTAACAGGCCTCTCAAAAATTTTGGAAAAATCATTAACAGTAGATTGATAAAATATTTGGAGGATAACAGACTACTTTCAGATAATCAATTTGGTTTTAGACCTAATAGATCAACTAGTCAAGCAGTAAACAAGTCAACTAATTATTTATTGGCAGTAAACAAGCCAATTAATTATTATTACCACCGATCTAGATTATGGTATGCACACAATTGGGATCTTTCTAGACCTTGCCAAGGCCTTGGACACTATTTCATGTACTTTACTTTTGCACAAGCTTGAAACACTTGGGATAAGAGGAACACAACATCTACTATTTGCGGATTATCTCAGTGATCGTCACCTGTGTGTAAAAATAGGTCGGTGTACAAATTCGGAACTTAAAAATAGTTGTTTTGGAATTCCACACGGCAGCATTTTGGGCCCCACATTATTATTAATTTATTATACACTAGCTTCTGCCCGCGACTTCGTCTGCGTAAAATTTCTTGTTACTCCGACCCACCCCGTCGCATCGCATCGCCTGCCTGCGCTATTACTTCCTTTTTGCTTAGAGTTCTTTCCGACATTTTTTCTTTTTGCTCGGCTCCTAAAGGTCATAGCGTGATGTTAAATAGCCTATAGCCTTCCTCAAGAATTGGGCTATCAAATGCAAAAAGAAATTTTCTTATCCGACCGGTAGTTCCAGAGATTAGCGCGTTCAATCAAACAAACTCTTCAGCTTTATAATATTATATATTATAATATAATAATAATATAATAATAATATATATAATATTAATTATTAATATAGATAAATGAACTGTGCAGCCTGCCACTCCAAATTGGAGTCATAATGTCTTATGCGGATGACACTGCTCTATGAATATGCTCAAAATGGTTTTAACATTGACTCTGATTGGCTCTATAATAATCTCCTTACATTAAATGCAGATAAAATAAAATAAAATTTATTTTCAATGAGAAATACTAACACACCGCTTACTAATCTGAACATTTACGCACACAATTGTAGCACGTACGCTGCCGCTCTGACACTGCATGTTCTTGCCCCACTTTAGCTAAGGCCGACCATTTGAAATACCTAGGTGTCACTATTGACTCCAATCTAAATTTCCGTAAACATATCGATTTACTTTTTACCAGAGTGCGCAAATTAATATATGTTTTTAAGAACTTACGGAACATAGCCGACTATAAATTAACTACTTATACCTAAATTAATTATTAAACAGGTTTATTTAGCTTTGTGTCAATCCATACTTACCTATTAACAAACGTATAACCTATTAATAATGAACGTATTTTCTTTCTTTCTTTCTATTGCATAACTTCCTGGAGGGGTGCTGCAAAAACAATTTTACTGCCTCTAAAGCGCGCTCAAAGAGCTATTCTAAAGGTTGCTACCTATCGCCCTTTTAGATTTCCTACGCACCAACTCTACATAGCATGTAATGTACTAATAGTAAGGCAATTATTTATTCTAAGCATAGTACAACACCAGCACACTACACTTCCTTTTGACCCAGTACCTTCCGACAAGAGAAGGAAAGACTTGGTTTGCATAAAGCCTCAAACTAGACATGCGTTTGCTGGGGTGAAAAGGGGTAGTTAATTATACAGGAAAGGATTTTACTGCGTGGCTTGATTAACTCGAAAGTTGGTACTTATAAATAATCTTCCGAGTCAAGTTATGAACACATCCCAAACGACTTTTTCAAAATTCCACCCCTGTGGGGGTGACAAGCGGGGGGGGATACAGTTTATTTGAATTAAAAAATTGGCCCAAAAAATTATTTGTCTAAATAAATGATAAAGATCATAAACATACATTTTCGAAAATTTTAGAGGAAAGTACGAATTTCACGCGGACGAAGTCGCGGGCAGCAGCTAGTGTAAGTATACAAGTAATTTTGAATCAGCGCCAAACAATCAATGAACAATCTTTGTTCATTGATTGTTTGGCGCCGACTCAAAATTACTTAGGTAAGTAGTTTTGAGTCGACGCCAAACAAGCAAATTAATTAATTACGGAAAGCGTGATATGCGCGGCGGCGCGGCGCGGCACGCCCTTTCGCTGGAAAATGCCGAGCGTTCAGAAAGTTAATGTCAGCGAAACGGCAACCCAATCGGGCGGGACCCACGTAAGGGCAAACGTCGTTGCGAGTGGTCGTGCGTCTACGCACGACATAACATAATAATGTTGCGCGCTACAAATAATGCTTGATACATGGCGACATTAGTTACCACTAGCGCCATCTAGTATCGGGTAGCGGAACTAGTACTTTGGTACAAGGACCTTGACCCTACTTGACCTTTTGCTAAGTACTAGTAATTCCGAGAACTATCGACGTCGAGTCAGTCGGGACCGCTATGTACTCGAACATACTAGATGTTTATAGAATAACTCTGTGGCACTATATAAGGCGGGCGCGAGCCGCGAGACACATAGTTTCGATTAAGCGATACGAGCGATAACATCGAAGCGATATTCAAGTGCGACTAAGAGTGATCAGTAAGTGAAATTGTGTTTCTTAATTAGTGTGTTTGACTTGTAATTAGTGTTGGTGAGTAAAGTGTCATTTTTTTGGTTATTAAATCGGCAGTTTTTATTGTCACGAACCCCAAGCTCGTAACAATAACATAACATAAAATTTCAATAAATGCGCTCTAGCGCATTTATTGAAATGTTAATATTTATCGCTGGAGATTTCCCGTTGCATTGTTAATTTGATTTGGTAATTTCTTTAAATTTAAGGTAGGTAATTAAGTGATCTTTGTTCATTGATTATCTGGCGCCGATTCAAAATTACTTAAGTATACTTAAATTAGTGTAAGAACTTAGTTATTAAGGTTAAATAAAAAAGATTGTTTTTTGCTTTACAGGTTTTTCGGGTTTTTAATTTTTGGTAAAAGTTTTATTTTTTTATTTTTCGTGGTTATAATTTACTAGTTAGGTACTACATGCTTAATATTTTATTTATTTAATAAATAAATATTTTATTACATTTAAAACCTACCTACCTTACATTAACTATTAACTTCCCTTCCCTCCGGACCTCCGTTCAGATCGGACGCACATTCTACTACCGTTTATCAATTTCTTAACTTATTTAAATTAATTTTTACTCAAAATAATAACTCTGAAAAAATAGGAGTGCATAAACAGCAAGAGGTTTTAACTTCGAAACCACATCAAGTACGCAACACGAGAGCGAGTACCTACCTACCGCCGGCGTCAGCGACGAGCGCTCGCAGCTATAGAGAGGGACAGGTATGCAACGTATTGTCAACGCCTACGCACTGCTGCTATCCTGCTTTTTCTCGGTCGCTGGTGATATTGTCTATCTCTGTCGCTGGGCGGTAACAATATTGCACACATCTACAGTGCGCACATCTACATACTATCTGCGTGAAAGAGAGACGCGAAGTTGTTCATAACCCTGGTATCTAGCCCCAAATACTGTTCTTGTTTTTGGAGTTAATAAGTTTTTGAGGATTTTACTTACTCGTGCGAGGACGGAACGACAAGACTTCAAGGGGTATGCTGGCTGCGCCTTCGTACTTACTGTTATCCTGGTACCTGTCTACGGCTACGGCTACTTGCTTTTTGTCTGTCTGGCTAAGTACGACCGTATGAGACATCACTTACGTGTAACATCTGTGGATTGCTGCCACCCTGGTGTATTGATTGACTGATTGATATAAAATAAAATGTTGCGGACTCCAGATTCACCACCTCAACGTGTTGCGTCAGAGCCGAATATGCAAGTCATGACTGAAAGTATCGATAGTAGTAATATCACCTGCAGGTACAAACGTAAACATGGAGAGGTTGAGGAGAGAGATCTCATGGAGGATATGAAAGAACTCTTCAAAAATTTTACGGTACAACAGGATGCAAAACTCCACTCACTGCAAGATTCCTTAAACGGTATTATTAAACAAAATAATGATTTTCGCGAGTCATTTGCCATGATATCGGAACAGTACGATGCAGTGAAATTAAAATTGGAAAAGGTACAGGAGGAGCGAAAGGAAGAGCTGTCTTACATACGACAATTGGAAGAAAAAATTGAAAGTTTAGAAAAAAGTAACAAGAGTACCTACTAGTATTGAGATTAGAAATATACCTGCAAAAAAAGGGGAAACGAAAGTGGACCTGCTGCAGGTTGTTTGTGCAGTTAGCAAAGGTTTAAATTGCCAAATTTTGAACTCTGATATCCGTGACATTTACCGTACGAATACCAAATCCTCAGCTGTCAAACCCATTATTGTTGATTTTGTTAGTGTCCTGCAGAAGGACAATTTGTTGAGTAGGTACATATAAAAATTTCAACAAGGAAAACAAAGGAAACAGGCTAAGCACCAATCACCTAGGGCTCCAGTGCCCGCAAATTCCCATTTATATTGCTGAAAACCTGACATTTAAAAAAAGCGGTTGTTCTACCTTGCTCGGGAATTTGCTAAAGTTAATGAATTTTCCTTCTGCTGGACAGCTCATGGTAAAATCTACCTTCGGAAAAAAGAAGGCATGAAGTCGATACATGTAAAGGTTGAAAGTGACCTAGGGAAAATAGATTGCGACAAATGACTAGCAATAAAATGTAGAAATTCCGCTTTGTTGTCTCCGGATTTTCAACTTTCATGCATTTTAAATTGTTTTTTGTTTTTTAATTATCTTTGTTTTTTGTCTAAAATACTTTTAATAGCTACTTATCTTAAAATACCATATACCACACACTACTCACAAAAAAGACTTCGTAAACAATTCGAGTTTGTACATTAATCTTTCTCTAACATTGCGGCCACTTACGAGTATGTTCCCAAATAATAATAAACTTCAAATTCACTGTAGATAACATTACCGAGATATCTCGCGATTTAGAATCAATTAGTGTTTCTAAGTCTTTCATCTGTTCTCCCTACGACTGCGCGAAGTACGTTAACAAGTCCGGTAAAAAACTTAATGTATTTCATATGAACATACGTAGCTTAAACTTAAATTTTAGCGAGCTTACCTACTATTCTCCTGGACTCAATTAATGTACCTTGTGACGTAATTGTTCTGACAGAGTGCTGGCCTAGTAAGGTTGTTAATGCACCCACTTTGGATGGCTTTATGCACTACCAATCATCCTTTTGTAATCAGAACGATGGTGTGATTGTTTATATTAAATCACATTTAAAACACAAAATTAGTCAACCTTTGCTACTGGATGCGAATTGTCTGGTATGCACTAGTGATGAAGTCGCTATTGTGGCAATATATCGTTCGCCGGCTAAAAAGAAGCTTGAGAACTTCCTTATAAGCCTCAATGATGTGTTGGCATCACTAAATGGGTATAAAACTTTAGTTGTCACTAGGGATTTAAACATAGACATCATGCCAGAGCACTTAAATAACCAATCGGAGGAATACCTTAATATTATTTCATCACATGGTATGTTACCTGTTCACGTCTCCCCTACAAGGGGACAGGCGTGTCTTGATCATGTCATGTTAAAGACGCATAAAAGTGCAACCACACTAGTATTGGATACTTTGATCACGGATCATAACCCAACTTTACTGAGTGTCGGCACGACAAATAAGTCACCCAAACCAAACTCTTACTTTAGGCGTACCAATCAGCAGGCTGTGTTGGATGACTTGATGAAGACGGACCTGTCTTATCTATTTAAAATTAAAGATGTGTAGTCGGGGTACTTTTGATAAAAGAAACTCCAACTATTTGTGCATGTAACTGTATTTGTATAAAACGTATGTATAATGAACTGTTACATTTAACTTAAAAATAACATATAAATTATCGGTAATGGACGGCTCGCGAGGCGCACGAGTTTGTTAGCGTCGAGCGCGTGCGCAGTTACCGGGCGCTTGTGACTTACTACTGGTGACATGGGGCGACATTTCTAGGGTTGTACCGAACCGTAACTAGTCACGTAACCTGGCCGGTACATGACGAACTCTAGAAGTGCGGGGAGTTGATAGGGGTCGCGCTATATCCTCCCCCTCCAAGTCAGCAGAAGGCTCTGGAGCTGGCTTGGCAACCGATAGCCTACGGGGTCTGCCCTTCTTTCTACCATGGACGACAACGTGTGAATCGCCTACGTACGGTGTTAAGAGACTGGCATGATACTTCCCTCGAGGTTCTTTCTCTTTATCTACAACCTCGTAAGTGGTTGCGGAAACAACTTTACTAATGCGATACGGGCCCTCTCGTCTCGGGGCAAACTTACTGGTGAAGCCCTTCGCGGCTTGACTAAGTCGATGGCTATCCACGAGTACGAGGTCACCTTTCTGAAACTTAGTTCCAGGACGGCGGTTTTTGTCCGTACGGGTTACAGCGTTTAATTTTCTATAATCGACGCAAAATCGTGTCTCACCATTCTTTTTCGGCACTAATACCACTGGGGAAGCCCATTCTGACTCAGCTTCTTCTATTACCTCCAGTTCCAACATTTTATCATTTTCAGCTCTTATCTTCTCCTTCTTAGCAGGAGCCAGTCGATAAGGGGGCGTTGCGACAGGCGCGGCGTTACCTGTGTCTATCCTATGTAAGGCGAAGGGCATAGGCCCTCCCCCTGCACTGAAGATATTAGCGTTAACTTCTAATAGTGCAGCCAACTTGTCCCTATCAGATGGCGACAGGAGAGTGCCCTCGCACTCGTGGAGACCAATCGTCGAAGTGACCGCAACTCGGTCCTCGTGTTCATACTGTAGCTCATGAAAGCCTGTAGCACGTAAAGAGAAACGATTTCTCTCGAAATCGAGTATCATGCCAGCGTCCTTTATAAAATTCATACCTAGTAAGGAATCGATTGCGCCGGGCAAGACCATAAAGAGAGTGCTTATTGCAACTCCCTGCACTTTTACATTTACCACAGCTGTTTCTACAGTTTGGAGACGTTGGGTTCCGTCCGCAAATCTTAACTCTGTTTCGCAACTATTGAATATTTGTCCATTAGCCCGCAAATGTCTTGTTAGACTATCGCTAGCAACGCACTGTTTCGCGCCCGTGTCTAGTAACGCGGTACCTACTGCACCGAATACCTGTACATTAAAAATAGGACGCACACGCGGATTTAACACTTTTGCATCTACGGACACTGATTGGAATGCGGTCGACGTGGTCGGCGATGCAGTGGGTTTCTCTTTACACACCGTGCAGTTTGACCGTATCACACCGGGCGCACCACATCCGAAGCACGCTACGGACGGGCGCAGCTCCGATCGGGTCGCAACTGGTTCGCTCTTGACCGGTTTAACAGTCGCTTTATTCCGATTTTCTAGTTTACGACAGTCATCTTTGACATGTCCAAACATCTTGCAGAATGTGCACCTAGGTCTAGCTTTGTTTGGCGGTGCTTTTTCTTGTTTATTGGCCTCAGCACCAGCTGGTGAAGACTTCGTAGCATGTCCAGTGACATGCGGTGGCGACAGCGCGAGCGGCGGGGCGGTAGATGTAGGGGAGTGCCTTTTAGTCGACGCAGTGGTGCAAACTTCTTCGAGCACGTCCTCCACTACTCGAGCCTGCTGTAGCAGTTCGGCGAATGAAGCGAAGGC
The DNA here is from genome assembly GCA_963855955.1 of Luperina nickerlii. Taxonomy (NCBI): domain Eukaryota; kingdom Metazoa; phylum Arthropoda; class Insecta; order Lepidoptera; family Noctuidae; genus Luperina; species Luperina nickerlii. The sequence continues at coordinate 24,546,056 of OY979668.1, forward strand.
GCTCCTTGTTACCCTCTCCCGGATTCTCCTATGGAGTAGGCCGTACACCATATCCAGCTGCACTGGATTTTCAGGTAGCGTGTGCAGCGGCAGTTGGGCAATTAGGGCTCTTACCCTACACACGAAGATATCGGTCCGTTCATCACCTTGCTCTCGACTAAACATCTCTCTATATAATCTATGAGGTGGGAGGCGCGGCCCGAATGTTTGGCGAAATAAATGGGTGGCCTCCTGCCAACTTGTGACAGAATGTTTAACACCTTGCCACCAAGTAGCCGCAAAGTCAGTGAGCAGCATTGGCAGGCCTCTTAAAGCCATATCGTCGTGAACACCAACACAGTCTTTATAAATCTGCACAGCATCCACGAATGCCATAACGTCGCCAGAACCATTAAATCTCGCCGTACAATTAGCCAGGTTTGTACTCACAGTCGTCGTCGGCGGTGGCTGCGCGCCCTGCGTAGGCGGCTGCGACCGTAAAGCTTGCAATAGGAATACCAGTTGTTGGTCCGTCATAACAATAGGTGCAGGCATCGGTGGCTGCGGTGTGGCGACGGGCGGAGCATGCCCGTACTGTGGCATCTGCGAGCCAGGCAGCTCACGCCCATACAGCGGTGGTGGTGATGGAGCCGAGGCGCCGGCGGACGAAGGTCCAGCCAGCGGCGGCGTTGACGATCGTACGTCAACGAACAATGCGTGTCCATCTGCAGTAGACGGCATCGTACCGTCTGACTGCTCACCCGCCGTAGCGTGCGTGTCTACAGGCTGCTGCGTAGCACGTGAAGCACTATTATTACGCGACCGTGTTAGCACCATGTCTTTTAATGCACTATTATCAACGTTCCGGCACCACAAATAGGTAACAGTGTACCTAGGCAACCTAGTTCGTCAACTCCAGTTCGACAACTCTTCGTACACACCGCGTACTTACGAAAAAAAACGTTCATACACTTACGCGATTGTTCTAACTCTCATGTACCTACAATACAATTAAAACTAGGTCTCTAACACAAAAGACTCTATTTAAACATCCAAGTTATTATTTACATTAATGTTCGACGCGAGTCGGTGTTCTAGGAATCCTAACAAAGGTACCCACAGTTAAAGTCTTACTCGCACGAAGCATTACTATGAACAATGCTCTGGGTTATCGTATGTACACGGATGTTTACCTACAGGATTACGATTTATAGCAATCGTAACACTGAATCCATTGTATAGTCACTATATACACCAAATTATGTTAAAAGTTCCTTAAAAATTTAAAATTGTTGATGTGTGCACAAAACGTAACGAATCTGCGGGCGGCGTGGGCGAAGTATATAACGAATTAAATATGTAACGTCGCACGAAGAAAACCCGAGAAAGTCACTGTTTTTGACACTCACACAGTTTTTTTTTTTTACAAACGTTGTTATATACAATAACAGTTTTACACGCAATAATGCCGTTTTTCACAAAAACACGGCCGCACGTTGGGACGCCAGTTGTAGTCGGGGTACTTTTGATAAAAGAAACTCCAACTATTTGTGCATGTAACTGTATTTGTATAAAACGTATGTATAATGAACTGTTACATTTAACTTAAAAATAACATATAAATTATCGGTAATGGACGGCTCGCGAGGCGCACGAGTTTGTTAGCGTCGAGCGCGTGCGCAGTTACCGGGCGCTTGTGACTTACTACTGGTGACATGGGGCGACATTTCTAGGGTTGTACCGAACCGTAACTAGTCACGTAACCTGGCCGGTACATGACGAACTCTAGAAGTGCGGGGAGTTGATAGGGGTCGCGCTATAGATGCTAATGAAGCCGCTGAGTCTCTAATTAATAAAATTTCATCCACAATTGAATTACATACTAAAGAGGTTCTAATTCCGCACAAAAAAAGGATCATAAAACCTTGGGTTACCCCTGGCCTTCTAAAATGTATAAAAAAACACTGGCACTCCGGTAGTGCCGACAGAAGTGAAAACTTGAACAATTACGAGTGTATTTTGTGAATCGTCTTATAAACAAAACACGCGTGTTAAGGTGTGTTCCTTATTTTATAGGGTTTTTTGCAAATCAGGTATGATGACCAAAGTGACTGGTTTATTCTTCTCGTGAAAGGAATTTATTCAGATTTACAAATAAGCTCGTCGTCAGTTATATATCCGTGGTTCAGCGCCATCTCGTCGTTGTTGGATGAACTACGTAGTTAGTACGCGAGGCCCTCGTAGTTCTTCCCGATGTGCATAGATGGTGCTGTCCTCAACAACGCGCGTCTTACGTTTTACGTCTGACGTTAGTACGCGAGGCCCTCGTAGTTCTTCCCGATGTGCATAGATGGCGCTGTCCTCAACAACGCGCGTCTTACGTTTTACGTCTGACGTTTTACGTCTTACGAATTTTCGATCAGGGTCACGTGACCTGACGCGAATTTAGAAGTTTTTACCCATTCCAAAAAAAGTACACAGCGCCGCTAAAGAAGTTTTCACTTCAAAAATAAAGACACAATGCATCTTAAAGCTCAAAAATATCCCGATAATATAATACTTAGTACTACCTACAAACGCTATCGTAATTTTCTCAACAACTTATTGAAAAAACTGAGATTAATTTATGATCGAAGCTTACTTCAGGAGGCCAAGGGTAACTCCAAGGCAACTTGGGATGCCATCAAAACTATTACGGATACGAAGAAACAAAATACCTTACCAAATGACTTACTGAGTTTGAGTGAAAACTCTTAAGACTCAGTCGATATAGTCAACAAGTACTTCGCAAGCATAGGGAGAATACTAGCAGACCAAATCCCAAATTCCGCGTCACCCACGTCACTAAACGTAAATATCCCGTGTCACTCAATGGGTATTTTTGAGGTGTCTGAACAGGAGCTAGAAACTGTTATACTAGGCCTAAAAAGCAATTGTGCGGTCGGTTGGGATGGAATATCTGCATCCTTTCTAAAATCGGCCCGCCACGTCTTAATACCAGGTATAAAACACATATTTAAAAACTGTGTCGGAAATTATAGACCGATTTCAGTACTCACTACCATTTCTAAGGTCTTTGAAAAACTCTTAAATAAACAATTAACCAATTATCTAACTAAACACAACATAATTTCTCAAAACCAGTACGGTTTTATTAAAGGTAAGTCAACTGAAGACGCTGTGATAGATTTGACAACAACTGTTATTCAGTCTTTAGATAATAAACTAAAAACCATAGCAGTATTTTTGGACCTGTCGAAAGCTTTCGACACGGTTTCAGTTCCCACCCTTCTGAAGAAGCTGGAAGCAGTAGGCGTTAGGGGCATGGCCCTAGAAATTTTTCGTAGTTACCTCACTGAACGCAGTCAGTCTGTCAGGGTTGGAATTTACACCAGCAATGAAGAATTTCTCATATATGGAGTCCCACAAGGTAGTGTGCTTGGTCCCACCTTATTTTTGGTATATATCAACGACCTGTGTCAACTGGCAATTAATAACTGTAGATTTATCACATATGCAGATGACACGGCGTTGGTTGTGCATGCCGAAGACTGGCAGCTAGCCTATAAGGAAACTGAAAAGGCCCTGTCGATCGTAATATCCTGGCTAAACGATAACCTGCTAACCCTTAACGCACTTAAAACAAAATTTATAACTTTTTCTGGTTCTTCTGCGTCTCAACCATCGGACTCACTAAAAATTATTGCTCACACTTGTCGTCACTCTAGTCCTAATTGTGACTGCCTACCTCTCATACGCACAACCGATATGAGATATCTGGGAGTGCAAATCGACTCCCGTTTTAGCTGGGACAAGCATATAGGGAATATAGTTTCCCGTACAAGAAAACTTATGTACATTTGCAAAAAATTGAGATCTTCTGCTGACCTGCAGACATTAAAATTAGTTTACTTTTCCCTAGTACCTACGATCGATACTAATGTACCTACTGTATACCGGCGTGGGGAGGCACGTTTGCTACTGCTATGCTGCGAGTGGAGAGAGCTCAAAGGGCGGTCCTAAAAGTGCTTTTAAAGAAGCCTATTAGGTATCCGACTATAACTTTGTACCAACAATGCTCTGTACTCACAGTAAGGCAGCTCTATGTGCTTCAGACCGTTCTGCGAAAGCATGCTAAAATCCCATATAATCCGAACAATAAGCGCAGGAAGGACATAGTGTGCGAAATTCAGCCGCATAGAACTGCTCTCGCCAGTAGAAATTTTTATGTAAATGGTTCTCGTCTCTACAACCGTATTAACAAAATAGCATACGTACATAACTTACCAAAAAACAAGTGCAAAAAGGAATTACAAATCCTCTTACTAAAGTTAACTTACCGGGAGACTGAAGATCTTCTCAAACCAATCCAATAGATGAATCTCAATAACAGACGCATACATACACTCATTCACACACTCACACATCCACTCTCACATACACTCACTCATACATACATGCAGAATCACTCACCTGTGTACCCTCTTGCTCGTACACGTACAAATATTAACTCAAGTAAATAAGTAGCTTGATTTTTATTTAATTTTAGTTTATAATATTAATTGATCTTATTATTTTTAATTTACTTTTACTGTTTATTTTATTTCCATATATTTTACGAGTTCACTATATAACACGTTCGAATTTTTAACTTATTATGTAACCTATCTTGGAAGGCGCTGGTGTCTGTGATACAATGATTCTCATTCATTAGTACAGGCACCAACGATACACTTTTTTCTGAAATGTTAATTTTTAGTTGGAAAATTGTTTTTGTGAACCTTAAATATGTTTATTTTTCTGAAAACAAATTATTATTATTTATTATTAACTGTTATATAGGTAATACTACTTTAACTATTATTTGATCTGTGAGTGAACAATAAATCACTCCTATTTTCCCACCCTTAGGGTAGGACTTTTTTTCCAAATTTATATGGAACCAACTTCGGGGTATATATACCCTTTCCAATAAAAAAATAATTATCAAAATCGGACTACTCTGTAAAAAGTTATGCGTGGCCATACATTAAAAAAGAATGTATACGCGTCGACTTGAGAACGAAAAAAAGGAGGAGCCGTTTTTTCGTCGGTTAAAAATCGTTGATACTGTAAAACTTAGAAACTATTAAATTATTTAAAATTTGGAGCAACCCTTCGACGCAAGCTCGGTGACTAGCTGGTTCCGAGGAGAGCCAATGCTATTACGCAGCTGAGAAGTGTGTGCCACAAACAGTTTCACAGAAATAATGCTGAACGGCTCGAATCGTAGCGATGCCGATTCGGAGTAAAGAAGACACGGGTGAATAACAAACAGAAATAGGATAATAATATTTTATTCTAAAGATAAAAGCAGATCAGAGACAATACAACATCGACATACAGTTCGCGGACTAGCAGACACATCACACGGCAGCCAGCAGCGTGTGCAGGCGGCGCGGGTCCAGCCCATGCGCCGCCGCACGCGCGACCGCGTGCGCATGCGCGGGCCAGCGGTGCGCCAGCAGCGCCAGCAGCGCCGTGGCCGCGCACAGCGCCGCCGCCAGCGGCAGCAGCGCGGGCGCGCGGCGGCGCGGGAACACGGACAGCGCGTGGTGCTGCGGCAGCAGCTCGCGGTCCGCGCACGCCGCGCAGCCCGCGCCCGCCGCGCCGCGCTCCGCCGCCGCCCACGCCGCGCCCAGCAGGCGCAGCGCGCCCGGGCACGCGCGCCAGTGCCGCAGGTGGAAGAACGCGTAGGCCAGTGCCTCGCTGTCGCCGCGCCGCAGCACGTGCTCGGGCGGCAGCGTGAGCGGCCGCAGCTCCAGCAGGTACTCGGGCACGTGCGGGTTGAACTCGATGGCGCGGCGCATGGCGTCCAGCGCGCCTAGCTCCGCCGCGCCCCTCGCCGCGCCCCCCGCGCCCCCCGCACTCCCGGCCACGCGAGCTCGCAGCAGTGCGGCGGTGTAGCACACGCACGCCGAGCGCGGCAGACCCACGTCGTCGTAGCGCGCCAGCACCGCCTGCACACACGACCATTCAATATAACCAGGCTTGGACTTGGAGACCCAGGGCCCCTAGGCACTTAACATTTGAGGCCCCCACCCTATCCCGGCGCCGCTTTGATAATTTAACAAATAAAATGCACTAGTACAGAAAATAAAAATTTTAACCGACCCTATTATACTATACTTACATAAACATCAAAATCTAATGCAGTTTATGTTATATACCATCGAGGAAACTTACATCTATACACCGTAAGGGCTATTCTTGCTTGCAGCGCTCGGCCGCTATAGTAACGCTTGCTAACAGATGTCATCGTGTGCACGGCATTTTGTTTTCAAATTGGGCAGATGTAGGTAAGTTTCCTCGATGGTACGTCACTATGGCCGCTATCCCACTGGCGTTTTACGAGCGTCGGCGTCTCTCGAACGTCTGCGCAGCGTCAACGTTGAGCAGACGCGACGTTGACGTTGCGTCGTCGCATGGGAAGCATTAACGTCCACTGAACGCGACGTTAACAACGTCGCGTCTGCGCGGCGTCGACGCTGCGCAGACGTGACGTTGACGTCAACGCTCGTAAAACGCCAGTGGGATAGCGGCCTATAGTTACGTCAACAGTATTAAAATTTCTAAACAAAGACGTTCTTTTCCTCGCATTCCTTTACACTCAAGTTACCTACCTACTTGAACCAACGTACAACTTTCTTTAACCTTTTCACCGCCACGGACTTAAACAGAAGTTCCAAATGTTCGTGCCACCAGCGCCACGACTTCATTTATCTTATAAAAATAAATTTAACTAGGTACTGTATTTAATAGCTTTGTTTCGTTTTATTATTTAATATAGCACTGTCTAATATCCTGGTTTATATTTTTCCACATAAAAGAAGCCCTTATTTGTCTTAAAATCGGCAAAAACAAAAACTCCGAACATTTTTAATGTCCCCAGAACGCCAAGGACTTTATAATATAGTCGGCCAGTGATGTGACGCGAAAGTTACAACTGTTTGATTTCGCCCGTTGAAATATTTATAAATAGGTATGGATGTAACCATCGAAAACAATTTCAGGTCAGTATAATATGAACTTAGTTAACTACATAACGAAGGGAAAATAGACGAATTTCGACCTTCAGATGAGTGCTATTCCGGAATGAAATAGTTGTTAGCAATACTTGTCGATAATTATGTTTCCCATCTCTACAAAACAATTGGTTGTCAGTGCCCCGGGCGTCACGGACTATTATAGAAGTCGTTCTGTGACGTCATAAGCGTACGGTTGTCAAGGTCAATTTGGCATAGTGCAGCATTAATCGGGTGAGCGCGCACGCATCCTTCTTTTACTTTGCTTGTAACAATACTATTCTATTTTACTAATAAGTAAACAAGTAGAAATGAATGAAGAACTGGATTCGGGTGAACTTTTAAACATTGTAAAATGTTTAAAAGCTCACCCGAATGGGAAGGTGTAGAATCGGATTCGGAGTATTTTCTGGAGAACGTTGAACCAGAAGATGATTCTGAGGTAAGTCCAACTGGATAATAATACGAGGGTGACACTGAAAGTACTTAGAAAATCAAAAACTGAACAAACTAACAAGTTATTAGTTTTATTATATCTTTTCAAAATAGTGTCCATTTCCATTTACGTTTTTATACATCGCTGCATCCGATGGAACCACTGAGAAAAGCACTTTGCCCATTCGTCCTTAGGGGTCTCTTCGACGGCATTTTGAAACGCAGCCACTGCTTCCTCAGCGTCCATAAAACGTTTTCCTCGAAGTTTTTCTTTAGTTTTTGGAAATAAATAGAAATCGCAAGGTGCGAGGTCAGGGCTATAGGGCGGGTGACCCAGTAATTCCACGTCTGACGTCGCCAAGTAAAGTAGTCGATTGTTTGTTTGGCGGTGTGCGACGAGACGTTGTCGTGGTGAAGGAGGATCCTACTGGGAGGTCGTGTCTCCCGAACTTTTTCCAAGACAAGAGGCAATCAATTGTTAGTGTACCACTCTGCAGTAACTGTTTTTCGATCCTCTAAAACAATTGTTGCGTAATGACCTATCTTTCCGAAGAACGAGGCCACCATCTTTTTTCCCACGCTTCAACCTCTGTTTACTTTGGTTGGCAACTCCTCGGAAGGAAACACCCAGACAGTAGACTGTCTCTTAGTTTCAGGATCATAACAATAAATCCAGCTTTCGTCACCCGTAAGTATGTCAGCATTTGAGTCACCTCCGTTAAATCTTTGACCCATTTCACGACACCAATCAACACGACGGAGTTTTTGGGCCTCTGTCAAATTATGAGGTATCCAACGGGCACAAAACTTCCTGACCGCTAAATTATCATGGAAGATTTTGTGCACTTGACTCATACCGATGCCTAAGCTTGTCCGAATCTGCTGATAAGTCACTCTTTTGTCAGTCTCTATCATACGCCACACAACACTAATGTTATCTTCAGTCGTCGCCGTAGCAGGCCGTCCCTCACGCAGATCATCAGTGAGATCAGCGCGACCACGTTTAAACTAATTAAATTGTAAACAGTGGCACGAGATGGGGCTTTATCGTGAAAGGCCAATCGAAGTCTATCATAACTTTCTTGTTGACTTAAATGACATCGAAAGTCATAAAAAATCATTGTATGAAAATTTCTATTCTATTCTATTTTTCTCTATGGCAATAGTGCCGATGTCGACAATTCTGCCAATGTCAAATGTGTTTTGAGAAAACGTGGGGGAGACAACACATTAAATTCATGCTGACGTGACACAGACAATTTTCAATTTGCCGCCAAATCGTAAACAAATTGTAGCGGTATCTACAACGCCACATGCAAACAACGCGTCATACTGACGTCACGCAAATCCTGCATCGCGCAAGCAGAGTTTACCGCGCAACTAGCATAGATACAACGGCCCGACATGAATCAATGGGGCAGTTGCCCGCCAGACACAACACCCGTCTGGTCGGAGGATCCTCCCTTTTCTATAGAGTATGAGTGAACTTTACACCCTGTTCCTCATACCTCTATACTGGTGACCCCGAACATGAACGTCAGCGCAGCCTTCGAGCAAATCTTCAGCGTGACGTCATCATCATCACTCCCGCAAGCTTTAGCGGCGAGTCACCCAGCCAGCCAGCTCCCACGGCTTCAACGGGTATCCTGACCACCAGCATGCAGCGACCGCGCATACCTGGTCATCACCCTCAGCCTCATCAGCAACCTCGGCACAGCACACTGCACTTTCGGCCGGTCAAACAAGAAGAGCTCAATTCCTCTCCTGGTCGACGCAGCAGCCAGCCTCAACTCGGCGCTGTACTACATCCGACGCACTGGAGCATAACGCAGCGCCACCCCGACTCACTGGGGACATGTTCGCAGACAGTTCCGACTCACCGTGAACTATGCGGCAACCGGTTCCGACTCACTGGAACCTCAGCTGGCCTGGCAAGCATCGCAAGATACAAGACTCAGCCCACTATCGACCTCCGGTCTCCGGGGGGGAGTGATGTAGCGGTATCTACAACGCCACATGCAAACAACGCGTCATACTGACGTCACGCAAATCCTGCATCGCGCAAGCAGAGTTTACCGCGCAACTAGCATAGATACAACGGCCCGACATGAATCAATGGGGCAGTTGCCCGCCAGACACAACACCCGTCTGGTCGGAGGATCCTCCCTTTTCTATAGAGTATGAGTGAACTTTACACTCTGTTCCTCATACCTCTACCTCTATAAAATGACAAATTAATAAAATACATACACAATAAGATTGGCAAAGAGTTCCATTTTTAAAATTTGAACTAATTTTTTTATTGTTTCGTTTACAAGTGGCCAGTTCTAAAAACTTTCAGTGTCGCCCTCGTATAACGTTAATTCATCAAAAAGTAAGATTTCAATACCTAAGTGAAATGTTCGGTGAGCCACAAACTAAGCGTCGCTTGTAGGTATCTTGTGGCTCTTGGAGTGCGAATTTAACAAAGTTGTAATGGTTACCTTACACTTTGAGGAGATTAGGTATCATAAACAAGACATAAGCAAATATAAAATAAAACATTATACCTAACCTTTGTGAGATTGAATTCTGAATGAAAAATAAAAATAATTGTTTAGGTAAGAAAGACTATAAACCACATCTCTAATCAAAGTCTTAAATGAAGTCAAAGAATGACGTCGTGAAATAGAGATGTACATACGCCAGCCCATCAAGCTACCCGAAACTGTAAAATTTTTCCAATCAAACTTTGAACCTAATGCTTTAGCGATAAAGATGAAAATCTATTAACCTTTTCACCGCCAACGCACACAGAACACGATGCCTCGCCAGGCGCCAGGCTATAAATGTATAACGAAATATACAGTAAACAGTAGAGATGAGGGTATCGTCATATCGATGAATGAAATTTATACGCGTTAAGTTTTATTTATAATTTTACGAATATAAATAAAAACTGATTAAATATTTCCATATTTGTTTTATGTCACAGTATCCTTAGTAACAAAATTCAGTATAAATTATAAGTATCAAAGAAACAAACACATAACTCAATTAGAGCTATAAGAAATGAGGTACATCTCTATTTCTTTCATGACGTCATTCTTTGACTTCATTTCAAGTCCTTGGGGCTCAGAGCACGTTAAATTCAGCTTGGATTAGGGATGTGGTCTACCTATAGTCTTTCTTACTATTTTTATTTTGCATTCAGAATCAAATCTCACAAATAGGTATGTTTTATTTTATTTGAACTCTATCTCTTGTTTATGGTAATCTCCTCAAACTTTAAGGGGGAAGCGCTAAGGTAGCCCGCGAAATTCAAATTTTCTTACGTTTTTTGCAATTTGCTGGTCAGCATTAAGTTGTACGTTGATTACTATATGAATCGCGGCCGTAAGAAATATGTGTTTACAGAATTATAATCATTAAAGTCATCAACACAACTCTCTAAGACCACGTAAGTCCAAAGAATGATGATTTCATGGAACAGTTATTCTTTGGACTTACGTGGTCTTAGAGAGTTGTGTTGATGACTTTAATGGTTATAATTCTGTAAACACATATTTCTTACGGCCGCGATTCATATATTAATCAACGTACCTACAACTTAATACCTACTGACCAGCAAATTCCAAAAAACCTAAAAAAAATTGAATTTCGCGGGCTACCCTGGCGCTTTCGCCTTAAGGGCATTACAACTTTTTTAAATTCGTACTCTAGAGCCACAAGATACCTACAAGCGACGCTTACGGCTTAGTTTGTGGCTCACCAAACATTTCACTTATTTAAATTCTTACTTTTTGATGAATAAACGTTATTATTATTATTATCTAGTTGGACATACCTCAGAACTTCTGGACCAGAATATTTTCCGAAAATACTCTCGAGTCCGATTCCACACCTTGTCAAATGTTTAAAAGCTCATCCAAATCCAGTTCTTCATTCATTTCACTATTTGTTTACTTATTAGTAAAATATAATAGTATTGTTACAAGCAAAATGAAAGAAGGATGCGTGCGCGCTCACTCGATTAGTGCCGCACTATGCCAAAGTGACATTGACAGCCGTACGCTTATGACGTGACAGAACGACTTCTATAATAGACCGTGGCGCCCAATTGTTTTGTAGAGACGGGAATATAATTATCGACAAGTGTACGAGCCAATAATGCTCATACAGCAAAAGTACGTTTACGTCTACTTTAATGACAAATCAGTCAAGTCAGTCGTCACTAAAACTCGGTCACGTGCTAATGTGCGGGTCGATAACTACCTAATATACATAAGTGCGGCTCAGATAACTAAGCGAACGCTTTAAACTGTTTCCACAAATAAACTATTAAACTTATCCGTGGTTTGGTGTAACTTAACTTGCTACCTACAACAACTACCGGGGTATCCGTCAACGACGAGAAAACCCCAACATCTTTTGGTCCTTCGAGCCGGATGACACGGCAAATCATCTTGTGAGTCATCGTGTCTCCTCATCAGCAGAGTGCTTAGCGTGGTATATCCCAGTTACATCAGCAAATCGGTGCTGTTGGCTTCCCACAAGCGGGTCTAACCAGTAGCATTGAGACGTTGCACATGACGTAAAGGAGGGTGAGCTATACTGAGTGCCTGCCACTAACGAACCAGCAGAGATCACGTCTACTGCTACAAACTACTTATCAAGAAACTACCTACGGGGATAACGTCCACGGCGGTTACTACAGCGAAGATTACGTCTACCGCTACAAATCAAGAAATAATCAGCGGGGATAACGTCCACTGCGATTACGTCAGCTCCGAAAACTTCGTGAGTACACACTAAATACCCGCAAACCACTAGCAGACATAAGGCATAAACAATGTCGACAGAAGACTGTCCTGAATTTGTGGAACTCATAACTAGGCAGCAAAGCAGCTACGAGAGAATCAAAACTCTTCAAACTGGCTATAAAAAGGATGCTGTGAGTAGAAAAACCATAGACTACCTTAACAAGCGCATCGAAGCTTTACGATCCCTATGGGATGAATTTCAATCGAATCATGAAATCTTGAAGTATGAGTATAAACAACGAGACCATGATTAGGTACTTCAAGCAGGACATTTTCATAATAACTAGAAGCATGTTTGACGAAACAATGTAATCTATGAATCAGCTACGAAACAAGTTGATAAACGAACCTGGATTTTCGGGGATTTCAAAACCGAAAATACTAGAAACTCCCGGAACACCGCAGTTTGATACGACTGGAGTACACCAAGAAATCGGAGATGAAACGGACAAGCACCTATCAACGCTGTTACGTAATCAAATGTGTAACTTCAACGCCTTGAAGCGAGCGGTTTCCAAAACTAATATGGATGGCATGAAAGAGAAGTGGCAACTCCAAGATCAAGTCAACATATTACGATCTAAATGGGAACCCATCGACAAGATTCACTGGGAACTAAGCTACTTACTGCAAGGGAACGACAAGGAATATGAAGCAAAATTCGACCATTGGGAGCAAGTCTACGACAACCTAAAGGAAAAGCTAAATAGAAAAATCTTTGAAACGTCCCACTACGAAAAAACAACACCGCGTATGGAACTGCCAGAGTTCGACGGAAGTTTCAATAATTGGATCACCTTTAAGGATTTATTCTTCGAGATGATTCATAACAATCCAACGCTGAACAAAACACAGAAAATGAAGTTCCTAAAATCTAAACTGAAAGGAGAAGCAGAAAAGTTAATCAAGCACCTTCCTGAGTGGTGAGAATTATAACTCGTGCCTTGATATTATTCAGCACCGCTACGACATCAAGCGATTACTTTTCACCTCGTACATAGACACACTTGTCAATCAACCATCCATCGAAAAACTGAACTCAACTAACATGAAGAAGCTGTATGACACAACGAAAGAGTGTTTAAATGGCCTAGGAAACATTGACATCAACAATCCAGTATGGGGTCCACTCATCGTGTATTTACTATCCTCCAAACTGGATAACGTCACGTACGGTGACTACATCAAGACCATGAAACAGTCATGAGAGCTCCCAAACTTAGAAGAGTTTATGGAGTTCCTGGAATTGCAATTCATGACGTTAGAAACATCCCGTAACAAAACGACTGGCGGGAAACAAATTTATTCAACGAATAATCAACATAAAAGTAATAACAACAAGTCAACGAACTTTAAAGACACAGAAAAGGGGTCAAAAACCTTCCATGCTACGCTGAGAAAATGTCCACTGCAAAAACGAACACGCGCTGAGGCAGTGTCCTACATTTTTGAGCATGGATGTCGCAACGCGAAACCAAACAACAAAGAACATGAACTTGTGCAAAAACTGTTTGTTTAGTCACGGCGGAAATAAATGCAATTCAACGAAAACATGCCGCACGTGTAACTTCAAACATCACTCCCTTCTTCATGATGATAATCTGAAAGGGAAGCAATCAAAGCCAACCACATCAGCGGTGGCTGAGCGAACATCTAACCATATTAACGGTGAACAAGAGATACTCTTAACGACTCTACAATTAAGAGTCAAAAACAAGGAAGGAGATTACGTCATCCTTCGGGCGTTACTGGATCAAGGCTCTCAAGTAACCTTGGTCACAGAAAATGCTGCTCAACGGTTGAACTTACCCCGAAACAAAATGAATGCCACCGTCACGGGTGTCGGCACTATAATGGGCAAGAGCAAAGGGATCATAAAATTGGAATGCAAGTCTATCTATTCAGATTATACATTCCAAACTGAAGCGTTAGTGATGAGTAAACTCATCAACAATCTGCCTAACTCAACGATCAACACAGACAAATGGACACACCTTAATAATATCAAGCTGGCTGATCCACAATACAAGATCCCTGGACCCATCGATCTACTGCTTGGAGCTGATGTTTACTCCGAGGTGATACGTCTAAATAATCAAGCATAACAATGACTCGCCAGTAGCGCAACACACAAAGTTGGGCTGGATACTGTGCGGTGCTACAAAACAGTTCAACTGTCTAGTTACTTTAACAGAGCTAGACAACCTAACAAAATTTTGGCAAATAGAAGACATCCCTTCAGAACCCGAAATAACGGAAAACGAATTCTGTGAAAAATATTACACAGAAACGACATAACGATTGAGCAACGGGCGTTATTAACAACGCGCTATTTTTAATTATCAAATCAGTGCAACGGGATTATATCGAAAATGAAATAAATTCTCTCAACAAAAGTGGAAAAATTCTCAACAGAAGCACCATTTTGAAACTTAACCCATTTTTGGACTCTTATGGAATTTTACGAGTTGGAGGACGTGTAAACAACTCAAACTTGCCAGTAGAAACAAAACACCCCATCCTCGTACCAGGAGAGGGAAGACTTACCCAACTAATTGTTGAAAAAGCGCATCAACGAACCTTGCACGGTGGAGCAAGATTAACGCTAGCTGACACTAGAAATAACTATTGGATTATCAGTGGCAATCGAACCGTCAAGAAAATAGTGCGACAATGCATTCGATGTCGTCGATACGCTACAACCCAAACGGAACAGTTGATGGGCAACCTTCCTAAAGAGAGGATCACTCCATCGAGGCAGTTTTCACACACCGGCATCGACTTTACAGGCCATGTGGACGTAAAGATAAACAAGGGCCGCGGGATAAAAACCTGCAAAGGTTACATAGCCATATTCATATGTATGAGCACAAAAGCAGTACATATTGAACTTGTTTCGGACTTATCAACTCAAACTTTCATCGCAGCACTGAAAAGAATGTGCGCCAGAAGAGGCACCCCAAAGCATATCTACTCCGATAACGGAACCAACTTCGTCGGAGCAGCAAGAGTCTTAAAAGAAGAGTTCCAACTATTTAAAACTATGCTGTCTTCAGAGTTCTTTAAAGAGGTCAACGACCTTCAAATCGAGTGGCACTTCAACGCTCCATCCTGGCCATCAGCCGGAGGCTTATGGGAAGCTGCTGTAGGTACGTTCCATGAAAGCACACCTGAAACGGGTAATCGGACAACAAAAGCTTACCTACGAACAATTTGCAACGCTTCTGACACAAATCGAAGCGTGTATGAACAGCAGACCGCTGTATCCATTATCGGAAGATGTGGAAGATCTGGAATACCTCACCCCTGGCCACTTTCTCACGGGGAGTCCAACACAAACACTACCACTCAATGAACCTGAAGAAACGAAAACTATAGACATCAGAAACAACTGGAAACTTATTGAGCTCATGCGTCGACACTATTGGGATCGCTGGTCGAAAGAATACCTTCATTTATTACAAAACCGAAACAAATGGCAACAAACTAAGGAAAAAATACCTAAAGCAGGGACAACTAGTTCTCGTCAGGGAAAGTAATCTACCTCCAAGCAGATGGGCTTTGGGACGCGTAGTAGAATTGCATCCAGGCAGTGATAACTTAGTACGAGTAGTGACTACTCGTACTCAAGACACAAAATGGGATACTAAAAAGACCCATAACTAAACTAGCCCCGCTACCTATAAACGAGGCATGCGGAAGCACTGATCCACAAAATGTGAGTCCAGAAACGGAGCACGGCAAGCAAAAGAAAGGGGCTAACAAAACCCAGAAAAGGGTAAACAGCTTGCTTACAGTGTTACTAGTAGCGTTTACAACGCTAACATCTGGACTAGCAGCACCTCGGCAACATTTTCAAATAACTAGATTAGCTGAAAACCAACCAATCTATTTTGACCCCGTCGGAAATATTCAACTTATTCACGATGAATGGAAACTTCTGGTATACTATAACCTGACAAAATTCTGGCAAAGTACAACAAAGGTAGAGAAATTTGTGAGTCGTATAGCTCAACTATGCGACACGATACCTAACGAGCCGTGTCACTCTACGACACAACAACTCAATTTTGAAATGAACCAGCTGAGCGAGTACAACATATTGTTACGGTCTCAACATCAACAACGAAGGCGACGTGGCTATGTCAACGGCGTAGGAAATCTTGCACGAGCCCTGTTTGGTGTCCTGGACAGCAATTTCGCCGAAAAATACGCTCAGGACATAGAGAAAATCAAAACGAACGAACAATATTTATTACAGCTGATAAGAAATCAGACACTGATTATCGAGGCAGAAAACAACGTCATCAAGAAAAATGAATACTTTGTAAGGACACAGCTGGAATCAATTCAGCAATTCATGAACGAAACGAAATATAATACGGCTGTAATAGAAAACAGATTTCAAATAATGAAAACAATGAATGACGTCAACGCTGGGGCGTTAACTGCTAGTTTACTTATCTCAGTACTGAGAAGGAACCAAGAAATGCTCTTAAGTGCATTAACAGATATCTACAGAGGTAACCTCGATATGAAATTATTCACACCGGAGCAGCTATCTGAACAACTTAACTATATTGCCGGTATTATACCAAAAAGGTTAACTTTACCTATCAAAAACAGCAACGGAGCAAACATAAAAAATATTTACAAAATTATTTATGTCAAAGCCCGGCTCACCGAACAGTAGGTACTTGCTCTTCGAATTACATATCCCTTTACTAAGTGATGAAGAGTATACACTGTATCGCAATATAGTTATACCTAGACAGCAAACTACTAAGCAATGTCAGGTGATAGAGACAACAACACAATATATTGGAGTCAACTTCGTAAAAAATACCTACATCCAGATGGAAGAGGTTGATCTCCAACAATGTACAACAATGACGGCGGACAATCACATCTGTCACGCGTCTACAACTATCAGCAACTTGCATGGAGCCACGGCATCTTGCGAAGCCAAAATACTAAGCCAAAATGTAAATAACATTACATGTGATTGGATACCACAGCAATGCTCTGACCAATGGACGAAATTAGAGAGCCCAAATATATGGTTGTATAATTGCATCAATGAGTGTACGACTCGCATTGTATGCGAAAACAGAATTACAACAACAATTATAACAAAGGCGGGACTTCTTGCCCTAGGTCAGGATTGCATACTTCAGCACAAAGACAATACAATACACAATTATATACAATTTATTCTCACAACGTTTTTAGTAGTAGTACCAATATTGGAATTACCTTATAGGTACCTACTATTGACTCACTAAATGATATGTGGAATACGCTCAAAAACACAAAAATTGTGCTACCGAAACTAAAGCTATCTAATGAACACAGAATATTAGATGACCAGATAGCCACACAAAAGGGGCGAGAGAGCCTACCTAACGACTTAAGTGTTCACGACATCGGCAACTACGCTATAAGCACTTTGCTGGTGGGAGGAATCATCGCCGCTATAATTGTTTGGCGAATAAGAAGATATCTTCAAGCGCGCCAGAAGAGCAGAATCAATACGAACAAGACTCGAGAGAGGACAGAAGATACAGAACTAAAGGAGATTCCTGCCTACACTAAAATACGACATGGACATTCAGAGGACTACCGTCCGCCGCAATCAGCAATTGGAACAAGATTCCAACTATGATTAATTATTTAAGAATTATGTCCTGTTTATTTATAGTTTTAATTGCTTTTATTACTTTTATAACATTTAATACCTACCTATTTAACTTGTAACGCAAGTTTGGTAATCTGAGTACTCACATTTTCCCTCGGGAGCATGTACGAGCCAATAATGCTCATACAGCAAAAGTACGTTTACGTGTACTTTAATGACAAAACAGTCATGTCAGTCGTCACTAAAACTCGGTCACGCGCTAATGTGTAGGTCGATAACTACCTAATAAACATTATGTTTATTAGGTAGTTATCGACCTACACATTAGCGCGTGACCGAGTTTTAGTGACGACTGACATGACTGTATATTAAGTGCGGCTCACATAACTAAGCGAACGCTTTAAACTGTTTCCACAAATAAACTATTAAACTTATCCGTGGTTTGGTGTAACTTAACTTGCTACCTACAACAACTACCGGGGTATCCGTCAACGACGAGAAAACCCCAACAACAAGGATTGCTAACAACTATTTAATTCCGAATCGGCACCCATCTGAAGGTCGAAATTCGTCTATTTTCCCTTTGTTATAATGTAGTTAACTAAGTTCATGTTTTCCTGACCTCAAATTGTTTCGATAGTTGTTTTAAAAATATTTCAACGGGCGAAATCAAACAATTGTAACTTTCGAGTCACATCACTGGCCGACTCTAAATAAAGTCCTTGGCATTCTGGGGAGATTAAAAATATTCGGAGTTTTTTTTTTGCCGATTTTAAGACAAATAAAGGCTTCTTTTGTGTGGAATAATATAAAACAGTAGGTACTACTTATATTAAATACCTAATAAAACGAAACAAAGCTTTTAAAAACAGTATTTTTTTATATAAGATAGTTAAAGTGAAGAGCTTCTAATGAAGTCATGGCGCTGGGTCCACGAAAACCTGGAACTTCTATTGAAGTTTGTGGCGGTGAAAAGGTTAAAGAAATTTGACAGATTGTAGTAGCTTGATGTGCTGGCGTCTGTGCCTCGTTTCTTATAGCTCTAATTGAGTAATGTATTTGTTTCTTTGATACTTAGATATAGGTAATTTATACCTACTGGTTTTTCTTACTAGGGATACGATGACATAAAACAAATATGGAAATATTTAATCAGTTGTTAGGTATTTATATTCGTAACATTATAAATAAAACTTAACATAACGCGTATAAATCTCATTCATCGATATGACGATACCCTCATCACTACTGTTTACTAAAGGGTGTCCAGCGGGAATTTTTCTATTTAAAAATTAAAAAACAAATAAACGAATAACTATAGAATTTTTATTTTATTTTTAAAACGTAACTAGGGTCTTCGGATTTCAATTCGTAAAAATCATGTCCTCCAAATGACGTCCATTCCTCTTTATACACTCTTGTAAGCGAACCCTAACATTGACAAGTACGCGGGAACAAAGCTCTGAGAGGATAGCAGCGATTTCACGCCGGATATTTTCTTGTAGGGCAGTTATGGTACGGCGATTATGGCAGTATACTTTCGACATAAGGTAACCCCACAAGAAAAAATCACACGCCGTCAAATCCGGCGATCGAGGTTGTTGAGGTAACAACCCATGCATTCCTATCTTTATGATTATTACTTATCTGTGACGTGTGTATTGTATTTTGATAATCTGTGGTTCGCTCCCTCTTGGCCTCTTGGCCTGGAAACTGTAATGACAACATGTAATTTTCTCATGTTTTTATTAATACCTAAATGTTATATAAGTACAATGTGGGTTTGGAACAATAATATACAACAACATCAATAATAGTTATGGGCCCAGTCCCAACGAAAGTGAAAGAAAAGGAATCTAAGGTACGATTACAGAAAAATTACTCGATAGAACAAAAGTAAGAAAAAAAATAAAATGGAGTCAGTAAAGTATAAGATAGAACCATTCTGCGGAAAAAACTTTGCTACGTGGGCGTTTCGCATGAAAAGTATTCTCACGGAAAATGATTGCTTAGCGGCAATTCAGAGTGAACAGTTTGTTGTTAAAGATGAAAATAAGAAACTCGAGTCAAGGGCGCAGGCATTACTAATTGCCGGTGTGGCGGACTCCCACATTGATTATTTAAAGAAAAATTCGGCTTATCTTATGTGGAAAAGCTTAGAGGAAAATTTTATGAAAAAGAGTAAGTACTGTTGGGACTTTGTTTTTAAGGCGAAAATTATCAGAAATAAAATATAATGAAAAGAAGGCTCTTCAAGACCACTTAATTGAGATTGAAGGAATATTCAATGAATTAGAAGGAGCCGAGGTTAAATTATCTGAAGAAGAAAAAATAAACTATTTGTTACTATCAATGCCAGAAAGTTATAATATAGTAATCTCATCGCTTGAAACCCAGAGTGAGATAACATACATGTTTGCAAAGAGAAGGTTACTGGCAGAAGACGAGAGGCGCCAAGGGCATAATAAAAAGGCAGATACAAATCCACAAGCGGCATTTAGTTGTTACACCTGCGGGAAACCAGGACATAAGAAATTCCAATGTAGAATGAATAGAGGACGTGGATACCATATAGGTCAAGCAAATATCAGGCAAGGAAATGATAACGGACAACAAGATAATACCAGGCAAGGATATGACACGAGACAACGTGGAAGAGGAAGTAACTGGAGAAATGGGTATAGACGAGGAAATGGATATGGCAACCGCGGAGACAACTCGACAAGAGGACAAAGTGATGCGAATTTAGCAGGTAACAATACAGTACAGAACAGTGCATTCCTGAGCTATGGACAGCAAGGTAATATATTCAATGATAATTATAAGATAGAGTTTTGTGTAGATTCTGGATGTACTGACCATTTAATTAATACGAAAGAACACTTTGAAAATTATGTTGAATTAAAGGTTCCAATTAAGATTGCTGCGGCTAAGAATGGAATAAATTTAGAAGCTATAGGTGTTGGTAATTTGCAAGTAAAAAGTATAGTAGATACAAGGGAAAATGAGTGTTATATAAATAATGTTTTGTATGTACCAGAATTAAGGAAAAATTTATTAAGTGTATCTAAAATGGAAAGTGCAGGTATGAAAGTAGTATTCAATCAAGGAAAAGTAAGAGTGTACACTCATGACAATTTGTTATTAATTGGAGATAAACATAAAACTTTATATACTGTGCATCTTGAAACTAATCGTAAAATATGTAATTTTAATTGTAAAACAAAAGAAGATGAGATTGAATTATGGCATAGGAGGTTTGGCCATTTAGGTAATACTAATTTGAATTTATTAGTTAAGAAAAATATGGTTGATGGTTTATCAGGATTAAAAAATAAAACAATAGAGAATGACTTGTGTGAACCATGTATATTAGGTAAACATTGTAGACAGCCATTTAATAAACCAGGGTATAGAGCTAGACGACCTTTAGAACTTGTACACACTGACGTTTGTGGGCCAATCTCTCCAAGTAAGTACATATGATGATAAAAATTATTTTGTAACATTCATTGACGATTACACACACTTTACAATGGTTTACTTAATGAGAAATAAATCAGAGGTTTTTGAGCATTTTAAACATTATTACTATTTGGTAACAAATCATTTTAATATTAATCTTTATAAATTGAGATTAGACAATGGGCGTGAATATCTCTCTAATGATTTTAAAGACTTTTGCAATAGGAATGGCATAGTCATGCAACATACAGTAGCATATAATCCAGAGATGAATGGTGTAGCTGAACGCATGAATAGGACACTTATGGACAAAGCACGGACTATGTTAATTGATTCTGAAATGAAAAAGGAATTTTGGGGAGAAGCCGTATTATTCTCAGCGTATGTAACTAACCGAAGCCCAGTTTCAGGAAGAGAGCAGACTCCTAGTGAACTATGGGAAAATAGGAAGCCTGATGTGTCAAATTTAAGAATTTTTGGATGTGCTGCATATAATCATGTACCTAAAGAATTAAGAAAAAAGCTGGATGATAAAGGTAAAAGGATGACAATGATAGGATATGCTATTGGTGGATATAAACTCTATGATGAAGAAACAGGATCAGTCGTCATCGCAAGAAATGTTATTTTTGATGAGAGAAGAAAAAATACTGAGAAGAATATTCACTTACCTAGTTATGATGATCACGAAGACACAGGAAAATCTGAAAAAGAACTTACAAATAAAAGGAATGAGGAAAGAATGGAAGAAAAAGGACATGACAGAAACTTAAGTGAAGAAAAGAAATTTAGTAACCAAGAAAACGTAAGAAAAACAGAAAAAGAAGATACAGCAAAAATAGAAAAAGGAAATTCAGAGAGTCAAGAAACAGGAAGAGTAAGAAGACAATCTAAGAAACCAACATGGCAAGAAGACTACGTAATGAATTTTGAAGATGACATTGATGCATTTTATGCTTTATTTTGTGATGAGGACAATATTCCACACACTTATGAAGAAATAAAAGGAAGAGAAGATGAAAAGGAATGGATGATAGCTGTAAGAGAAGAATTAAAAGTATTAAAAGAAAGTGAAACTTTTGAAGTAACCCAAAGGCCAGAAGACCAGAAAATATTAGATGCAAAGTGGGTTTTTACAAAGAAGAATACAGGAACAGACAATATTTGTAAAGCAAGACTAGTAGTAAGAGGTTTTCAACAAGAAGGTCAATTTGAAGATAATATATACTCACCAGTATTAAGAATGCAAACTTTAAGAACTCTTTTATCAGTGGCTGCTAACAAAGATTATCATATTAGTCACATGGATGTGAAAGGAGCTTTTTTATATGGACGAATAGACGAAGAGGTGTATCTTCAACCACCAGAAGGAATGAACATCAAGTCAGGATTGGTACTCAAATTGAAAAAGTCCTTATATGGCCTAAAGAAATCACCAAAATATTGGTATGAAAAATTTAATGAGACTATAACATCTTATGGTTTTATGAGATCAAACAATGACTATTGCTTGTATACTAAAGGGGAATTATACTTACTTCTATATGTAGACGATTTATTAATTTTTGGTTCAAGTCTGAGAGATATTGATAATGTTAAATGTTTTCTGAAAACCAAATTTAGAATGAAAGATCTAGGTAATGACAATTTAATGTATTTAGGAATTTCTATTAAAAGGACATCTGAAGGGATTTCTATTGACCAATCAAACTATTTGTTTAATATTTTAAAAAGATTCAGCATGCAAGATTGTAATGGGTGTGACACGCCAATGGATGCTAATTTTAAGTATGATGAAAATTCTGAGATTGATTTATCTTTAGAAAAACAATGTCGTTCATTGATAGGCTCACTTATGTATGCAACTATAGGTTCAAGACCTGATTTAGCAGCATCTGTTTATTATTTAAGTAGGTTTCAATCTAAGCCAAGTGCTGATTTATGGAGAAGTTTAAAACGAGTGTTACGTTATGTTAAGAAAACTGTAAATGTTTCTTTAATGTATACCAAAAATAATTCTAGTATGCCTTTATTAGCTTATGCTGATGCTGATTGGGCTAGGGATTCAGATAGAAAGTCCACATCTGGATATTTAATTAAAGTTTTTAATAATACTGTTGTATGGAAATCTCGTAAACAAAACACTGTAGCATTAAGCACAACAGAGGCAGAGTTTGTTGCATTATGTGAATGTATAATGGAAACATGTTGGATGATTAAGTTACTTGTTGATTTAAATATAAAGGTAGATAATGTGGTAATTCTGGAAGATAATCAAAGTACTATTAAAGCCATTAAGAATCCTGATCAAAAGAGATTAAAGCATGTAGATGTAAAATATAATTTTATAAAACAAGGTTGAAGAGAATTTGATTACTGTGAAATATATTAATACTAAGAGACAACTTGCTGACATTTTAACAAAGCCTGTAACTAAGAGTGTATTTAATAGTTTGTGTGAAGGTTTGAATTTATGTATAGGAAAGGCATGTGTTGAGGAAGAGTGTTGAGGTAACAACCCATGCATTCCTATCTTTATGATTATTACTTATCTGTGACGTGTGTATTGTATTTTGATAATCTGTGGTTCGCTCCCTCTTGGCCTGGAAACTGTAATGACAACATGTAATTTTCTCATGTTTTTATTAATAAATGTTATATAAGTACAACTAGCGACCCGCCCCGGCTTCGCACGGGTGCAATGCTGATACTAAATACACTACAGAAAAACTGTGAACGAAACTACTATCTTACAATTATTTATCGTAACTTACTTATAATTACTGATACGTTGTCGCGCTGAAAAGCACGTTTTTATAATAAACGCGTCCGATCGCTGCTAAATTCAAAGAGCTATAGGAAAACCGCGGCCTCAGACGCGCCATTTATAGGCACGCTCTTGCCGCACCGGGCGGCCGGCCGGTACCGCCGCAAACGCTACGTCCCGCAATTTTTAAATCTGTAATATCTTCGAAAATATTCACTTAAATCATACGGTGTAAAGGGCCATATAGATCTATATTAAATGAACAATGTATTCAAGGTATTTAATTGGTTAAGGATTAATGCTGTATTGGTTAAAATCGCTTCGAAATTTAGCCATTATTTGTCGTAAAAAGTAAATGACAAAAAAAAGTTATTGTGGGTTATCCATAAGAGATAGACATATACCATCACGGACTTTTCTGTTGACCTTTTCAATGTGTACAATACTTAGTACATTATTTTGATAAAACTCGTAGGGTTCAGCCTGCGTTTGCAATGTAAGCGGAAAAAATGTAATTATTTACGACATCACATTAGAAACCTCAAAAATAACAGGACTTCTCCACTATTTAATGGATGATATTATACATATAAACCTTCCTCTTGAATCACTCTATCTATTAAAAAAACCGCATCAAAATCCGTTGCGTAGTTTCAAAGATTTAAGCATACAAAGGGACAAAGGGACATAGGGACAGAGAAAGCGACTTTGTTTTATACTATGTAGTGATAGTGATGTGGGTTTGGAACAATAATATACAACAACATCAATAATAGAGGTGGCCAGGATATGTCTCCGTACCTACTTGCTTATTAATTTTCCAGGAAATTTTCCCTTAGCCTCGACATTGTGATCCTGGCAGTGTGTGGAGTTGCCCCATCTTGCTGAAATTGTGTCCTATTGTTGCGTCCGTAAAACACTTGCAATTGCGGTACCAAAAACGCATCAATCATACGGCAGTAAACCGAAGAAGTGACAGTTTCACTCTCATTAAAAAAATATGGACCGATTATTCCATGAGCAGAAATCGCGCACCATACTGTCGTTTTAGGGCAGTGCAAACTCTTTTAATGCCGTTCCCTTAGGTTGCTGGGGTTCCAGTAACGCATATTTTGTTTATTCACATAGCCCCCGATGTGAAAATGAGCTTCGTCGCTAAACAATATGTTCCCAAGTGTTCTAGGGGTCCGAAAACGTTCACATCGTTCGAGCGTACGTTTTTCTTAAAAGATAATCGCTGTCATTTAGTTTTTGAATGATTTGCATTTTATAAGGATAATAAAGTTTTAATTTCCTTTTCAAAATCGCATGCACAGTTGACTTCTTGATGCCTATAGAGCCCGCAATCTTTCTCACCGATTTTCTAAGGTTTCTGATAATTTCTTGTCGCACCTGTGCCACACGTTCTGGCTTTGCTGCTGACGTAGACGGTCCTGTTGGCGGCCTATTTACCACTGTCCCTTCTTGTCGGAATCTTTTTACCCACGACCGTATAAGCTGCGTGCTCGGACTGTCGTTTAATCGCCGAAAGTCGAATCGAAGTGGGAACCGAAAGCACGACGCGCTCGAACCAACGATTCACCACACTTTAAATATTGCTCAACCGCAAATGCACGATACGCTTCCGACCAGTGACTCATGGTTGCAAAAAAATCCGCAAAAATGACACAACCAATGCTACCACTCCCGCGCCTCTAGCCCCGTTAATAAATGAATAACGATAATTTAAAATTGAAAAATTTCCACTGGACAACCTTTATATATTTCGTTATACATTTACCTATAGCTTGACGCTGGCTAGGCATCGAGTTCTGTGTACAATGCGTGCCACGAAAGAAGAGACTTGACACACCACGTGGTTTGAAATGCGCAGTACACGATTTTAGGTATCTTTAGCGGTATGAGGTCCGAGTGCAGGACGAAACCGGACGTCATAGGGGCGGCGGAAAGGGCGGGGAAGGCGGGGTCAAGTCTCTTCTTACGTGGCACGCATTGTACCTACGTTGGCGATGAAAAGGACAACAAACACTGTACCTACTTTTGTAAAAACCTACGATTGATTTTTCGATTTATTCCAGTCGGATCTCCTGATCTAGCTTGTGTTAACCGTTATTGAACTTCCTAAGAGAACTTTTGATGTAAGAGCGGGCGAAGCGAGCTCGATAATTTAAGACCTCGAATGGGTTAGGTCTCTTGGACTATGCATACCACAGATATACATATACCTAGACAACGCAAGAACAACTAGGTACTTCGCGTGCCAAACATCGCACCAGCTTACGTACAAAAATCGTTAGCCGCCACTTTCGAGCTCAGCCCTGTGTACTGCTGGCTGGATAAGCGTGAGCGCTGATGCTAGGCCCCGGGAGTGGGGCGAGATGGGTGCCGCACGCAGCGGTATCTTTCAAAAGATTTGATTTTCCCATCACCAAATAGTGCTTGTGACGTCATAGTAGTTAGTCAAAAAATGGCACACTTGGTTTTCATACAGATCGTGATAATTGCGTTATCTAGGTCTATCTATACCTGTGATGCATAGAGGAATAAGAGTTACATTGTCGACTTATGCCAGAAAGTTTAAGAATTAAGAGTAACTACGAAGCATAGCGAGCGAGCTCAAAATTTTTAGCACCCCAAGTTCATGTTAGATTTCTTTTGATATAATTTAAAACAGAAATATACAGAGTTGCTTTGGCGACTTATACTTGAGCAGTGGTAACGGCCCCGACTTCAGAGTTGTAGGCCGTGGGTTCGAACCCAGGCAGGCGCTTTACTTTGTGTAAATAATTTCATCACCACTGGTCTCAAAACGGTGTAGGAAAACATCGCGGTGAGGAAACCGGCATGTCCTAGAACGAAAAATTCGAAGACATGTAACATCTACCAACCCTCACTGGGCCCGCGTGGTTGATTTTAGCCCACTCCCTTTCGAAGAGAGGAAGCCTGTGTCCCAGCAGTGGGAACATTATAGGCTGATTATGCCTTTCATCAGTCCACAGCTGGACATAGGCCTCTCCAATTGCACGCCATTTAGCTTGATTCTCATCAACTCTCATTGTCGCTACACCTAGCCTGAGGGCGTCCTACCTTACGTTTGCCGATTCGCAGTCTCCACTCAAGAACACGTCTACCCCAACGGTTCTAATATGGCCCATTGCCACTTCAGCTTGCTTATTCTGTGAGCTATGTCGACAACTTTGATTTCCCTGTCGGATCACCTCATTCCGGATTTTATACCTCACAGAGACGCCAAACATAATTCGCAGAGCGACCTTGAATTTATGGACCAGCCATACCGTGAGAGTCCACGTTTCGGCTCCGTAAGTCATAACCGGCACGACACATTGATTGAAGTCTTTAGGCTCTGCAGAATACGCGACAAGACTCGGCGGAGCTTCCCAAACGGTCCCCAGCTGCCCAGCCCAACTGAATCCTTCTGTTAGCCTTTATCTCAAAGTTATTCTTACCAAACTGCAGAGTTTTCCCGAGGTAAACGTATTCTCGAAAAACCTCGAGAGCACCGCCATTGACAGCAATCGATCCCAGAGTAACGTGTTTGTTGAACATTAATTTTGGTTTTGTCAAAGTTCATTCGGAGACCAATGCGTACAGAGGAATCAACTAGGCCGTCCAGCATCTCCTGCAAGTCATGCAGCGATTCAGTCAGTATAACGATCTCTTCTGCAAATCACAGGTGTGAGATGTACTCGCCGTTGATGTTAACGCCACGTCCTTTCCAGTTCAGCGTCTTAAACACATCCTCCACTGCGTTAGAGAACCATTTCGGGGAAATTGCGTCCCCTTGTCTCACCCCTCGACGCAGGGGGATAATGTTCAGTTTACTGGTCCTGAGTTTGGACGGTCATTGTCGCGTATTCATAAAGACATCTTAGCACTTAACTGTATCGCCAATCAGACTTAGCATCGCTGCAGAGACTCCAGGCCTCGATAGAGTCAAAAGACTTCTCATAGA
Source organism: Luperina nickerlii (assembly GCA_963855955.1). NCBI lineage: Eukaryota > Metazoa > Arthropoda > Insecta > Lepidoptera > Noctuidae > Luperina > Luperina nickerlii. The sequence continues at coordinate 24,574,179 of OY979668.1, forward strand.
CCACAAACGCAAGACAAAGGGGCCGATTATACTCTTCGGACTTCTGTATAATTATATTACCACACTGTGTGAATGTGGTATATGGTGCTGTATCCTCCTTGAAACCCGGCCTGCTCTGGTGGCTGAATCCCGTCAAGTCTCCTGCGCTAGACGATTCGTGACGACTCTTCTGGAGTTCTGCCAGTGAACAGGACAGAGTTGAAGTGCTCCCGAAGCGTTTTCAGTATAGGACTTCCTCTCGCTTTCAGGAGCTCGGTTGAAATCCCGTCCACACCAGGGGCATTTCCATTTTTAAGCTGTTTAAGAGCCGCTTTGATTTCGTCTTGGCTGACTTCTGGCAGGTCTTCAGTATGAAGTGGCGGGTTAGGGTGGCTCAGGAATCCTCATTTTCGAGACCAGGTCAAGATGCATGCAATGTGTACGATCCCCCGTCAGGCAGGCCAGCAGTCGGGATATTAGTTTACAGTGAAGTAAACAAATGTTGAACAGTAGCTAATATTGTAAAGGGTAACTTCAAATAAGGTTGGGTAACAATATAAGTTTCAATAACTTTTACTGCAGAAACAAGGGTTGCAGGTCCACTTTCTGAAAATTTAAATGGCAGTATGTCAAGTAAGTCTGCCGACCTGCACGTCCGCGTACGCCTTCTGCTCGAGCAGCACCTCGATAAGATTCTCGTGCAGCGCCAGTGCGTGCAGCGCGGGCGGCGCGTCGCGCGCCAGCTCGCGGAAAAGGCGCGCGGCGTCGCGCAGCCGGCCCAAACGCCGCGCGCACATCGCGGCGCGGCGCTTCACGTGCGCCAGCACAGCAGCGTCGCGCCGCGCCTCGGCCGCGCTCGCCGCGCCGCCCGCCGCCGACTGGCGCCACGCGCCCTCGGCGGCGCGCCAGGCGCGGCGCAGCACGCGCTCGGCCTCGTGCACGGTCGGCGCGTCCTCCTCCGCCAGCAGCAGCAGCGCGGCGGCGCAGTCGGCGCGCACGCCCAGCGCGGCCCGCGCCGCTGCAACGCGCGCGCCCGGCTCGCGCTCGCGCCACGCACGCGCCATTGCCTCCTCCGCCGGGCCCTGCCACCCACAGAACTGAGCACCTCTGCCTACATACATTACATTACTACGCGCAGTCGGCGCGCACGCCCAGCACAGTACGCGGCGTCGTAAGATGGCTGTTACAGCGCCTTTGGCTCCTCCGCGGACCCCGCCACCCACGGGTATCCTAAGGGAACTACCTACTTCATGTATTCGGACAAAATAAATCCAAGTGTTATTATACCAGCCATAGTTAGATAAACTTCGGCTTGTATTATTATGTACCTACTAGCTTCTGCCCGCGACTTCATCCGCGTGAAATTTTTTGTTCCCCCGACCCACCCCGTCGCATCGTATCGCCTGCCTAACTTCGTTTTCACTTCGCTTCCCTAGATTTATGTTCATTTATCTCATCAAAATGTAGGGAACAGTTTTTTTTTTCGCGATTATAGGTTTGGTCCCATAGTAAAAGTTGTTCATAATGATGAGTACAATGATCTCTGAAGAGGTTGTTCATGATTTACCAATAACCCTGTATACATGGTGTACCTAATTTCATTCAAATCTGTTCCCTTTATAATTAATTGAGTATAAACACTCTGAGATTCATACATTAGACAGGATAAATAATAATATGGCCCAACGGGTTTTTGAGCAAGCATTTGCAGCCACAAGCCGATGGTTGGGGGTGCAGCACGATGAGAGAACACAGAAAATAAATGTTAAAAGATTAATGTACGATACCTATGGTCAGAGATCCTCTTTCAGATTTTCAAAATGCATAAAATATAACGTGTTCTTCAGGGTCTTTGATTTTCTTATGATCGGGTTACTTACTTAAATAGGTAGACAAATCTGATGAAGAAATTGTACCTACGTTTTGCCTTAATGTGATAACTTTGAAAACTCAGATTTGGCCTATTTTTAATAAGATATTTCGGGCGAATACAAGTTATTCTGTGATCTGTGAAATAGCAATAGTGTAAACATGTCCTGTTAATGTATATGTTACTGTAAACGCCCGAACTGCGGCAAATCTTAGGATTTACCGGTAAATCCTAAGATTCCTAAAGAATCCTAAGATTTACCAAGTCTCACCGGTAAAAGTCCGAATTGTTCTATAATAATCTTTAATTTCAAACTTTTACCGGCATTCAGTCTGTAAATCTAAGGTTTTACCGCAGACACCGGTAAATGTCCGAAATCAAAGTTTGAAATACACTTGAGAGCAATGAACTAGGGTCACATAAAGATACCTAAAAGTCTCGGAAACTAAGAATGCTGGCTTAGTGAAATAAATTGTGTATAATATAATAGACAATCAAATGTTCCTTAAATGTTATGTGTGTCACTTTGTGCTAATTCATAAAAAAATACATAAACAAAAAAAATAACCAATGTCATCTTCTAACAAAAACAGAAAAGCAAATCTTTTTTCGACCACATTAAAATTTTCTTGAGTTTTGCTTCTTTGTATTACCCCCACCTGCTGGCCACTCAAACTCAAAGCATTTATTTCAATTAAACCATTTAAGTACGGGCACTTTTGAATTGTCAAAAAGTTGGTCAGTCAGAAAATAAACATATTAACCCCATAGCAGTAATAAAAGCTTTTAAGCAAATTAAAATCAAATTGACAGAAGATCTTTCGGGAATGTCCATTAAAGTCTGTACCTCTATAATTGAGACTATTGCACCTTACTTAGCCTTAGTATTTAATACGTGTGTTGATCAAGGAGTCTTCCCCATATAATTAAATACAGTAAGATAATACCACTTTACAAATCCGGGGACAGTAAAGACACCAATAATTATAGACCCGTATCCGTTTTGCCGGTTTTCAGCAAGGTTTTTGAAAAGATAATGCTTAATCAAATGCTCAATCATTTTAACACGAATAAAATCCTACACGATCAACAATACGGTTTCACCAAAGGTCGCTGTACGACCGACGCTGGTGAACTTTATTAAAACACATTTTTAACGCGTGGGAAGAGGCCCAAGACGTCATAGAAATCTTTTGTGACCTCTCCAAGGCATTTGATTGCGTCGATCACGAAACCTTGCTTTTGAAACTTGAGCATTACGGACTTGGAAAACTTGCGCTCAGTTTAGTTAGTTCTTATTTAAATGATAGACAACAGCAAGTTCAAATAAATGGTGTCAATTCGAATGGTATAACAGTAAAACTGGGTGTGCCACAAGGCTCGATATTGAGTCCTTTCCTCTTTTTAGTGTATGTTAATGATCAACCACAAATGGTGTTATTTGCTGATGACACTTCCTTAATTTTTAAGGTAAATAGACTATTTATATTATATAGATTATTTATATTAATGACTTGCCGTACCTCATAAAGGATAATCATGATAACTATATCATTGTTAGCAGATGACACTTCAATTTGTTTAAACTTAAACGTCAGCAGTTGGTTACTGATAATGTAAATAGCGCGATCTCGAAAGTAGTCCACTGGTTCAATGTTAATAATTTGCTTCTAAACGAGTTAAAACCAAATGCATTACGTTTACGCTACCCCACATTAGGCAGGTGAAAACTAAGGGCGAGGAATTGAATCCTGAAGACAGCACAGTATTCTTGGGCATAACTGGATGCTAAGCTTTATTGGAGTCCACATATAGATATTATTGTCAAAAAAGCTATGTTGTGGCGCTAAGCAGTGGTGGCTTAGTGGAATTGTCAGGCAATGCATAAATAACCGACTATGAGTGCCGTATCTTTACATAAATAACCGACTTCAAAAAGGAGAAGGTTCTCAATTTGACTGTATTTTTATTTTGTATGTAGGTATAGGTATGTTACGCGATATATCCGACAATTTTATTGTAAATCGATTCCAAAAATTATTTAATACGTATTTTTGCCGCTTAATTTATATTGATGATGTTATAGAAACTTACTGTGACTGATATTTACATAGCAAGTAGTTGTTATACGAATTTGAGTGGTAAGTAGGTACAACTTAAAAGTGAAAAATAAAAACTTTTTTACAAAAAAAAACAACCGTCTTCCAAAAAAGACACTACAATGTGAAAAATAACTTTAATTTCGGAAGTCGGACGCAAACAAAAAACGAAAATGTGAACCCAGCGACACCGACTTCCGAAATTAAAGTGATTTTTCACTTTGTAGTGTCTCTTTTGGAAATCAGTTGTTTTTTTTGGTTTTTGTTTCCTTATTAAAAAAGCATACTCGTATTATAAGATTAAGGCGAAAGCGCCAGGGTAGCCCGCGAAATTCATTTTTTTTTTACGTTTTTTGCAATTTGCTGGCAAGTATTAAATTGTACGTCGATCAAAATATGATTCGCGGCCGTCACAAACATGTATTTACAGAATCATAATCGTTAGAATCAGTAATACTTACAACTTGTTAGGATAGTATAATCCCAAAATGTCTAGGTTTCAAGAAATAGTCATGCTGTGGGATTACTTGGTCTTAGAGAGTTGTGTTGATGACTTTAATGATTATAATTCTGTTAATATATTAAAGACTATGTTCTATATTTATGTGTGACTATGTTCCTTAAAGACTATGATGAAGAAAGTGTAGTTTGGCAATAATTCCTTCTGCACATGTGGTTTCGCTGGCACCTCATTAACGGCATAACTACGTAAATGTCTATTAACTGCTCTCAAATGTTTATTTTTTTATTTATTTTTTACATACTTCTTTGACATAATCTTTTTATTATTTGACATTATACGAGTATACAGATCATTAAAAATTTTCAACTCTTTATTACTGGTTCTAATGACAATCATATCACTTGAGTTTTAATAAGTTTTTATATTTTATTTATTCACTAGCCTCTGCCCGCGACTTCGTCCGCGTGAAATTTCTTGCTCCCCCAACCCATCGCATCGCATCACCCGCCCGCGCTATCACATCGTTTTCTCTTAGCATTCTTCCTGACCTTTTTCTTTTTGCTCAGCTCCAAAGAGTCCTGGCGTGATTAAGCTTTCCACATGGATTGGACAATCTAATGCAAAAATAATTGATAATTCCAGAGATTAGCGTGTTCAAACAAACAAACAACAGTTTGTTTTTCTGTTCTATTAACTGCTAAAGGTAACTTTATTTAATAATAGCTGTGCCTAGTGAATAGTCCCGGGAAATCCCGGAACCGAAAGTACCGGGAAATCCCGGAAATTTCCGTTGTTTTAGGAACCGCAATTTCCAAAACCAAATCCCGGTTCTTTCGGTACTTTCGGTAAAAGATACTTTGCGTTTAGAATTTTTCTAATTTTATTGCCTAAAATCCGACCGCTGCACTGTTACTATAGGTACTTTACAATTTTTAATACTTTACAACTTTACAATTTTGGAAGCGTTATGCCAGCGAGATGCGACACTATTAACTGCAGATATAGCTGTAAAATTCGCATTAAAGAAATTGTTCCCCATAAATAACAGTATAGCCGCAAAAATGTTGACGATGCTGAAAAACATATAGAGGCAACGTCGATTGCCGGAAAAATCAATATTAACATATTTGCAAAACCCTGAAATGTACTTCTCCAACGCACATGATGAAGATTTGTCAGTGTTTACTTGGCCAAGTAGTGACGAAATATGCAGGAAGATAGTGGAACTGCTAAGGCGTACTATTTAAGTTTAAAGTTATATTTTTATTTTATTTTTTCTATGTATAATTAGAGTCAAGTTGATTTAAAGAATTTGTCGATTGAAGTTGTTTCAAACTATTTTTGAATTATTATATAAGATTAAAATTTAAAAAATGTTTGTTAAGATTATCTAATCAATAAATATTGAGACTGATTAATGCTACGCTAAAACTCCATGGTTCCTTTTTTTGTAGATGTTACGTAAGTTTTAAATTATAATTTGGTTATGCAGAATTGCAATAAGAGTCATGTTAATTTGTTTGGTAAAGTAAAGGTCTTTAATAAATGTTTCTGTTATATATTATGTAGGATTAGGTATAAAAATCATTTAATGTTAAAAAATGTTGCTGGCATAATATACGTAATTACCAGTAAAATTATACTAAATAAGACTGATTTAGTGTCTTTAAAACAAGAAACAAAACGTTTTATTTGATTTGATTAAAATGTTTTTACTTTGCCCTGTCATTTCGTCTTTTTTTTACTTTCTCCGTTTCAACACTTTCAACTCTCTTACAAAGACTTATTAAAGTATCAAAAGTACCGATAGTACCGGGAATCCCGGTTCTTAAGCCAGAAGGTCCCAAAAATCCCGGTTCTTTAAAACAGCACCGGTTCTGCATTCCCTAGCTGTGCCCCGCCGTTTCACCCGCGGTAATTTCAGGAAAAAACCTACTACTTAAAAACTTGTTGACAAAAAAAACAACCGACTTCCAAAAAAATACAAAGTGAAAAATAACTTTAATTTCGGAAGTCGGTGTCGTTGGTTCTGTATTTTCATTTTTGGACACCGACTTTCGAAATTAAAGTTATTTTTCACTTTGTAGTATTTTTTTTGGAAGTCGGTTGTTTTTTTATTTTTAAGTTTTTATTTTTCACTTTTTAGTTGTACCTGCCTACCCCAAACATATTCATATAACACTACTTGGTATGTGAATATCAGTGACAGGAAGCTATTGAACACATCTGCCTACCCCTTTCAAAGGTACAGGCGTAATGTTATGTTGTGTGATTGCGTAAACAATGCATACATATGCTATAGCAGCAATCGCGGTTGATTTGCTGGCATTTATTGAAGAGTTCCGTTGTCTGTCTCCGAAACTCATCATCAGATCTTTATGAAATTTAAATTGGTCCTATTTAAATTTCATAAGGGAAGGGAACGTAGGGCGCTGTCTGTTCGTGCGAATATGATAGCCTGCAGATTTGCTCGGTGTTCGAGGGGCGTCAAAATAGCCCTATTTAGGGCTTTTTGTACGTCCTTTTACACCGGCAGTCTGTGGATGGATTACACGCGGAAGCAGTACGGCGCACTACGTGTCCAATACAATAACGCGTTCAGGGTACTTCTGGGGCTGCCTCGCTTCTGTAGCGCATCGGGGATGTTTGCCGAGGCGCATGTGGATTGTTTCTACACAGTCATGGGCAAGCGGTGCACATCCCTGGTGCGCAGGGTGCGGGCCAGCCGCAACAGTATCCTGAAGACTTTTGCTGAACGCTTCGACTGTCAGTACATGAACCACTGTTGCATGGTTCACGTACTGACTAATGTTAAGATATTGTTTTAATTTGATTTACTTTTATAATAATTTTAATTTGTGTTTTTAATTTGATTTTAATTATATTTAATTTTAATTTGTGTTTTTTTTTAATTTGATTTAATTTTACATAATAATTTTAATTTTTGTGTTTTAATTTTTATTTCAATTTGTTTTAATTTTATTATAATTTTAATTTTTGATCTAATTTTAATTGTGATGTTGATTTTAATTGTGTTGTTGATTTAAATTGTATGTACACTATGATCCTAAGTTGATTGAAATAAATAAATAATAATAAATAATAAAGATCTGATGATGAGTTTCGGAGTAAAAATATTTCCGGAATAAAAATATTTCGAACAAAAAAAAATTTTTGCAAATCCGTCTGTCTATACATATTATATGAGGGAGTTATGCCCGAATATACATAAAAAATAGAAACATCCGAATTGAGAACCTCCTCCTTTTTTGAAGTCGGTTAAAAATTATATTCCATTACTTTAAGATATTACTTAAGATTATTACTTATACATGTAAACTATGCGACTATATTACTTGTACACTATGCAACTCCTAAGATATTCATTGAAATCAAATGATGTCTAGGGCAATTTTATTCAAAATTAAATACTTTTGATGAATAACGTATTTATTTTGATAAGGATTAATATCATGTTTATAAAAAAAACCTTCGCAAATAATGCATTAGTTTAGAAGAAATTTGATTACCATAAAAAAGGATATAGTGAGTAAACTTTAAAAGATAGACATATCCTGTCGCGGACTTTTTTTTAGAACTTTTAAAGGGAAACAATTCCGTCATACATGATTTTTGCGTAACTTTAACCGTTTACGCAGCGTACGCAACGAAAGCTCTCAAAAGGAATATTTTATTCCCGTTTTTGCATCATTTTTCATTGATGCTCCGCTCCTATTGGTCGTAGCGTGATGTTATATAGCCTATAGCCTTCCTCGATAAATGGACTATCCCACACAAAAATATTTTTTCAATTCGAACCAGTAAGTTCCTGAGATTAGCGCGTTCAAACAAACAAAAAAACAAACAAACTCTTCAGCTTTATAATATTAAACTAGTATTTGGGCGTCGTGTTTTTGAGGAGTATTTCTTACCCTTGTAAAATTTTGAGAATTGGACAGTAATCCTTAGCACTTATAGGATTTTGTAATAATAGCTATTTATTCACCAAGGGGAGTAAGGCACAGATTACTAATCGAGTGTGCATTTGAGGCCCGAAGCGAAGCGGAGGGCCGTAAACCACACGAGTTTAGTAATCTGTACTTACCCTCGAGTGATATATTATACTGCTTTATACTACACTTGTGGAGTTGTTCTTAATAAATTGCTATAATTGTCACTGGAATCACTTATTTTAACTTGTGATTTACACCGCCAAACTTTAAACTTTACCAAGAAAATTGTTTCTACAAAATACGTCAACCAACAAAATAAATAAATCTAAATAAAACTGACCTGTATAGAAGGTAAGTATACAGATAATCACCCACCACATCCCACTATCACATACTCACACACCCATTTGCAACTCCTCATGTACACTCCTACACACTCACTCACACTGTACACTTAACAATGCTTATGTGGTTCTAGCAGCTCATTCTGTATTTTTGTTTCTGTTTCTGCTGCATGTATTATATAGTTATTAAATTGTAAATCCGTAATTGGCTGTAAGTCTAGCTTATATATATTTAAGATAAAATTTCAAAGAGCTGTGGATTTTGTGATTAATAAATAAATAAATAAATAAATAAATAAGTCTTTTTTTTTATTTTAGCGCGTCAAACAGTTTTCGCGCCAAAAGACGTTAAGCCGCATCGGCTCTAGTGGGTACGCAGCTTAACGTCTTTTGTGATTTGTTGTGATTAACAACACTCAACAACACTCAACAATACCCAAAACACTCAACAACATTCAACAACACTCAAAAACACTCAACAACACTCAACAACACTCGACAACACTCGACAACACTCGACAACACTCAACAACACTCAACAACATTCAACAACACTCAACAAGATTCAACAACACTCAACAACACTCGACAACATTCGGCAACACTCAACAACACTCAACAACACTCGACAACACTCAACAACACTCAACAAGATTCAACAACACTCAACGACACTCAACAACACTCAACAACACTCGACAACACTCGACAACACTCGACAACACTCAACAACACTCAACAACATTCAACAACACTCAACAACACTCAACAAGATTCAACAACACTCAACAACACTCGACAACACTCAACAACACTCAACAACATTCAACAACACTCAACAAGATTCAACAACACTCAACAACACTCGACAACACTCGACAACACTCGGCAACACTCAACAACACTCGACAACACTCAACAACACTCAACAACACTCAACAAGATTCAACAACATTCAACAACACTCAACAACACTCAACAACACTCAACAAGATTCAACAACACTCAAACACTCAACAACACTCAAAGCACTCAACAACACTCAACAACATTCAACAACACTCAACAACACTCAACAACACTCAACAACACTCGACAACACTCAACAACACTCGACAACACTCAACAACACTCAACAACATTCAACAACACTCAACGACACTCAACAACACTCAACAATACCCAAAACACTCAACAACATTCAACAACACTCAAAAACACTCAACAACACTTGACAACACTCGACAACACTCGACAACACTCGACAACACTCGACAACACTCCGCAATACTCAACAACACTCAACAACACTCGACAACACTCAACAACACTCAACAACACTCAACGACACTCAACGACACTCAACAACACTCAACAACACTCGACAACACTCGACAACACTCGACAACACTCAACAACACTCAACAACATTCAACAACACTCAACAAGATTCAACAACACTCAACAACACTCGACAACATTCGGCAACACTCAACAGCACTCAACAACACTCGACAACACTCAACAACACTCAACAAGATTCAACAACACTCAACGACACTCAACAACACTCAACAACACTCGACAACACTCGACAACACTCGACAACACTCAACAACACTCAACAACATTCAACAACACTCAACAACACTCAACAAGATTCAACAACACTCAACAACACTCGACAACACTCAACAACACTCAACAACATTCAACAACACTCAACAAGATTCAACAACACTCAACAACACTCGACAACACTCGACATCACTCAACAACACTCAACAACACTCGACAACACTCAACAACACTCAACAACACTCAACAAGATTCAACAACATTCAACAACACTCAACAACACTCAACAACACTCAACAAGATTCAACAACACTCAAACACTCAACAACACTCAAAGCACTCAACAACACTCAACAACATTCAACAACACTCAACAACACTCAACAACACTCAACAACACTCGACAACACTCAACAACACTCGACAACACTCAACAACACTCAACAACATTCAACAACACTCAACGACACTCAACAACACTCAACAATACCCAAAACACTCAACAACATTCAACAACACTCAAAAACACTCAACAACACTTGACAACACTCGACAACACTCGACAACACTCGACAACACTCGACAACACTCGACAACACTCCGCAATACTCAACAACACTCAACAACACTCGAAAACACTCAACAACACTCAACAACACTCAACGACACTCAACAACACTCGACAACACTCGACAACACTCGACAACACTCGACAACACTCAACAACACTCAACAACATTCAACAACACTCAACAACACTCAACAAGATTCAGCAACACTCAACAACACTCGACAACACTCGGCAACACTCAACAACACTCAACAACACTCAACAAGATTGAACAACATTCAACAACACTCAACAACACTCAACAAGATTCAACAACACTCAACAACACTCAAAACACTCAACAACACTCAACAACACTCAACAAAATTCAACAACACTAAACAACACTCAACAACACTCAACAGCACTCGACAACACTCAACAACACTCAACAACACTCAAGATTTGCATATTGATGAACATAATTCTCGCATGGTAATTAAAACAAACAAACACGTCATAGGGAGTACATACATCGCTTTGAAAATGTTCCAAGTCTTAATTTCCGAGATCCGCCTAAAGGGGAGAGAATGGGGGGAATTTTGAAAAATGTTTTTTACTTTTCCGAGCCTCCTCTATACGAATCCGTAAAAAAACAAAACCCGGGTTTCTTAATTTCCGAGATACGATGGGGGGAGGGGTGAAGGGGGGGAGAGGGTGGAGTTTTGAAAAATGATTTTGACCAACTCTGGACCCCTTGACATGAATCTGAAAAAAAAAATGTTCCAAGTCTCTTAACTTCCGAGATCTACCTCTAGAGGGGGGAGAAGGAGGGCAAGAGGGGCAACTTTGAAAAATGGATTTTACTTTTCCGAGCCTCCTCTATACGAATCCGTAAAACAACAAGACACGGGACTCTTAGTTTCCGAGATATGATAGGGATGGGGAAGAGTGGGGTGGAATGGAAAAGGGGAGGTTTAAATTTTGAAAAATGGTTTTTACTTTTCCGAGCCTCCTCTATACGAATCCGTAATAAAACAAAACCCAGGTTTCTTAATTTCCGAGATACGATGGGGGGAGGGGTAAAGGGGGGGAGAGGGGGGAGTTTCGACAAATGATTTTGACCAACTCTGGGCCCCTTGATATGAATCTGAAAAAAAAATGTTCCAAGTCTCTTAACTTCCGAGATCTACCTAGAGGGGGGGGGGGAGAAGGGGGGCAAGGGGGGCAACTTTGAAAAATGGATTTTACTTTTCCGAGCCTCCTGTATACGAATCCGTAGAACAACAAAACACGGGACTCTTAGTTTCCGAGATACGATAGGGAGGGGGGAGAGTGGGGTGGAAAAGGGGAGGTTTGGGATTTTTCCATACTCGTGAGAGTTACTTCTTAGTTTCCGAGATACGATAGGGAGGGGGGAGAGTGGGGTGGAATGGAAAAGGGGAGGTTTGAATTTTGAAAAATGGTTTTTACTTTTCCGAGCCTCCTCTATACGAATCCGTAAAAAAACAAAACCCAGGTTTCTTAATTTCCGAGATACGATGGGGGGAGGGGTGAAGGGGGAGAGGGGGAGTTTTGAAAATGATTTTGACCAACTCTGGGCCCCTTGATATGAATCTGAAAAAAAAAATGTTCGAAGTCTCTTAACTTCCGAGATCTACCTAGAGGGGAGGAGAAGGGGGCAAGGGGGGCAACTTTGAAAAATGGATTTTACTTTTCCGAGCCTCCTCTATACGAATCCGTAAAACAACAAAACACGGGACTCTTAGTTTCAGAGATACGATAGGGATGGGGGAGAGTGGGGTGGAAAAGGGGAGGTTTGGGATTTTTCCCATACTCGTGAGAGTTACTTCTATACGAATCTGTAAAAATATACCCACCTGCCCCTTCACCATCTGGGAGAACAATTATGTCAGTCAGTCAGTGAGTCAGTGGTAATCGAGCTTTATATAGTATAATAACTAGTATTTGGGCGTTGCGCGAGCTGCAAGCAGCTCGCGGGGTCGTGTTTTTGAGGAGTATTTCTTACCCTTGTAAAATTTTGAGAATTGGACAGTAATCCTTAGCACTTATAGGATTTTGTAATAAAATCTCTTAAATATTTTGTACGGACAACACTCAACAACACTCAACAACACCCAAAACACTCAAAACACTCAACAACCCTCAACAACAGTCAACAACACTCAACAACACTCAACAACACTCAACATCACTCAACAACACTCAACAACACTCAACAACACTCAACAACCCTCAACAACACTCAACAACACTCAACCACACTCAACATCACTTAACAACATTCAACAACACTCAACAACACTCAACAACACTCAACAACCCTCAACAACACTCAACAACACTCAACAACACTCGACAACACTCAACATCACTCAACAACCCTCAACAACACTCAACAACACTCAACAACACTCAACAACCCTCAACAACACTCAAAGTCTCTTAACTTCCGAGATCTACCTAGAGGGGGGGAGAAGGGGGGCAAGGGGGGCAACTTTGAAAAATGCATTTTACTTTTCCGAGCCTCCTCTATACGAATCCGTAAAAAAACAAAACCCAGGTTTCTTAATTTCCGAGATACGATGGGGGGAGGGGTAAGGGGGGGAGAGGGGGGAGTTTTGAAAATTGATTTTGACCAACTCTGGGCCCCTTGATATGAATCTGAAAAAAAAATGTTCCAAGTCTCCTAACTTCCGAGATCTACCTAGAGGGGGGGAGAAGGGAGGCAAGCGGGGCAACTTTGAAAAATGGATTTTACTTTTCCGAGCCTCCTCTATACGAATCCGTAAAACAACAAAACCCAGGTTTCTTAATTTCCGAGATACGATGGGGGGAGGGGGGGAGAGGGGGGAGTTTTGAAAAATAATTTTGACCAACTCTGGGCCCCTTGATATGAATCTGAAAAAAAATGTTCCAAGTCTCTTTACTTCCGAGATCTACCTCTAGAGGGGGGGAGAAGGGGGGCAAGGGGGGCAACTTTGAAAAATGGATTTTACTTTTCCGCGCCTCCTCTATACGAATCCGTAAAACAACAAAACACGGGACTCTTAGTTTCCGAGATACGATAGGGAGGGGGGAGAGTGGGGTGGAAAAGGGGAGGTTTGGGATTTTTCCCATACTCGTGAGAGTTACTTCTATACGAATCTGTAAAAATATACCCACCTCCCCCTTCACCATCTGGGAGAACAATTATGTCAGTGAGTGAGTGAGTGGTAATCGAGCTTTATATAATATAATAATAATAATAATGTTCCAAGTCTTAACTTCCGAGATCCGCCTAAAGGGGGGAGAAGGGGGAGAGAATGGGGGGAATTTGAAAAATGGTTTTTACTTTTCCGAGCCTCCTTTATACGAATCCGTAAAAAAACAAAACCCAGGTTTCTTAATTTCCGAAATACGATGGGGGGAGGGGTGAAGGGGGAGAGGGGGGAGTTCTGAAAATTTACCCACCTCCCCCTTCACCATCTGGGAGAACAATTATGTCAGTGAGTCAGTGAGTCAGTGGTAATCGAGCTTTATATAGTATAATAAATAAAAGTATAAAGTATAGGGTATAGATAGTGTTGCGCGCCGCAAATAATGTTTGATACATGGCGACATTAGTTACCACTAGCGCCATCTAGTATCGGGTAGCAGAACTAGTACCTCGGTACTAGGACCTTGACCCTACTTGACCTTTTTCTAAGTACTAGTAATTCCGAGAACTATCGACGTCGAGTCAGTCGGGACCGGTATGTACTCGAACGTTCTAGATGTTTATGTACTAGCTCTGCGGCACTATATAAGGCCGGGTGGGCCGCGAGACACACATAGTTTCGATTAAGCGATACGAGCGAGAACATCGAAGGCGATATACGAGTGCGACTTAAGAGTGATCAGTAAGTGCAATTGTGTTTCCCTAATTACTGTGTTTGACTTGTAATTAGTGTTGGTGAGTAAAGTGTAATTTTTTTGGTTATTAAATCGGCAGTTTTTATTGTCACGAACCCCAAGCTCGTAACAATTGGTGTCAGAAGCGAGGTTTAAAATGCCGATTTTACCCAAAGACGACATGGAGGGTATCCGTACCCGGAGTCAACGCCAGCAAGAGACAGATCAGAGGCGATTTGGTGGAGCAATGCCACAGGGGTCGGAAGGCCAGCTACCGACCACGGAGGCCGGCCCGTCCACAGCTGCTCCAGCATCATCAGCACCAGATTTTGCTGCTCTGATGATGATGCTGCAGGAGCAGGCTCGCCGACAGGAGGAACAAGCTCGTCGGTTGGAGGAACAGCTCCAGCGGGACAAGGAGGAACAGGCCCGTCGGTTGGAAGAACAGCTGCTGCGTGACAGGGAGGAACAGGCTCGTCGACAGGAGGAACAGGCTCGTCGACAGGAGGAACAGGCTCGTCGACAGGAGGAACAGGCTCGTCGGTTGGAGGAACAGCTCCAGCGGGACAAGGAGGAGCAGGCCCGCCGACAGGAGGAACAGGCTCGTCGGTTGGAGGAACAGCTCCAGCGGGATAAGGAGGAGCAGGCGCGCCGCCAGGAAGAGCAGATGCTCCTTATAAAGGACCTTCACGCTACCTTCGGGAAAGACATGAAGGAGGTGAAGGAAAAGGTTGCTCAACATGACAACCGTCTGTCGGAAGCCGAAACCCGAATCGACCAAGTGAATAATCGGGTTGACAACGTGATGGCTGACGTAAAGGAAACCGTGATGGCTGACCTGAAGGAAACCGTGATGGCTGACATGAAGAAAACGCTGGATTACCTGAAACTGGGTGATGGTATCGCAGCTCCCGTAGCTACAACACCTTCGCTACGTGGATTCAAAGTGCCACCGTTCGACGGAACTTCTTCCTGGTCGGCCTACAAAATCCAATTCGAGGCTGTCATGAAGGCGAACGGGTGGAATAAAAGTCAGGCCATGACTGCCCTCACCCTAGGCCTGTGTGACCAGGCCTTAACTGTTCTGGAAGCTCTCGGTAAGGAAGTGACTTACGAGCAGCTCCTTGAGGCATTGGAGGCTCGGTATGGCGACGCTCACCTGGAACACGTGTTCTGTGCGCAGCTCAAGGATCGCGTGCAACGCAGCAACGAAAACCTGCAGCAGTGGGCCCTTGAAGTGGAGAAGCTGGTTCGCAAAGCTTACCAGTCCGTACCTGCGCTTATTGATGGGAACCTGGTGCAGGCATTCATCGACGGCATCCGCGACCTTGAAGTTAGAGCTGCTGTGAGGCTCGATCACCACGGGACGCTGAAGGACGCCTTGGCCCATGCACTGGAGGTGGAAGCTGTGCGGCAGGATCATCGTTCCCATCGCGTCAGGGAAGTTGCAGCGGCTACAGTTCGCGAGCGCAGTAAAGGATACAGCCCTAGGTGCTATGGCTGTGGTGAAAGGGGCCACCTTCGATCCAGTTGCCCTAAGCGAACTGCAGAAAGTGACGACGGTCGATCTCCAGAGGGCAGTGCAGCTAACAGCACCGCCCAACACCAGCAGCAGGGAAACGAGTAACAGCCAGGACTGCGGGGCGGGTGCTGGCTGATGTTCAAAGAGCCCCAAGGATTTCGATCACACAAACCCATGACGGGTACAGCCTAATCATCAAGGGCGAAGTCAACGGAACACCTTGTAAGCTGACCATAGATACAGGAGCCTCTCGCACGGTCGTCAGTTCCCAACTTATAAGTCGGTTCCTTGGGGACTCCGCACACAACCGAGAACACATTAATTTGGTTACAGCCACCGGTCAGCGCATACCCGTCCATGGACAGAAGAAAATGGAGGTGAAGCTAGGCAACAGAATCTACCTGCATAATGTCATTGTGGCTGATATAATGGACGATTGCATCCTGGGCCTTGACTTTATGAGGAAGAATTGTTGCGAGATTGACGTCAAGCAAGGTGTTTTGAAATGTGGACAAGAGGAACTTTTCGTGGAAGGGGCGTTACCAGGAAATGTGTACAGCCTTAAGAAGATTGTTCTTCCGCCGAGATCGGAAACGATTGTGCCGGTTAGTCTTCCTCGGAATCCTGGGCGAACTCCTCTTTGTGTACTCGTGGAAAGGGTAGACAATGACCTTCCATGGAATGTGGCACGAACTTTGGTCAGAACCACCGACATTTCAAGGGTACGAGTGCTGAACCTTTGTGATCAGGACCAGATTATAGAAAAAGGCACACTACTCGGTACTTGCGAGGAAGTGGATTGGTTGCGTCGATGCCAATATCTATCGACTGGGACCCTCAGCAAGGATGCACAAACGAGAGTGACCACCCTTTTAGAAGACTGCCGCAGCGCTCTGTCCCAAAATGAAATGGTCAAAGCGAAGAAGATGTTACTCAGGTACGCCAATGTTTTCTCGTCAAACGATGCTGACATCGGAAAGACTGGCATAGTTCAACACAAAATAAACACAGGAGAAGAATTGCCTATCCGTCAGCGGCCAATGAGAATGCCGGTAGCACGTGAAAAGGAAGTGGAAACCATGATTGAGGGAATGGTGAAGGATGGTGTTATTGAACCTTCATCTAGTCCATGGTGTTCACCTGTAGTGCTGGTAAGAAAGAAGGACGGCAGCATGCGGTTTTGTGTTGACTATCGTCGTCTGAACGACGTTACGAAGAAGGACAGCTATCCTTTGCCGAGAATCGATGACACGCTGGACATGCTTACTGGCGTAAAGTGGTTTAGCACGCTGGACCTGAAAAGTGGCTACTGGCAAGTCGAAATTGATCCTAAGGACAGGGAGAAAACTGCATTCTCGACAGGAAAGGGTCTGTGGCAATTTAAAGTTATGCCGTTTGGATTGTGCAATGCTCCGGCAACGTTCGAAAGGTTGATGGAACTTGTACTTACCGGGTTAATTGGCGATGCCTGCCTGGTCTACTTGGATGACATCATCATCGTAGGCCGTACGTTTGAAGAACATCTACAAAATCTGGAACGCGTGCTCATGAAGATCCAGAGTGCCAACCTCAAGTTAAGTCCGAAGAAGTGTTCACTATTCAAACGACAAGTTAGCTTTTTGGGATATGTCGTGTCTGAAGAAGGTATCCGCACGGATCCAGAGAAAATTGCTGCTGTCAAGGACTGGCCAGTTCCAAAGGACAAGACGCAGGTCAGAGCGTTTCTGGGTTTGTGCTCCTATTATCGGCGATTTGTCAAGAACTTTGCAGATATAGCCAAACCCCTGCATAAGCTAACCGAGGAGAAGCGACATTTCTGCTGGGATAATAGTTGCAACATCGCATTCCAGGAGCTAAAGGACCGTCTGTGCAATACACCTATTTTGGGATACCCTGATGCGGACAAGGAATTTATAGTTGACACAGACGCAAGTGATATAGGACTTGGCGGTGTGTTGTCCCAACGGAATGGTGATCAAGAGGTTGTGATAGCGTACTTCAGCAAGTCGTTGTCAAAGCCGGAAAGGAACTATTGTGTTACGAGACGGGAACTGCTTGCTGTGGTAAAGTCATTGCAGTATTTTAGCAAATATCTTCTGGGTCGGAAATTCCACTTACGAACTGACCATGCTGCACTGAAATGGCTATTGCAGTTCAAAAACCCAGAAGGACAAGTTGCGAGATGGATTGAACTACTGCAGGAATACGACTTCGTGGTCGAACATCGCAGCGGAAAATCTCATGGCAACGCAGATGCATTGTCAAGAAGACCTTGTCCTGAAGACTGCAAGCATTGTACTAAGCAAGAGAGTAAGGAAGTGGTACCTGTGAGGATGCTCAAGACAGACCTCAACAACGAGTGGAAGGAAAGCCTAAAACGTGCACAGCAGGAAGATTCGGACATCAAGCCGATTCTGGAGTGGATGAAGGCCAGAGCTCCTAAGCCCAGGTGGAGCGACGTCTCAGCGATGAGCTCGGTCACAAAAAGCTATTGGGCTCAATGGGACAGCTTTGTGGTTCAGGATGGAGTCCTGTGCCGTAAATGGGAAAATGCTCGGGGAGACAGCTGTCATTTGCAAATGGTTGTCCCTAAAGCTCAAGTACCGGATGTTCTACAGCTGTACCATAATGGTTGTTCAGGAGGTCATCTGGGAGTAAAACGGACTCTACTGAAGATACGAGAACGGTTTTACTGGGTCCATTGTCGGGACGATGTCGAGGATTGGTGTCGCAAATGTACAAGTTGTGCAGCTGTAAAGGGACCTCAGACTCGTAGTAGGGGTGCATTAAAATTGTATAATGTTGGTGCACCATGGGAGAGGATAGCCCTTGACGTTGCGGGGCCGTTTCCGGAAAGTGAAAGTGGCAACAAGTATTTCATGGTTGTGATGGATTACTTCACTAAGTGGCCGGAAGTCTTCGCCATTCCAAATCAAGAAGCTGCGACAGTTGCGGACAAATTAGTTCATGAAGTCTTCTGTCGTTTTGGAGTACCTTTGGAGATTCACAGTGATCAAGGAAGGAATTTTGAGTCACAAATATTCCAGGAAACTTGTCGAGTTATGGGTACTCATAAAACAAGGACGACTTCTTACCACCCACAATCCGATGGAATGGTGGAACGATTTAATCAGACACTGGAGAGGTACCTAGCGAAAGTTGTGGAAAATCGGCAACGAGATTGGGACAAGCACATACAACCGTTTTTGTTGTCATATCGAAGTGCTGTCCACGAAAGTACAGCGGTGACACCAGCTTTCGCAAACTTCGGAAGAGAACTACGGCTACCTGCAGACCTGATCACCGGAATACCACCTGATGCCCCACGCAGTGTAACTGATTATGCGAATGATTTGCGGAACAAAATGAATGACATTTATGAGCACGTCAGACAATCGGGCCAGCAAATGTCTGAAAAGATGAAAACCCGTTATGACCGCAAAATGAACAATAAAGGATTCGACGAAGGTTCACTGGTGTGGTTGCACAATCCAGTCCGCAGCAAAGGGAAATCTCCTAAGCTTCAAGCTAAATGGGACGGACCGTACCGGATTGTGACAAAGATCAATGATGTAACCTACCGGATACAGAAAGGTGCAAGAGGTACTCCTAAGATCGTCCATGTGGATCGACTGGCGCGTTATTATGGGGCCAATAATGCTCGGGACGAGCATGTCTAAGGAGGGGGCAGTGTTGCGCGCCGCAAATAATGTTTGATACATGGCGACATTAGTTACCACTAGCGCCATCTAGTATCGGGTAGCAGAACTAGTACCTCGGTACTAGGACCTTGACCCTACTTGTCCTTTTTCTAAGTACTAGTAATTCCGAGAACTATCGACGTCGAGTCAGTCGGGACCGGTATGTACTCGAACGTTCTAGATGTTTATGTACTAGCTCTGCGGCACTATATAAGGCCGGGTGGGCCGCGAGACACACATAGTTTCGATTAAGCGATACGAGCGAGAACATCGAAGGCGATATACGAGTGCGACTTAAGAGTGATCAGTAAGTGCAATTGTGTTTCCCTAATTACTGTGTTTGACTTGTAATTAGTGTTGGTGAGTAAAGTGTAATTTTTTTGGTTATTAAATCGGCAGTTTTTATTGTCACGAACCCCAAGCTCGTAACAATAGTATAGATTTTATAGATTCTTATTTTGTAAATGTGAGGACTTTGTAGGCCTTGTAGACTTTAGATCTGCAGACCATTTTTTTATTTTATCAAGTACCTGGTACTTGTGGACAGGCCTGTGCTGTCATCCCATACCTACTGTAATTTAAAAATATTGTAATAGCCAATTATTTTTAAAAGAATAACCATGGAGTTTCTTGCTGGCTCTTCTCCATAGGAAACGACCAATTGGAACCGTGCACCTAGCTTCTGACGTTTCATAAGTGCCCATGTAGGTTTATGTGAAATAAAATATTTTTATTTTGATGATTTTTCATTTTGTAAAACAAAATGGGAAACAAATGTATTGGGTCAAGTGGGAAACAAATGTATTGGGTCTGGGCCCACCCTTCAATAGTAACATGTGATATACCGTTGGATAGCGCATTTTAAGCGGAACATTAGTTACTAATAAACCTATGGACAAATGTTAGAACTTTCGGAAATACGACGTCTTAAAGTCGTCTCAGTCTAACATATTCTTTATGGATATTTATAAGCTAGAATAGTAATAATACATGTATTTGCACACAACACAGTTACGATGTTGTCCTATTTTCCACAAAACCAATCGAGATGCAGTTCAATAGTTAAGGGCTGATTTTTCCAACGCCAGATAATTTTATTGGAGGAATAATTTTGATTTTTTGTCATTTTTTCCATACAAAAACTGTCAGATGTGAATCTTTTTTCACAAATAAAAATTATATGTCGATTGAAAAATCAACCAGCAGACAAGCTTGTTTTTTATCTTTGCCACAATAGGAATTTCTCCTGTACTGTGGGTGCGTTTACAAACATAACTCACATACACATATCAACGGCCCATCAACGGCTTGTAAATATTCCAGTTAATGTCACCTATAATCAGTCTAGAATAGAAGAGGCTAGCATTGCAAAATTCTTGGGTGTCTCTATAGACTGCAAACTGACCTGGAAACCACATCTGGAAGAAGTATGTAAACGATTAAGCAGATCAGCGTACCTTCTATTTCAACTGTCAAAAAAAGTAATTAGACTCTTAACGGCTTATCATGGATTGGTAGCCTCGGTTTTGCGTTACGGTGTTGTTTTTTGAGGACAGTCCACAAACCGAGAACTTTTTTTTTAAATGCAAAAGAGATGTATACGATCGATGTTTGGTTTAAGGAGGACTGACAGTTGCATGCCGTATTTTAAAAAATACAATATTTTAACTTTTCCTGCTTTGTACATCTTGGAAACTTTTTTGTTTGTAAAAAATAATCCCCACTTATTTAAAAAAATGGCCACAGTCAAGAAATTACCCATACATGCTCAATATATGAACACATTATGCCATGTAAAATGTAAAACTGCACTGATGAAGAAAAGTTTCTTTGGTATTGCTCCCCAAGTTTTTAATAAAGTTCCCGATGCAATTAAATGTATGCCATTACAAAAATTCAGAAAAACTACAGAAGCTGCTACTTGAAAACTGCTATTACACATTAGACCAGTTTCTGAATGAAAAATTTAATTAATCATAATTTTTGAATTATTATTATGTTATTATTTAATTTTATTTTATTATAATGCAATTGTAATTTTTGATAATTTTAATCTCTGCTGACATTGTATTTTTTTTTTTTTGACATTTAGGTTATTTTAATTTAATTCATTTTGACGACTGTAATATTGCTGACATTGTTTTATCTTTCTGTACTATTTTATTAAACTTTTGACAATTCTTAGCTGTTCACATTATGAGTTTAAGAGATTTTTCACAATTAATTTAATTTTGATCATAGCATCACTATTTTGTATGCCTGTCGGCGGAACATAGGTTGGACTAAACACTATATATACATAAGATCATTGTATTGTACCCTGTGTTCACAAAAATAAATGAATTTTGAATTTTGAATTTTTTGAACATACAGCCAGACCCGGAATAACTAAGTACTTATAGGTCATACAAATATTTTTTCCGTGCGGGAGTGGAACCCGCGATATGCAGCGCTGCATCCAACCATGCCATCCGAGTCTGAATAATGTTTATCTTAGAATGAAGTAAACTACAATCATTAATTGCTTAGATTGGGATCACTTTTATGGCAGTATAATAGTTAGTATAACTCCGAAAGTACTGACCTTAGTTGTAATACTAAGTTTTATTGTTCTGTTTATTCTCTTTAAAAGATCGCTCTTAGCGATAAGACCGCCCATTGTGTCACCCTTTGTACAGTTTCTATATTTATGTCTGTAATTTACATGGTGTACATAATAAAGAGTATTCTATTCTTTATTTCACCCAAATCCCCTGGCTGCTAAATTGCTGGACAGCAGTGAATCTGTCAATCAACTTAAGAGAAGTCAAGTAATATGAAGAGGTAGCAGTGGGCAATGGCCCCTGTACCTGAAACGCCACAATATTCACGCTACGAAACTGATAATAGTCCAGAAAGGACTGATAGCAGTTATTGAAAAGAAAAAAAAACTGTCTCATGCTTTTAGCGGTTGGGAAATGTATTGCAGTGCTGCAATAGATGCGGAAGGTTGGGGGAAGGAGGCAGAGCTTATATCCTAAAATGCTGTTTAGCAATTTGGAACTGTAGGAATGAACTAAGAGGTTGAGAAATGACAAAATTCTTGACATTACTCAGGTCCTATCAAGACTATGAGCGATGAACCACTATAAGAATCTCTCATGAGATCAATGTCAGCCATCAGTTACAAATTTGGTTTTAATATAACCCCTGGTGACTTGTACTACAGGAGATGGTTGCAATGCCTATTTCAAGCACCAGTCTCTCTCAAGTGTAAACTTATCCATATGCTTGTTTTAAGCACTACTACTGTACATTTGTGAGGAGAAAATAAATAAACTTAATATTATTATTATTATAACAAGCCACACAGTATGACAATGTATGATAAAACATTGTGGAATGCAAATAAATGCTATGATGGGCATAAGTCGCGTGTACCTCGGCGCCGCAGCCGAACCAGGCCTGGTGCTCCTGCGCGGACAAGTTCATGTCGTAGTAGGTGAGCGGCGCACGGCGCGCGGCGCTCCACAGCCGCCCGTACTCGGCGCCGCGCAGCAACGACAACGGGTTGCGCCACACCTTGCAGTCCGCCGCGTCCGGTTCGGCGCTGGCGCCGCCGCCGCCCAACCACGGTCCCAGGTGCGTCAGCGACACCTGCTCGATGAACGACGTGCCGTACTTGCGGAAGTACCACCATTCGAAGATCAAGATCAGGCCAGAGATCAGCGACGACGTGCCCGTCAGCGCCACATAGAACTTGGGCGTCAGCGCGCCCAGGAACGCCGATGAGTCCCACATCGCGAACACCGTGATAGATTACGGTCGCGCCGCCGCCACAGCATGCACGAACTCGGCCCGCTCGTCGACACCGAGTACCTGCCTTAATTTCACTCTCGAGACAACACAATGTATATCGGTTTTATGCCGATCTTATTGATTTTTGTGTAGTTTAACAAAGACGTACAACAATAACAACAAACGTCAAACATCCTAACATCTTGTTTTTTTTTCTCTTCGCCTGGCCTGGGCAGGCTAAGGTCTTGAACCATACTGCCTCGAGCCCTCGACCCACTTCACTTGACGTTTATTTTTTTTTTCTTTTGGCTTCGCACTGTTTGTGCATTTTTCAGTTTCTATTTTACGAAGAAAATAAAGGTAGGGAAACGATTCAGTGTACATAATAGTATTTTGCTGTTAAATCTCTTTGATTGTAACAATGATTGGGTAGGTTGTGTAAAATTGCTAGTTGTAACCGTAGACTTAACAAGTACTTTAACGTAATTGTAACAAACACAAACCTGTTATTCGAACAGGTTGTAGCGTCTATTTAGTAATTTTAGTACTGGTAATTTAATCAATGGACTGTGGACAAGAGAAATAGCGGCTTGCTGGCTTGGGGCTTGGTAATGGTAACATTGGGCTTACTGTCAAATTCTTTGGATTTTACATTTTTCATGTTTGACGTTTGACTGCGTTTGACTTTACGTAACAATTTGCTGTGCTAAAGAGCGGAGGTTATCAATACCTATCCACAAAAATTGGCAAAATGTTGGGCCGTTTGGGAAAGAAACATGTTGAAATCGCTGCATCGTTCGCCACATCAGCGGTCGGCTTCGGAGGCGCGGCTTTCGTCGGTCTCCTATACTTCACGGACTGGAGACTGTTCTGTGCCAACATCCCCTTCTACGGAGGAAAATTCAAGGATGTAGAAGAAGAGAAGTAAATCAGAACAAGAAGCTAGCGAATCAAACGTTAATTCTATACTTATTTATGTAGATTTTATGTAATTACAATATCTAAGTCACAGTGTTATCGCTGTCGTGTTTCTTTGAATTTACCCTTTTTCATCGTGCTTGACTCTAAGGGCGAATAGTTGATATCTTATTTTTATTTATTATTTATTTGCTCTCAAGTACCATCACACATTTTACAGAATAATTACTCCGATACTTAGTAATTATTTTGTAAAATGTGTGATGTACATGAACCCTGTCAGGGTGCTACAAAATAATGCTGGTGTGCTGCTGAGTTTTTATACTTATTAACATAAATTGAGTCAACAAATTACAATTAAAAAAACAAATAAGTACTTAATCTCAGAAATAGTAATTTAGATGTCAAGAGATGTCCAATTAACAGTAAAAAACAAAATACAATAACACAGATATTCATTTTAAGTCAGATGGTATTAGTTTAGTAGGTAAGTAGGTAGTAAAAATTATAATAATAATAGGTAATAGTTACAATCAAGTCATGTCAATTCATTGTTAGTAATTGAATTGAAATATGTCATTTTACAATACAAAATAAAATAAAATCTTAATGTCACTGGGTTCCACAATATTTGTCTTTGTTTAGACCGTATTTAACAAAATACAGAAAACGAATTTAAGAATAAGTACCTACAAGTGACAGTTCGATCTTTAAAGTTTTATCCATCATGAATTGGTCGACTGTGTAATAGCATTTTTCTATTAAAAGTGATGTTAGTTTGCTATAGAATGATTTAGTATTCTTGTCATCTTTTATATAATTTGGTAATTTATTATAAATTGTTGCGATTCTATAGTTGGGGCTATTTTTAATTTTGGTGTTGGTGTAATCAACTTGTTTTTGTTTCTTCAGCTATAGTTGTGGTTGGTTTCTATGTTTGATCTAAAGTAATCCCTGTGTTTTTGCACAAACATGTCTACTTGTAATATGTAAAGGGAGGGTAGCGTTAGTATTTTATTTTTTATAAAATGTGGTTTACAGCTTTCCCATGGCTTAATGTTCATAGGATGCGTATACATTTTTTTTGCATGATAAAGATGTCATAGAAGTCTGTACTTTCACCCCACAAGTTGTAAAAGAGATTAATTAGGTATATTAGTCAAAATTAAGTAAGGTCAAGGAGATAGAATATGATTTAAGTATAGGCAATAATGTCAAATATTTAGGCAAATTTTTCATTCAGAAAATCTTCAGTTGAGTAATAAATAGCATTTGCTTAAAAGAAAGTTAAATAATTTACATTTAAATGTTCTGTGGCTGAGAGTTTTGAAGCCATCAGGTAATTTGTTATAAACAGTAATGGACATGCAGTACCTATACATTATCAGAAAACAATTTAATTCTACGCCTAGGAACATTAAGCATATACACCCTAGGTAATAGGTAATACGGGCTGGTGTCCGCAACTCCACGTCAATGCGCGTATTTTGCGTACGGGTGGGAAAATCGGTTATTCGATCCACCCCAGCTCCTCGAGGAAGGCCAGCAACGCCTTGATGTTGCTGACCGTCTCATGTAGGGTACCTGGGTTACCGAAGTACTTTGCCCTGTACATGGCGACCACCGGGCAGTTTAGAAGCACATGTGCCGCTGTCTTGTCGTCCTCCATGCAGGCCCTGCACAGCGGACTGTCTGTCACTCCTATGACAAAGAGGTGTTTATTGAATGACCCGTGGCCAGTTAAAGCTGCAGTAACTATACGCAGCTTTTGTTTAGTTAGACGGAGAACCTGTTTCGTGAGGCGGCCAACCAATATGGGAAGAGCTTCCCTGGCCTGCCTGCATTCGCCTTGGTCCGTCCATAGTTTGTTGTGTTGGTCTCTAGTGCGTTTCCTTACCAGAGTGCGTATATACCCGAAGGGGAGTGGCGCGATGGACTCAGGTCCCACTGGTGCCATGCTCGACCCTCTTCTGGCAAGCTCGTCGGCTGCATCATTACCTAACGAGCCGCTGTGTCCTTTGATCCATTGAATGGTTATATTATTGAGGTTACCCACCTGGTTGAGGCGCTGGTGACACTCGTATATTAGCCCAGAGTCAACTGTATAACTGTTCAACGCTTGCAGAACAGCCATACTGTCCGAGAGTATGCGGATTGAGTGTTCCTTTACTTCCCTGGCCATAATGGCTGAAGCGGCCAGAGAGATGCCCAAGCATTCAGCCTGGAACACTGTGTTGTGGACCCCCAACGGTGCGGCTATACGTATGTTGAAGTCCTCCGAGAAGACTCCAGCACCTGTGCCACTACCTGTTTTGGATCCATCTGTGAAGATACGCAGCTCTGCAGGGCGCAGCCCTTCGCATCGGCGGTCCTCGTGAAGCTGGATCTTGTATTTTTTATCAAAGATAAATTGTTTGGGAACCCGGTCATTTATGGCTTTCGTGATGGGGAACTCCTTATAGAGTCCCTCAAGCAGCATGGTGTGTGGTGTACTACTCTTGCCCCAGAGATTTAGTGTGTTAAGACGTACTGCCGCCATTGTCGCTTCCTGCTGTATGAACAGGTGGAGCGGTGGGATTCCCAGGATGGCTTCAACTGCTGCCGTCGGAGTAGTCCTCATGCAGCCCGTAGTCGCCATGCAGGCTAGTCTTTGCATGCGTTGTAGTTTGTTTGAGGCTGTCACTAGCTTGGTGCGGGGCCACCAAACCACAGCTCCGTAGCTGATCATGGGGCGAATCACTGCAGTGTACAGCCAGAGTATAATTTTAGGGGATAGACCCCACTTCTTACCTATCATTCTCCTGCACTGCCAAAAGGTTATGCAGGCCCTGTTCAGTTTGTTGTCCAGATGACTGCTCCAGTTTAACTTACTGTCTAGTGTTACTCCGAGGTACTTGACTTCGTTGGCCAACCGGAGCTCAGTATCGAACAGTTTGGGTAGGCGAAAAGGGCCTAAGGCTCGTTTATGGGTAAACATGACTAGTTCAGTCTTAGTGGGGTTCACTGAAAGGTCAAAATCCCTGCACCATCTCTCTACGATACGTAGCGCTTGCTGAGTGAGATTACATATAGTGCCCGTTACCTTCCCCGAAACCAGGATTGCAAGGTCGTCGGCGTAACCTACTGTGTAAAAGCGGTTGGCGTTGAGTTTGGTGATGAGGTCATTAATCACCAGATTCCACAGAAGGGGGGACAGGACCCCGCCCTGGGGGCAGCCTCTGGCTATCATAGCCTGCTGCTGCTCGCCTTCAAGGCGAACCACTCGTTTACTTAGCATGTTTGTGATCCAGTCCGTTAGTACCTGTTCAACTCCATGTCTGGAGAGGGCGCTGTTGATACTGGAGAAGTTGGTTTTGTCGAAGGCTCCTTCGATGTCTATGAAAGTGCCCAGACAGGTGCCTTTCTGATGCATCGCTTCCTCTATCTGGCTGACTACCAGATGAAGTGCGGATTCAGTCGACTTACCTGAGCTGTATGCGTGTTGGTTACCGTGTAACGGTATAGTCTTCAGAGCACCATCCCTCAGTTCCCTATCGCACAGCCTTTCCAGAGTCTTTAGTAGGAAAGAGGTCAGGTTGATTGGTCGGTGGGATTTGGCGTTTGTGTAGTCACCCTTACCTGGCTTAGGGATGAATATTACTTTCACTTCCCTCCATCCTTTAGGAACGTATCTGAAGGCCAGGCACGCTCTCAGTAGAGGCAACAGTTTTATGGCGACAGAGGTGCCGCCCCACTGCAGTAAGGCGGGGAACACTCCATCAAGACCAGCTGCCTTAAAAGGATGGAAGCTCCGGATGGCCCATTGAAGTTTCTCCAACGTGATCACCCTGCCGGCGTAGAGCCAATCATTGTCTGATGGTGTCTGAATTACATCCTGCCAGTCAATTACCTGCGCGAAAATGCATCCCGGGAAGTGAGTTTCAATTAGGACGCGTCTCGTTTCTTCTGGCGAGGCTGTTAATGTGTTGTCAGGTTTCCGGAGAGTAGCGGGTCCAGGTGTAGGCTGTTGCGCTAAAACTTTCCTTACCCTGTTAGCTTGCTGACAGGATTCAATGCTACCACAGAATTTGCGCCATCCCGTGGTACTCCTGAACCTGATGCATTTTTTGTAACTGGATTTGGCTGCGTAATAATTATCCCAGTCCTCATCCGCACATGTATTCATGGCTCTATTCAGAGCTTTTCTTACCTTACCGCGCTTGCGCTCCAGCTCAGCACCCCACCAGGGATGATTGCCCGGTGTGCTACGTGGGGTGGTCTCTGGGCAGGCAGTATGGTAGCTGTCTATCATTGATTTAGTAAGCTCTGGCTTCCCACCCTCCATGGAGCCCGCACCTGGGAACGTCTCACTATGAAAAAGCTCGAACGTTAGGATTACCAAAGAGATATAGGTGCGCAAGGCCAAAGAGATACAGTGCGACATCGGGTGCTCGATCGGGTCGGCGTGGAAGGTTCAAGTGGCCAAACCCCCCACGAACTGATCAACCCTCACTTACACCGTCAGCATGACCTTTACCTACCGCTTTGGCCGTCCAAGAACGACCTCACTCACCTCGCCTGTGGCCCTCTGACGGGACACCGTGGCCATTTCCCTACCCCCGGCTATTGGGTAGGGCCACCGTTTCGCTTGAAATCCAGACCAAAGGGGGCGTGTTGCCTTACGGGCACATTACAACCAGAGCCGCTCGGCTCAACCCCCCAGGACTCCTTCATCCCCGCTTACGGCGCTCAACTGCGCAGGTCCTAGCGCAGGTGACTGCTTACTCCTACTCGCCATCAGCTGACTTTAGTGATGGGCGAGCCCGCCACCACCCAGTCACAGGGGGTCACGGTTAGGAGTGGAGTTTGGGGCATTGGAAGTGGAAGGAATGAGGATGTGGGTAGGATGGAGTGTGAGAGGATTGTGAGAGTTGTGGGGCAGGAAGGTGAAAGACGGGAAATAATGGGGTAAGGGGAACTGGGTTAAGGATGCGCTGGCGCCTGGTGGTTTTTGTTATGTCTGTTTCATAAGGAATCAGACCAAGAAACGGGGTGGCAACCTCGGGAAGGTGTATCCGCCAGACTTGCCTTGAGGATCTACACGACCGTGGCGCTCTCCCTCAAGACCCCGCCACCCTACCGCCTCTGAAGGAGGCGGCAAGGTAGGCCTGCATCTATACTACCAAGCAAAGCAAAGCAAAGCGTGTCGTTGTGCAACCGCAAAAGCATACATACAGACCCTCCCCATATACACCCTATCACGCTGCCTTAGGGAATGGAGTAGTTAATAATCTTTGTCCGTGATTTTACAATTTGCATTTCTTTCGCTTCTTTGTTGTAGTAGGTACTTACTCTATTTCAACATAATATTGTTTTCTATTTTTACCTATGTATACCGCGAGCGTGGTCGATCTTTCCTGTCTAAAGCCAAACTGATTTATATCCAACAACTTTTTGGAAACACTCAACTGTTTCCAAAAAGTTGTCGATTCTAGTGGACATTGCTTTTTCGAATATTTTTGATATAACTGATAGAAGGGCCATTGGTCGGTAGGAACAGGGATATATTGCGGCTTGCCGCCTTTTTTAAATATTGGTCGTAATAATAATAATAATAATAATAATATTTATTTGCATAAAAACATGGTATAAAAAGATGGTAAAAGTACAGTGTAGAACAAAACATGTTTTGCCAATATAATAATAAGCATGCAAATTTTTAGTATGTAACTGACATTAACATTGTTTCTCAATGAAATCCTTAACACTATAAAAACTATTAACAGATAACCATTCGTATATTTTATTTTTAAATAACTTAGTATTAAAATTTTTGAGATCATTTGGTAACTTATTATATAAACGTAGTTTAGCTTCTTTTAATTTATCCGGAAATATACCTTCGTCAAAGTATTTATTTATTAGGTGCGTTATAGGTGGTGTCAATTCATTAATAGGAAAGGTGGTATTTCAACGACTCCGGCACTGCGCTTGTTCTTCATTTTGCGTAGGTATTATTGGTCGGAGAGCCGGCTGTAAGTATAAAAGTCCTATGGATCAGATACATGAATCATTTTTGGGGTATGAACAATAAAACCATAGGTCTAGAGGTCGACACCCCTGAAGTTGCTTGATTTTGCCCGCATGCAAAATTATGACGTCACTTCCGGTTTTTATTTTAGGTGTAATTGTAATTTATGAAATACATCAAGAAAATTTATGTCAAACGAAAGTTTTTGGTGAGTAGAATAGAAATGTCAAGGGTCGACAAGTTCTATTTATTCGCTACCCTGAGTCGACCTCCGTTAAAAATTATTTTTTTTTACCTAATTTATCTTAAGCCATCGAATACATGGATTTGCTTACGATTTTCTGAAACTAGAACCTCTTAAATGACTGAAAAAAATTGGTCGACACCTTTTATTTGCCCGGATCTGACTGTCGACTTAGTTTGAAGAATTAAAGAGCCTATGCTTATACATTTCATCTCTATGTATGTTTAATTATTTAATTATCTGCATATCTTTTCCAAATACATTGATATTTTTTTTTATTAATTCTGTAACACTAACATTACTAAAAAAAATTGGTCGACACCTTTTATTTACTCACATCCACATACACATTACATACAAAAATGATATACAAAGATTAACTATTAATTTTACATATAACTATCATCATTAAAATCTACATCATTATTTACATCATCGCTATAATTCGGAATATTAACATTATCGTCATTGTTGTCTGCAATACTATTTCCATCATTATTGAAGTCGTCAGTATTATCGTTATTACAGAATTCATTGCTACTATCAGTTAAAATGATTTCTTCTACTTGAAGTGGTGTAGGGCTACTGTTGGCGACGAGAACTGATTAGAATTAATTAGGTTGATTATTGATTGAATAAAGCCAAAGTTCTTAATAGATAACCTAGTATATAAGTTTTGTACTCTAAGCATAGGGTTTGTTTTATTACCATTTAGAATTAAGATAATAATATATATACCCAGTAGTCTAATTATAAGCACCTATAATGTAATACATTTAGTGGGACAACTAAATTATAAAGTAAAAAACCCACGTACATAAGTAAAAGCATGCTTACGATCGCTCACACACACATACACACAGCGTCGTAAATGCATGGCGCTCAGGAACAGGTTACGACCTGTCGAGAGCAGGTTTCGACTTGACCGAAACAACCACACCTCACTCCGAGGCCATTCGCTAGAACCATTAGATTTCTCTAAGACCACCCACTACTTGTACCCCGCAAAGTTGTAATATAAATGGTGCCAAAACGCCTTGAATGGCATAGGAAGGCTAGTGGTCACCTAACCTAAGTAACGTCTCCCTAGTGTGTGTAGTAGTTACAAGTGTTTTATTCCGCGCGGACCGCAAATTTTAATCACCTCAACTTGTGTTTGCGTGAGTGAATTAGTTCCTCGCGCAAACACAGGGGGAGTCACTTCGCAGCCCGGCGAATCATCGCCGAAGCGGTCGCGGAGGCCACTCCACCGCGATGCCGAAGCCCGGCAAGCGCGGCTCGATGGGCCGCGATGCCGAGGCGCAGGAGCCCCGCCCGGCGTTGGACCGGGCGACGTCGCTGCCAAACATTGGCGACGCGTCGTCCGGTGCGCCGCCGGCCGGAAGAGGAGAAGAAAGAAGAGGAGGGGGAACGGAGGCCGCTGTAGCTGCCCACCCACCGACGGCGCCGGCGCCTGCGCGCGGTGCGCCCGCGCCGTCGTCGAGTCGGCAGCACGCGGTCCCTATCCGCCCAGCTGTCTTCCGCCCGGTGCCTATCCAGGCCCCGGGACCGGCCACAAACCCCGGCCGCGCGCCGCAGACGCGCGCCGCTGCGCCGCCCGCGCGTGTGTTCGCGGCGGTGCGCTCGACGGCGCCCGCGGCCCGGGGCGCGACATCCGCGACCCGAGCCACGGCGCCCGCGCGCGCTGCTGCGCATACCGTGCGTGCCGCCGCGCCGCCAGCGCAACCCGCGCTGCCAGCGCTGACCACCCCGCCACCTGCGCCTACCCGCGCACCCCCGGCGCGTACCGCAGCGCCGCCGCCGAGCTTTGTGTCTCCGCCCGCGCCCTCTGGGGCCGCGGCGGCGGGGACGCCTACGCAAGCTGTGCCAGCTCCCCGCACCGCCACACCCGGCCCCCGCCTCTCGCTGGCGGGACCGGCGTTCGCTGAGCGGGAGCGGCAAATACTTAAGACAACACAGGCGCCCGACTCGCCGGCGCCCCCCAGGGCCTCCGCCTACGACTCGCCCGCGATGCTGTCGGCATGCTCCTCTCAATCGGGGTCGAGCATGTCGCTAGCGTCGGTGGGCTCGGCCGCGTCCGGTCGCGAAGACGTCTCGAGAGATACGTCCCCGCGAGCCGGGCGTCGGCCCACCGTGGGCGGGGCCATACCCGCGCCGCAGACGCCTGTGGCGATGTCGCCGATTCCGCCGCCGATTGGGTTTGGGTTCGAGTTTCGACTTGAGCCCAGACCCCAGCGACGTCCAAGAAGCCCGGAGGAGTCCGCCGCCGAGGAGGAAGAAGCGAAGCGGTACTGCCTAGACCCGCCGCGGCCACAGCGCGAACGCGCGCCGCGGGGTCGGGCCGCACCCGCTTCGCCTACCTTCGCTGACGCGACGCGGCGCTCGCCGCCGCCGCTGTCGCCGACGCCTACACAGACGCAAGCAGGGGTAAGTGATTCAACTATTACCCCTGCCCCCCCTGCCAATACTGCACCCCCTGCGGCCACCCCCGGCGCCGCGAAGCCTGCGAAGCCGGGGAACAAGATGAAGTACCCTCCGCTGGTAGTGGAGAAGCTGCCGAACTGGGCCGCACACTTCCGGGCCATCGCTGCCAAGCTGGGCCGGCCGCCTAGCGCTCGTCCGTTCGGGACCGGGGTACGCTTCACCCCGGACACCGAGGAAGAGTACCGGCTGGTCCAGCGGTATCTGACTGGCCTGGAAAAGGACAGCGGCGTATCATGGTTCGCCTACTCCCTGCCAGCGGAAAGAAACCTCAAGATAGCCATCAGGGGGCTACCGCCGGACACGGATCCCCAGGAGATCGAGGAGGAGCTCCGGGCGTTGGGCTACCAGCCGGAGTACGTGCGCCATATCAAAGGCGCACAGGGAAGACCCGGCTGCGTGTTCCACGCCGTGTTAAAGAAGACGCCCGACGTCCGGGCCATATATGACACCTCCGTGTTTATGTACATGCGGGGTGTCAAAATTGAGGCTTGGCGAGGTAAACGTGGGCCCGCCCAGTGTCACCGGTGCCAGAAGTTCCGGCATAGTTCGCACCAGTGCCACCGGCCGCTCGCTTGCGTCCGATGCGGGGGGGAACACGTGGCACGTGACTGCCCGCGCCCGCGGGAGGAGCCGGCCACCTGCGTCAATTGCGGTGGCCCGCACCCCGCGTGCAACAACAAGTGCCCCGTGTTCCAGGCGGAAACCCGGAACAAGCGAGCGGGGACTGCCGCCATTACCACGCACGCGCGCCGGCCACCAGCGGCCACTGAAAGGCCGCCAATGGTGGAAGGGGAGGCCCAGAGCGCCACATTAATGGCGGCAGCCAACGGGCCCTCAGAGAAAGGCCAAGCCACCTCCTCGAGGCGGAGGAGGAAAAAGAGGCGCGGGGGTAAAGGGAAAGGGAAGAAGGTGACCCAACCCCCCCCTCCGGCGACCCAGGAAGAAAACCCTAAGGCCGACCCTGCCGCAAGTGGGGCACAGGTCGTAACAGAAACGGAGCAAGCTACAACTAGCGCCGGCTCAGCGCCGCGGCAAAACGCGGAACTACAAAAAAATAAGTTCGCTCAGAAGGCGAGCCGCGGCGCCACCGGCGCTAACAAAACAACAAGAGAAGCCAAGACCGAGACCCAAAAAGAATTCACGACCTGTGCCATCCAGCTTCTGATGGACCTGATAAAGGCCATCAGGCAGGGTCAAGATATCGAGACGGTCATCCTTGATGGCCTGGCCACGTTACTAACCTTGTACCATGGCTAGGCCGTTAAGGGTGATCCATTGGAACGCCCGCGGCCTTAGAGGAAAGGTCGCCCCCCTCCGCCACCTCCTGAGGGAACAAGACATCGACGTGGCGCTAATAAGTGAGACCCTGTTAGGACCCGAAGATAGGGTTAGGGTCCCAGGGTATCACTTATACAGGAAGGACGAAAGGTCGGCACACACGCGGTACCGTGGTCTGGCGGTACTAGTGAGGCGAAGAGTCGTCCACCAAGAACTCCCCTTGCCGTCGCTCAGGAGCTTCTACGCCCTGGGTGTGCAGCTGCACGTTGCCGGCGAGGACATCAACATCTACGCCTGCTACAAGCCGCCCGCGGCTCCCTTGGACCTTAACGAGCTGCGGGCCCTGCTTGTAGACACACCACGCGCCACCATCCTCGCCGGCGACTTGAACTGCAAGCATCCGGCGTGGAACTCCTGCACAGCGAATACCGAGGGGAGACGGCTCTTCGCGGACTCGGAAGCCCTCGGATATACGGTGTCCGGCCCGGAAACGCCCACACATTATCCGGACACGGCGCGTTACATGCCGGACGTGCTGGACATCGTAGTTCACCGGGGGCTAAGCTGCCAGATCACCCAACAAGTGATAGACGACGAGTTACAGTCGGACCACCAACCTGTACTCGTCGTCTTATCGGGGATGCCGACCCGACTGAAACCAATAGCGCCACGTCGAACCACGGACTGGGACAAGTTCGTGGGAATAGTAGAGACCACCGCGCCGACTCGGCCTATAGTTACCTCCGCGGACGTCGACAAGACCGCGGAAGATGTCACTGCTTGCATACAAAGCGCCTTAGAAACGGCGACAAGCACGCAGCCGCAGGGGAGAGGGCTATTGCCGCCCCTGCCGGCGCACATTAATGCGATGATCGCCGTGAAGAGGCGCACTCGCAAGCAGTGGCAGCAAACAAGATGCCCGGCTTTAAAGCGCGAGCTTAACCGTCTCGCGGAGAAGGTGAAGGCCGAGTTGCAGGCGCTCACCACCGCGGGCTGGGAGGACAGAATTGACGCCACGGCGGACAGCTGGCCGTCGCTACATAAGCTGTGCGGCCAGCTAACGAATACCCCAGCTCCGGTGCGTCCACTGCTGAACAGCGACGGGGCGCTACGTTACGTAGCAGAGGACCGGGCGGAGGTCTTCGCCGAGCACCTGGAGCGTCAGTTCCGCCCAAACCCGACCAGCGACACCGACCATGTCGCAGCAGTCGAGAAACACCTCGGAGACTACTTCGCAACGCCGATAGCTCCCGAGGAGGATCCCGTCTTTTTCTCGCCGGGCGCAGTCAGACGCGCCATCCTTAAGACGAAGCCTAGGAAGGCCCCCGGTGCTGACGGTATCACCAACACAGTGCTGCGCCACCTGCCGTACCGTATGGTAGCGGCACTGGCGCGCCTGTTTACGGGGATACTGCGCACGGGGGCCTTTCCCGCCTCGTGGAAGGAGGGGCGCGTCATTATGCTGCCCAAGGCGGGAAAAGACATCCTGAAGCCGGAGAGCTATCGGCCGATCACGTTGTTGCCGACAGTCTCCAAGGTGTTCGAAGCACTCCTGCTGCGACATCTCCAACCCCACATCGCGCCGCGTCCGGAGCAGTTTGGGTTTCGGGCGGAGCATAGCACGACGCTCCAGCTGTCGAGGGTACTGCACCATCTCGCAGCTGCGCTCAATAAGAAGGAGTACTCGGTTGCAGTATTCCTCGACATGGAGAAGGCCTTCGACCGTGTGTGGCATGACGGCCTAATCTACAAGCTGGCCACCACAGGCGCGCCCCGTCGCGTCGTAAAGGTGGTCTCTACTTTTCTCACCAACAGGACTTTTAGGGTGGTGGTCGACGGGGCGCTATCTAGCGCCCGCCCGGTGCTCGCGGGTGTACCGCAGGGCAGCTGCGTGTCGCCGGCGTGTTACTCACGTTACACCGACGACATCCCCACTACCTCGGACGCCATGCTCGCGCTATACGCGGATGACGCCGCGTACATCACTACATCGCTTAATGCGAAGTACGCGGCCGTCAAAATGCAGCGAGCGCTCGAGCTGCTTCCCGAATGGCTGTCCAGGTGGCGGCTGTCGGTGAACGTGGGTAAGACGCAGGCGATGGTCACCGGCTTTGCGCCCCTCCCACCACCCCTGAAGCTGCAAGGAGCCGACATCGCGTGGTCGCCCCGGGTCAAGTACCTAGGGGTCACCATCGATCGTCGGCTCACGATGGGGCCACACGTCCGCTCGGTCGCCGCAAAAGGTAGGGTCGCCCGCAACCTCCTTAAACCGGTGCTCTCGTCCCGAATACCGGCGCGCGTCAAATTGGGCGTGTACAAGCTGTACGTGCGCCCAATATTGACGTACGCCGCCCCGGCATGGTTCGCCCTCACGAGCGAGTCGAGCCGAAAGCTGCTCCGCGCGCAACAAAACCAAGCGCTGCGGACCATTATCGACGCTCCTCGCTTCGTGAGGAACGATGTCCTGCAACGGGACCTCGGGATTGAGAGCCTGGACGAGTTTGTGCGGCGCCTCGCGACGGGAATGTTCGCGCGTGCCGACGCATCCGCCTGGCCGCATGTACAGGATATTGCGCCCTGGCACGCGCGCCCCCCCGACGCGAGACCCCTACCCCGCGACCTGGTAGCGGACCCCATCTCACCGGACTGACGCCTCGGGTGAGCCGCACCCAGGTTACACGCGGCTCACTCGACCCAATAGAACTCCACACTCATTACATACATTCGTCGCGTGGCGTGTGCTAGGTTAATATAGGCACGTTACGCGGCGGCTCAGCCATTCGTCACTATACAGACACTTATAACCAAGTGCGTATGCGCAGCGCGGGCCGCGGTACGCACAGACACTGAGCGGCGTTACACTACAATACAATGCCGCTCACACACACACGACTGTTCCTTAGCCCGGACCGTAACCGGCTAGCTCTGGAAGCGGGGCGGGCGGGAGCAATACACCTACTTTCTGTAGGAGCGTCGAGTCGGCACCTCGTCATGCTGGTCGGCTCTCGCTGGGCCTCCCCCAGGTAACTGGGGGTCTCACCTGGTGGGGACCGACCGCCGAGGTGTCGTGAAGAAAGCGGCGCTCTGAGTCAGCGTCGTGGCGCGCCTACAGAAAAACAACATGCAATCACTCACAGGGACGCGCGTCATTTACGCGCTCCCACGACTCCGGCAGGCCATTGAAGCCGAACATTGTGAGGGGCCTGTTTTTGCAGGCCACCGTATGGCCTCCGCGGCCGGGGGGCTCAGCCCCGGAACCGCTCGCCACGCCCCCTGACGGGGGCGTCGCGATTTCCAAAGTTGAATGGCATAGGACGTTTGTCACTCGCTCGAACCGGTTGTCCCTAAACCTCCGCGCCGAATTAGTGGCCTCCGTTCTTTTTCGTTGCTTTTACGTAACGAGCTCTGTAGTCGCCCTGACTACGACCGATCGCCGGTGGATATTAATTTATCAGCCGATTAAGATCATATGAAAAAACTGCCTTTTTCAAGGCTACCTACTATTTCTTTAACGTTCGCGTTTTAAATTAGAGTCAGTTGACCCCTTCTGGGTTAAAACCACAGTTTCGTGGTCGCTCGGTGGATACCTTACGGTGCCAACGAAACCGAGTGGGGTGTTGACCCAATACACCCGCTGAACCCCTTCAGGGCTAGGCAGTCAATTGGACGGGTCCCAGCCTCGGCCTTGGGGGGTCTCCTAGTCGGCGCTGGATGACAGTTTTTCTTCACAGCAACACACCTAGTGTCTTTAGGGTGTCTCTACACCCTTCGCACTAGACTGGTCAGGGCCCCGTACGCACATTAAGACTGGCGTCGGGTTACAAGCTTAGGGCTCACCCTTAGGCACTCACCTCCCTGTCTATACCCGACAGGGAGGGTACACACCCCCGGGCCTATCCACCCGGGGAGTTAGAGTTAGGGCTCTCAGACTAATGTATTAGTCTCCCCCCCCCCATTAATCAAGATGGACGCCATCATAGTGGCGTTCGTCAAGGAAGTCCTCCTAAAGGACCCCGATTTCCTCCTGAAATACGGAGAGAAACTCGCTGCTCTGCAGCAAAAGTCGACGCCGGCTGAACCCGGTAGTGCCTCACCCGACTCTGTGCCCGACTCTATGGACACAGAGGACTTCTCGGTGAAGAGGCTACATTACCCGCCCTCCGACGTGGAGTCTCAGAACTCCACCAACTCATCTCCCTCCTCCGACGACGACGGCTTTACGCTGGTGACAGGGAGATCCAACAAACGTAGGAAGAAGTTCTCTTCCGCGCAATCGAAAAAAGTGGTCGCGACCGACGCGACCTCAACCCCTCCTACCCCCGCCCCCGTTCCCTTGGTTCCCCCCACCATTGCCCCCACTCCGATCGCTTCGTCCTCTCAGAAGGACTTACCTCCCAGCACCAGTGCTGAAACCTCCTCCGCCCCGAGGAAAATACCCCCTCCCCCCCCCGTGTTCATCCAGGACAAGGGAAAATGGACCGATGTGTCCAAATGGTGCGCCGATCGCAAGATTGGCTTCACCAATGCCAGATCCACCCAACAGGGGATCAAGGTTCAAATCCCAACGTCGAAAGACTATAGGGACCTTACCAATCTTCTTCGGCAAAGGAACGTGTCTTTCCACACGTTCTCCCTCCCCGAGGAGCGCATGACCCGAGTGGTGATCCGCAGGATCCCCAAGGAAATCGCCACCGAAGACATCAAGGCGGATCTGGAAGCCCAAAAGGTTCCAGTGTCCGAGGTGCACCGCATGCACCGTTCCAAGGGCCAAGTCGCTTACGACATGGTCCTGGTAGTCTGCCCCCCTTCTGAGGGCCGCCACCACCCGATCTTTACAGTAAAGTCCATCTGCAATCTCACCGGCATCGAGATTGAAAAACCATGGAGGAGCGGCATTGTGGGCCAATGCCACCGCTGCCAGCTCTATGGTCACTCCCAACGGTTTTGCCACGCAACACCCAGGTGCGTCAAGTGCCTGGGCGCGCACGGCACCGAGAACTGCCCCCGACCAAAAGACCGCACTCTATGCTCAGAGCCGCCCAGCTGTGTGCTATGCGGAGAAACAGGTCACCCGGCCAATTACAGGGGCTGCTCCAAAGCCCCCAAATCCTCTTCCCCCAAATTGGCCAAGCGTGCAGACGCCCGCCAACAAAGAGAATCCCCCTCCCAAGGGACTGCGACCGCACCTCCAGCGAGACTAAGCCCTCAAAGGCCTAGCCCCTGGACTCTTCTAAATCATCAAAGAGCCTTCCCAGCTCTGATGGCCACATCAGCCCCTCCCCCACCCACTCCCGCTAGGATGGACCCTCGTCTCATCCGCTCCACCGCGCCCCCCGCCACCCCTGCGCCCACCGCAATGGCCGCTGCGCCCACTCAAATGGCCGCTCCCGCCGCCTACACTGCGGCCCCGGTCCCAACTGTCGGTCCTAATCCAATGGACTCTTTCAACATCATTGCAGGCACATTCACGGCCTTCATGTCCCCCCGCGCCAGGAAAATGGCAAGCGAACTTCTCGCTGCCAGGAACTCCTGCGACTTGAACAGGATTCAGGCAATCTACAATGCCTATCCTGACATCACCCGAATCCTCGCCTCTTTCACTGCTCAGCCCAACAATGGATAGAGGAATCATTTCACGAACCAAACTCCGATCCCTTAGCTTAGCCCATTTCAATGCCAATGGCATTCAGGGTCAAAGAGATGAGATCGCCACCTTCCTACGCGACCATCAAATTGACATTTTCCTCGTTCAAGAGACTTTCCTCAAGCCCCACCACCGTAACCCTTCAATTGCAAACTATCGCATGGTTCGCAACGACAGGGTGCGATGTCACAAAGGAGGCACACTCATTTATTACAAAAAGGAACTATACTGCATTCCAATAGATCCTCCCCCACTCTCACGACTCGAAGTGTCCATCTGCCGGCTAGGCATGTCAGGGCACCAACCGATCACCTTAGTTTCGGCCTACCTCCCCCCCCCAAACGTCGACAGAGAACTCCCAACTCTTCTCTAACGACCTCTCCACGCTCCTAGGCTTGAGTGACTCCGTTATCATAGCGGGCGATCTCAACGCAAAGCATCACGCCTGGAACAGCACCAGGGTATCGACCAGAGGCAAACAGCTGTATGACCTTTCCCCCATTCTGAATTTCGATGTCATCGGACCGACGAGTCCTACTCATTTTCCACACGACCCCAACCATACCCCTGACGTCCTCGACGTGGCACTTCTAAAGAACGTCAACCTACGGTTGACCGATATAGAAGTGGTACAAGAGCTCTCCTCAGACCACCGACCAGTCATCATCAAAATGGCCCCCCGCGTTGGTCTCCCCGACCCCAACCAACCCCCTCAAACTAAAGTGGTAACGGACTGGAGGAAAGTAAGCGAATGCCTGAAATCCACCACATCCCCCCACTTAGACTCCATCCCCGATCAGTTCAACTCCATCGCGGACACGACGGCGGCGATCGACTCGCTCACGGAACACGTACAGTCAGTCCTGAACGACTGTTCAAGGGAAATTCCAGAGATGGACGACCATCGCTGGAAGTTGCCTGACGACTTGCGTGAACTGGTGAGCGAGAAGAACGCGGCTGTCCGTGCCTACAGCAGCTTTCCATGTGGCCCAAACAAAGCCCATATGCGTTACTTACAGAGAACTGTGAGGACTCGCATATCGGAGTGGCGTGAAGTCAAATGGAATAAGACGCTGAGCGATCTTAAACCCAATCACCAGGCCTTCTGGGAACTCCAAAGGAGACTTAGATCTCGAGATATCATCTCCATGCCCCCACTGATCCGCCCCGACAAAACCATCGCCTTTGACGACGACGACAAGGCAGAATGCTTGGCTGACAGCCTCGAAGCCCAGTGTACACCCAGCTCCCTACCCTGTAATGTATGTCTTTACATGTATTTTTTTACTTACATTTTTGGAAATATTAACCTGAAAATTTAAGCATTCGTCCTCCCTAGGTAGCTTCATGCTCATTTCCTGGAGGCTTATCATATCTTTTACCTGTAATTCATGTTATTTAAGTTTTTTCTGTAGATTTTTATCTCTTGAATCTTTCGTTTACCTTTGTAATGTCAGTTAGTGACAGGCCTAGTTTTATTTTTAATTTATTGCTGGAGCTAGTTGTAGGTCGTATAGGTTAATCACATCGACCTCATTATTTTTTACTTTTTATTATGTTCTAGAATTTCTTTTCAAATGTTAAAAAGTCGATGTCAGGAGCCTGGTGGTGAATTTGGTCAGTCTACGTTGGGAGCTCAGCTCGGCCACAAGTTCGGGAAAATTAGGAGTGTTCTTGGAGGGCAGTTTCCCTCCTCTACGGCCGGAGCGACTATGAAGACGCCGTAGCAAGGCGACTCCGCACCGGGCTCTTCGGGCTGCACGGCCTGAGGTTCGACGTCCCTCGGCCCTCCTCTACGGCTTGAGGGTTGGCGTCCCTCGGCCCTCCTCTACGGCTTGAGGGTTGGCGTCCCTCGGCCCTCCTCTACGGCTTGAGGGTTGACGTCTCTCGGCCCTCCTCTACGGCTTGAGGGTTGACGTCCCTCGGCCCTCCTTTACGGCTTGAGGGTTGACGTCCCTCGGCCCTCCTTTACGG
Organism: Luperina nickerlii; assembly: GCA_963855955.1. Classification (NCBI taxonomy): domain Eukaryota; kingdom Metazoa; phylum Arthropoda; class Insecta; order Lepidoptera; family Noctuidae; genus Luperina; species Luperina nickerlii. The sequence goes on from OY979668.1 coordinate 24,616,461, forward strand.
CTTGAGGGTTGACGTCCCTCGGCCCTCTTCTACGGCTTGAGGGTTGACGTTCCCTCGGCTTGCTCTACGGCTTGAGGGTTGACGTTCCCTCGGCCCTGCTCTACGACCTGAAGACTGAGGTCCTCCTTCGGCCCTCTACAGCCTGAAGCTGATGTCCCTCGGCCACTATCACACCAGAAGACGCTCGCCTTTCTCCAGTGTCTCATTTTCATTCACCTAGCTTAATTTCGTTCCTCTAGCTCCATGTAGGTAGGCCTAGGTTATTCAACAATAAATTGTTATAACTTGTCCTCTTTATTTCTTTTAACAGTGCTCCCCTCCAGACTGAAAGTTAGGTAGGTGAGTGCTCACAATGTGACCTTACAATTTCTTGGACTCTACCCAGGAAAATGTAACGTTACAGACTGGCGCCCAATTTTATACTAACCCACCCCTCTTATTTCTAGGCATTCTGCTGTTCTCAAAATTCTAAATTACACTTCCTCAAGTGAGTATAATTATTTGGTAAGCATTTTATTATTTTCATCTTTCACCCGTCTCATCTCTTACTCAACTCTTCTACAACTAAACATCATCTAGGTATTCTTCACCTCGCACACATACCGTTATCGAAAGATAATTGGCACCCTTTCGGCCTCTTGGATGTGTTAACCCACTTGTGGGCACTACCAAGGTTGGAGATTGGTTACTCTACAGCGGCTATTGGACAATATCCCGTAGTCGTTTATCTCATATTATACTTGAACTCTCTACCAAAACATCGCTATACTGCACCCCACAGACTTGCACATCACTACGTTTACCCTCTGGTATTCGCACCCAATGGCCGCTTGATGTGCTAATCCATTCGTGGACACTCCCAAGTTGGTTGTTGGGACACTTCACGACAGAAACAGGACAATATCCTGTGGACGTTTATACAAACCTATACATCTACGCAACTCCTATTACAAATACTTCACTGTCCTCCTAAACACTTATATAATTTATACTTATATCATGTGGGAATCATACCCAAAATTTCTTTAGACTGTCTTACTCTTCTTTTGGACCGTGTCCAACACTCGAGACTCTCTTGACGTTTTACTCGGAGCTTGCCCGACTACTGTGTATTACGGGAGCTGCCCTGACGTTTACTCGGAGCTTACTTACTGCTGCCCTTAACGTTTACTCGGAGCTTACTTACTGCTGCCCTTAACGTTTACTCGGAGCTTACTTACTGCTGCCCTTAACGTTTTACTCGGAGCTTACCGTCTACTGTTTTACGGGAGCTGCCCTGGCGTTTTCTGACTGCGGTGTTGCGGTTCAGACTTAACCCCTCTTTCCCTCCTTCCCTCTGACTTAACCCCTCTTTCCCTCCTTCCCTCTTCAACTCTGCTCTTACGAGTACTTAAAGTAGACTATATGTTTATACTCTTTTACACTCTTTTGCTATTCTTATATTTGTACTTTTGCTATTTTAGTATTATACAATATTATATTTTTTTTTATAAGTCTCAAAACTTATTACTTATAATTCACCTTATTCCTTGTAAAAACCATTTAGATTTTAAGTTTTGTGAATACTCCACAAGGTTTACCTTCCCCTAAAACTTTTGGCTTAGTTAAATCCCTTTATTTATTTTGTAGAGCGGTGCACAACTCTTTAAATAAGCCATTGTGTAGAGCGGTGCACAACTCTTTAAATAAGCCATTGTGTAGAGCGGTGCACAACTCTTTAAATAAGCCGTTGTGTCGAGCGGTCTCACAACTCGTAAAATAAGCCTTAGTGTACTTTTTTAACTTAGATATTTTTTATCCTTGACCCTACTTGAACCTTGACTTGAAGCTTGAAGGTTTATGCTCTTAAACCTTTGGCTGCTTCGTGTAAGCAGAAATGACTTGAAAGCTTGAAGGCTTCTCTTAAGCGCTTTATGCTCTTAAACCTTCGCTGCTTCTTCTAAGCAGAAAAACTTGAAAACTTGTAAATAATAAATTTCTTTTAATTTCAACGGGTTTTAGAACAGGTGCGGATTACGACACCTAAATTAAATAAATAAGCCTTCGTAAACCTTAAAATAATTCCTTGTGGAGTATGCGTCATTGAATGTGAACCATATCCCCTAAGTATGCTGGTGATGTATGATTCAGGAAGTGTGTAGGTTAAGTTGTTGAAAGGTGTATGAAAGAGCAAGGTTTTATTTCAACCTCGAAATTTTTCTAGTTAATAATTTTCTGGGGTTATGGGAATCTTAGTTTAAACTTTTTATAACTTTCTGTATCACTATAAATACTCATTTAGCTTAATTTTTTGCTGGTTAATACTCTCTTATGCTAAATAAGAAAATTTTTTCATTGTATTCAAAAATTTTCCGGGGTTTTTGGGGTAATGTAATGTATGTCTTTACATGTATTTTTTTACTTACATTTTTGGAAATATTAACCTGAAATTTTAAGCATTCGTCCTCCCTAGGTAGCTTCATGCTCATTTCCTGGAGGCTTATCATATCTTTTACCTGTAATTCATGTTATTTAAGTTTTTTCTGTAGATTTTTATCTCTTGAATCTTTCGTTTACCTTTGTAATGTCAGTTAGTGACAGGCCTAGTTTTATTTTTAATTTATTGCTGGAGCTAGTTGTAGGTCGTATAGGTTAATCACATCGACCTCATTATTTTTTACTTTTTATTATGTTCTAGAATTTCTTTTCAAATGTTAAAAAGTCGATGTCAGGAGCCTGGTGGTGAATTTGGTCAGTCTACGTTGGGAGCTCAGCTCGGCCACAAGTTCGGGAAAATTAGGAGTGTTCTTGGAGGGCAGTTTCCCTCCTCTACGGCCGGAGCGACTATGAAGACGCCGTAGCAAGGCGACTCCGCACCGGGCTCTTCGGGCTGCACGGCCTGAGGTTCGACGTCCCTCGGCCCTCCTCTACGGCTTGAGGGTTGGCGTCCCTCGGCCCTCCTCTACGGCTTGAGGGTTGGCGTCCCTCGGCCCTCCTCTACGGCTTGAGGGTTGACGTCTCTCGGCCCTCCTCTACGGCTTGAGGGTTGACGTCCCTCGGCCCTCCTTTACGGCTTGAGGGTTGACGTCCCTCGGCCCTCCTTTACGGCTTGAGGGTTGACGTCCCTCGGCCTCTTCTACGGCTTGAGGGTTGACGTTCCCTCGGCTTGCTCTACGGCTTGAGGGTTGACGTTCCCTCGGCCCTGCTCTACGACCTGAAGACTGAGGTCCTCCTTCGGCCCTCTACAGCCTGAAGCTGATGTCCCTCGGCCACTATCACACCAGAAGACGCTCGCCTTTCTCCAGTGTCTCATTTTCATTCACCTAGCTTAATTTCGTTCCTCTAGCTCCATGTAGGTAGGCCTAGGTTATTCAACAATAAATTGTTATAACTTGTCCTCTTTATTTCTTTTAACAGTGCTCCCCTCCAGACTGAAAGTTAGGTAGGTGAGTGCTCACAATGTGACCTTACAATTTCTTGGACTCTACCCAGGAAAATGTAACGTTACAACCCGTAGACCAAGCTCACCTCTCCGAGGTCGACGCGGAAGTCGAGCGTAGAGCCTCCCTCCCACCAGTAGAAGACCCCGAAAATCCTCTACCCCCCGTCACTCCAGACGAAGTACAGGACATCATAAAGGGTCTCATACCTAAAAAAGCCCCCGGTTCAGATGGAATCACCAATAGAGTGATTCAACTATTCCCTGCCCAATTAATTGTGCTACTGGCCACCATCTTCAACGGTGCCATGAGCAACAACATTTTCCCACAGAAGTGGAAAGAAGCCACAGTCATTGGCATTCCCAAGCCCGGCAAGCCCAAGTCGGAACCTACAAGTTACCGCCCCATCAGTCTGCTCAATGGACTAGGCAAGATCTACGAGAGGCTTATTTATAAGCGTCTTAGGAACTATGCCGAAACAAAGGGCCTCATCCCCAACGAACAATTCGGTTTTCGAACCCAACACTCTAGCGTGCAGCAAGTCCACCGTATCACCGAACATATCCACGCAGGGTTCCTGCGTGGATACATGACAGGTGTGATATACTTCGACATAGCGAAAGCTCTCGACAAAGTCTGGCACAATGGCTTATTATATAAGCTATACCAACTCGGTGTGCCCGACCGCCTCGTGCTCATCCTTCGAGACTATTTGTCGAACCGCACCTTCCGCTACAAAGCAGAAGGAGCTATATCCTCCCCACACCCCATCCGAGCAGGAGTCCCCCAAGGCTCTGTGCTCGCTCCGCTCATGTTCACGCTGTACACCAGCGACATCCCAATAAATAGAAAGACCCAGTTGGCTCTCTTTGCAGACGACACTGCCATTCTTTACACTGGCCGCAGCCTAGTCCAGATCTCCCACATCCTCCAAACTTCAGTCAACAAGCTCGCTGACTGGTTTAGGAAGTGGAGAATAGAAGTAAACCCAGACAAAAGTCAAGCGGTTCTCTATTCGAAACCGAGACACAAACCCATCCCCCCCCGACCTATCACCATGTTCGGCAAGCCGATCCCTTGGGAGAAGCAAGCCAAATATTTCGGTGTTATCCTCGACAGGCACCTCTCCTTCGCAGAGCACATAAAGGCGGTTCGCTCGCGCGCCGCCTTCGCTCTCGGTAGCCTCCACTCGATGCTAAATGCACGCAGCAAATTGTCACTTAAGTGCAAATTGCGCATCTACACAGCGTGCATTCGCCCAATCATGACCTATGCCTGCGTAGTCTTTGCACACGCAAAGCCCCACCACATCCATAGGATGCAGACCCTCCAGAACCGTGTCCTCCGAAAGGCTACGGGAGCCCCTTGGTTCGTTCGAAATGAGATCCTCCATGTCGATCTCAAAATCCCCACTATCCACCAATTCATGAAGCGCCTTTCCAAGCACTTCTTCGACTCGGCCCCCAACCATCGAAACCCGCTGGTTGTCGAGGCCGCCAGATATACTCCCTCCCAAATTAGTAAACTCCGCCGTCCAAGGCACGTTCTCGCCGACCCAGATGACCCTATAACCGTCCTCCAAGAGAGCAGTAGGGCAACCAGCACGCTTAGGAAAAACAGATACAAGAAACCGACATACCGGCCTCGCCGACGAGGTCCCTCGCGACGTCCCCCAGTAAATGCCCCCCACCGACCCTTGCTCGATGTAGTGCCAGCCCGCGCCGCAGCTGAGCCAGTAGATTTAAATTCCCGACTCTGACCTCTGAGTTTGTTTCGGCATTTCTTCTCAGAGTAGTCAATTAGGAAATGCCGGCCCCATCGTTCGTTAAATAATCAAAATTAGATCCAGCCTGTCCCAACTTGCTGCCCTCCCCCCAGCGACGCCCTAAGCCGAGGCTCGTACCCCACAGGGGGTGCCCTTAGCGTGTAGTCGCTTAGTTTATTTAGTTTTAAGCCCCTGGCTGGAGGCTTTGAGTTCTCTCAAGGCAGCCGCAGGATTGTCCGGTTAAGTAGTCACGACCTCTCAAGGTCAACTACGAGATGCCATTTAAAAAAAAAAAAAAAAAACCTTGAATGGCAGTACGCGGCTGACTTCCTCAAGAAATACATCAAGTGAAAATCAAGCGGAGTTTTAATCAACATCCCCTACAGCTACCATTAAACATATTCGGCGTTATGGTAATATTATCATGATCATATATCCAACCACAATCTTCGTAATTTATTACAATACATTGTTTATACAAAGAATTTTGCCACATCGCATTAACATAAATTTTTTTAAGAATTTTTTGTTTTAACGATTCCCAACAAGGTGGCATTAGGCTGGAATCATAATTCCTTACTTCATGCATAAACGCCTCTTAAGTAGAAATTCCGAACCTCCGAAACTCCGGAGTAACTCCGAACCTAGCTTACGTTACAGGTACAAAAGAAAAAACGTTAACGGCTACCTGGACTTAAGGTAGAAATACAAAATAAATTCTTAAGGACTTAAATGTTAATAAAAAATAGAAAAATGTACAGTAAGTATTTCAAGAAAATTGTAGTTATGTTACAATCATCTAATGAAAAAAAAAATTATGTATTTGGAAAAGATATGTAGATAATTAAATAATTAAACATACATAGAGATGAAATGTATAAGCATAGGCTCTTTAATTCTTCAAACTAAGTCGACAGTCAGATCCGGGCAAATAAAAGGTGTCGACCAATTTTTTTCAGTCATTTAAGAGGTTCTAGTTTCAGAAAATTGTAAGCAAATCCATGTATTCGATGGCTTAAGATAAATTAAAAAAAAATAATTTTTAACGGAGGTCGACTCAGGGTAGCGAATAAATAGAGCTTGTCGACCCTTGACATTTCTATTCTACTCATCAAAAACTTTCGTTTGACATAAATTTTCTTGATGTATTTCATAAATTACAATTACACCTAAAATAAAAACCGGAAGTGACGTCATAATTTTGCATGCGGGCAAAATCAAGCAACTTCAGGGGTGTCGACCTCTAGACCTATGGTTTTATTGTTCATACCCCAAAAATGATTCATGTATCTGATCCATAGGACTTTTATACAGCCGGCTCTCGGACTATATACTAGTCTTGCCATAAATGTTGACACGAAGAAAAAAAAATTTTTTTTATTGCAAATAATATTTATTACTTTTACAGTGTGTTATTTCAATACATAAATATAAAACAATTTAAAATATAAAAAGCTTATTCGAAGTGGTCTCCATTGGCTGCAATACAGTCCTTTAAGAGCGCGTATAGGTACAGAAAGTAGGCAACGTCGCAAACAGCTGTCAAATATTTCCCTGTTTTGATTAATTTGTCAATATTACTCTATGAAAATAAGAAATATGGCTAACTAATGAACTAGAATATTAATAATGAATTGCAATTAAAACACTGAATTTGATGTTGTAACTGTGTTAGGTGTAAAAAGGCATTTGTAAAGTTTCCAAATACTTATATTCGGTGTTACGATATTAATTATTGCATTTCATAATCAATATTCTAGTTCATTAGTTAGCCATATTTCTTATTTTCATACAGTAATATTGACAAATTAATCTAAACAGCCAAATATTTGACAGCTATTTGCGACGTTGCCCACTTTCTGTATACACGCTCTTAAACGTTGAGACCAGTTATCAATAGAAGCACGCACTCTTTCCATGGGAAAATTCTTCACTGCCAATCGTATGGATTGTTTTAGGGACTCCTAATTATCATGGCGTTTAGAGCATGCCGTACTCACTAAAACTGACTATAAATCATAATCCAGCGGATTAAGATCGGGACTAGACGACGGCCAGTCTTCAGCTCTGATGAAGTCCGAAACGTTCACTTCCAACCAAGACTGCTTGGACCGAGCTTTATGACCCGGCGCCGAGTCTTGTTGGAAGGACCATACCTACTTGGTTATTGAACATGGTGTTGTTAGGGGGTTTAACTACCTTCTCAAGAATGGTATCTTGATACACTTGTGCCGATGTTTTGATACCTTTTTCACAAAAATATGGCTCTGCAGTCACTCCTTCATAGCTAACACCCCACCAAACCATCACTGAAGTCGGATAATGCCCACGTTGCACTCGTACGTTGTCGACTAATTGGGAAGCTTCCTTAGAGCTTTGAGCATAAATACGATCATTTTGTTTAATTGTAAGGATTTTCTCATCCGTAAACAAAATTTTCTGTGACCTCCCTTTGCGTACCGCTTCAGTAGTTGTTTCGATTTTACCACCCTATTCTTTTTAATTTATCAGTAAAAAAATGACATGCGTCTCTTATGGGCTGCAAGTCCCAAGTCATCTTTTAAAATACGTTCTTTTGCTTTCGGACAGGATTTCTTCTACGAACTCTTTTTTTTACGAACACTACGTGGACGGCCAGATCTTTTTCTGTCACAAACAGAGGAGGTCTCATTGTACCTATTAATAGCCCGGTACACAAACATTTGACTAATACCGAGTGTCGCGACGTCGCCCTTATTCGTGAAGATTCTACTCTTTATGGGAATCATGTGATACTAGAGTATTATGTTGATCTCCTCTGAGGGTGTAACCGTAGGCAGACGTAGCGAATGAGAAAAAAATTGTGTAACTTGTTTACTTTACTTTATCTGCTTCGCTTGTTGATTCTCTATGGAGACAGAGCGCGGGATGCAGAGCAACCAGACTCGGACAGAGGGGCCACTTTCACCATCTGTAGATACTTAGATATTATCGATGACACTGACACTTCGATATTTTGGGCATCTCCGATTATTGATGTTCACTGAAACCAAATGTCAATTACTACATCTCATTATTACATCACTCAACAGCTGGAAACCGGTATGGTTTCCACCCCTGGACACTCACTTCCGAGGGTACTCCTAAAGGCTCCTTTTGGTCATACATACCTTTAGAGGACGACAGCCCTTATTAGGCCATAATCGCCGCCTCAATCATCATTAACAATGGGCTTTAAGGTCAAGCGTACCTTTAGAGGACGGCAGCCATGATAAGGCCATAATCGCCGCCTCAAACATCAACAAAAAAGGGCTTTAAGGTCAAGCGTACCTTTAGAGGACAGCAGCCATGTTAAGGCCATAATCGCCGCCTCAAACATCAACAACAAAGGGCTTTAAGGTCAAGCGTACCTTTAGAGGACAGCAGCCATGTTAAGGCCATAATCGCCGCCTCAAACATCAACAACAAAGGGCTTTAAAGTCAAGCGTACCTTTAGAGGACAGCAGCCATGTTAAGGCCATAATCGCCGCCTCAAACATCAACAACAAAGGGCTTTAAGGTCAAGCGTACCTTTAGAGGACAGCAGCCATGATTAGGCCATAATCGCCGCCTCAATCTTATTAACTACTAATTGAGATCTCAAGAAGCTTCAGTTAAAATATACAACTACAACATACAAAGTTTGCCTACCTCATTGATTTATATGTAATCATTAATATGTGCCTATTTCAGTATTCTCAAGAACACTGGTTTCACTGAACAACTTAGTTAATCAATCTTAAACATTAGATACTCAGCTTTCAATCCAGAGATGCCGGTCGGCTCCCAACCCGATGCAAACTCACTTTGACAAACCCGGCTTCTGATTAAGCTTTAGCTAAACACAAGCAAGACAAAATACTGGTTCTTACCGCGCCGGATTGATTTGACAGGTTCGCACGGGAACCAGCAATGCACAACACAGCAATGCACGGCACGAGAACGCACGACATTGGAATGAACGTGTTTTGAATTCCAATGACGTACATTGTCATGTCGCGCATTCTCGGCCCGGACCAAGAGTGTCCGGCTTGATAATGTACAGCACGGGAATTGGAATCAAAACAAACAGTGACGTCACAATAAAAAAGTAAAAAGCCATGTGAAACTAGGGATGAGATTTTGATTGATTAAGGATTGATTTTGATTGATTTTGTTTCATTTGACGTGTGGTTGACGTTCAATCAATTATTATTGAAGTAAATCTGTGAACTATTCGTTAAGAGGAAATACGGGCGGAACGACTTTTGAAAATTAGGTATTTGAAGAAACTATCGCTGTCGCTCTGCGAGCCCCCGCCCTCTAATGCGTGCGATAAGGACAACTGCAGATCCGACTGAATAGCCTAAGTAAAAAGTCACATTTTCGAGGTTTGGCTCTCGCCTATTTTCTTCACCAATATTGAACCAATTTAAAAGATATTTCATAAACTGGATAAGAAGGATATGTACTGTGCCGCTATGTTTTCCTTTTTTCATTAATAGTTGTCAAATTTGTACCCTAGGCCTCTGTTAACAGCGGTCTAAATAGGCAATTTTGAGCATTTTTTGAGGGTTCTAGTGCTTATATAAATAATGTATTATCAAAAAGGAAAACATAGGGGCATACAAGTAACTAACATTTATTATTCTGTAAAAAATCATAGCCATATGGTCATTAACCAGAAAGAAAACAGGCGAGAGCGTCTCTATAGAAAAAACACCACCCGCATTTCCTCTTAAATTCGTTTAGAATTTTTGTTTGGAACTTTAAAAACGCAGTTTGGGTTTACTTGTTGAGTTCTGGTTGTAAGGCACCCTCCTGCAGCTAAATTAGGAAGAGAAAATGGTCCTGATATGAGATGGAAGAAAACAAAAGTTAATGAAATACTTAATAATAACATCAGCAACGTGCAAGCGTTTTCAACAAGAAATTATATTTCATTTGTGATCTTGAGATGTTGCAAAATGTTTGGCAAGTAGGTAAGTGCCTATGCTATTACAAATTACAACATCATTGGTGTAAGTACGTAAGTAATACGGAAGTTTTAATAACAGCATCACAACAATTTCTCCATGAGCAACAGTGCCGGCAGTCTCGACAGAGATAACGACAAAATCGTTAACTTTTGATCGCTGATTACTAACGAATAAATGCGGTTGCATTATCGGTGCTTACGGAAAACGTAAGTCTCCACATCCAAGATGCGATTCTCGCAAGCATCATTATTGCAACTGAATGTTTTCATTGATAATTTTGCAATCGAAAGTTAACGATTTTGTCGTTATCTCTGTCGAGACTGCCGGCCCTCGTTATTAAGAGCTGTTTACTAACCCATCTCAATAGCATTATTCTCTATGATTCTTTCCGTAACTTACAAATGGTCTCAATTATGATACCTTAGATTATCAGTGTGTAAATTATTAGAGCTCATAAAACTGGGGGCTGTCAGTTTGGTCCCTTTGGCTTTGTGATGTAATTAGTCAATCCTTGTAGGTTTCTATATTATGTATGTAGGTCCTTACTATCTGACAAAAGATCTACAACATAAGACATACCTAGCTTTAATACATACATACTTATTAAAAATAGTAATACATAAGTAGGTACATACTATATCTATACCTACGTGCTAGCAAAGTGTAGCTATGAAAAAATTTCATCAGTGTTTATTTTATTAAAACTAGTAATTTTGTAGAAGGTGCCTTTAGCTGCCATCTTAATAACTTTCTAATTAATCATATTTATTTTTAGATTTTCACTGCAATCATAAGATGTGTGCGACTCACACTTGATGGAGATAATTAAAAAAGGAATGAAATATTTGCCCCAAACATAGTCCATACCACTATTGTGTTGCTGCTTGCTGCTCAAGAGGACCGCAAGCCTGACATAGAATTCCATTACATTATATATATTATATGGTTTCATCGCAGAAGAAATGAACACTTTAGTAAAAAGTTAATTGGTTATATCTAGTCAAAGCTGCCCTGAATTACATACCTAACTGCTAAGGCAAAAGAAATACCTACTATGAAACAAATTCAAGAATAACATCAGCAACCAGGACCATAATAAATTGGATAAACTAAATTATGGGCGCAACCAGAGTTATGAAGATTAAGTGTGGAGACAGTTATTATGAAAGTGGCAAAGTAAATTATTATCGGGATAGCATTATAGTTACTGCTCTATGAATGCTAAAGCTTATCTCTCTATCTAAAATAATCAAAAAAACCAACTAGGTAATACTTATATTTTTGATCCTTGACGGATAATAATAGAATAGCCTTTAAAATAGTAGGTACCACCTACTAATTGTTTATTATATAATTTTATTTGTAATTAAATTATAATTTTATTTGTAATTAACATGATAAAGCTATCATTTACCCTTAAGGTGAAAGCGTCAGGGTAGCCCGCGAAATTCAAATTTTCTTACGTTTTTTTTGCTATTTGCAGGTGTAAGACGTATGTAGTTACAGAATTATAATCATCAAAATCAATACCCTAAGTTCAGATAACTCGAGGAACGACTTTTTCGAGGTCAAAGTCATTCCTCGAATTATATGAACTTGGAGGGACATCCGCGAACAACATTTCCATCAACATACAACCTAGCCTGCAAATTGCAAAAAACGTAATCAAAATAGCTACCCTGAAGCATTCACATTGTGTAATGTTGGTAGGCCTCCTGCCCAGATCAAGGCCCTCTAAGGCCTGAGCCTAGAGGCGCCGCCAAAGAGCATCTCCCACACGAGTAGAATACGTTATGTCGACGCACAAAATATCGATAAATGCTAATACGATGCTACAAAATTGCGACACAACTAACACCCCGACCATAAAAAGGCACAATTTGTCGGTAATAGTTCAATCTGGCAATATAGTACAAATTAATGGAGCCTGTGCTATCCGACAATGTTTAAAAGATGGGTGTTCCTTAAATTTTTGCTTAGTAGTGACACTTAATTCGGTTGCTTGGATCACCGGACGAGTGAGCCGAGCGGTGCGTGCACGCTGACCTCTACTATAGTGTAGGTAACTGTGTAAGTGCTAGTTATGGTCGTGCTATCGGTCATTGACCCACCTACTTAGTTATATTAAAGTTCTTAACTTTGAAATCCAAAAATAAGACAAACAGGTCTTGATTGGTCATCTATCGTGATCTTCATGCATAAACGCCTCTTAAGTAGAAATTCCGAACCTCCGAAACTCCGGAGTAACTCCGAACCTAGCTTACGTTACAGGTACAAAAGAAAAAACGTTAACGGCTACCTGGACTTAAGGTAGAAATACAAAATAAATTCTTAAGGACTTAAATGTTAATAAAAAATAGAAAAATGTACAGTAAGTATTTCAAGAAAATTGTAGTTATGTTACAATCATCTAATGAAAAAAAAAATTATGTATTTGGAAAAGATATGTAGATAATTAAATAATTAAACATACATAGAGATGAAATGTATAAGCATAGGCTCTTTAATTCTTCAAACTAAGTCGACAGTCAGATCCGGGCAAATAAAAGGTGTCGACCAATTTTTTTCAGTCATTTAAGAGGTTCTAGTTTCAGAAAATTGTAAGCAAATCCATGTATTCGATGGCTTAAGATAAATTAAAAAAAAATAATTTTTAACGGAGGTCGACTCAGGGTAGCGAATAAATAGAGCTTGTCGACCCTTGACATTTCTATTCTACTCATCAAAAACTTTCGTTTGACATAAATTTTCTTGATGTATTTCATAAATTACAATTACACCTAAAATAAAAACCGGAAGTGACGTCATAATTTTGCATGCGGGCAAAATCAAGCAACTTCAGGGGTGTCGACCTCTAGACCTATGGTTTTATTGTTCATACCCCAAAAATGATTCATGTATCTGATCCATAGGACTTTTATACAGCCGGCTCTCGGACTATATACTAGTCTTGCCATAAATGTTGACACGAAGAAAAAAAAATTTTTTTTATTGCAAATAATATTTATTACTTTTACAGTGTGTTATTTCAATACATAAATATAAAACAATTTAAAATATAAAAAGCTTATTCGAAGTGGTCTCCATTGGCTGCAATACAGTCCTTTAAGAGCGCGTATAGGTACAGAAAGTAGGCAACGTCGCAAACAGCTGTCAAATATTTCCCTGTTTTGATTAATTTGTCAATATTACTCTATGAAAATAAGAAATATGGCTAACTAATGAACTAGAATATTAATAATGAATTGCAATTAAAACACTGAATTTGATGTTGTAACTGTGTTAGGTGTAAAAAGGCATTTGTAAAGTTTCCAAATACTTATATTCGGTGTTACGATATTAATTATTGCATTTCATAATCAATATTCTAGTTCATTAGTTAGCCATATTTCTTATTTTCATACAGTAATATTGACAAATTAATCTAAACAGCCAAATATTTGACAGCTATTTGCGACGTTGCCCACTTTCTGTATACACGCTCTTAAACGTTGAGACCAGTTATCAATAGAAGCACGCACTCTTTCCATGGGAAAATTCTTCACTGCCAATCGTATGGATTGTTTTAGGGACTCCTAATTATCATGGCGTTTAGAGCATGCCGTACTCACTAAAACTGACTATAAATCATAATCCAGCGGATTAAGATCGGGACTAGACGACGGCCAGTCTTCAGCTCTGATGAAGTCCGAAACGTTCACTTCCAACCAAGACTGCTTGGACCGAGCTTTATGACCCGGCGCCGAGTCTTGTTGGAAGGACCATACCTACTTGGTTATTGAACATGGTGTTGTTAGGGGGTTTAACTACCTTCTCAAGAATGGTATCTTGATACACTTGTGCCGATGTTTTGATACCTTTTTCACAAAAATATGGCTCTGCAGTCACTCCTTCATAGCTAACACCCCACCAAACCATCACTGAAGTCGGATAATGCCCACGTTGCACTCGTACGTTGTCGACTAATTGGGAAGCTTCCTTAGAGCTTTGAGCATAAATACGATCATTTTGTTTAATTGTAAGGATTTTCTCATCCGTAAACAAAATTTTCTGTGACCTCCCTTTGCGTACCGCTTCAGTAGTTGTTTCGATTTTACCACCCTATTCTTTTTAATTTATCAGTAAAAAAATGACATGCGTCTCTTATGGGCTGCAAGTCCCAAGTCATCTTTTAAAATACGTTCTTTTGCTTTCGGACAGGATTTCTTCTACGAACTCTTTTTTTTACGAACACTACGTGGACGGCCAGATCTTTTTCTGTCACAAACAGAGGAGGTCTCATTGTACCTATTAATAGCCCGGTACACAAACATTTGACTAATACCGAGTGTCGCGACGTCGCCCTTATTCGTGAAGATTCTACTCTTTATGGGAATCATGTGATACTAGAGTATTATGTTGATCTCCTCTGAGGGTGTAACCGTAGGCAGACGTAGCGAATGAGAAAAAAATTGTGTAACTTGTTTACTTTACTTTATCTGCTTCGCTTGTTGATTCTCTATGGAGACAGAGCGCGGGATGCAGAGCAACCAGACTCGGACAGAGGGGCCACTTTCACCATCTGTAGATACTTAGATATTATCGATGACACTGACACTTCGATATTTTGGGCATCTCCGATTATTGATGTTCACTGAAACCAAATGTCAATTACTACATCTCATTATTACATCACTCAACAGCTGGAAACCGGTATGGTTTCCACCCCTGGACACTCACTTCCGAGGGTACTCCTAAAGGCTCCTTTTGGTCATACATACCTTTAGAGGACGACAGCCCTTATTAGGCCATAATCGCCGCCTCAATCATCATTAACAATGGGCTTTAAGGTCAAGCGTACCTTTAGAGGACGGCAGCCATGATAAGGCCATAATCGCCGCCTCAAACATCAACAAAAAAGGGCTTTAAGGTCAAGCGTACCTTTAGAGGACAGCAGCCATGTTAAGGCCATAATCGCCGCCTCAAACATCAACAACAAAGGGCTTTAAGGTCAAGCGTACCTTTAGAGGACAGCAGCCATGTTAAGGCCATAATCGCCGCCTCAAACATCAACAACAAAGGGCTTTAAAGTCAAGCGTACCTTTAGAGGACAGCAGCCATGTTAAGGCCATAATCGCCGCCTCAAACATCAACAACAAAGGGCTTTAAGGTCAAGCGTACCTTTAGAGGACAGCAGCCATGATTAGGCCATAATCGCCGCCTCAATCTTATTAACTACTAATTGAGATCTCAAGAAGCTTCAGTTAAAATATACAACTACAACATACAAAGTTTGCCTACCTCATTGATTTATATGTAATCATTAATATGTGCCTATTTCAGTATTCTCAAGAACACTGGTTTCACTGAACAACTTAGTTAATCAATCTTAAACATTAGATACTCAGCTTTCAATCCAGAGATGCCGGTCGGCTCCCAACCCGATGCAAACTCACTTTGACAAACCCGGCTTCTGATTAAGCTTTAGCTAAACACAAGCAAGACAAAATACTGGTTCTTACCGCGCCGGATTGATTTGACAGGTTCGCACGGGAACCAGCAATGCACAACACAGCAATGCACGGCACGAGAACGCACGACATTGGAATGAACGTGTTTTGAATTCCAATGACGTACATTGTCATGTCGCGCATTCTCGGCCCGGACCAAGAGTGTCCGGCTTGATAATGTACAGCACGGGAATTGGAATCAAAACAAACAGTGACGTCACAATAAAAAAGTAAAAAGCCATGTGAAACTAGGGATGAGATTTTGATTGATTAAGGATTGATTTTGATTGATTTTGTTTCATTTGACGTGTGGTTGACGTTCAATCAATTATTATTGAAGTAAATCTGTGAACTATTCGTTAAGAGGAAATACGGGCGGAACGACTTTTGAAAATTAGGTATTTGAAGAAACTATCGCTGTCGCTCTGCGAGCCCCCGCCCTCTAATGCGTGCGATAAGGACAACTGCAGATCCGACTGAATAGCCTAAGTAAAAAGTCACATTTTCGAGGTTTGGCTCTCGCCTATTTTCTTCACCAATATTGAACCAATTTAAAAGATATTTCATAAACTGGATAAGAAGGATATGTACTGTGCCGCTATGTTTTCCTTTTTTCATTAATAGTTGTCAAATTTGTACCCTAGGCCTCTGTTAACAGCGGTCTAAATAGGCAATTTTGAGCATTTTTTGAGGGTTCTAGTGCTTATATAAATAATGTATTATCAAAAAGGAAAACATAGGGGCATACAAGTAACTAACATTTATTATTCTGTAAAAAATCATAGCCATATGGTCATTAACCAGAAAGAAAAC
The DNA here is from genome assembly GCA_963855955.1 of Luperina nickerlii. Classification (NCBI taxonomy): domain Eukaryota; kingdom Metazoa; phylum Arthropoda; class Insecta; order Lepidoptera; family Noctuidae; genus Luperina; species Luperina nickerlii. The sequence continues at coordinate 24,632,923 of OY979668.1, forward strand.
AGGCGAGAGCGTCTCTATAGAAAAAACACCACCCGCATTTCCTCTTAAATTCGTTTAGAATTTTTGTTTGGAACTTTAAAAACGCAGTTTGGGTTTACTTGTTGAGTTCTGGTTGTAAGGCACCCTCCTGCAGCTAAATTAGGAAGAGAAAATGGTCCTGATATGAGATGGAAGAAAACAAAAGTTAATGAAATACTTAATAATAACATCAGCAACGTGCAAGCGTTTTCAACAAGAAATTATATTTCATTTGTGATCTTGAGATGTTGCAAAATGTTTGGCAAGTAGGTAAGTGCCTATGCTATTACAAATTACAACATCATTGGTGTAAGTACGTAAGTAATACGGAAGTTTTAATAACAGCATCACAACAATTTCTCCATGAGCAACAGTGCCGGCAGTCTCGACAGAGATAACGACAAAATCGTTAACTTTTGATCGCTGATTACTAACGAATAAATGCGGTTGCATTATCGGTGCTTACGGAAAACGTAAGTCTCCACATCCAAGATGCGATTCTCGCAAGCATCATTATTGCAACTGAATGTTTTCATTGATAATTTTGCAATCGAAAGTTAACGATTTTGTCGTTATCTCTGTCGAGACTGCCGGCCCTCGTTATTAAGAGCTGTTTACTAACCCATCTCAATAGCATTATTCTCTATGATTCTTTCCGTAACTTACAAATGGTCTCAATTATGATACCTTAGATTATCAGTGTGTAAATTATTAGAGCTCATAAAACTGGGGGCTGTCAGTTTGGTCCCTTTGGCTTTGTGATGTAATTAGTCAATCCTTGTAGGTTTCTATATTATGTATGTAGGTCCTTACTATCTGACAAAAGATCTACAACATAAGACATACCTAGCTTTAATACATACATACTTATTAAAAATAGTAATACATAAGTAGGTACATACTATATCTATACCTACGTGCTAGCAAAGTGTAGCTATGAAAAAATTTCATCAGTGTTTATTTTATTAAAACTAGTAATTTTGTAGAAGGTGCCTTTAGCTGCCATCTTAATAACTTTCTAATTAATCATATTTATTTTTAGATTTTCACTGCAATCATAAGATGTGTGCGACTCACACTTGATGGAGATAATTAAAAAAGGAATGAAATATTTGCCCCAAACATAGTCCATACCACTATTGTGTTGCTGCTTGCTGCTCAAGAGGACCGCAAGCCTGACATAGAATTCCATTACATTATATATATTATATGGTTTCATCGCAGAAGAAATGAACACTTTAGTAAAAAGTTAATTGGTTATATCTAGTCAAAGCTGCCCTGAATTACATACCTAACTGCTAAGGCAAAAGAAATACCTACTATGAAACAAATTCAAGAATAACATCAGCAACCAGGACCATAATAAATTGGATAAACTAAATTATGGGCGCAACCAGAGTTATGAAGATTAAGTGTGGAGACAGTTATTATGAAAGTGGCAAAGTAAATTATTATCGGGATAGCATTATAGTTACTGCTCTATGAATGCTAAAGCTTATCTCTCTATCTAAAATAATCAAAAAAACCAACTAGGTAATACTTATATTTTTGATCCTTGACGGATAATAATAGAATAGCCTTTAAAATAGTAGGTACCACCTACTAATTGTTTATTATATAATTTTATTTGTAATTAAATTAATTATATATTTAATTTCATTGTCTTTTTTTCACTCTTCCTCGTCTGTAGTAGGTACGTCCTGCAGGATAGTCCTTTCCCTTGTTCTCCACACACATCCCGCGACCACATAAATCATCTCTTCTCTATTTGTAGCTTGCTTCTTTCCATGATACATAAAAGTAAAATTAAATAAACAAAAATGCAGTATAAATATTATCATCATCATATCAGCCATAGGAAGTCCACTATTGAACATGGGCCTCCTCAATATAATCTTAATATATATAAATTACGTGTCACGTTGTTTGTCTGCGATGGACTCCTAAACTACTTAACCGATTTTAATCAAATTTGTACACAGTGTTCAGTTAGATTCAACTTGAAAGATAGGATAGCTTGCATCTCTATTTATGATCCGCAGACGAAGTTGCGCGGGTCAGCTAGTAGTCTATACTTATTAATTACCTAAGTAAGAAAGACCAATTTAACCTCTAGACCTTGTGGTGCACCTTGGCGGAGGCCTATGTCAAGCAGTGGACTGCAATTATGATGATGATGAACCATTAGCTATTTTTATTAGATCATCAACAAATTAACAGCCTCCATGCGATCCGAGGTTCTGGATTCGATTACCGGTGGGGATGGGGACACTGTCTCATAAAAATATCTTTAAGGGACTGTTCCAAGTTTAGTTAGGGCATTGCAGGTTAAAATCACCTGATTGTTTAGAAAGTAAGATGATTCCGTGCTTCGGATTCGGAGTGCACGTTACTGTCGGTCCTGGTTATTTTCTACGCGATGTAGACGAAACAGAGCCACAATGTTTCCTAGTTTTAATGCATGTTATAATCTCGCCGAAGTTTAAGTCACTAAGGAAAGCCCTAATGTTAATTCTGTATGAAAAACTTCATTCAAATCCAGTGGCGTAGCGTGCCTTGGCGGGGCCCCGTATAAAAATTTGTTTGGGGGCCCTTAGGAAGGGTAAAGATTTCGCACAAAAGAAAAAAAAAATGTTTGCATATAATTAAAAGAAATATGTAATTATATTCATCATAATTATCTATCTGTCACTTATTCCAAATTTATTAATTTTTGTATTTATTAATTTTGGCTTACGCACGTTGGGGCCCCCCGTGGCCCGGGGGCCCCATATAAATTGATACGGCAGATACGGCGGTAGCTACGCCCCTGTTCAAATCTGTCCAGTAGTACCTACTGGATATAGAATGGTTGAATGGTATGTACTAAATGCGGTTTCCAGCCCGATTTTCATTAGAAACAATGTTGAAGATCACGATAGATGACCAATCAAGACCTGTTTGTCTTATTTTTGGATTTCAAAGTTAAGAACTTTAATATAACTAAGTAGGTGGGTCAATGACCGATAGCACGACCATAACTAGCACTTACACAGTTACCTACACTATAGTAGAGGTCAGCGTGCACGCACCGCTCGGCTCACTCGTCCGGTGATCCAAGCAACCGAATTAAGTGTCACTACTAAGCAAAAATTTAAGGAACACCCATCTTTTAAACATTGTCGGATAGCACAGGCTCCATTAATTTGTACTATATTGCCAGATTGAACTATTACCGACAAATTGTGCCTTTTTATGGTCGGGGTGTTAGTTGTGTCGCAATTTTGTAGCATCGTATTAGCATTTATCGATATTTTGTGCGTCGACATAACGTATTCTACTCGTGTGGGAGATGCTCTTTGGCGGCGCCTCTAGGCTCAGGCCTTAGAGGGCCTTGATCTGGGCAGGAGGCCTACCAACATTACACAATGTGAATGCTTCAGGGTAGCTATTTTGATTACGTTTTTTGCAATTTGCAGGCTAGGTTGTATGTTGATGGAAATGTTGTTCGCGGATGTCCCTCCAAGTTCATATAATTCGAGGAATGACTTTGACCTCGAAAAAGTCGTTCCTCGAGTTATCTGAACTTAGGGTATTGATTTTGATGATTATAATTCTGTAACTACATACGTCTTACACCTGCAAATAGCAAAAAAAACGTAAGAAAATTTGAATTTCGCGGGCTACCCTGACGCTTTCACCTTAAGGGTAAATGATAGCTTTAACTCATCATCATTTCAGCCGAAAGACGTCCACTGCTGGACATAGGCCTCCCCCAAGTGTGTAGCTTTATCTATCGCTTTATATTAGATCGTTGTCCATAAATAAATAAAAGATAAATAAAAACTATAAATTAGGTATCATGTTATAATTTACTAAATAGGTACTTTACATTGTTACATTTTATGTAAATTGATTAGGAATTGATTATTATAAATGTCGGCAGGTAGGTACTTCTGGCTTTATGGCTGGTAGGCCGTCCGTGCTACGTAGGTAGGTACTGCTGCTTCCAGGATTGGGAACCATGGTATTCAGAATTCTGTAATGCACAAACCACAAATTGTATTCCAAAAACATTAGCTTTGTGCGGTCGAGTTATTTCAATCAACATACAACCTAGCACTGGCCTGCAAATTGCAAAAAACGAAAGAAAATTTAAATTTCGCGGGCTGGTTGAAGCCAATCACCTTATCGGGTAATCGGCGTGATTGCAATAATAAAACTAGGAGCTTTTTTTCTTCGTGGTCCATAAAATACTGGAAAATTCCGTGGTTCCTTCTTTTTTTCTTCGTGTTCCTATATTACGACCGTATTTATCCTATGGGCGGCATGAGCACCGGGCCGTAGGCCGACGTAGGAGGCCGGCGGAAGCCCGGCACTTCGGGGACAGAAGATGGATGGAGTACCTACAATTTGTATTTCTTGGAGGAACCACGGGCAAAAAAAATACTCGCGGTCCCTTTCCAGGGACTAAGGGACCGGGACCACGGGTAAAAAAGGACCGAATCTATTATTAATCTGTGACCGACTATGAAAAAGACTACCGTAGCTTCGTAAATTCTTAAATCTCTAAAAGGCTAATTCTTAAAATGGCCAATTCGTGAGGTTCGTATTATTCTCGTAACTAAAAGAGCTATACTTAGTAGGTAATTATAAATGCCAACTCAAAAATAAACTAATACCTATATTTAAAAAAAATTGTGAATGGTATTAGGGCGGTGCCTTCCTCCTTTTACGGGCTTAGGACCGTCACATTTGTGCATGCTATTCTCTGGGGCGCAGAAACATTTTACATAAAAAAGTAATACGTAGATGGTATTTACTTATCAGCGGAGTATGAAAATTTAAGGTTCAGTACTTGCATGGTACCGTGGCCTTGCCACAGATCGTACTTTCTAAATCATTACCCTGATGGTGGCCCTGCCAGAGTCATTACACATGTCGCAAGACTCGTTCTGATATCTATGGGTGCGCCGGTGGCGCTTGATGGAGTTGGTGGGGCGCGCTTCAGTTAATTCTCGTTTGGCAAGCGGTCATCGCGCGTTTTGCGATACGTAGGTACCTACGTAGCTATACAGTGTTGTATCGTGTTATGCTTCAACCAGCCCGCGAAATTCAAATTTTCTTTTGGTTTTTGCTATTTGCAGGCCAGTGCTAGGTTGTATGTTGATGTTATTTTGATTCGCGGCTGTAAGACGTATGTATAGTTACAGAATTAAAATCATCAATAAAATCCTCCAACGTAATAATGGTGTAGGAACAAAAAAAAAAACAGAAAAAATCGTTTATGCACCATTATGAACTTGGAGGGTTGTATTGATGACTAGCTTTTGCCCGCGGCTTCGCCCGCGTGGAGGTCGATAATTGTCCCACGGTATAATTCTTTCATCCCCTATTTTATCCCGTTAGGCGTGGAATTTATCAAAATCCTTTCTTAGGGGATGCCTACATCATAGTAGCTTTATGCATGCAGTCTCAGCCCGATCGGTTTAAAATTGACAAAGTTTCATACAAACTCATCCCCTTGGGGGTAGAATTGATCAAAATCCTTTCTTAGCGCCTGATCCGTCCAGTGGTTTGGGCTGTGCGTTGATAGATCACTGTCAGTCAGTCAATCACCTTTGAGTTTTATATATATAGATCGAGCTTTATATAGTATAATTATAATTCTGTAACTACATACGTCTTACAGCCGCGAATCAAAATAACATCAACATACAACCTAGCACTGGCCTGCAAAATGTAAAAAATGAAAGAAAATTTGAATTTCGCGGGCTGGTTGAAGCAATCTGTCCATAAAGTAGACACAATAGATAAACAATCAACCTGAACCATATGTGGTTCATGGGACAGGAAATGGGTTAAAGTGTAATCTCAAGTAATTTGTTAGTTTACTCAGTGTATGTTAGAAAAGAAAAAAAAAATGAAAAAAAAAAAGTTTATTGTTTTGCTTCAAAGAGTGACCATGGAGTTTCTTGACGGTTCTTCTCCATGGAAATAACCAACCCGAACCGTGCACCTGAAAGAACAGTCTTCTGCCCACATTAGTCCGAGCCTACAGAAATAATTCCTGACAAACCCGACACACATATTGAGTATTTATGTATTATCATTAGTAAAAATGATTACAAATCAACTTTTTATACTCTGCTTTCCATAATTATTTTATAATACCTACGTGAAGTGTTTGTGCCTCAGAATATAACATATTTTTACACAATAATGCGGCGGAGTTACACAGCCATACCATTCTCGCAATTGGTCCGTAAGTAGGTATAATATTATTACACCATATGTAGGTAGTAATATAATATTATACCTACAAACAATAAAAAAGGCACACTGTTCATACGCATGCACTGGTTTCCCTACTACATAAACGATGGCATGCAGTATTTATTCTTCCCTAACTCTATCTTATGACTATTCAACTAAAAAAGAAACAAAAACCTGTCCCGATTACGACGCAAACGCAACAAGGTCTTAACAAATTTTAACAAGAAAAGTGAACGCGCCTAATAAATTTGGAAAAAAATATTTACATGAAAATACGCAAGGTTCTAACTATTGGAGTTCTGCAAAATGGACAAATATGCTCGTTAAATTCCTGGTGTTGTGCCTGCTGTAATGAATTTAAACAACCTGTACAAATTAAATGACCACACGGAATTAATGCGGTATTTGGGGCAGACTCCCAACAAATGCGACATACTGCTATAACGGCAGGTTCAACAGCAGGCTCTACAGGAGGGGGTGGGGGAGGGGCGACTGCTGGGGCGAAATGATGGTCTTCGCCCAAGACGACTTCATTGGCTACTTCGGGTACGTCCTCTACAGCCGGGGGTGGGGGAACTAAAGGCTCTACAGCCCGGGGTGGGGGAACTAAAGGCTCTACAGGCGGGGGTGGGGGAACCAAAGGCTCTACAGGCGGGGGTGGGGGAACCAAAGGCTCTACAGGCGGGGGTGGGGGAACCAAAGGCTCTACAGGCGGGGGTGGGGGAACCAAAGGCTCTACAGGCGGGGGTGGGGGAACCAAAGGCTCTACAGGCGGGGGTGGGGGAACCAAAGGCTCTACAGGCGGGGGTGGGGGAACCAAAGGCTCTACAGGCGGGGGTGGGGGAACCAAAGGCTCTACAGGCGGGGGTGGGGGAACCAAAGGCTCTACAGGCGGGGGTGGGGGAACCAAAGGCTCTACAGGCGGGGGTGGGGGAACCAAAGGCTCTACAGGCGGGGGTGGGGGAACCAAAGGCTCTACAGGCGGGGGTGGGGGAACCAAAGGCTCTACAGGCGGGGGTGGGGGAACCAAAGGCTCTACAGGCGGGGGTGGGGGAACCAAAGGCTCTACAGGCGGGGGTGGGGGAACCAAAGGCTCTACAGGCGGGGGTGGGGGAACCAAAGGCTCTACAGGCGGGGGTGGGGGAACCAAAGGCTCTACAGGCGGGGGTGGGGGAACCAAAGGCTCTACAGGCGGGGGTGGGGGAACCAAAGGCTCTACAGGCGGGGGTGGGGGAACCAAAGGCTCTACAGGCGGGGGTGGGGGAACCAAAGGCTCTACAGGCGGGGGTGGGGGAACCAAAGGCTCTACAGGCGGGGGTGGGGGAACCAAAGGCTCTACAGGCGGGGGTGGGGGAACCAAAGGCTCTACAGGCGGGGGTGGGGGAACCAAAGGCTCTACAGGCGGGGGTGGGGGAACCAAAGGCTCTACAGGCGGGGGTGGGGGAACCAAAGGCTCTACAGGCGGGGGTGGGGGAACCAAAGGCTCTACAGGCGGGGGTGGGGGAACCAAAGGCTCTACAGGCGGGGGTGGGGGAACCAAAGGCTCTACAGGCGGGGGTGGGGGAACCAAAGGCTCTACAGGCGGGGGTGGGGGAACCAAAGGCTCTACAGGCGGGGGTGGGGGAACCAAAGGCTCTACAGGCGGGGGTGGGGGAACCAAAGGCTCTACAGGCGGGGGTGGGGGAACCAAAGGCTCTACAGGCGGGGGTGGGGGAACCAAAGGCTCTACAGGCGGGGGTGGGGGAACCAAAGGCTCTACAGGCGGGGGTGGGGGAACCAAAGGCTCTACAGGCGGGGGTGGGGGAACCAAAGGCTCTACAGGCGGGGGTGGGGGAACCAAAGGCTCTACAGGCGGGGGTGGGGGAACCAAAGGCTCTACAGGCGGGGGTGGGGGAACCAAAGGCTCTACAGGCGGGGGTGGGGGAACCAAAGGCTCTACAGGCGGGGGTGGGGGAACCAAAGGCTCTACAGGCGGGGGTGGGGGAACCAAAGGCTCTACAGGCGGGGGTGGGGGAACCAAAGGCTCTACAGGCGGGGGTGGGGGAACCAAAGGCTCTACAGGCGGGGGTGGGGGAACCAAAGGCTCTACAGGCGGGGGTGGGGGAACCAAAGGCTCTACAGGCGGGGGTGGGGGAACCAAAGGCTCTACAGGCGGGGGTGGGGGAACCAAAGGCTCTACAGGCGGGGGTGGGGGAACCAAAGGCTCTACAGGCGGGGGTGGGGGAACCAAAGGCACTACAGGCGGGGGTGACGGAGGGGCGGCTGCTGGGGCGAAAAGATGGTCTTCGCCCAGGATGACTTCAACAGCTACTTCGGGTACATCCTCTGCAGCCACAACCTCTACGTTTACGTCCAATAGTTGGGACGTTGCCGTCAAAAATTGACGCAAAGAAACAAGACCCCTATCAAGGGATCTGTTGTTGCCATTTAAAATATTATTATTGATGTAAGACCTTTCGCGGTTACGTCTTACCAGCCGACCTAAGCGCTGAGCCTCGAATCGTGCCGCAGTCACTGCCATCTTCTGCTGAATGATCTCTAAACAGACAAAAATTGGTCATTACGTACCTATCATGAAATTAAGATAAAACTTCATGAAAAAAAAATTGAAGTGGACAGTGATAATTAATTTCAAAAATAATCAAGGTACCAGAGAAAGATTCATAGGTATGCAAAACATTACATTTCACAGACATCTTTGTTCATCACTCAAATATTTTGCTCAAGGCAAAAATATAACCCACGACTTTTTGGAGCCCAAGCCAACCATTTCAACTATCGAATCAGTCTTAAATACGAGCAAATACCTTTGAACACTCATGCAATTGTGATTTTTTAAATTGGGTAATATTACTAATTGGGGAAAAAAATAAACATTAAACTTACCTTCAGTAATGGGGTATTGGTAGAGTAAATCTAGCTACGCTACGTACGTAAATACATCTGAAACATTCATTTTATCAATCGTAATTTTACAACACAAATACGTACAGAATATACTCTACATATATAATAATAAACAATAATATAACAAGAATATCTGAAATTTGATTCATTTGAAAGTTACATTAGAAGTGAATAAAATATTTAGGAAGAAGAGAAGTTACTTTAGTTACAAGAAGGGTATTTAATGACTTGACTGATATACTAATAGTAAGCGAGACTGACACGAAAGGGTCGGGACCCCCGTACAAACTGAAAAAAAAAACACTTATTTTCGTTATTGGCAGTGGCCGTAGTAATAAATAAGACTGAGTCTACCTATTATGGTGCAAAAGAAACAGGCCTGTGACTGAGGGATAGGAACGAAAATGGAACAGTGCTATTATAAATCTATGAATTTAACACTTAAAATGAGTCAACATCCCTTTTTATATAATGGAGAAGATTACAATTTTTTTTTTCATAAATTTTAAAATATAAGTAAAATTAAACATAGGTGTAAAAGATTCATGAAAATATCTCTACAAATAGAGAAGTTATAGGGCCTTAAAATTGCGCTTGCAAAATACTTTCGCGCCAGGCGTGTGACGAAACTTCTTCATTAAAAATATTCAATTTACTACTTTCTAAATAATACTATTTTGCTGAACTACAATATACTTTCTACTAAATAATTGCATATTTGTTCTACCTGTGAACCTCCACACATTCGGGTTTCCGGAGAGAGATCTGCGCAAAGAAGCGTGAAAACTCTCCGCCACATTGGAGGTCCGGTGGGGCCTGTGATAGATCGAGATCCTCTCGGGTCCCTCCTGTAAAATAGAAATTACGTTTTCTATGTCCTACAATGTCTTAATTACCTAAACTAGAAACAAAGACACAAAGTTGTTAGCGGCAGGTTTGAAACATAATAAAAAAAATTATGTTTAGCTCACCCTGACCATCCATTGTGCAATAAAGTAATTATGAAATTCTTCATTGTATGGCAGACCTCTTTCTGCCGCGATAGCTGGCACTTCTGCCAGCCCGAGCGCAATGCGATCAGCTGGCAGATATGCCAGCGCGGCGTACAGCTGCACCAGCTTGTACCCAGCAGTGTTGCGGTGGGCCGCCGGGATGCCCTGTCGTCTCGCTTGTCGAAGAAGCGCCTGAAATAAATGAAAAAGGCACCCTGACACTGGCACATTTGTAACAGACTGAAGCGCTCTCTGAAGAGCCTGCTCATAGTCTGTTACTATGTGGACAGGCCTTGGGTTTCCGGCAGCCTGCCAAACGCGCAAAAGGACCGCTTCGTAAAGCAGCCTGCGACGATTCTGCATCAAGACGATGACTGGATGAAATGAGTGACCAGCGATCACCACATGCAGGGTCAAAATTTGGGCTGCAGGTAACCCAGCCGGCACTGTTAAAAATGTGCCATCCACAACCACTGTTTCAGAGGCTTGGAGGCACGCAATAAAATTAGGCATTATAAAAATGATAGCCGAGGCGCCGCCCGCGGAAACAGTCCCTAATAGCAAATTGCTATAAGTGTTATGCTCCGCGAGCGCCACCCCGTATGCCTCAAGGGTCCTGGGTACTGGAGGGACGACTGATCGCCGCCAGATACGCATCGACGACACCACTGACTCGTAGAGCAGATATGGCACAGCATCAGGATACCTATAAATAAGACATGCACTAATTTTAATAAAACGTGCAAAAAGACACAAACAGGTCAGAGAGTCAAATTTGGGGTGGGATTTAGGAGTTTGAGTATAGCCTTTTGGGCACTATGAAACGCAAAGAAAACAAATCAATTTTTTTTTCAAAGTCCCAAAAGAAGTTATGGCCCACTAAAGTCCCAGGGACCTATAAACATTTCTATCAAAAATCTGACCCCCCCATTTTATGGTTCCATCGGGTGGAGGGTCTCGAGGGTGTCAACTTTTATTTAGGTCATTAGACAATGTACTGCTTTGTGATGCAAATTTAAGCTACATCTCATATACATAAACAATAATACCTTTTAACTGTTATCAACAACACAATAGTTAATCAATTGTCATAAGACTCCTGGAGTCTTCGTAACAAGGGTTTAAGTTAGATACTCACCTAGCTGCCTCCTCTTCATATATACCACTAAGTGGTGTTGCTTCTGATGAAGCTCTCCTTTTTAGGGCTTGAAACAGATTGTTCCTGTAAAACCGAATAACATCCATTAAATAGGTATTGGTAAACAATACATATCCTATAATTAATAATAAATGATTTATTAACTACTAGCTGATGCCCGCGGCTTCGCCCGCCCGCATATTTTATACTAAAACCTTCCTCTTGAATCACCCTAGATCTATTAAAAACACCGCATCAAAATCCGTTGCGTAGTTTTAAAGATCTATGCATACATAGGGATATAGGGACAGAAAAAGCGACTTTGTTTTATATTATGTAGTGAAGTGATAGTGTTAAGATACGTAGCGTAATGCGATATACTATCAGTCTGTTTATACTCGCCGATACAGATAGGTAAATATGTAAAATCTGTAGTGCTAGGTACCTAGTTTCTCAGTCTTCTCATAAAGCACACACAAGGCGATATGGATGGATTTATCCCGGCATCGGCAACCATCTACGACAACTTTAATTGATTTTACTAACCTGTTTCTAACCCAAGGAGTAGGCTCATGGTCATGTTCTCCTTGTATGGGTCCTGGCTGACCAGCTCTCAGGACCCATGCGACGGGGCATCTATGGGTGTGGCACCTAAGATAGGTGCTGAGCCCTGACGACCGAAAGACAACGAAGAAGTGTCCCCCTCGTTGATACCAGCGCGTAGCGCCACGGAAGCCGGGTATTTCCTCGAAGTTGTCCATACCTAGGTGAGCAAGCAAGATGACACTGAAAAAAACAAACAAGACTTTTATTTGAATAAACAAACTAAACCAGAAGATTCGTTTTTTTCAAATTCAATTCACACAGAAGCGTCACGCGTCAGACAGAATCTACCAGGGTTGCCACCTTGGATTTTCATTTTTTTAAGGCGCTAGGTCAAGAGTAAAATGTCGCCAGATTTCAGGAATGTGGATTAAGAAAAAACCACCAAATTCCGCTAAAATAATTGCTTTTAAAAATCTCAGACAAAAGAAATCCTTTTTTAAATTAAAAACTAACGAATATGTATGAGATGCTAGAAAATAATTGTATAAAAGCTAAGCTCAAAAAACCTTTATTCAATTGACCAACTCTCTAAGGATTTCCCGGTCCTCCGTGTCCGACAGCTTTTTAACCTAGATGTAGTAGTACAAACACAAAAAATTAAAATCCAGACCAGACTACGACGCAGAGATAATCAGACACGCAGGCACACACGCATTCAAATTGAATCTTACAAGAATCTTATTTAGGAACATTGTTACCAAGTTTTTGTTTTTAATTACTCTTAATTTCTTTGTTCTTGCCTTAATTCAGAAATTTTGTAAATAATCACATTTTGCTTATTATTTTAAGTTATTTTTAATGTTATTAGTTACCTATAATTTTAATTTTTTTGTTTTTATTTTTTAATCAAATGATAATTATTCCAAGCTATTTTTCTTGCGCTAGCAGAACATTGTAATTTGTTTTAACTTGTGTTTTGTCTGGGTCACCAAGATACATCCACCGCTCGGGCATGATGCCGCACTGGGCAAGTAAATTCGCCAGCGTAACTTATGGATTTTCTCTTTGTGAATCGAGTCATTTTGTTTTTACACGACTGCCCAAAAAAAGGAGTGTTATTTATTTTATTGTGTTTGTCAGTGGCGGCGCTAGACCACACTTGGACGTCGGCGAAATTAGGTCCGCGAGGCCTTTTTTATTTCCCAGTCAAAAAGAAAACGTTAGATTACATGAGCCGAACTATAGTGAAACTAACGTATGAGTAAACGAGTTTTATTGCTAATCAAATGATGACAAAAATTACACAAATATAAATTAAAATAGACGAACTTTTCGGCTTTTGGCCTGACTGAACTTTTTCAGGATTACGTCTTATGGCCGCTTTACATTTGGCTTTTAGCTAGCTAAATTCAGACACGAGTGTTGAGCGAGAAAAAAGATTGCTCTTTTTATAAAGACTTCTCTGCTTAAAAACTTATCAATCGCGCAATCAATCGTCTTTCGGAACAGCACTATCTAGCTCAATTACCTAGTATCCAAGTCCCAAAATTTCGAGTCACCTGATTGGCCAACCAATCGGCCAATCACGCGATGTCGCCAATTCATGTGTTGTACACTCTCGGGTCGGACCATCAAGGTACACCCCAGGAATTGGAGACATCGCGATGTCGCCAATTCTTGTGTTGTACATTCCTGTGTTGTACAATCCAGTGTCGTGCATTCCTGGTACGTGCATTACAGTGACGTGCATTATAGGGACTCGTTCGCACGTGCTTCCTGCGATTTTTTTTTTTTTTAATAAAGTTTAGGCTTTGGATGCAAAGTCCTTAAGCCAAGTCCTTTTATTGTTTTTCACTTTTCAGTTCACTTCACTTTCAGATTTCACTTTATATTTTAAATTCTTCTTTTTATCCTCATTTTTACAGCAGTCCATCCAATATTATGTTTGTTTAATTCCTAGTTGCCATAGCACGGTCACTGTATGTAGTCTGTGGGTCACTGTGGTAATGGTTTTGTCAAAGATGTACTATTAAACGGGTTTTGTTTTCTTCAAATAACTTCAATCGTACTGCAAACATATTTATAAATTGCTGCAAATAATTTCTTGTTTGCTAACATATCTTGTAGGTGGCGGGGAACATCTGGCGTACTATCCATAATATCAGCTATTAGTGCTAATCTTTGTAAACTAAAATGATTGCACTCAAGAATTAAATGTTGCAAATTCCCTTCTTCATAGCCGCAGTAAGTACAATTTTTACTTTGCACCACTTTGATTCTGTGTAGATGCTGAGGTGTTTGGCAGTGGCCAAACCTCATTCTATTTATCACTGTAATAACTTTTCTTTCTTCTATGTTCTTGTATGTATTGTACCACGGCTTATCCGGCAGTTCCTTCTGGATATTAAAATACCATCTTCCTTTCTCTTTGCTAATTTCCTTCCAATAATCAATCCATAAATTTCTGAGTTGTCCTCTAAAAAGGGTGTAATAGTCAGTAAATGGAACTCCAACAATTTCTGTGTGATCTTCGTCTGGTGTGGAATTTGCAGCCTTGTCTACTATTTCATTTCCTTCTATGCCATAATGAGATGGAACCCATTTAAATTGTATATTCTTAATACTATAATACAACAAAGATCTAATTTTAAGTATTAAATAATTTTGTTTGTACTTTATATTGAACTGTTTTAGTGAGATAAGATAAGATAAGATAAGATAATCATTTATTCACAAGAAATGTGGTTACATAATGGTGGTAAGGTAATTCTAATCCCGTCACATTCTACCATAACAATGGTGCGTAAATATGTCAAAGTTGTATGAAATCTCTTGATTTTAAAAATAATATAAATTGATTAGTTAATTAATGTCAAAATGGATGTCATGAATAATTAATTATTGTATTAATTTAAATAATTGTACGAAGAAGCAAAGAACCAAATTTAAAAGTCAAGTGTTGTGTTGCCATGTCAGTGAGATTAAGAAATTTCAACATTAATTAGTTAAGTACATCATTTTCTTTATATGTCATAAAATCCTTCAAAGTATAAAAACATTTATCTGCAAGCCACGCTGTAAGTTGTTTCCTAAACAGAGTAAGTCTTAATTCTTTGAAATTATCTGGTAACTTATTGTATATATCTATCGCCTGCACATAGACATTCTTCTCATAAATATCCAACCGACACCTAGGTCGGAGAAGTTCAAATTTATATCTATTATGTCTACCCACTTTTTCAGAATATTTACTAAAATATTGTGGATGCAGTTTGACAAAGACACATAGTTCTCTAATGTACATGCAAACCAGTGGTAAAATATGGAACTTTGTAAATAGTGGCCTACAACTGTCTGTAGACCAGGCTCCACATATTGCTCTCACGCATTTCTTTTGTACCCGAAATACTTTTTCAATCTCAACCGAGTTACCCCACATTATTAGACCATAAGAGAGCACCGATGATACGTATCCGTAGTACGCACTAAGTGCCGCCTCCGTTGAAACGGTCTGTCGTAAACGTTTGATAGCATATACGAATCTATCAAGTTTATTGCAAACGTATTCTACATGCTCCTTCCAGTTGAGGTGCTTATCAAGCATCAACCCTAAAAATTTAGCAGTGCTTACCTCTTCTATTTTGTTGTTATTATAATTTATATTTAAATCAATATGTCGTCTTCTATAATTTTGGAATTGTATCATTTGTGTTTTATTTACATTAATTTTTAAATTATTATTAGTTAACCATTCAATTGTCTTATTAAGCGTCAAATTTATGTCAGTCTCATATGTGTCTTTATTTTCACACCTGATAACAAGTGTCGTGTCATCCGCGAATAAAATTGTTTTGTGGTGAGTAATATTAGGTAGGTCATTAATATACATTATAAATAAAAATGGTCCCAATACGGTCCCTTGAGGCACACCAAATCTATTTAGTTTGAAACTCGATCTGCTTGTATTTTTGGCATTATTTACTATTTTTGCAATTTCGACACACTGATACCTGTCTGTTAAGTAACTCTTTATCCAGTCGTTCGCTACTCCTCTAATTCCATATTTTCCTAATTTATAAAGAAGCAATTTATGATCGACATAATCAAATGCCTTACTCATATCTAAGAATAAGGTCGTTACAGGTATCCTGTCATTAATAAATTCAGTAATTATTTTAATCAGATTGAAGCAGGCTAGTGTAGTGCTACTGTTTTTGCGAAAACCGAACTGTTCTTGTTTTAGAATTTTTTGATTTTGTACAAAGTCATGTAGTCTTTTTAACATGGCCCTTTCAAAAATTTTTGAGATGACTGGTATAAGGGTAACCGGACGGTAGTTGTTCATATCTGTTGCATCTCCTTTTTTATACAAGGGCTTAACAATAGATTTTTTTAAGCTTGTAGGAAAAAGGCCTTGTTGAAAAGACATGTTAATTATAAAACACAAGGGTTCACATATGGACTGTGCACACAGTTTCAGAATCTTTGTATTAATCCCGTCGATACCTACGGAGTTAGTATTATTGAGATTATTAATTAGTGTAAATACCTCCAATGGGTCTGTCGGGCTTAAAAAAATAGAATTGGAATTATCCATGTCCATGGTTTCATTGATGTCACTATTGTTATAATTAAAATCATTCTCATTAGTCAATTTAATATAAAAAGTATTAAATAAATCACATATATTATCTGTAGTTGTGTATAATTGATTATTATATGATATTTTGTCTATTTCTGTTTTAGTATTTATGTCTCCAATATTTTGATTTATTATTTCCCATACTGCTTTGCATTTATTCTTTTTCTCGTTTATATATTTATTGTTTTGTAACCGTCTCGACTTATGTATACATTGCTTAAGTATTTTAGAATATAATTTGTAAGAACTGATATTTCTCTTTTTATCAGCTCCCACTTGTTTGCCTTTTAAATAGAGAATCCTTTTCTTTATGCAACACTTTTTTAAGCCTTTTGTCAGCCATGTACCTTTGTTTACTTTATTGCATTTTTTTATTTTAAATATAGGAAAGCATAAGTCAAAAATCAATGAAAACAGACTATGAAATTCCTGGAAAGCTTCATTCAAGTTAGATTTTTCATAGACATTAGAGAAAGATAATGATGAGATGTAACTGCAGAATTTGTCAACATTTTCCTTGCTAAAATCTCGGACCTCCTCGTACCAAGTGCGCTTCTGACGTTTAATATTGGTCTTTATTGTAAGCGTTTGCCCTGTCTCGTGATCTGAGAGCCCTAAGTAATGAATATCTGCTCGGGTTTGTTTTACATTACTCGCAAACAAGTCAATACACGCCTGTTTTCTGGTAGGTAACTTAATGTGTATTTCTATATTAAAGTTTTTGAATAGGTTTATGAGGTCTAAGCAATTTTTGCTTGGCTTAAGCATATCCAAATTCCAATCACCACATAAAACAATTCTTTTTGTTCTATTTGAAAGTTTCAAAAGTAGTTTTTCCATTTTTTCCACGAAGGTATAAGGATTACTGGTAGGGGTCCTGTAAACACATATTACTATAATTTTTTGTGTTAGTAGCTCAACGCCACAGTATTCAAAGTGAAAATTACACGCAAAGTCAGTTGTACACGTTAACGATTTGTAGTCAAAGTCATTTTTTATCAAAATACAGGAACCTCCTCTTTTTGAGTTGCGTGAGTGCGATGTGACCAATTTATAACCTGGTATCTTTAGTAAATGTTCCGTACCTTTTTTTATAAATGTCTCAGTAAAACATATTATGTCGATTTCCAAAGATTTTTGTGAAAATTCGTGTAAAGCAAAAATAATGTCCTCGGTTTTATTTATAGCCCCTGCGATATTCTGGTGAAATATAGTTATTTCCGATTCACCTTTAGTCAAGAAAAAACTCGTTTTTTCTTGTATTTTGTAGTGATTGTTGGTCCAATGATACTATGTCACTAACGTTTACTTGTGCTATGTCCGATGATACTGCCAAATTAGTATATGTCTCATCTAACTTCGGTTGAGTTCGAAAATAGTACGGAATAGTACCCTTTTTTATAGGGTTATGCGCACAATTCCCGCCATCTGGTTTACTTGTATTACATTCAAACAATTTAGGTAAGTAATTAGTGTCGCTCAAAGTGGGCTGTGTTTTTTTAATTTTTATATTACATTCCAAAAATGCAATTTCTACAAGTAACTTAAAGCTTAACTTTCTAATAAACCTTATCGGATTTGATTTCAATATCTCTGTACAGTTTATTTCAATAAATTGGCAATTACAATGATTTTTCAGTAATAATTTTATATTGTTATTCAAAAATTTTTCGTTTAAACAATGATTATGTTGGACATTTATTACAAATACTTTATGGTGCCTCAATATGCGTAATGAATTACTCAAGGCCGATAACACTTCATAGGGATTTTTATCATTTGAGCCCATTGACAAGATAACTATGTCACCATTATTTAACGACTTACTCAAGTTTTCGCAAGACTTCAACACTTCGCTACTACTTGCCCCCGGCTTGACGACACCACAAAAGTCGTATTTATACTTAAATTTAGTATGATTGCGGTCATAATCATAAGTCAATTGTGAAGCTAAACTACAAGTTTGTTCGTCTCCTATAATATACAGTTTCTTAGTTTGGCTCCGTGTAGCACCATCTGTTGGTTGGAATTCCTCTAGAATTGACGTGCATAATACTGGCGCTGCATTTAATTCTCCCACCCCCACATTTTCCTTTGCGCTTATTCTACCAGTCTCTGTTTGAGGTGTGTTCCATCTTTGCGGATTCAGGATTCGACGGTTAGGTGATAGTTGTGAATGTCGCTTGGGTGTTTCAGTGGGCCCCACTGTTTTGTAGTCATTTAATGGTGAAAATCGTGATATTCGCATCCTTATATTCGTAAGCTTTTTCAAGGAAGGCGAGGCAGCTTGCCGACTCGGAATCCTATCGGCCGGGCTGTTGGAGTTTGAACTACTGGCAACATTTTTAAGAAATCTTATTTGTTGTGTTTTTTTCATTAATTCTTTCCGTAGATTAGAGCATTCCAGGTTGAGATGTGCTATCTCCTCATGAGCGCTGGCGTTTTCATTTTTGAGGTTTACAATTTGTTGTCGCAACTGTTGAAGCTCGGCCGGATCCATTTGAGTAGTTTCAGGAACACTTTTTGTTGACAAGTCTAGGCCATCATGCAGAGTAGAACTGAGAAATGTGTCATCCAAACAGAACTCCGACACGTTCATATCGGACTTAGTTCTCCTCATGTGTCTCCTTAGTGTTATGTTGTCACTTTCCATCGTTTAATTTAAAACTTGTGACAGCGCCCTCTATCTTATGCGTCTCAAAAGTTTCTTATCGGGTAGTGAACGCACGTCACGCTGTTGTAAGGTATGTATGCGCAGGCGCAGATGTTTTGGTGCAATTCTATTAGATGGCAGCACTTTCTATGGAAGTTTTGAACACCAACCGTTCAATTTTTTTTTCCATATGACAAGATCTTATTAAATTCACTTCATTGCAACAACAATATCTCAGTCAACTCACTCGTACTATGTTCGATACTCGTATAATGAATCCCGTCTGTTCTGTTCACTGCACATCAGTTTTAATGTTGAAATGTTTTTGTCAAGTCACTGTGCTATGATTGCGATTTATTTAAAATTAACGCAGCACCGCGACGAGATAACACTTGTGCTGTAAATTTGACTCATTATCACTTTATTTATGTATGTTTTATTATTCACTTTAACACTTTTACAATATTTTGAAAAAAAAATATTAGGAGCACTGTATATAGTATGTTTACTAGATGAGCGCCATCTAGTCATCAGTTCAAAACACTTAGACTGTCTGATAAAGTAAGAAAATTATTAGAAGACTCAATACTATTAATATACAGTAAAGCTCTATAGATAGCATATGCTTCAGCAGTAAATATGCTACAATTATTATCTATTTTAAAGGTTCTTGTTAAATTTAATTGTGGATCATAAAAAGCACTTTTAACTTCTTTGATGGATTTAGAACCATCTGTATATATTTTATAAACATTCATTTTATCTGATATCTGTTTTCTAAATTCAAATTTATCTTCTATGCTACGTGAATCTATATTAACATTACTGTTTATTAAAGCATTGAATGTATAAAAATATAATGGAGGCCAAACATTTGACTTAAATATATTTACAGTATTTTGTTTAACTTTATACATTATGGTACTCATTTCAGGTAATCTGTTTGACTTGATATCTGATGGCCCAACTGATAAATCTGAGATATTGCTACATAAAATCTCAGGTAAGTTCAAGTTTTGTAACAGTAAAGAATTATTTTGTGATGCAATTTTTAAACAAAATCTCTGAGCTATAGCAATCCTTCTAATACCAAGAGGTTCTATACAAGTCTCTATCTCCATTGCATTAATGGGTGTAGTTTTCATAGCACCACTGATTATTCTAAGAGCTATATTTTGAAGGACATCTAACTTTTTAAGTAAAGTAGGATTAGAATTAAAATAAGCAAGACAGCTATAGTCAAAATGACTTCTTACTATGCTTTTGTATATCAAACTTAAAATTTTGGGGTCTGAGCCCCAAAAAACTCCAGCTAAACATCTCATAATATTAATACCTCTCATTGCCTTTTGACTGATGTAGTTGATGTGTTTATCAAACTTCAATTTATCATCTAACACTACACCTAAGAACTTTTGCTGTTTTTTTTTTTGAGGAATATTCACATTATTATAAACTATATTTACAGGGTTGTCATTGCCAAACACTAATACTGAACTTTTTTGACAATTTATATTCAAATGTAAAGTTTTAGTATAGTACTCATACATCTGTTGCAAGGCTTCATTTACAAAGTTTTCAGCAACAACAGTTTCCTTATTAATACAATAGATAAGAATATCATCAGCAAATTGAAGTATTTTCACATCATTTTTAATGTGTTTATTTATTTGAGATGTATACAAATTATAAAACAATGGTGATAAACAACCACCTTGCATTAGTCCTCTGAAAACTTTGTTAGGTCCATGTAAAAGATTATTGAATTTCACATATAATGTTCTGTCATAACAAAATTCATAAATCCATTTTAATAACTTTCCAGGTATACCAATGTCATTCAACACATATATTAATTGACGCAAATCTACGTTATCATAAGCACCCTGAACATCAAGAAATGCGCATACTGCGGAGGAATGTGATAATAAACATTTTTTCATATCTTCTATGAAATATCTATATCTATCTATCTATCTATCTAATATCTATCTATCTATATCTATCTATAACTATCTGTCGAACTCTTACCCTTACGAAATCCAAATTAGAAATCAGGTAATATATAATTTTTTAGTAATCTTGACTTAACCATTTGTTCAAACAGCTTACCTACACAAGAGGCCAAAGATATAGGACGATAAGAATTATAATCATCAGGAGATTTATCAGGTTTTAATATGGGAATAACACACTGTGTCTTCCAAGAATTTGGAACACTCTGGTTTTTCCAAAGATCATTAAATATATTTAACAAAATATGTTTGCTAAATTTGTGTAAATGTTTAATCATAATATAAGGAAAATCATCCAAGCCAGGTGTAGTATTCTTTCTTGAATCTAATGCTGTACACAATTCATCAAATGTAAATGGTTTTAACAAAAACGTTGCATCTGCAGACTTGACTTCAGAATTAAACAAATTGTGAAGAATAATATCAGAATTTTCAGTAATTATTGGTAATTGACATAACTTTGATATAAACTCTGGTATCCATTCATCATTTCTGTACACATTTTTACAATTATACATACGTTTAAATCTACGAATATGGTTCCAAATTCTTGAAATTGGAGTATATCTGTTAAGTGACTCACAAAGAGCCTTCCAGCTATTTTTTCTTGCTTCTTTTAAAACAAGTTTCTTAACAGCAGTCAACCTCTTAAATTCAATAAATGATGTCAAATTATAATCAGATCTATATTTAATAAGAGCTTCTTTTGCCTTAATTACAGCCTCTGCACAATCAACATTCCACCAAGGAGCTGGTGGTCTCATCTTACGACTACAATTATTATTGCCGACATAAAGAGGGATACATTCAGATTTTAAGGTATTTAATAATTCACAAAATATATCATATGAATCTAAAGGATTCCTTGAATTAATTTGAAAGTTTTCACTAAGTTCTTTTGATCGCAAATAGAATTTAGTCCAATCAGCTTTGTGAAATAAATATTTTTGTATATTATTATTATACTCATACAGTCCGCGACAAAACTTTAGCACACCTAATAAATTTAACTTTATTTGCCAAACCGTACAAGTAACTATCGTCTTACAAATGCTTCTGAATTTCCGTACTTAGATTATTTCTATACGTTACTATTTTGATTATCGTCGCGCTGCCTACATGTCGGAACATGTTTAATCCCGACTTGTAGGCGCGACAAAACAATAGCGCAGTTGTAGTGTCATTCCATCTATGGACGCGAATAGTCAATTTCGATAGTGAGTTTTAAGTCCTTAGTATTTGCTATTTAAATACGTGCTATTATTTAATATAATTTTTTACAATGCCCCACGGAAAAAGACTCAATAATACTGAAATAGACATGATTAATAATTGTAAGAAGAAACAATATAATATCAGTCAAATTGCTCAATTGATTAATCGAAGCCGTAAAGTGATTCAAAACTACTTGAAAGATCCTGAAAACTATCTCAAAAAAAATCGTGGAGGTCGTCCAAAGGCGATAAGTGACAGAGACAGAAGAGCAATTTTAAGGATTGCCTCGAATTCAACTTTGACAGCCAGAGAAATAGCTGCACAGGCGGGTGTAAACACTAATGTTCGTAATGTTCAGCGTTTACTGAAGGGTTCTAAACATTTAGTAAGAAAAAAATTACAGCGTAAACCTGCTTTAACAGACAAGCATAAAGAAGCAAGATTGGAATTTGCACAAAGACATATTTCCTGGAAGAAAAAGTGGCGAAAAGTAATTTTTTCCGATGAAAAAAAGTTTAATTTGGAGGGACCTGATGGTTACCAGTATTATTACCACGATTTGAGAAAGGAACCCCAGTTTTTAAGTCGACGTCATATGGGAGGAGGTAGTGTAATGTTGTGGGGCGGGATTGGCTACCACGGAAAAACTGACTTAGTTTTTTTTTCTGGAAATTTAAACAGTGAAAACTACTTAAGGATCATAGACGAGCAACTGTCGAAACACGGGAACAATATTGCTGGAGAACAATATATTTTCCAACAAGATAATGCCAAAGTGCACATCGCGAAGAGAGTTCAACAATATTTTTCAGATCATAACATTACAACACTGAGTTGGCCAGCAAGGTCTCCTGACCTAAACATAATGGAAAATTGTTGGGCAGACTTAACACGAGCTGTGTACGCCAACGGCCGTCAGTTTGACAATGTCAAAGACTTAAAAAAACACTTATTGCAGGAATGGGAAAATATGGCTCAAGAAAAGATAAAAAAACAATTTGATTCACTTCCGGAAAGGATGATAAATATTGTCATGAACAAAGGAGGATCCACACGTTTTTAAAATGATTGTTTTAAAAAGAAATACATATTTCGTTTTAATATTTTTATGTGAGTGCGCTATAGTTTTGTCGCGATTATAATTATTAATAAAAGTAAAAGAATATACATTAAATATTACAGTTACTCTTCATAGCCTATAAGTTAAGTAAACGAATAAAGAATAATAGCTGATTTTAAACTGCATCTATTTATTATAAACCGTGGCATCAATCCTTAAGAACATCTAGTGTGCTAAAGTTTTGTCGCGGACTGTATAATAAAGGAGAAACATTTATATCAATAAAAGTGGGATAATGATCACTAACCAATGAATCATTACCAACATACCACTCACAAAGCGGAGCTATGATTGGACTAGCTCCAGTTATATCTATTGCTGATGCATTTCTGTTTGGACGTTGTATTGTAGTGGGACTGCCTGTATTTAAAATACATAAGTCAAAATCATCAAACATTTGATAAAGCTCATTACCTCTAGATTTTGATGTAGCACAACCAAAAGCTATATGATGGGCATTAAAGTCACCAGATATTATACAGGGTTTAGGTAAACTATTAAAAACTGTTCTTAACTTACTAACACGAAATCTATTGTTTTTAGGTGGACAATAAACAGAAGCAACTGCAATGGGTCCAGCCTTAGTATCCACAGATACTGCGACCGCCTGAATATCTTCATAAAAAGGACAATCAATTAATTTATATTTTAAACTATTCTTTATCAAAATGCCTACCCCACCATGTTCATTTTTTGCATTTTTACAAATAAAATTGTAGCCATAAAAATGTATAGGATTACTTGAAGATTTCAACCAAGTTTCATTAATCAGATAAATATCTATATTGTTTTCTAATAAGTATGTATGTAATAAGGGTTTTTTATTATTTAAACTTTGTAAATTATGTTGCACTATTCTAAGAACATGCTCCTCTATTTTGTAGTTGTTAAGTTTTTTAATAAAATTTCTTTAATTTTAGCTGTGTTTTTTGGAACATTTTCTGACATATTTCCTAGTAAAACTAATGTTTTAACCATGGCATTAATGATTCTGTCATCAAGTACAATATTATTGTTTTGCGTTTTTGATGAATTACTTGAAGTAGAAGGTACCTCACTGGTTTGAGATAATACAGGTGAATTAATTATAGGTTGCTGCTTGGATTTAGGTAAAGCTGGAAAGACCTTTGCATATTCCATGTTTTTTGTTACATTAGAATATGATTGTTTTTGTTTTGCAATACGCGCCATTTTAACTGGACATGTCTTGGATATGGCAAGATGAGCACCTCCACAATTACTGCATTTAATTTCTTCATCATTACTACAGTCTTTGTAGGAATGCCCACCAGCACACACAGAGCATACCTGAGCATTTTTACATATTTTGGCAGAATGATTAAATTTCATACATTTATAACATTGCATGACTGGGGGAATAATGTAGATACTGGCATCTTCCAGTGATCTAAGTAAATACATTGCGGCAAAACACCTGTAACAAAAGTTACACTCACAGTTTTTAAAGGTTCTAGGTTTCCATCATTTTCAGTTTTCTTCATAAACCGTCTCACTGCAACAATTTCGTATTCGCCAGACAGTTTTCTATATAAATCTTCATTACTTAAATCTGTAGATACATGTTATATTACCCCTATCTTCTCCACGAAGGATGAAGGTATAAATGATCTTATGTTGACTTTATTTAGGGACAACTCATTGCAAAGGAAGTCATTAGCATCTGTAGATTGCTTAAAAGTTATTTTAAGTTTTTGTGCGCTAACACGACTCATTTCATATTGACCTTTTACGTATTTCGCTATAATTTTTTGAATAGTTATGGGATCCTTATTACCCAGCTTATCATCATTTGTGCTCTCAAGGAACACTGAAAATTCGTTGTGGTTGGATTTATCCGGATATAAACGTTGATAATTAGGCTTAAAATAAGGTAGAAATTTTGTTCTTATCAGATTGGAACTGCCGTTGCCGCTTTCATCTTTTTTAATAGATGGACCCTTCCTCTTACGTTTCTTGACTGTTAAGAAATCTCCATCATCATCGCCTTCACTCTCTGCAGGCATTTTTATGCCTATTACTTTTAAAAACTCTGTTTTATTATATTTAATTTTAAGCTAAAAGCCTAAATAGATTATTCTATTCAACTTTCCCGCCAAAAGTCTCGCTTCCTGCGATGTACCATCGATGTTGCCATTGCATAGGGTTATTATTGTAATGTTGCCATATCTGATTATTGTTGTATTTACATTCGCGGATTATATTTTCTAAAGGTCCGCGACACCAAGCGTATGGTGAGTTTTAAAAATTACGTTTAGCTCCATACCAACTTTGTGTAATGCAATCACAGCGATTCGGTTCTCTTTATCAACCCACTCCATTTTAATATCGCAAAATATTGTACTGCGTGCTGACCGTGCTGTGTATTGGCGCCAAAATTAGAAAACTCAATGAACAATCGTATAAAAATGACAGATTCCAAATTCAAATGTTAAAAATTCAAACCTTTCTTATTTTTAATTGTAACAGTATTTTTGGCCAGACTGTGTATTATATTTCACGCTCCGTGGCGGGTTGAAGAAATAGAGAATTTATTGATTATGGTAAGAACTGGGCATGGTATTCAACGTGTTGTTGGGTAGGGGTTCGCCGACAAAATCAAAGAAGTCGGTAAAGATTTAGCAACCGTTGTTGGTGTACTTGTGGTTTCATTATATATAATTACAGGCTGGAATTTTGTAATGCCACCTGGAGGGAAAGTACTCTTAATACTGCAGATAGAAAATTTTACTGAAAGGAAACATTCCTTTATTTTTGAATAGAAAGCAAACTGCATTCAAAAATTTTCGAAAATTCTCTTCTTCCACACCCGGGAATCGAACCGACTAAAATCTGAAAAAATTATACCCTGTACTTTTATTGCATCGATCGTTAGGGTCAATTATAAGAATGAAATCTCTCTAACAAACATGACAAATTAAATGAAAGGAAAACTAGGAAATCTTAAATTAATTTAATTATTTACAAGAAATGCTAAACTAACTAATTAGTTGCTCGAAATGGGCTCCATTCTCTTGGATACACAAATTTATTCTTTTAACGAATATCTGCAGTATTAAGAGTACTTTCCCTCCAGGTGGCGTTACAAAATTCCACCCTGTATATATATATATATATACATTATAAATATATATCATAGTAAATAGTATGTAGGTATTTGTTTATGCAGATGACACCTCATTGATCTTTAAGATAGACAGACGGGCACAAAATCTTGACGACGTGAGTAACTATTCTTCAGGTCCAAGATTGGTTTACGGTAAATAATTTGGTACTAAATGAAAAGAAAACCAAATACAAATCACGCTAGACGACAAATTACAATGGGGACCTCAATAACATCTCTTGCGGGGCGGCTTAGCTCGGCCGCTTATGCTGTTAGAAAGATGATGTAGAAAGCGGATTATGTCGTACCGCATTTAACTATGGGGTCGAGCTGCTGACATTTATTCCATCTTTATTTTGCAAAAAATATCTGTCAGAGCCATTTATAATCTACGTCGCCGCGAATCTTCCAGGGAAATTTTTAAAAGGATTGATGTTATGACGGTACCTTGCCAATTCATTTATGAAAATATTATGTAGGTATGTAAGAAAAATCTACATCTTTTTAATAAAATAAGCGATTAAACATCATTTTAATACTAGAAATAAATATAAAATACATCAAACATTTTTCAGATTAGCCAAGGTACATATATCTTTTTTGCGGTAAATGTGTTAAATGTTACAATAAAATACCTTGTGATATATTGCAATTAAATGAAAGAAATAAAATGCACATTAAACGTACACTTTGTAAACAAGCATACTATTAATTAGAAGATTATATCCAAGATAAGAACGCTTGGAAACATGCTGGTCCAGCTCCATAGGACAATCTAGAGTCTAGACAAAATCAAACTGGATGCTAAGTTAATTGTAAATTTATTAATTTTTTTTACATTGATTTACATTCTGTAACTGCTTTAACTCACACCCTGTCTTATTACTTGTAATTTTTTTTTATTTTATTGAAAATAATAGTAGATTATGCACCGAGGGGCTAAAGTTGTGTCTTATGTCACGGGCGTCATATTGAATCTCGAGCGCAATGAAGGATTCGGCATTTAACTCCCAAGCGCAGCGAGGGAATTAAGAGTTTAACTCACGAGTGAAGCGAGGGAGTTAATACAAGAATCGTGAATGCAGCGAGGGATTCAAGCTAGCCCAAGGCAAAGACACCTTTAGCCCAGAGGAGGATACAGATACACTGCGTGCAAGATGTGGTAGGCTTATGGAAGTCTGTTACAAAAACTATATAGTTAGAATGGAAGAAGCACTTGTAAAGGATCCAAAGCTGTTCTGGACATTTATTAAGAATAAAAAGAAAAATAATAGTACTTACCCAGCGGAAATGCATATGAACAGGACAGCATCAAGTGGACGCGAAATCTGTAACTTGTTTGCCGAGAACTTTGCACAAGTCTACAATACCTCGTCGACTGTTAATGCGTCAAACCACGTTGATAGCTGTCTTGCCCCATCCGGATTCTGTAATCTTGAATTTGGCTCTGAGGAAATATTCCAATCGCTAAAAGCCTTGGATGAGTGTAAAGGATCTGGAAGTGACGGTATTCCACCCATATTTATAAAAAAATGTGCAAAAGCCCTCACTAGACCTCATAAAACTATCTTCAACAAATCAATGGTAGACGGCGTGTTTCCTGAGAGGTGGAAGGAAGCTTTAGTGGTTCCTATTGTCAGAATGTATAATTTATTATTAGGGTAAACAATGTACATGTATAATAATATAATTATGTAAAATGTAATAACCCAGTCTGTTTGTGCTTACCGTAAAACGAAACGCGCGCCTACAAGTTGTAGACGCACGTGTTGAGTGACTCATCTCTCCCGCCACTGAGTAGGCGTATAAAAACGGTCGTTGCACAAGCAAACGGGTCAGTCGAGTTCGAGCGATTATAGAGTGCGCAGCTCTGATTCTCTACTTAAAATGTAAGTGCTATTTATTATTTATTTAATGCTATAATGATTGTTATTATGATTCTGAAATGTTCTTATTACTAAGTGTAATGTAATATAATTTAGTGAAACCAAGTTTAATATATCTATTTATTTCACGCCTCCTTTACGATCCTTATTAACAAAAGTAAATTAAATAAGGTGGGATTGTCCTGCAAAGACTATACGACGATCCTACATATCAGAAGCGGGATTCGAATGTGACATTAACATATGTATAGACATTTTTCTTTTCTGTTTTAAATTGTTTAACGGCTAATTTTGCGTAGTTTGCTTTCGTTATTTCCTAATTTCCAGACAAAATGGACGAAGTCAATAGTACTGCTGCGGGACAAAAACCCTCGCGGTATTCTGCAGCCCAGTCAGATATACATCGATCGCGCAGCCCTGTACGTCGCTCTCCAAGTCCTATATTGACAATGAGGACACGCAGGGAAAGCGTAGACGTACAGCATCGCTGCCGACGCGATGATAACCCGTCTCACAGCTGGTGCAAATCGTGGTTGTCTAGCGGCCAATGCAATGAGCGATTGCCTGGCCACCAACACGATGATCATTCACCGGGACGGCGCGATCGGCAATCGCGGTGCAGTCAGCGCGATGAACAGTCGCCGCGCAGTCGACGCGATGGGCAGTCGCCGCGCAGTCGACGCGATGGGCAGTCGCCGCGCAGTCGACGCGATGGGCAGTCACCGCGCAGTCGACGCGATGGGCAGTCGCCGCGCAGTCGACGCGATGGGCAGTCGCCGCGCAGTCGACGCGATGGGCAGTCGCCGCGCAGTCGACGTGATGGGCAGTCGCCGCGCAGTCGACGCGATGGGCAGTCGCCGCGCAGTCGACACGATGGGCAGTCGACGCGATGGGCAGTCGCCGCGCAGTCGACGCGATTGGCAGTCGCCGCGCAGTCGACGCAATGGGCAGTCGCCGCGCACTCGACGCGATGGGCAGTCGCCGCGCAATCGATGCGATGGGCAGACGCCACGCAGTCGACGCAATGGGCAGACGCCGCGCAGTCGATGCGATGGGCAGTCACCACATAGTCGACGCGGTGAACAGTCTCCGAGCGGTCGACGCAATAGGCGTTCGATGTGCAGCCGAGATGACGGCAGGTCACGCAGTCTTCAACGTGGTGGACAATCCTACAGCCGACGTGACCAGGGGCCCTCTGGAATACAGAACTGGTCTTCAGGAGCTCACCAGCCGCTCCGCTATCTTGGTGAGGAACCGATTCGGAATACGGGTGAGTCAACTGCACATTCTTATAAAATTGACGATATTGCTAAAATTTTTCAAATGATAAAAAGTGCAAACCAAACAGATTCGTTAGATAAATTAGGGTCCATGCAAAACGCTATACCAGAATTCGATCCAGGTCAAAAGGAACAGACGATGACCATGTGGTTACATAAAGTTAACGAATGCGCACTCATTTACAGTTTGACTGAAAAACAAATTGTGCACTTTGCGTTACCCAAGTTAAGAGGCGTTGCCAAGAGGTGGTACGAAGGTCTATCGTCTGTCCTTTACTCCTGGAGCGAATGGCAACAGAAACTTTTGTCTGCATTCCCTCCGGAGGAAAATTACGGACAGATGCTCAGTGACATGTTGGCTAAAAGGGCCCGATTTAACGATTCCTTAGAGGAATACTTCTATGAAAAAATAGGTTTGGTAAATCGATGTGGCATAGAGGGTACTCGCGCTGTAGAATGCGTTTTGCACGGTATTGACGACCGATCTGTGAGATTGGGCACCGAAGCTGTTAAGTTTTCAGACCCAGATAAACTATTATCATATTTACGTAACGTAAGAAATATAAAACCACTAAACGACCGAGAAAACGTTAAAGGTCCTCTAAATAAAAACAATGAAACACAGTCTCTAACTTCTAGCAATAACAAGCCAATCCGTTGTTTAAATTGTAAACAAGAAGGTCATCTCGTTGCTCAGTGTCAGCGTCCAATAAAAAAATGCGGTAAATGTAGTAAAATTGGCCATGAAACCGAACAATGCTACTCTAAAATTTCACCTCCAGATAAAACCGTTCTACGAGTCTGACTAATAAAGATAATCTAGATAATATTTTAAAGGGACTAACAGTTGAAAGATGATAATGAAGGGGCTAGAAGAGTCTTCGGTTGTAACAATATCTTTTCATCGAAGTCTAAAATTGTTTATGTTGACAAAAGTATCATTTTGTATTGGACGGAAGGGTCCCATTAACTGTATTATTGACAAAGGTGTCATATTGTATGGGACGGAAGGGTCCTATAAAATATATATTTTTGACAAAGGTGTCATTTTGTATAGGACGGAAGGGTCCTATAAAATATATAATTTTGACAAAGGTGTCATATTGTAAAGGACGGAAGGGTCCTATAAAATATATATTTTTGACAAAGGTGTCATTCTGTATAGGACGGAAGGGTCCTATAAAATATATTTGACAAAGGTGTCATATTGTAAAGGACGGAAGGGTCCTATAATAAAATGTATTGTTGACAAAGGTGTCATTTTGTACTGGACGGAAGGGTCCAATAGTCCAAAGGTTCTGTAAATATTTATGTATGGAATAAAGGTGTCCTATAATATAATTAATGTGTGATTACGAATGGAATATTTCAATTGTATTTTCATTATTTGCTATGTCAATAAGCATGAGGTCATGCTTATCAAAGGATGGCCGACTGTCAGAATGTATAATTTATTATTAGGGTAAACAATGTACATGTATAATAATATAATTATGTAAAATGTAATAACCCAGTCTGTTTGTGCTTACCGTAAAACGAAACGCGCGCCTACAAGTTGTAGACGCACGTGTTGAGTGACTCATCTCTCCCGCCACTGAGTAGGCGTATAAAAACGGTCGTTGCACAAGCAAACGGGTCAGGATTGGCTCGTGGTCGCACGAGCTCGTCTTTAGTTCCGCGCGGACCGCCTATTTTAACTATATCGTCGTCTCTCTCTGCGTTTGCGTTAGTACTCGTGCGCGTGCAAACGCAGAGGGAGTCACCGTCGCCGCTCGGTGACCGTTCACCGCCGGCGGTCGCGGAGTGACCACGCCCAGCAACATGCCGAAACCCGGCATTCGCGGCTCCCTGGGCCGCGATGCCGGGTCCCAGGAGCTCCGCCCAGCGCTGGACCGGGCGACGTCGCTGCCGAATATCGGCGTGGCGTCGTCCGGTGCACCGCGGGCCGGACCCAGCCCGAAGAGTGAGGATGCAGCCGCCCATAAGAAGAAGGAGGAGAAGGGGAAGGGAGGGGGGAAGCCGAGCCCAGCTGTCGCCGCCGACCCGCCGACGACATCGGCGCCTGCGCGCGCTGCGCCGGCACCGTCGACGAGTCGCCAGCAAGCCGTGCCGGTTCGCCCGGCGTCCTTCCGCCCGGTCCCCATCCAGGCCCCGGGGCCCGCAACCGTGACACGTGGTCGCGCACCGCAAGCGCGTGCCACGGCGCCGCCCGCGCGCGTGCCTACCCCCGCGCGCTCCACCGCGCCGCGCTCCACCGCGCCCGCTGCGCGCGCCGCGACTTCCGCCGCGCGCGCCGCCGCGCCGCAAGCAAACCCCGCGCCACCCGCGCAAACCCCCGCACCATCCGCGCGACCCCGCGCATCGACTACTAATGTAGCTACTGTCCGTAGTGCCGCACCGCCACGTTTTGCGTCGCCGCCAACACCGGACACCGTGTCGCCGCAAGCTGTGCCAGCTTCGAGCACCGCCACACCCGGTCCCCGCTTCTCGCTGGCGGGACCGGCGACAGCGGAGCGGGAGCGGCCAGCGAGTGCAGGGCCACACGCCCGCCCGGCGCACACCAGGACCACCACAACAGCGCAGGTACCGTTCTCGCCGGCACCACCTCGAGACGCGGCGTACGACTCGCCCGCCATGCGTTCGGCATGCTCGTCGGACGGGGGGTCGAGTATGTCGCTCGTGTCGGTGGGCTCGGCCGCGTCCGGTCGCTCAGACGTGTCGCGAGACACGACTCCGCGATCCGGACCGCGGCCCACCGAGGGAGCTGCGTACGCCGCGGCAACGTCGCCGGCCACATCGGCCGCGCCTGCGCCTACACCAACACCGACGCGGGGGGGGCTCGGTCACGAGCCCAGACCCCAGCGACGGAGGAGAAGCTCCGGCGAGACCGCGGCGGAGGAGCTAGGGGGCGAAGAGGTATTGCCTAGACCCGCCGCGGCCACAGCGCGCAAGCGCGCCGCGGGGTCGGGCCGCGCCTCAATCGCCCACCTTCGCCGCGGTGACGGCGCGCCGCACGCCGCCGCGCTCGCCCTCTCTGTCGCCGCCACCGGCACCGACAACACCGGCACCAACAACATCGGGGGTGAGTACAACTTCACTCCCCCCCCCTGCTACATCACCCACCTCTGCCACCGCCCCCGGCGCTGCTGCTGCTTCCAAGCAAAAGCCGGGGAAGAAGCTGCGCTACCCGCCGCTGGTAGCGGAGAGACTGCCGAACTGGGCGACACATTTCCGGGCCCTCAGTGCCAAGCTGGGCCGGCCCCCCAACGCTCGTCCGTACGGGACCGGGGTACGCTTTACCCCGGACACCGAAGACGAGTACCGGCTGGTCCAGCGGTACTTGACGGGCCTGGAGAAGGACAGCGGCGTCTCCTGGTTCGCGTACTCGCTACCGGCGGACAAGAGCCTGAAGGTGGCCATAAGAGGACTCCCGGCCGATACGGACCCGAAGGAGATCGAGGAGGAGCTCCGGACGTTGGGATACCAACCGGAGTACGTCCGCCACATTAAGGGGGCGGCAGGAAGACCCGGTTGCGTATTCCACGCAATACTAAAGAAGACGCCAGACGTCCGGGCCATCTACGACACCACCGTATTTATGTATATGCGTGGTGTCAAGATCGAGGCTTGGCGTGGAAAACGCGGGCCCGCTCAGTGCCACAGGTGCCAGCGATTCAGACACAGCTCGCACCTGTGTCACCGCCCGCTCGCTTGCGTGAGATGCGGGGGCGAACACGCGGCGCGCGACTGCCCGCGCCCGCGGGAGGAGCCGGCCACCTGCGCGAACTGCGGTGGCCCGCACCCCGCGTGCAATATAAAGTGCCCCGTATTCCAGAGGGAGATAAGGAACAAGCGAGCGGGGACCGCCGCCATCACGGCCACAGTACGCCAGCCCAAAGCGGCGACCGAGAGGCAAGAGGCGGCCACAGAAGAGGCCCAAGGCACGACGCTGATGGCGGCGGCCAACGGGCCCTCAGAGAGAACCCAAGCCACCTCCTCCGGGCGGAGGAAGAAGAGGCGCGGGGGGAAGAGGAAGGGGAAGAAGCCCAACCCCCCCCCCACAGAGACAGCCACAGCGACCCAGGAAGCTACCCTTACGGCCGCCGTCCCTGCCGAGCGCGGGGCGCAGGCTGTAAAACAACAACAACAACAGAAGTTAGTCGAGGTACCTACCACTAGCGCCGGCACTGCGCAGCGGGAAAAAAGGGAACCTCCTACGAATAAGAAAGCTGCGAGTGCCGGCGCTGGCGCCACCAGCGCAGCAACTTTAAAAACAAAAAAGGAATTTACAGCCTGCGCCATTAAGTTATTAATGGATTTAATCAAAGCGATTAGGCAGGGACAGGACGTCGAGACAGTCATCCTCGACGGCCTAGCCACGTTACTGACACTGTACCATGGATAGGCCGTTGAGGATAATACATTGGAATGCTCGCGGCCTAAAGGGTAAGGTCGCCCCCCTCCGCCACCTCCTTCGGGAACAAGACGTCGACGTGGCGCTGATAAGCGAGACGCTACTGGGGCCTGCGGACAAAATCAGGTTCCCGGGATACCTCGCTTATCGGAAGGATGAACGGTCGGCTCACATGGTGTACCGTGGTCTGGCGGTACTGGTGAGGCGAAGGGTCGTCCATCAAGAACTCCCCTTGCCGTCGCTCAGCACGTTTTACGCGCTGGGTGTGCAGCTACACGTAGCCGGCGAGGACATCAACATCTACGCGTGCTACAAGCCGCCCGCGGCCCATCTTGGCCATTCCGAGCTGCGGGCTCTGCTTGATAGCACCACACGCGCCACCATCCTCGCCGGCGACTTCAACTGCAAGCACCCGGCGTGGAACTCGTGCAACACGAATACCGAGGGGAGACGACTCTTCGCGGACGCGGAAGCCTTCGGCTATACGGTGTCCGGCCCGGAGACGCCGACTCACTATCCGGAGTCCAGGCAGAACATGCCGGACGTGCTGGACATCGTAGTCCACCGAGGGCTACACCGTCAGATCACGCAGCAAGTGATAGACGACGAGTTACAGTCGGACCACCAACCTGTACTCGTCGTCTTATCGGGGATGCCGACCCGACTGAAGCCCATAGCGCCACGCCGACGCACGGACTGGAAAAAGTTCGCAGAGGAAGTTGAGACCACTACGCCGACTCGGCCTATCGTCACCTCCGCGGACGTGGACGAGAGAGCGGATGACGTCACTGTTTGCATCCAGAGCGCCTTGCAAGCGGCGACGAGCACGCAGCCGGAGGGGAGAGGGCTATTGCCGCCCCTACCGGCTCGCATAAGTGCGATGATCGCCGAGAAGAGGCGCCTTCGCAAACAGTGGCAACAGCTGAGATGCCCAACGCTGAAGACACAGCTGAACCGTCTCGCGGAGAAGATCAAGGCCGAGCTCAAGGCGCATACCGCCGAGGGCTGGGAGGAGCGAATCGAGGCGACGACGGATAGTTGGCCGTCCCTACACAAACTGTGCGGCCAGCTTACGAGTACCCCAGCCCCGGTGCGTCCACTACAAGGCAGCGACGGGGCGCTTAAGTATGTAGCGGAGGACCGGGCGGAGGTCTTCGCCGAGCACCTGGAGCGTCAGTTCCGCCCTAACCCGACCAGCGACACCGGCCATGTCGCAGCAGTCGAGCAGCACCTTGGAGAGTACTTCGCCACGCCGATAGCTCCCGAGGAAGACCCAGTATTTTTCTCGCCGGGCGCAGTCAGACGCGCCATCCTTAGGACGAGGCCCAGGAAGGCCCCCGGTGCCGACGGCATCACCAACACAGCGCTGCGCCACTTGCCGTACCGTATGGTCGCGGCACTGGCGCGCCTGTTTACGGCGGTGCTGCGCACGGGGGCCTTTCCCGCCTCGTGGAAGGAGGGGCGCGTCATCATGCTGCCCAAGGCGGGGAAAAATATACTGAAGCCGGAGAGCTATCGGCCGATCACGCTGCTGCCGACCATCTCCAAGGTGTTCGAAGTACTCCTGCTGCGACACCTACAGCCGCACATCACACCGCGACCAGAACAATTCGGGTTCCGGGCGGAACATAGCACGACGCTCCAGCTGTCGAGGGTACTGCACCACCTCGCAGCCGCGCTCAACAAGAAGGAATACTCGGTGGCAGTATTCCTCGACATGGAGAAGGCCTTCGACCGTGTATGGCACGACGGCCTCATATTCAAGTTGGCCACAACGGATGCGCCCCGTCGCGTTGTCAAAGTGGTCTCTTCCTTCCTCTGCAACAGGACTTTCAGGGTGGTGGTGGACGGAGCGCTGTCTAGCGCCCGCCCGGTGCTCGCGGGTGTACCGCAGGGCAGCTGCATATCGCCGGCGTGTTACTCACGATACACCGACGACATCCCCGCCACTCGGGACACAATGCTCGCGCTGTACGCCGACGACGCCGCGTACATTACTACATCGCTCAATGCGAAGTACGCGGCCGTCAAGATGCAGCGCGCGCTCGACCAACTTCCCGAGTGGCTGTCTAAATGGCGGCTGTCGGTGAACGTGGGTAAGACGCAGGCGATGATCACCGGGCGCGCGCCTCTCCCACCACCCTTGAAGCTACAAGGAGCCGACGTCGCGTGGTCGCCCCGGGTCAAGTACCTGGGGGTGACTATCGATCGTCGGCTCACGATGGGGCCACACGTCCGCTCGGTCGCCGCACGGGGTAAGGTCGCCCGCACCTTGCTCAAACCGGTGCTCTCGTCCCGCATCCCGGCGCGCGTCAAGTTGGGTGTGTACAAGTTGTACATTCGCCCGATCTTGACGTACGCCGCTCCGGCATGGTTCGCCCTCACGAGCGAGTCGAGCCGAAAGACACTCCGCGCGCAGCAGAGTCTCGCGCTGCGGACCATAGTAGGCGCGCCTCGTTTCGTGAGGAACGATGTCATCCGGAGGGACCTCGGGATCGAGAGCCTGGATGAGTTTGTGCGGCGCCTCGCGACGGGAATGTTCGCGCGTGCCGACGCATCTGCCTGGCCCCATGTCCAGGACATTGCGCCCTGGCACGCGCGCCCCCCCGACGCGAGACCCTTGCCCCGCGACCTGGTAGCGGACGACGACGACCCCATCGCACCGGACTGACGCCTCAGGTGAGCCGCACCCAGGTTACACGCGGCTCACCTGACCCAATAGAACTCTACATTCATAACATACATTCGTCGCGTGGCGCGTGCTAGGTTAATATAGGCGCGTCGCGCGGCGAACTCAGACATCCACTACTACACAGACACCCAAACAACACGTGTACGCGTACGCGGGCCGCGATACACGTAGACACTGAGCGGTGTTACTGTACAACACAATGCCGCTCACACACACACGACTGCTCCTTAGCCCGGACCGTAACCGGCCAGCTCCGGGAGCGGGGCGGGCGGGAGCAATACACCCACTCTGTAGGAGCGTCGAGTCGACACCTTCGTCATGCTGGTCGGCTCTCGCTGGGCCTCCCCCAGGCAACTGGGGGTCTCACCTGGTGGGGACCGACCGCCGAGGTGTCGTGAAGAAAGCGGCGCTGCGGGAAGAGCAGCGTCGTGGCGCGCCTACAGATACACGACATGCAACCATTCACAGGGGTACGCGTCTTCAACGCGGCCCCAGGATTTTTGTAAGGCCACTGTCGCCAACCCGACGAGGGGCCCGTCGTTACGGGCCACCGTAAAGCTTTTTGCGGCCGGGGGGCCAAGCCCCGGCACCGCTCGCCACGCCCCCTTACGGGGGCGTCGCGATCTCCGCGAGCCCAGCGGGCAGCGGCAGTGAGGATCGGCTCGTGGTCGCACGAGCTTGTCTTTAGTTTCCGCGCGGACCGCCTATTTTAATTATATCGTCGTCTCTCTCTGCGTTTGCGTTAGTACTCGTGCGCGTGCAAACGCAGAGGGAGTCACCGTCGCCGCTCGGTGACCGTTCACCGCCGGCGGTCGCGGAGTGACCACGCCCATTAACATGCCGAAACCCGGCATGCGCGGCTCCCTGGGCCGCGATGCCGGGTCCCAGGAGCTCCGCCCGGCGCTGGACCGGGCGACGACGCTGCCGAATATCGGCGTGGCGTCGTCCGGTGCACCGCGGGCCGGACCCAGCCCGAAGAGTGAGGATGCAGCCGCCCGGAAGAAGAAGGAGGAGAAGGGGAAGGGAGGGGGGAAGTCGAGCCCAGCTGTCGCCGCCGAACCGCCGACGACATCGGCGCCTGCGCGCGCTGCGCCGGCACCGTCGACGAGTCGCCAGCAAGCCGTGCCGGTTCGCCCGGCGTCCTTCCGCCCGGTCCCCATCCAGGCCCCGGGGCCCGCTACCGTGACACGTGGTCGCGCACCGCAAGCGCGTGCCACGGTGCCGCCCGCGCGCGTGCCTACCCCCGCGCGCTCCACCGCGCCCGCTGCGCGCGCCGCGACTACCGCCGCGCGCGCCGCCGCGCCGCAGGCGAACCCCGCGCCACCCGCGCATACCCCTGCGCCATCCGCGCGCCCCCGCGCAATAACCACCGCATCTACAGTCCGCAGTGCCGCGCCGCCGCGTTTCGCGTCGCCGCCGGCGCCGGACACTGTGTCGCCGCAAGCTGTGCCAGCTCCGAGCACCGCCACACCCGGACCCCACTTCTCGCTGGCGGGACCGGCGAAAGCGGAGCGGGAGCGGCCAGCGAGTGCAGGGCCACACACCCGCCCGGCACACATCAGGACAGCCACGGAAACGCAGGTACCGTACTCGCCGGCACCACCCCGAGACGCGGCGTACGACTCGCCCGCCATGCGTTCGGCATGCTCGTCGGACGGGGGGTCGAGTATGTCGCTCGTATCGGTGGGCTCGGCCGCGTCCGGTCGCTCAGACGTGTCGCGAGACACGACTCCGCGATCCGGACCGCGGTCCACCGAGGGAGCTGCGTACGCCGCGGCAAAGTCGCCGGCCACATCGGCCTCACCTGCGCCCACACCAGCACCGACGCGGGGGGGGCTCGGACACGAGCCTAGACCCCAGCGACGGAGGAGGAGCTCCGGCGAGACCGCGGAGGAGGAAGAGGTATTGCCTAGACCCGCCGCGGCCACAGCGCGCAAGCGCGCCGCGGGGTCGGGCCGCGCCTCAATCGCCCACCTTCGCCGCGGTGACGGCGCGCCGCACGCCGCCGCGCTCGCCCTCTATGTCGCCGCCACCGGCACGGACAACAACACCGGCGCCGACAACATCGGGGGTAAGTACAGCTTTACTCCCCCCCCCCCCTCCTGCTACATCACCCACCTCTGCCACCGCCCCCGGTGCTGCTGCTGCTTCCAAGCAGAAGCCGGGGAAGAAGCTGCGCTACCCGCCGCTGGTAGCGGAGAGACTACCGAACTGGGCGACGCATTTCCGGGCCCTCAGTGCCAAGCTGGGCCGGCCCCCTAACGCTCGTCCGTACGGGACCGGGGTACGCTTTACCCCGGATACCGAAGACGAGTACCGGCTGGTCCAGAGGTACTTGACGGGCCTGGAGAAGGACAGCGGCGTCTCCTGGTTCGCGTACTCGCTGCCGGCGGACAAGAGCCTGAAGGTGGCGATTAGAGGACTCCCGGCGGATACTGACCCGAAGGAGATAGAGGAGGAGCTCCGGACGCTGGGATACCAGCCGGAGTACGTCCGCCACATCAAGGGGGCGGTGCGATGTGGGGGTGAGGAGGGGTTAAGTAAACAACATGATGTATGGTACTCCGAGAGTCAACTGCTAACTCCCGGCAGCTACTACTCCATATCCTTTAATTGGTAACATATATATACATAGATAGTACGTGACACTATGCTAATACTAAGGTCGTGAACACAGCATATTTACCTTAACTTAAACTATGTACTATACGTGACATGCTGATGCACAATATACGTGCCTTCACACCACATCACCCCTCTTGAAGTAAAAAAAAAATTAAACTAAATTACATTTTTTTTTTCTATACATTTTAAACTTTCATTCTAATTCTTACAATATAATTTTGTTCTATTCTTATGTATTACATCTATCTTATTATTTCTTTTTACAATGACATTTGGTGACTCGTCCTTTACAACTTCAAATGGTCCATTATAAATGCATTCCAATTTATTGCCTATTTCGTTTTTTATCAATATCAAGTCACCTTCTTTATAAGTTATTTAATTAAGATTCTTATCATAACAATGTTTCCTTGCCAACTTACTTGCTATCAAATTTTCTTTCGCATCATTTTGAGCCCTTTGCAATCTGTACTTAAATTCTAAAGGATAATCATCAAAATTGTACAAAGGTTCAACACTTTCACCTTGAAGACTACTTGGTAACCTGCAAATTTTACCGAAAACTAATTCATAAGGTGTATATTTAGTCACAGTATTAACTGTTGTGTTATATGAAAAACACCAATACGGAATCCAAGAGCTCCATGATGATGGATTATTATCCGTCTGTATCCTTAAATACGCGCCCAAAGTTTTGTGAACGTTTTCCAAAGACCCTATACTCTCATGATGATATGATGTCGATAAGATTTTATTGATGCCCAAGATATTACATAGCTCTACCATTACTTTTGAAATGAACTCAGAACCCCTATCCGTTGCAATCGTCCGCGGTATTCCATATCTCAAAACAAAATTTTCTGCCAACGCTTTCGCTACCTCATTTGCGGATTTATTCTTTAATGGATACGCCTCCACAAACTTCGTAAGCTCACACTGAAGAGTCAATATGTAAACATTGCCTTTTTCGTCCCTATCAAGCGGCCCCACTATATCTAAATAAATCTTCTCAAACGATGTAGATGCAGTGGTAGTAATTGTCATTGGTTCCTTAGTATGTCTAGAATACTTTTGCTTCTTACACTTATCACATTTACCAATGTATTCCATTACATCTTTTTCAATAGACGGCCAATAATAATACTTCTTTATATTATTCACCATTCTGCGTATACCTGCATGACCACTCGTGGGTAAAACATGGAAATCATTCAAAACTATCTTCTTCTCATCTTTTCCTTCTACCCTCCGTAAATCCTTCACTACACACATTTTAAAATCTCCACATATGGAACTACTATTTCCCTTCAAATATTTTGCCATTCTTTTAATAAATTCAACGTTATAACGATTTTTCAAAATAATAACTTCTCTTATGCCTTTCTCAATACAAAAAGCGACTATGTCTTTCGACAACTCGTCCCGCGATTATGCCGATAAAGATTCATAGTCTACATAAATACTCGAGTTTCCTGGCACATACATTAAATTGCGCGAC
Source organism: Luperina nickerlii (assembly GCA_963855955.1). Classification (NCBI taxonomy): domain Eukaryota; kingdom Metazoa; phylum Arthropoda; class Insecta; order Lepidoptera; family Noctuidae; genus Luperina; species Luperina nickerlii. The sequence continues at coordinate 24,673,943 of OY979668.1, forward strand.
TTCGAAAATATCCTTTTACAATTAGTGTTACGTAACATTTTCTCCCATTCATCCAAACATATCTCAACGTCATTTCCTCGTTTTTTAAGAACTTCCACGATCCTAGGATCGTGGAAGTGATCAGTCTCAGATACCATGGAGTCCGTATCACAAACGTTTGGCTCTCCCAAACGCTTGCACTGCGCCCTCGTCATCACTGATATAGTCTTTTCACGTATGGCTTTCAAATCCTCGCTTGTAATTACTATCCTGGAAAGAGCATCTGCTAGCACATTCTCTTTCCCCCTAATATATTCAACCTCAAAGTCGTACTCTTCTAAAGACAAACGAAACTTAGTTAACCTACTTGACGGATCTGTCATGTTAAACAAATACAACAGCGGCCGGTGATCCGTTTTTACAACGAACCTCCGTCCGTACAAATATGGTCTAAAATGTTTAACTGACCAAACTATTGCCAATAACTCCTTCTCTATTATAGGATAATTCAATTCACTTTTCCCTAAAGACCTACTAGCATATGCAATGGGTTTCCCGTTCCCATTACACAACACACTTCCGACAGCATACCCCGAACTATCGGTCTGCAATATGAAAGTGTTGTTATCAGAAAAATCTGGATAATCCAACACCGGTGGATTCATTAACGCCTCTTTAAGCAACAGAAAAGACCTCTCGCATTCATCGGTCCAACTAAACACAACATCCCTTTTACATAGTCTATTCATAGGTACCACTATATTAGCAAAATTTGGTATGAATTTCCTATAATAATTAGCAAACGCCACGAACCGCTTCACCTCATCAACCGTTGATGGACGCGGATAACCTTTTACGACTTCTACCTTCTCCGGATCTGGTGAAATACCTTCTGCCGAAATTACGTGTCCCAAAAATAAAGTACTTGCTTCTTCAAAAATTCACATTTGGATGGATTCAGCTTAAGATTCACTTTCCTCAAGCGTGAAAAAACTGATATAAGGTTCCGGTTATGATCATCCAAATTCCGGCCAAAAATAATTAGATCATCTAAATAAATCAGACACCTGTCATAATTCAACCCCGACATGGCCACAGTCATCAACCTGCTAAAAGAACTCGGACTTATCTTCAACCCCATTGGTAACCTACACATCTGATATTGCCCCTTATCTGTCGTAAAAGCAGTGTATTTCCTACTACTTTCTTCTAAAGCACATTGATAATATGATTGCGACAAATCACAGTGACTAAAGTAAACAGCACCCGACATCGAATCTAAGATTTCAGTTATATTCGGCAAAGGAAACTTATCATCCTGTATCTTTTCGTTCAACTGCCTGTAATCTATAACCACGCGCCATTTCTTCTCCCCACTGCGATCTGCTTTTTTGGGTACAACTAAAACAGGACTAGACCACTCACTAACCGCTTCCTCAATAATATTACTATCCAGCATCTCCTGCACTTGCCTATCAACCTCCTTCTTCTGTACATAAGGTATTCTATATTGCCTCCTGTAAACTGGAGCCACATCCTCTTTCAATCGTATTGACTGCTCATATACATTCGTGACAGCTAATCTATCCCCCGGAACATGAAATATATCTGAATACTTCGCACAGATCCGCTCAATCGACAACCGCTCCTCGGCATCCAAATAGTCAAGTTTAAGCAAAGAAAATATTTCCTTAACACGCTCAACATCCACCTCCGACTTTGTAAAACTACAACAATCGTAATTACTTAACGGATAAACTTCTACACCATTCATACTACACACAACTTCCTCAGAGTTTGTGTTCAAAACCCTAACGGGTATCATTCCATTCCTAGGCCTAGCCATCACACTAGCCAAGAAAACTCCTTCACGCAATTCTTTCCTTACCACCACACAATCTTCCGCTCTATTAACGGGGAAATTCCTAACCACTTCACAACGTGGAGGAATAGTCAACAAGTAATCATAGGACTTGAGCGGCATAGAAACCGTCTGCCCCTTAGGACCCTTAAGAGACAACCTATTCAACGAAAAATCTATAATACCACTATACTTCTGCAAGAAATCCTGGCCCAATATGCCAACCGACTTACATGGCAAATCATCAAATATATAAAACCTATGCACGAACGAGCACCGCCCGTACTCCAACCTCAAACATACATAACCTACAGCTCGCAAACTACCTCCTACACCATTGATCACCAACTCTTCCTTAATTACTTTACGGCACAAAGCGTTATCCGTCAAGAAATTGCTCTTTACGGCTGATATCGACGCACCCGTATCCACTAACCACTCCGTATCCACATTATCCGCTAGCAAATTAACCCAGTTAATACTATCGCAAGCTAAAATATGCTTAGTCTCGAAACAACTGAGTCTCACTCAAGTGCCCGCCTTCAACGCTCCGTGGCATTGACACCGCGCCTGAGTCAGCACCGCCCCGCGCGTGCTCAAAACACGCTACACGCCGCCGACCTTGCTGAGTCTGCCGTCCACGACGAGAATTATCGCTGCGACCGCGCATTCCACCGCTATGCCATACGCTGAAATTTTTGCGCGTACGCTCAACAGCTGTTCCTTGCTGCACGTGTCCATTCCCTACAGCGTGCCGCCTGTAATTATTTCCACGATTTCCATTGCCCGTTGAAAAACCACCCCTTGCGGGCCTGCGCTGGTACGTCATGAAAGTCCGTCAGCAAATTTCCTAATCGCATATCTTTCATTCAACGGCTGCAAAATCTTATAGGCCTCCGAACTTTCCCCGGCCTGAGAAATAGTCAAATTGACCATCAACTTCTCCATCTCGGCCCCAAATTCCGCGACCGATTTATTATTTTGCCTGGCGCGAGCAAGTTTGGCTTGCACAGCCACGTCTGACTCCACCGTTAACAAGCGCTTCTTCATGTCAGCCAACAGACTGTCTACCGTTGCGTAATTGGAAGACAACCGAATCCTAGCCCCCTGGGTTAGCCGTGTGGTTAGCACGAATTTAATTAAAAGAGCACTATCTGCCTCCGCTAACATTGAACTATATAAACCTATGGCATCAATTAAATCTTGGGTCACTTGCTCATCCCCACTCATTTTCGGGAGTAAGCTAACCGCCGTTCTCAAAGAAAACCTTTCCGCCGCCATTTCTTGTTCGCTCATACCCTCGTCTTCAAACTTTATAGTCTCCGCGTACAAATTTTCTATTTTCCCTATCAACTGCGTTAACTCTCCAGAAAATTTGCTCAAACTTGAAATTATACTCTTAAATTTACCGTATAAGGCTTTCGCGTCACTAATTTTACCTTCAAAATTTTTACCTTTTCGCCTACTAGGACCTAACTTAACAATAGATTCCCTTATCAATTTAAGCTGTACAAACAGCGACGTTAATTCCACTTCCATTTAAAACTATTGTCTCTAACCGATGACCGCAATCACTCGTCACAACACTTAAGATCACATTGGAATCACTTACTTCCATCGTCACTCCGTCCGTCCCTGGTCAGGCCATCTGCACAGCTTTACGAACCTCCCGCTGATTGATCTTCTCTTCGATCCAATTCTGGTGACATCTTCTATACATCCGGACTGCTACACCAACGATGACAACCGCCAAACATGCAGCAATAAACAACAGTACCGCGTTGATAGCTGTCAGCTGCTCCTGCGTAACCGTTGCGGCATTCGAACCACCCGATGCCGTCTGAGCGATAATCACCTCTTCCTTAGATGTCGTGGCCCCCCATGGCCCGTGACCCGACGTGACGTGAAGCTGACCGAAGTCGACTTAAACCGCGACTCTAACTAGCCCCCGATTGGGCAACTATAACGCCGTCCAGCCGACTGGCAGGGTCGCCATGCGATGTGGGGGTGAGGAGGGGTTAAGTAAACAACATGATGTATGGTACTCCGAGAGTCAACTGCTAACTCCCGGCAGCTACTACTCCATATCCTTTAATTGGTAACATATATATACATAGATAGTACGTGACACTATGCTAATACTAAGGTCGTGAACACAGCATATTTACCTTAACTTAAACTATGTACTATACGTGACATGCTGATGCACAATATACGTGCCTTCACACCACAGCGGCAGGAAGACCCGGCTGCGTATTTCACGCAATACTGAAGAAGACACCAGACGTCCGGGCCATCTATGACACCACCATATTTATGTATATGCGTGGTGTCAAGATTGAGGCTTGGCGTGGAAAACGTGGACCCGCTCAGTGCCACAGGTGTCAGCGGTTCAGACACAGCTCGCACCTGTGCCACCGCCCGCTCGCTTGTGTGAGATGCGGGGGCGCGCACACAGCGCGCGACTGCCCACGCCCGCGGGAGGAGCCGGCCACCTGCGCGAACTGCGGTGGCCCGCACCCCGCGTGCAACATAAAGTGCCCCGTATTTCAGCGGGAAATACGAAATAAGCGAGCGGGGACCGCCGCCATCACGGCCACCGTACGCCAGCCCCAAAGGGCAACCGAGAGGCAAGGAGAGGCGCCTACTGAAGAGGCCCAAGGCACGACGCTGATGGCGGCGGCCAACGGGCCATCAGAGAGAACCCAAGCCACCTCCTCTGGGCGGAGGAAGAAGAGGCGCGGGGGGAAGAGGAAGGGGAAGAAGCCCAACCCCCCCCCAACTGCGACCGAGGAAGCTACCCTTGCGGCCGCCGTCCCTGCCGAGCGCGGGGCGCAGGCTGTAAAAGAGCAACCACAACAACAACAACAGAAGAAACAGATTGTTACCGAAGTACCCACCACTAGCGCCGGCACTGCGCAGCGGGAAAACAGGGAACCAACTACAATTAAGAAAGCTGCGAGTGCCGGCGCTGGCGCCACCAGCGCAGCAACGCTTAAAACAAAAAAGGAATTTACAGCCTGCGCCATTAAATTATTAATGGACTTGATCAAAGCGATTAGGCAGGGACAGGACGTTGAGACAGTCATCCTCGACGGCCTAGCCACGTTACTGACACTGTACCATGGATAGGCCGTTGAGGATAATACATTGGAATGCTCGCGGCCTAAAGGGTAAGGTCGCCCCCCTCCGCCACCTCCTTCGGGAACAAGACGTCGACGTGGCGCTGATAAGCGAGACGCTACTGGGGCCTGCGGACAAAATCAGGTTCCCGGGATACCTCGCTTATCGGAAGGATGAACGGTCGGCTCACATGGTGTACCGTGGTCTGGCGGTACTGGTGAGGTGAAGGGTCGTCCATCAAGAACTCCCCTTGCCGTCGCTCAGCACGTTTTACGCGCTGGGTGTGCAGCTACACGTAGCCGGCGAGGACATCAACATCTACGCGTGCTACAAGCCGCCCGCGGCTCACCTTGGCCATTCCGAGCTGCGGGCCCTGCTTGATAGCACTACACGCGCCACCATCCTCGCCGGCGACTTCAACTGCAAGCACCCGGCGTGGAATTCGTGCAACACGAATACCGAGGGGAGGCGACTCTTCGCGGACGCGGAAGCCTTCGGCTATACGGTGTCCGGCCCGGAGACGCCGACTCACTATCCGGAGTCCAGGCAGAACATGCCGGACGTGCTGGACATCGTAGTCCACCGAGGGCTACACCGTCAGATCACGCAGCAAGTGATAGACGACGAGTTACAGTCGGACCACCAACCTGTACTCGTCGTCTTATCGGGGATGCCGACCCGACTGAAGCCCATAGCGCCACGCCGACGCACGGACTGGAAAAAGTTCGCAGAGGAAGTTGAGACCACTACGCCGACTCGGCCTATCGTCACCTCCGCGGACGTGGACGAGAGAGCGGATGACGTCACTGTTTGCATCCAGAGCGCCTTGCAAGCGGCGACGAGCACGCAGCCGGAGGGGAGAGGGCTATTGCCGCCCCTACCGGCTCGCATAAGTGCGATGATCGCCGAGAAGAGGCGCCTTCGCAAACAGTGGCAACAGCTGAGATGCCCAACGCTGAAGACACAGCTGAACCGTCTCGCGGAGAAGATCAAGGCCGAGCTCAAGGCGCATACCGCCGAGGGCTGGGAGGAGCGAATCGAGGCGACGACGGATAGTTGGCCGTCCCTACACAAACTGTGCGGCCAACTCACGAGTACCCCAGCTCCGGTGCGTCCACTGGAAGACAGCGACGGGGCGCTTAAATACGTAGCGGAGGACCGGGCGGAGGTCTTCGCCGAACACCTGGAGCGTCAGTTCCGCCCCAACCCGACCAGCGACACCGGCCATGTCGCAGCAGTCGAGCAGCACCTTGGAGAGTACTTCGCCACGCCGATAGCTCCCGAGGAAGACCCAGTATTTTTCTCGCCGGGCGCAGTCAGACGCGCCATCCTTAGGACGAGGCCCAGGAAGGCCCCCGGTGCTGACGGCATCACCAATACAGCGCTGCGCCACTTGCCGTACCGTATGGTTGCGGCACTGGCGCGCCTGTTCACGGCGATGCTGCGCACGGGGGCCTTTCCCGCCTCGTGGAAGGAGGGGCGCGTCATCATGCTGCCCAAGGCGGGGAAAAATATACTGAAGCCGGAGAGCTATCGGCCGATCACGCTGCTGCCCACCATCTCCAAGGTGTTCGAAGTACTCCTGCTGCGACACCTACAGCCGCATATTGCACCGCGGCCGGAGCAGTTTGGTTTCCGGGCGGAACATAGCACGACGCTCCAGCTGTCGAGGGTACTGCACCACCTCGCAGCCGCGCTAAACAGGAAGGAATACTCGGTGGCAGTATTCCTCGACATGGAGAAGGCCTTCGACCGTGTGTGGCACGACGGCCTCATTCACAAGCTGGCCACAACAGACGCGCCCCGTCGCGTTGTCAAAGTGGTCTCTTCCTTCCTCTCGAACAGGACTTTCAGGGTGGTGGTGGACGGAGCGCTGTCTAGCGCCCGCCCGGTGCTCGCGGGTGTACCGCAGGGCAGCTGCATATCGCCGGCGTGTTACTCACGATACACCGACGACATCCCCGCCACTCGGGACACAATGCTCGCGCTGTACGCCGACGACGCCGCGTACATTTCAATTCAACATCGCTCAATGCGAAGTACGCGGCCGTCAAGATGCAGCGCGCGCTCGACCAACTTCCCGAGTGGCTGTCTAAATGGCGGCTGTCGGTGAACGTGGGTAAGACGCAGGCGATGATCACCGGGCGCGCGCCTCTCCCACCACCCTTGAAGCTACAAGGAGCCGACGTCGCGTGGTCGCCCCGGGTCAAGTACCTGGGGGTGACTATCGATCGTCGGCTCACGATGGGGCCACACGTCCGCTCGGTCGCCGCACGGGGTAAGGTCGCCCGCACCTTGCTCAAACCGGTGCTCTCGTCCCGCATCCCGGCGCGCGTCAAGTTGGGTGTGTACAAGTTGTACATTCGCCCAATCTTGACGTACGCCGCTCCGGCATGGTTCGCCCTCACGAGCGAGTCGAGCCGAAAGACACTCCGCGCGCAGCAGAGTCTCGCGCTGCGGACCATAGTAGGCGCGCCTCGTTTCGTGAGGAACGATGTCATCCGGAGGGATCTCGGGATTGAGAGCCTGGATGAGTTTGTGCGGCGCCTCGCGACGGGAATGTTCGCGCGTGCCGACGCATCTGCCTGGCCCCATGTCCAGGACATTGCGCCCTGGCACGCGCGCCCCCCCGACGCGAGACCCTTGCCCCGCGACCTGGTAGCGGACGACGACGACCCCATCGCACCGGACTGACGCCTCAGGTGAGCCGCACCCAGGTTACACGCGGCTCACCTGACTCAATAGAACTCTACACACATAACATACATTCGTCGCGTGGCGCGTGCTAGGTTAATATAGGCGCGTCGCGCGGCGAACTCAGACATCCACTACTAAACAGACACCCAAACAACACGTGTACGCGTACGCGGGCCGCGATACACGTAGACACTGAGCGGTGTTACTGTACAACACAATGCCGCTCACACACACACGACTGCTCCTTAGCCCGGACCGTAACCGGCCAGCTCTGGGAGCGGGGCGGGCGGGAGCAATACACCCACTCTGTAGGAGTGTCGAGTCGACACCTCGTCATGCTGGTCGGCTCTCGCTGGGCCTCCCCCAGGTAACTGGGGGTCTCACCTGGTGGGGACCGACCGCCGAGGTGTCGTGAAGAAAGCGGCGCTGCGGGAAGAGCAGCGTCGTGGCGCGCCTACAGATACACAACATGCAATCACTCACAGGGGCGCGCGTCTTCAACGCGGCTCCGGGACTTTTGTAAGGCCAATGTTGCCAATACGATGAGGGGTCCGTCGTTACGGGCCACCGCATAGCATTTTGCGGCCGGGGGGCCAAGCCCCGGCACCGCTCGCCACGCCCCCTTACGGGGGCGTCGCGATCTCCGCGAGCAGCGGCAGTTCGAGTTCGGCACGCCTCGAGTGTACTCTCCGTATCGACTTAGGTCGGTCGTGGTTACCTCGCTCCTTGCTGGACTTGAGCTAGCGGTGGTTATTGTATGTTTGGCTGTGTTGGTGACGTTAGCGTACCGCACACCATTCAGACGATACCCAACGCGTGTAGGGTTTCCTTATTTATTTCTTTAGTTATTCCTTATTAATTTGTTAGTTAGTCCCTTACTGTAGTTAGATCTCAACCTTGTACCTTTTGTTGTTGCTTATGTTAAACTCAACTCTGTAATTCTACCACTGTAAGATTAATAAACAATATTGTTACATGTATTGTGAGTTTAGTATCTCCTCACACATACCCCGCTTACAGCTTTATATTAGAATGCGGATTTTTTATACTTTAAATTTAATAATAAAGCATTTCGTACGTCTCAGTCGAGGCGCAAATATTTTTCGGTCGCAAATTTATAAGATTAAATGATTAATTATTCAAACATAAACATGGTTTTTTAATTAAATCTACCAATCAAAAAACAACACGCATTTTTATTAAACACTTCCTTTCAGTTCACAAAGTATTTTATTTGTTTATATAAAAAAAGTACCTATATTTATTTTATATTTATGTACACACGGTAAAATACAATAACAAAACTAAATGGAAACACAAAGTAGGCAAATGTAATTAAAATGTTCGAGGCGGGCAGCCCTATCGCATGTTTACGTACCGCGCGGCTGTAGGCATTTATTTCAAGGTTACGGCCGAGATACAATACTGTATGTCTTTATACTGTGACAATGTGGCCGTTGGTGTCCTTGGAACACGTCGAGGCGTTTATTTGCTCCGCGTAAGTAATTTTGAATTACATCTTTGAACACGTCTAGCTCGTATAAAATTTGTGCAAATTGTAATAACAATTTATTATTATTTAAGCATTGATCCCTTAAATAATTATGCAACTATTAGTTTTAGGATAACCTTAACGGATTTTTTTATTTTTTGGATTTTATTTGATTGTTTCGGTTGGGGTACCTTCGTCATGAGTGGGGTAGATTCGTACTGTACGAATGCACCACACCACTAAAGTTCAAGATTTTTTACTTACCATAAATATTTTTATTAAGTACAGAATCATGCCGCGAATATACAAAAAAAGGGAACTAGAACGGGAGAGGTAGATGAAGATGCAATGCAGTATGCGATGAAAGAGGTTTTAGATAAAACTCTATCTATTAGGAAAGCCGCGCAAAAATACGGCGTCAAACCAACGACTCTTGAAAGTCGCTTAGTAAAGTTGCGTAAAACAGCTGCTGCCGAAAAGGGAAACAATATCCCAGTGCGTGCTTTTAGTTCGAAGTTCACGTCTAATCAAGTATTCAGTACCGACGAAGAGGTTCTCTTAGAGAAGTACATCATTAAAGCTCTAAAAGACACTATGGATTGACAATAGAACAAACGCGAAAAATGGCATATGAATTTGCAAAAGCAAATCAGTTGCGTTATCCATCTAGCTGGGACCATAACAAAATGGCAGGAAAGGAATGGTTGGATAGTTATCGTAGGCGGAAACCAAATTTAAGTCTCCGAAAACCAGAAAATACCAGCGCGGCAAGGAGCTTTGGCTTCAACAAGACGGCTGTTAATAATTTCTATGAAAACTTAGAAAAAGTTCTGACAAAATATAAGATCACAGCTGATCGCATTTATAATTTTGATGAGTCAGGGATTTCAACGGTGCTCAGCACGCCAAAAGTGTTGGCTGAAAAAAGCCAAAAACAAGTAGGGCAACTTGTTTCAGCAGAAAGAGGCGAGCTTGTTACTTTCGGAGGAATAATATCGGCCAGTGGTAACACAATTCCGCCCCTATTTATTTTTCCTAGGGTGCATTTTAAGGATCACTTTATGGCGGGTGCTCCGGAAGGTAGCTTGGGAGTTGCTACTAAGAGTGGTTGGATCAATTCCAGTATTTTTTTGGAGGTGCTGAAACACATTCAAAATAAAACGTCCTGCTGTAAAGACAACCCCATCTTGCTGCTGGTTGACAATCATGAAAGCCATGTCACGATTGCAGCTATCGATTACGCTCGTGATAATGGAATCATTTATCTCTCTTTCCCACCCCATACAACACATCGGCTCCGACCCTTAGATGTGGGAGTATTTGGACCTTTTAAGGCAAAACTGAAGACTGCATTCAACGATTGGCATGTAAATAATCCGGGAAAAACTTTGAATATATATAATATCCCAAAATTGGCCAAAATTGCTTACTTCGCGTCATTTAATTGCAAAAACATTGTAAGTGCTTTTGAAAAAACCGGGATTTGGCCTTTCAACAAACTCACTTTCAGTGATGATTTTGCACCCGTCCAAGTTTACCAATCAGATTTTATAGCCGGCTCAGATACACAACCTATAATATCTGAAGAAATAAACCATGTTCCAGATCTACCACAGAGACCGTCGACATCACCCTCTTTAATGTCGCAAACATTTGATTCTCCATCTACATCAGCTGTAGGATTAATAACACCGGAAATTATCCGACCTTATCCTGAAGTGGATAAAAATGCGCTCAAACGAACAAAAAAGGGAAAACAGCCTGGAAAATCAAGGATATATACAGATACTCCCGAAAAAAATAGATTGGAAGAAAAAGCAAAAGAGGCTAAGAAGCAAGAGCAAGAAAGAAGACAAAGGGCCAAGGAAATGAAACGCGTGTTACATTTGCTGTCAGATTCAAATATAACTACTAAGTCAAAGAAACAGAAAAAAACTGAAGAGACTGGTAGTGAAAATGAGACTGATATGAGTTTTAGAGAAAGTTCTTGTTCTCCTATCGAAGAGATGTCTGAAGGGTCTGATATTGAGAACGAAATTCCAGTTTTGACAGAACATATAAAAGAAGAAAGTTTTGTGCTGGTGAAGTTCGAGAAGAAAAAGAGCGTTTTACATTACGTTGGGCAGGTAGTAACAAAGTACAGTCCTACCGAATACAAAGTTTCATTTTTGAGAAAGAAGCCCGGTACCTGGAAATTTGTTTTTCCCAATACCAAAGACGAAGGCACAGTTTACCTTTCAGACGTAGTCTACATACTGCCACAACCCAAATCTGCTTCTACAGCAAGAACAGCAAACATCTTTAGCTTCGAAAAAGATCTCTCTGGGTACAATGTGCAATAATTTGATCTACTACTTATTACATCAGTATTTATGGCAAAACATAGAGCGCATATGAAAATGTAACACCTGTTTTGTAACCACCTATGTTAACAAATAAAGAATCTGAATCTGAATCTGAATCTATGATTACAGACTCGTACCCTAATGGTTAATTATAATGTTGATTAGTTCCTTTAAGGAAATAAGAAGAAAAAAATATGAAAAGTGTTCGACTAAGTATTACATACTTAACTAAACTTAATGTTAAGTATAACTATAAATAGGTACAATATTTTATTAATAGATACTGCATCCAAGTCTGATTTTCTGTACTTTGATCTCAATAAATGTTAAGATTTTGTATAAATATCGTTATTAATCACTGTGTACGGAGGCTCCCCACTATGTACGAATCTTCCCCGCACCATGTACGAAGCTACCCCACATGTGGGGTGCTTTCGTACGTTTTCCATTTTTTGGGAAAACCTTCATAGCTTAACCATGTTACTAAATATCAACATAGAACTACATTTTATTAAAGCCAGATAAGTAGGCAATTTATTAGCATTGAAACTATTTCCAAATAGCTATTAATGTTTCTTTGACAAGGTTCTAAGTAAAATGTGTACGAATCCTACCTGCTCTCCCCTATGCCTATGGTGATTTATGTATAAACTTGTTGTATCCACCTAGATGTTAAGAGAATGATGTGGTCGCCTGTAATTGGAAGCGCACACTTGTATTTGTCCCTATTCATGTTAACATGCAAGTAATAGTCCAGTCAAAATAGACATTTGACTTAGCCAAAATTCGCATAGAGCTGAAAATTGGCAGAGACGTTATATACATCATTATAAATGAAATGTCAAAAATCCCCTTCGATCCCACTTCTGCAAAAAAAATTATTCAAGGTCAAAAGTACAAAATTAAGGTTTTTTCCATTTTTCTCGAAAATAGTAAGTATTATCGTGAAAATAGATCAGACAAAAGTTGTAGATCATACAATTCTCTACAAAAATGGTCCAGTCACTTTTTCTCTTACGACTCACCATTCGTGAGATATCGCGATTTTAATCATTAGAAAATTCATATTTTACATTATATGCACACATTTCCGCACCACCTATGAGGTAATAATGTACTTGGCGCATTATTTAACGTGGTTTCCCCAGTAGGTATACTCAACGATCTATTGTTATAAAGAAAGTTTGATCAGATCGTATCCTATTAATTGCAAGAATAGTAACATTGCTAATGATCAAAGTGGAATAGGTTGTTTTTCTACATGTTATATTGAAAGAAATACAACAGATGAAGATATTTATGATATTAATGAGGAGACAATTGATGCATCCCTTTTCTTAGAACAGCGAACTTCTGCAAGAAGAATAAAATAAAGACGAAGAAATAATTGTCGAAGTAGAATTAGACAATTATCTTATATAATGACATGTGGAAAAAAACAATCTATTCCACTTTACTCATTAGCAATATTACTACGAGGATTCTTTCAATTAAAAGGATACGATCTGATCGAACTTTCTTTATTACAATAGATCGTAGAGTATACCTACTGGGGAATGATGATGATGATGGGACTCCCTTTCCCACATTCGGGCCGTTGTGCGTGGGGATTCTGGCTAACAGAGCCAGCCTAGCTACGCCCAGAAGCACAGAAGCTTCCTGGGAGCTTCACAGGCTTCGCGGAGCGACCTCATTGTTCAGAGGATTTCTGCACGTTGAGAAGCCACGGCCTCGCAATCCAGGATGACGTGGGCGGCTGATTCCTCGGCATCAAGGCAGCCCCTGCAAAGGGGGCTGTCCGTGGCGCCTATGTTGAAAAGATGTTTGTTAAGGAGGTTGTGGCCCGTAATTGTACCTTTTATTATTCTAAGGTTATTCCTACTCAGGCTGAGAAGTTTTTTGGTTAATCGCGGGTGTATCATTGGTAAAGCCAATTTTGACTGTCTACAGTCTGTTGCCCGTGACTATCTGTTGTTATGAAGTTCGGTCGATCTTTGGCAAATCCACGCACGAAATTGTGAGAAAGGCAAAGGGAGAAGTGGGTACGGGCCTAGCATCCTCATATCAGAGCCTCTCTTCGCAAGTTCATCTGCAGCATCATTGCCCAGAGATTCACTGTGCCCTTTGATCCACTGGAGAGTAATACGATTAGACGTCGATAAACTCTCCAGAGCTAGATGGCACTCAAAAATTAGCTTATTGTTAGTTTGTTTGCTTCCTAAAGCTTTGAGCACAGATAGGCTGTCGGATAGGAATTTAATGCCATAGTTCCGGATGCCTAAGCGCTTTACTGCTGTTGCAGCTTGTGTTAAGGCAACACATTTGCATTGAAAGATCGAACTATGTGTGCCTAGTGGTATGTGAAAGTTAATATTTAGGTCAAGGGAGTGCACGCCAGCACCTGAACCGTTTTGTGTTTTAGAGCCGTCTGTATAAAAGCGCACTTCATTGACTCCTGACTGATCCCTTTCTTCCTGAACTGTTTGTATAATGTAGTTCTTGTTGAACATCGGTTGGTTTGGTGTTCTGTCACACGGGGCAGCGATGAGAGGCTGGTACTCAATCGCCCGGTCCAGGATTTTAGCGTGTGGACTGGTAATGTTTTTGCCCCATATGCCCAGATGCATTAGTCTGATGGCGGCTAGCGCCGCTTCCTGCTGTATGTACAGGTCAAGGGGAGTTAATTTAAGGGCTATCTCCATCACCGACTCCCCAGTCGGTGATGGAGAAATGGTAGGTGGTGCGGAAATGTGTGCATATTATGTAAAATATGAAATTTCTAATGATTAAAACCGCGATATCTCACGAATGGTGAGTCGTAAGAGAAAAAGTGACTGGATCATTTTTGTAGAGAATTGTATGATCTACAACTTTCGTCCGATCTATTTTCACGATAATACTTACTGTTTTCGAGAAAAATGGAAAAAAACCTTAATTTTGTACTTTTGACCTTGAATAATTTTTTTTGCAGAAGTAGGATCGAAGGGGATTTTTGACATTTTATTTATAATGATGTATTTAACATCTCTGCCAATTTTCAGCTCTATGCGAATTTTGTCTAAGTTATGACTTATTTTTGTCTATTTTGACTGGATTATAACTGTTTAGCTTCTGTTGGCGATCCAATAAATAAATAAATAAAATAAAGGTTGCTTGACATATAATTTGACATTTTCGAGCAGGTGGTGTGAAAATAAATTATCATAGTTGGAGATGACCATTTCTTGACTATTTTTGGCGTTCTCAAAATTGATCTTCATGAAGTTTTCAAAGGTGAGGATGTGATATGATGTGATGTGTGGTAAAGGACACATGTATTTTTATAACAATCACAGAAAAATGTTCTAGGGGTCTAGAATTGTGTGCTGAATTCATGGTACTGTAGAGATTACCTATCTGTGTAACTCTACCTTTAGTAGTACAGGCTGGTTATAAATGTTATAATTGTCGGTGTGTTCCATTCGAACATTCAAGCAATTGTCAAATATTCTAATATGGTACATAGTATTGTTGTAGAAGAAGTGCTAGAAATAACGTTATAATGTAAAGTCGTGAATATATTTTATCCAATTCGAAGTATTTTTTAATTATATCCTGAAGCTCCCATCTGCAGCCCCTATAGTACCTACTCAATAATTGGCATGTGAATGTCCCTGCCACCTTCTATAGCACACTCAATGTTCCTCACAAGATTGGTTCAGTTAGTTGCAATGCTTTTAAGGCTCCTACTAACAGGCGCGGCGCGCGACGCGAATCGCGCGCGACACAAAGGCACCGCTCGTTGCGTGATTTGCGGTGCCTTTGTGTCGCGTGTCGTGTCGCGCCTGTTTGAGTGAGCCTTTAAACACGGTGAGTAAAACTGTCGCCTTGCTGTAGTGGTTGTAAGTGCTACTGCTGAGCATGGCAGTGTTATTGAGTTTTTCTGGAGTTTGTGCCCAGTTGCTGGCAATAAGCTCGCATGCGAGTCAAACATAGCTGGCGAAAGTTGGTGTACTACTAGTACATCTCTCCCCCCCTTAAGGGATCTCATTTCAGGTGTGATGTTTTGTCATATGAGTAAAACTGTTTACAGTAATTAATTAAGTTGTTGTTGTTCCATTTTTCAGTAATTCATTGAGTTGTTGATTGCAGGCAAGCAGCCTGGTAACTAATTGACTGAAGATCCAGCCCACTAAGTTATATTTTTTACTAATAGGTAATGAGGAAAATACAATGAAATAGGGTTTTATTGATTTATTAAAGTACAGTGACAGATTTAAAAAAGTGCAAATAATTCTCTAACTAATGTGATTTTAATAGCTACCTGTACCTACTTACAAATTAAAATAATATTCTATAATAAGTAGGTATATCTAATTACAACACATTCATAAGAAATAGGTAGTAAGATATAGCAGCCTCAAGGACACTAGGGCCTTGCCGGCACGCTCCAGGCTCCGTGCGAGCTGCTGTAACATGAGTAGCCTGCCGGCACGCTCCAGGCTCCGTGCGAGCTGCTGTAACATGAGTAGCCTGCCGGCACGCTCCAGGCTCCGTGCGAGCTGCTGTAACATGAGTAGCCTGCCGGCACGCTCCAGGCTCCGTGCGAGCTGCTGTAACATGAGTAGCCTGCCGGCACGCTCCAGGCTCCGTGCGAGCTGCTGTAACATGAGTAGCCGAGCGCACTGGCGCGCACCTGGCACCGACACGGCTCACTTATTTATAACTCTAGTAATATCAAATATTCATAAGCTTAGTTGTCATATTTACTAAATCTGAGTAAATGTTGGGTTAGGTTAGATACATAAGGCTATAAGTAGGTACCTACAGGCCCCTCTGTTCCATTGGGCAATCTGGGCAAGTCAAAAAATCATTATTTGCAGCCAATTTTCTTTTTTTTTCATTACAATCAACGTATTAGGTATTAGTACCCCATTCAATCAGAAAATAATTGATTAGCAGTGCGAATTTTAAGCACTTTCCTGTGAATACTAAGTTACTTTCCCAAATCATATAAAGATTATTATTAAATAAGTATCTATTTATTGTGATTGTAAAGAAATAAAAATAATTTCGAAATATTTTAGAATTTTGCTTATCTAGGTACTCTTATTTTCACAGGGGCCCCGTGATCCTTGTGCCCAGGGCCTCATATAGGTTAAAGACGGCCCTGAGTACCTATATCTATATCTATACCTACATGTATATATAAACTAACAGCGCCCCGCGGTTTCACCCGCGTAAGTTTCGATCCTATGGGAATAACTTGATAAAAACTTTCCTATGTCCTTCCTCGGGATGCAATCTATCTCTTTGCCAAATTTTATCGAAATTCGTTCAGTGGTTTAGGCGTAAAAAGGTAACATACAGACAGAGTTACTTTCGAATTTATAATATTAGTATGGATAGGTATACTTATAATATTTTCTCTGCACATGGGGCCATGCAGCCTCTGAGTACAACATGTAGGTACTTCCATAGTAGGTCCATCACAGAGTAGGTGTACATTCGCATCCAGAACACCTACAGGCAATTAAACAATTTCCGTCCTATTTGCTGAAGTTAGCATGCAAAGCAAAAAAACCTCAAATTCAATCTTAGGTAGTTAATAGTTATTTATAACATATTTGCTCGTAAAGGGTCTCTTATTTCACCAATTTCAATATCGTAATGTATCTCATTACGTACTTGTGCGGTAATGTAATGTAAATCGCACGGTTTATCAAGATGCTCCGTCAAAACGAACGGTACTTTTTTAAATCTTAGCAAAGAGTTTTTATTTCAGAAAAGTAGTCAACATTTTATGAATAAAATTAACATTGGGAGATAAAATATAATAAATAAACATTTAATTCTTTAATTATATTAATTTTGACAATAAATTACAACCATTAATATCTGTAACAAAATCAAAAATATTAATTTACCTACTTTATTAATAATACCGGCTGTTTTGTGCCTATGACTGAAAAAAAAGCACAAACACGCGCGCATCGCTTATTTATTTGTTAAGAAGTAAAAATATTCGTTTAAGAAAGTCCGAGATTTATTTATTTCCTCGCAAATATGTTATAAAACGTCGTATGACATACGTGCGCTTTGATAATTACAGCCTCTGCTTTCTTTTAGCCCTCGCCTAAGGCTCGGGCAATTAATATCGCCTGGGCTGTAATTTTCAACTTACCGCACTTATATCATAATGTACTATTATGATACTAGTGCGGTAAGTTGGTTTTTACAAACGAGTAGACGAATGTAAGCCCGAGACGAAGTCGAGGGCTTACCATAGTCACGACAATTTCTGCACGTGTGTCATACAATGTTTTTCAACACATTTGCGAGAAAACAGTACAATATGTAATTAAACAAACTTTATTTAACAGTGGGAAAGTCGCAACAATTTTTGAAGCTTCTAATATGAAAATGGCGTGAATTTGCAAATGGCGCCACATGCACGTGGTGAAAATTAGAACTACATCTTTCGTCTCATTTACTCTTTAGTATTAAAGTGAGACAACGTATTGAGCAAAAGCGCTTCCAAGGAGGTTCGATCAGTCAGGTTGTTTATTCTCATAATGTAAAACTCTTTGGTGGAATTCTTATAATTTTTTTATGGAAATTAAAAAAAGTTGCAATGACGGTTTCGCACGTGTACTGAACGACTATTTTTAATACAGTTGCGAAAAAATGAAGCAATTTAATAAAATAATAAAAACATAATAAACTCAACTAACTAATGGCGCCAACCGTAAAATATGAGCATCGATTTTTTTTCTTCACCCATTCTGGTAGGCATTGGGAACTATGCCCATACAGCCAAATCTTCAGTAGATTTTTTTATTGATATGAAATGAAAATGAAATTTAATGAGATGTAATGAAATGAAACCTAACCTAACTCATTCAATCAAATCATTAAATCTGATATTGAAACAAATTAGTAGCTTCTTTTTAGAAATATACGTATTTGCATGAATCATAAAAACTTCTATGATTTTTTTTAGTAAAAACTTCATGGTTGGTTTTTCTTTTTAATAGACATTATTTTGTTGGGAAAGAGAACGCACGAGTTCAGGAAAGGTAAAAAAAAGCACGAGTATGTAATAGCCCACATCCCGAACGCTATACGTCCCTGCAATACGCCACTTTTTGAGCAACTGTATTAAAAAATAGGTACTTAGGTGAGAGTACCTATTTTACCGCACGTTCCGTTGTATGGTGCGTAATTTCTAACTTTCGAACAATGTATACAGGCTTTGTAAATGCATTTTTCGAGCAAATGTGTTGAAAATATTTTGTCAGGTCAGTTTCCTCCGACTCATTTCTTTCGAACCGACAAATAATGCGATTATGTTCCTCAAAGAAATGCAATGCAGGTATGCTGGAGAGATTTGATCTTTAAGTAATGGTTCCAAATTCCATACTAATATTTATAAATTCGAAAGTAACTCTGTCTATCTGTCTGTATGTTACCTTTTGATTGCATCCCGGGGAAGGACATAGTAGGATAGTTTTTATCGACATACCTCACGAGCAAAGCCGCGGGCGGAAGCTAGTACAGGTATATATGGTAGTACCTACAGATAGATATATATATATATATATATATATATATATATATATATATATATGTATGCCTACATAACAGGTTGTTTTTTTTTGTTCAATTTCCAGCTGAGGCAAGCGTCTTTTGACAATTAATAAAATGCAGTTTTACCTAATAACCTATTAAAAAACCTTAAAAACAAATATTTTAAATCAGAATTAGCTAAGTTTGGTAACAATATAAAAAAACAATGGAGACTGGTAAAAGAAATGGCTAATTTAAACAGCAACCCAAAAATGCCATCGGAGCTTCTTTCTACTAATTCTACACACCAGGACGCGTTAAATAACATAAATAGCTACTTTGTCAATGTCGGTAGTAATTTGGCAAACGCCATCTTGTCCAGGACCCTCACAAATGAGATAGATTTGAGCAGGCGGTGTAGACCAAAACCGAATAGCGGAACCCTGAACTCCTTTATGCTTCTTCCAACAGACCAATTTGAAATTAAAGAAATAATTGCTAACATTAAAGCTAAGAATTCCTCGGGATGGGACGGTGTCTCCACGCTTTTTATTAAAAGAGCACTGGATTGCCTTATTGCACCACTAGCACACATATTTAATGCTTGTTTTTCAAAAGGAGTCTTTCCAGATGCCCTTAAAAAGTCTGTCACTATTCCTATATATAAAGCAGGTGACAAAACTTTGGTGTCGAATTATAGACCGATCTCGCTGCTTCCTAGTTTTTCAAAAATTCTAGAAAAGCTTATAAATAAGAGGCTAAAACACTACCTAGAGACTCATAATCTTCTCTCAGGTAATCAGTTTGGGTTCAGGGAAAAAATATCAACCGCCGACGCTCTTCACAAACTAACTTCGTATGTAGTCGAAAACATGGATAGGGGGCAGAAGTCTCTAGGCATATTCCTCGACCTTGCTAAGGCCTTCGACACCGTCTCTATACCCATCCTCCTGAACAAACTCGATACCTTAGGGATTCGAGGAATTCCTCTCCAACTTTTCCAAGATTACTTGACAAACCGCACACAGGTTATTAAAATTGATAACAGTATAAGCCAGGAGGAAAATGTCACCTTCGGAGTGCCTCAAGGCAGTGTTTTGGGTCCTACGCTGTTTTTAATATATATTAATGACCTCTGCAATTTGCTTTTACAAAATGGTCAAATAATAACATTTGCAGATGACACAGTATTATTGTTCAGCTCTAACACGTGGAAAGATGTAACCAAAGTGGCAAATGAAGGTTTTGCTTTAGTAACCTCATGGCTGGACAATCATCTGTTGACACTTAATCTTGACAAAACGAAATATATTACATTCACAATTAACAGTAGAACTCAACCGTCTCCTAACTCAATAAATATTCAAACTCACCATTGCAACAATCGAAGTACCTGTCATTGTAACCCAATCACCAGAACCAATTCCATAAGATATCTTGGTGTTATAGTAGACCAAAACTTAAACTGGAAAGAACACGTCATTAAAGTAAATAATCGCGCAAGAAAGCTAATTTATATTTTTAAAACTATTAGGAATGCATGTGACATTAAGCTACTGATAAAAATCTATTTAGCACTATGTCAATCTATACTGATATACGGCCTGAATGTATGGGGAGGAACCTCAAAAACAACCATGATGACTGTTGAAAGAGCCCAACGCATGATACTCAAAGTAATTTCTCGCAAAAAGTACACATATCCGACAAACCAACTTTACTCAGAACTAGGAGTCCTTACGGTGCGAAAATTATTCATAAAACAAGAGATCATGGCACAACATAAAGTAAAACCACACTTTGCTAACAGGCGGCGATTAGATATAGTTTATAACATACCCAAATTCAGAACATCTTTTGCACACAAATTTCACAATTATCTCGGTCCTAGCCTTTACAACAAAATAAGTAAAGATCTAAAATTGAAGAATCTTGATAGCCAAACATGCAAAAAAACAATTGAAAAATATTTGAAAGCACTAGACTACAACAGCACTGAAAATCTAATATAAAACGATGCTATAAACAAGGCACATAAGCAAATAAATAATAAAGCACACATAACTGTACACATATAGAAACATACATAAAAACAAAATATACACATATACATTAACATAAAACATCCAAACACAGACAATTCCCATTATTTGTAACTTAATATAACTATCTGTACTATGATTTATTACCTATACAGTATGTAATCAAACCACTGCTATGTGACTTGTAACTGGAACCTTGTGAAAATCTGTTGTTCTAAGGTTGAGGAAGACTATCCGCTCGTAATACAGTTTTATACTAGTACGAGGGGATAGGGCGAATCAGACTATAGACAACCAAACCATCTTTTCATTGTACCATTTCACATCCAACGATCTGACTATTTGTGTTTATTATTGAGTTACTCTGTATGCTTGTCTCAAATTTGTGAATAAATATTATTATTATTTTTTTTTAGAGTGTTTTCTCTTCTCAGCTCTTTGGCTGGTTTTTGCAACATTTACGGACCGAAGTCAAGTAAATGCAGCTTGTGGTGTGTTAAGTTAAAGATGTGTTGTGATGAGGACCTATTTCGTTTTCATCTATTTGCATGAACTTTCTGACAATGCGACATGTATTTAAAATTGCAGCTTTTTGTAGGGTGATATACAGGGTTTCTTTTAGGTTTAGTAATTTAAGGCTATGGAGAAGGTAATTTGGGATGACACCTGTTGTGGAGAGGACTATAGGGACTACATAAACTTTTTGTTGGCGCCATATTCTAGTTATTTCATCTTTGAGTTCTGCGTATTTACTTATTTTTTCAGATATTGTCTTCTGAATGTTGTGTGTGTTGGGAACGGCAATATCTATTAGGTAAGTTACTTTAATTATTTTATCCTGTAGGGTTATATCCGGTCTATTGTAGTGAATTGTCCTGTCGGTAAGAATGGCGCGGTCGTAGTAAAGTTTGTGTGTGTCGTTTTCTAATATTGTTTGTGGTGTGTAATTATAGTAAGGAGTGTTTGTGTTTTGTATGAGTGTGTATTTGAGAGCTAATTTTTGGTGAATTACACTCGCCACCTGATTGTGCCTGTGTGTGTAGTCTGTCTGCGTGAGAGTTGTGCATGCTCCTGTTATGTGCTGAATTGTTTCTGGTTGGTTGTGACACTTGCGACATTTATCATTTGTTACTGAAGGATCTTTGATAATAAATTTTCTATAGTTTTTAGTGTTAATAATCTGGTCCTGTATCGCAATTATAAATCCTTCAGTTTCTGGGAATAAATTACCTATTTTAAGAAACTTATTTGAGGCTACTTTGTTCACATGGGATTGTTCTAGGTCATGAGGATGTCGGCCATGCAGTACCTTTTTCTTCCAGTCCTCAATTTTTTGTATTTGCGGGTCATCGCTAGTAATTTGTGGAGTATCTAGCTGTTCTTTTAAGTTAATTATTACTTGCCTACCTACTCAGTAAATGAATGTTTCTTTTGAGTACTTAATTAACTTTAATATTTAGAGTACCTTTTCTCCAAGGCCTGTTTAATCTTTCTGCCCTGTAAATTTCAGTACCTATATATGTATTCATAATTTAAATATGTCCATAGTACCTAGACCTACCTACACAACCACATCAATCAAACTCGAAGTTTACAAGAGGCGTAAGATAGCCAGCCCTAAAGAAGTAAAGAAGTAGGTAGGTACCTACATACACATATTATGTGGGCATTATCGGATCTATCTATACCTTCAAACCCTCTACAACAAATTATTTGTTTTATCTCCATATTCGTATATCACACTTTGGTAGTGTCAAACGACTGTAATACTGCACCAACGTACTGTCAATCAATTATTGTTTGTCGCACTACCGTAATGTCGAACTACTGTCGCAGAATCGTTTGTCACCCCAGCGTGATGTCGAGCTTCAGTGCGCCGCACAATCGTTTGTCACCCCAGCGCGGCAGCGTGATGTCGAACTTCAGTGTGTCGCACTACAGTATTGTCGCACAAGCGTTAATCGCACGTCCATTTGTCGAGTTCATGTAGTACACTCTCCATTTCTTAGGTTGTTTGATAATATTAAGTCGGTAGGCACCCATTACTTAATGTGTATGTTAATTATAATTATAATAAACTAATTCCTGATCTTTGAGGGACGGTTAAACACTAAAATTAAATTATAATCCTTTAGTTTTAATATTTAGGCCAAGTTGGGTGGGTACTCCCTGGAAAGCTAGGTATGTTACAAATGTACTTATTAACCTAATGCTTTTAATTCATTCATAATCTTCTACTTTCCAAAACTACCATAAGTAATAAATTAAGTTCATTTGGGGTTCTGTAAAAGGAAGCATAATAATATTAAAGTGTAACTTACACATTTAAATAGATTATACCAAAGTGTATCTATAAAATTTTACAGTTAAAATTCGTTATTAATATTTTAGGACCTTAGCTACCGCGAATAATTGGTTCGCGATTTCGTTTTGAAACATTCGTTGTACGAGCTATTATTACAGGGTTATAGAATTGGTTTTTCGTGTAGCTTACTTGTTACAGCCCAAACTGATCCTTTCGCGAATTAATTTTCGTTGCGTTGCGTAACAAGCTCAGGCAATGAACGTTCGCCAAACAAATTCACGAAGCGAATACTCGCTGTGAGTACGGTCCTCGTAATTATGTCATGTTAAATATTAAGATCTGTATTTCATAAATCATAGCACAGAGTGTTAAACAAAAATGGGGTGTGGCTATATCATAGACACAGCTGTGTGTTGTACGTGAATACTTTTACGTAACGGAGTTGATCCGCTCGGCCGCATTCATCCTTTTACGTTCTCGGCACTGCTTGACTCGGTCATAATGGTGTTTTATTGGTACCATTCGATTGCTCTTGAGAAACCCTTTCCAACCGTATACGATCTCTGTACTTGGATTTGGCTTTTTGACGCGTATAGGCCGACATTATATGTATAATTATGTATTTTTGCTATTATTTTTATTTTAACATACTTATTATAATTTCACTGTCACTATTTTATGTTTTGTATACAATAGCTGACGATTGAAACTCAAACGAACGTCGTTGCTTTTCCGAGTCAAAAGTTATACAAAGTGGACATTTAGATACGCAGCAAAATGACCTCAAAATGGCGGCGCTTCTCCCTCTAGCGCGCGCAATGCGTCAAAGTCCTCATTTGGCGCAATGAATTCTTTGATCCTTTAGCTATTCAATGGTGTAAATGAATTTAGGATGGAGATGATAGATATGAAGCTGCAACACCTATAGTATCCTCCGATGTTGTTATCATTGGTTTTTTGACATGCCTCCCACAATGGAAGCAATTTTAAAAGACTTATTCATGTCAAAAAGAACCTAATGTTTATGTAGGTAAGTACCTACTAATTTTCTGATTTAATAGAGGAGAGAATTCCCGTCTATTTAAGATGTAAAGTAAAATGTATATCAGATAAAGGCTTTCTTAAATCCCTCCCCTTTCCAATAGTAGAAACTCTTCATATCCATAGGTACGTGTAGAAGAGTGCCAGTAATATGTCTGTAATGCTGTCGGACGATCACGACTATAAGTTCTATATATATGAATAATATAGCCTGTGGGCTTTCATCGAGTTTTTAGCGTTTGGTTAATGACTGACGACGAGCTGTAGTGCAAGTTTGCGCAGCTACGGGCAGCTGGACACTTGCAGAGTCGCGCGTGGCGACTAGAAGCGCAGCTCGGCGTCCCCGCTGCCGGCGCCGTCCTCGTCGTCGGCCGGCGCGCCCTCCGCAGCCTCCGGGCCCTCCGAGGACTTCTCACCTGCAACGACATCCAGGAAAGTGTTAAAATATATGATAAACGAGACAACCGACAACCGAGGCGGGGCGGTCGCAGTCGACGAACGAAACGAGGACCTACGATCGTAGTTAGGTCGGCACATACCGGGGCAAGCGGGAGCGCCCTTGGTCCGGGAGCCGGGCAGCTCCTGGCCGTGCGCGTCCACGCACCAGCACACGGCCAGCGCGGCGTGGCACTGGCGCGGCCGGTAGTAGCCGCGCGCGTCGCACGCCGGCACGTAGGCGCCGCCGCCCGCGCCGGCCGCGTGCGCGCGCGCCAGCGCCGAGCAGGGCCGCGCCGCGCGCCGCAGGCAGCCGCACCAGGCCGCGCGCGACACGCCGCCCGCGCCCGCGCCCGCGCCCGCGCCCGCCCCGCCCGCGCCGCCGCACGACGACAGGAAGGGCCGCAGGCAGCGCTCGCGCTCGTCGTGGCGCAGCGCGTACAGGTTAGTGGCGGACAGCAGGCCGTCGCCGTCCGTGTCGAGGTGCGCGAACATCCAGCGCACCTCCGGCTTGCAGTCGCTCGGGAAGCCTGCGAGGATCGAGCATCAGTTCTGTTACCGGTCTGTCATCCTCGCGTGATCGCTGAAATCGTTCTCTTACCGTCCGCCGGCGGCGCTGTCGCTCCCGCTTCGTCCATTAGAACCGAAAACCAGTCGAGAAGTCGATTCGCCATCTTGTCCAGCGCGCAACCCTCGGATCCTGTTGATGTTAGTATTTATAAGACAAATTATTGTAACCATAATAAGTATACCCAATCGAAATAAGTTACTCGAAACCCTACATTGGTGTTCAACCGAGAACGAGCAAGAGTTACAAGCGCCAGCAACAGCATCACAGCGTCAGCATCAAAAGCGACATTCGTTCCACATACAGGCACACCGTCAGCGCTAAGAAATGACCTACTGAGATCTTCACTTCATCGACTCGATACACACACAACACACATGTAAATAGGTATCAATGAGTATTGACCACTAAAATTGTATCTAATTAAGTTAATTATTGTAATAAATTAGTCATCAAGCTTCCATAACTCCTCTCACTGTGGCCAAGACACCTTTAGCCATCATCGGTCCTACGAGTCTGTGGGATCGGCAGTGAGAAAACCATTTCCTGTATACATTGTACGACGTACACAAACCCCTATTCCTACCCAAATTCGGTCTGTTCCCGTAGGTCTCCTGGTAACAGACTTCCCGCACGTAAAACCAACGTAACTCACGTTTGGTGTGGTTTGTATGATAGGATAGGGCGCGTTAGAATAACTAGGGTGCTAGGTAGTTGCTGTAGGGCTAGGTTTCTTTTCAGTAGGGTCTGAGGTAGTCATAGGTACCAGGCTCAATTGTTTCAAACTTAGCCACACTACGCATTTGGAATAATGGCCGTACTAATCTGTGAGTCCCAGTGCGTACAATTGGGTTGTAGCGGTTTCTACAAAGCCAGGGAAAGCAAAGCAAAGGACATAGTGGATGGTGTGAACACCTTATTAAAATTAAACATAGGTAAGCTAATGTTGTGTGTTTTTCCTTACTCTGATACTTTATCATATAACGAAAATAATTATATTTATAAGTTGAATAATACTATTCATAAGCTGACATGTTCTCATAGTGACAAATTATTGTTTTTTGAGACTAACAAGTTTGTTAGTGGTTTTAAGTTAACTCAGAGAACTTTATCTCTGTCTGGGGAATGTAGACATCTGATTGCTATGTTGATAGCATATAATATTAACGAGGTTATAGCTAATATAACGAATTCTAATATTACTGACGAGTCTGTGTCGCCTAGTTATACTAACAACATAGTGATTAATTATGAATCGTCATGTTGTACGAAGGAGGATCCACCTATAATACCAACATCCCTGGAGACCACTACCAGTCAGATAGGGTATTCTCCTCCTGCTGGAACTTATTCGGGCAATCTAAACTCTCCAGTTGTAGTTGTGGAGGTCACTCCGGATAATTCGCTCCCCCCACCGAATAACATGGTAATGTGGTACTACGACAGTTTTCGTTTTATTGCATATTCGGTGTCTAAAGCATTAATTATCATCTTGTAATTTTTTTTGTATTTTTTCTATGTACCTATATTTATAAAAGTACAATAATTTCAATGGTACCGTAATGAACATAACAACATTATTCCCTTAAAATCTAAACACACTTTTTGCACGAATAATACCATAACATGTTATTACAGATCATGCAATCGTTAACTTTTTCGGTAAGCGACGATTACCATTATATTCGCGTAAGAAATGCATGCCTTTTTCCACGTAAAGTATAAAACAATTATATTTGTGTATTATTTTTGTTTACAATATAATAGAAACGGCTTATTCGATTTAGATGCGGTTTTCACTAATATATTGTAGTAAGCTTCACTTAACATTTAGTGTTTATTTCATGTCAATCGGTTCATAAATAAAAAAGTTATATCAATTTAAAGAATCACGGCGGACATTTTTAAGATATACTATCAGAGTACGTACCTACATGGACGCGCACTCTCGAGGCTAACTGATGAACAGCGTTTGATATTTGATCTGGTGAGCGTTGATAGTACTTTGGAAGAAATGCTATTTGTAGATGCACCCAGTGGAACGGTTAAAACATTTCTTACGAAAGTTATTTTGGCGAAGGTACGAAGCCAAGGTAAAATCGCGCTTGCTGTCGCTTCATCAGGAATAGCAGCCACATTGTTGCCAAAGTGGGAAAACTGCTCATACAATGTTCAAAATTCCGATCGATTTCGACCGCACAGAAAGCCCTGTTTGTAATATTTCAAGAAACAGCGATAAAGCTAAGGTTCTTCGTGATTGTAGCCTTATTATATGGGATGAGTCCACAATGGCCAATCGAAAAGCAGTAGAAGCAGTAGACAGAACGTTGCGTGATGTCAAGCAAAGTGATCAACCCATGGATGGCATTATACTATGCTTTTTTGTGGCGATTTTCGTCAGACTCTCCCTGTAATACCACGTGGAACAAGGGCTGTTGAAGTTAGAGCCTGCCTAAAGAGTTCTCGACTGTGGCATTACATTACACCTTTGCATTTGACATTAAATATGCGTGCGCAAATTAGAGGCAACGAAAATGCTCAAGAATGTTCAGATTTGCTACTTGAGATTGGTAACGGTGTGTTACCGCAGGAACAAGGAAAAGTTTTTCTTAATGAAAACCTATGCTACATAGTTTCATCAATGCGAGACCTCATATCATCTGTGTATGGAAACGCAACGCAAATACCAACTTGCGAAAATTTCTGGCTTTGCGAAAGAGCTTTTTTGACGCCACGAAACGACCAAGCAGCAACAATAAACGCTGAAATTTCGAGCTATGTTCCGGGGGATTATGTTGAGTAGGTATATCTCCATTAACAGAGTCATGGAAGAAGGAAAATCTACAAGCTACCCAGTAGAATTTTTAGAATCCCTCAATGCTCCTGGACTACCAGCACATAAAATAAAATTAAAAGTAGGCGTACCGATAATGCTTCTTAGAAATTTAAGCCCCCCAAAACTTAGCAATGGCACCAGGTTAAAAGTGACCAATTTACAAAGAAATCTGATAGAAGCAGAGATTTTAACAAGGTGTGGAAAAGGTAAAAGTGTTTTCATTGCTCGGATTCCTCTCATTCCAAACAATTTTCCATTTAGTTTTAAACGAGTCCAGTTTCCAGTCAGCCTATGTTTTGCGATGACAATTAATAAAGCCCAAGGTCAGACGCTGAAAGTTGTAGGTGTAGATCTAAGTATCAGCTGTTTCTCGCACGCTCAGTTGTATGTAGCTCTGTCACGGGTTAGCAATCCTAGGAGCCTGTATGCTTTCATCCCCGATGGCCATACGTCAAATATCGTATACAGAGAAGCATTACTGTAAAGTAATTTTTTAGCTACCCAAACGACGGTATATGTAATTCAAAATATGCTGCCCGAAAAGTCACTATTCTACGCTGACGAAGTCGCGGGCACAGCTAGTTAATAAATAAAAGGACTGATTATGATAAATAATAAAACCTTTGTTTTATTTCATAAATTTTAATAAAACGCTATTATAAATCATCCAGTAGATATTAATATCAACTTCCTCTATTATTGTTATATTTCTGCCAAATCAAATAATAAGTACTGGATTATTTAATAAAACATGTATTTGCAACATTATATTACTGTTAATCTTTTCACACCACACATCGACGAATATTACTGTAATGTAATATTACATTATACACTATCGCTTGGATTTCACACGAATAATATCGTAATATCATATTATAACATATTTGCTCGTAAAGGGTCTCTTATTTCACCAATTTCAATATCGTAATGTATCTCATTACGCACTTGTACGGTAATGTAAAGTAAATCGCACGGTTTATCAAGATGCTCCGTCAAAACGAACGGTACTTTTTTAAATCTTAGCAAAGAGTTTTTATTTCAGAAAAGTAGTCAACATTTTATGAATAAAATTAACCTTGGGAGATAAAATATAATAAATAAACATTTAATTCTTTAATTTAATTAATTTTGACAATAAATTACAACCATTACTATCTATAACAAAAATATTAATTTACTTTATTAATAATACTGGCTGTTTTGTGCCCATGCCTGAAAAAAAAGCGCGAACGCGCGCGCATCGCTTATCTGTTAAGAAGTAAAAATTGTTCCACGCGCTTATTCTTTTCGCTGTACTTTTTTTTCTTTGAAAATGTCGTCAAGTAATGATGAATTTATTAATTCCACACCGCCAGAAGTCTCAGAGGCAGCGAAAAAGGCTACTCTAAGCCTCGCCCGAAAAATCGACCGATAGATACTTACAAGCGTATCAAAATTTCATCATATGGAAAACAAGCAAATATGCAAGTTCAGTCAGAGTTTTATTTATTTCCTCGCAAATATGTTATAAAACGTCGTATGACATACGTGCGCTTTGAAAATTACAGCCTCTGCTTTCTTTTAGCCCTCGCCTACGGCTCGGGCAAGCAATATCGCCTCGGCTGTAATTTTCAACTTACCGCACTTATATCATAATGTACTATTGCCGTTAGGTTTTTTGACACTGTATTACAACGAATAATACTATAATGCATTAATATTGACTACGATATTGTTGCGTTTACACGCGAATAATATGGTAATGATGCGTTGCATACTATACTTTTGTCATTTAATTTCAGTAACATTATTTTTGTGAATAACTTAATTTTATTAAAGTATTACAAAAAAATCATAATATAAATTAGATTGTAAAAAAATTAGCTTTGTTTTGACGTTTAAATGTCTACCTTACGATCTACCCGTGCCGAGATATACGCATAAAACAGTTTTTTATTTTTCCTGTAAAATTTTGATTTATCGATTACCATATTATTCGGTGGGGGGAGCGAATTTTTATTTAAACTAGGGAGTTAGACAACAGAAGTTACCCCTTCAAATAACCAATTATTATTACAGAATAATAAAAAGGTATCTTCTGGAAATATAATAATAATAAACCAAAGGGAGTGGAACATAATTTAAAATTATTTAATCAAAATATCCAAGGTTGCGCTTCCAAATTACTGGAAATAGAATTGTTTTTGGAAAACACCAAGTTTGATGTCATTTGTTTAACAGAGCATTGGTTGAAAGATCATCAAGTAAGTAATTTCAATTAATTATGAAAATTATTGTGTAGTTAGCCATTTCAGCCGAAAACGTATGATACATGGCGGATTATTAATATTAGGTACTTAAACATTCTATTAAATAGAAAGAACTAAAAGACACAATCGGGCTGTCTGTTGAACACACCATTGAATTGTCCTGTGTTGAGCTTGATAAGCATGTCGCATGCTTACTTAAGGCCAGGATCTTCGAGCGTAGTAGGCATTTAGCGTTACCTCCGTCCTCGCGTGGCAAATGCCGCGAAAGCGCAGTTCGAATGAACTCGCTGACCCCTGTCACGGTTATTTTTATAAGTAATAGTATTGTGAATCGGCCCTATTCTTGAAATATAGGGCTGCTCGTCTACAGTATTTTAATTTCATCATCCTACTTTAGTTTCTTTCTAGTTTTGTGATTGTAAATATTATATTTTTAACCGACTTCAAAAAAGGCGGAGGTTCTCAATTCGGATATTTCAATTTTTTTAATGTATGTAGGGCATAACTCCATCGTAAATAGACAGATTTGCATTTTTTTTTTGAAGTGAAAACTTCTTTAGCATCGTTGTGATTTGCAAATTTTATGAAACGAAAAAGCAACAGTAAAAAGAGACATGAGATTTAACGTGGGAGAAAATGAGATAGGAAGCATTATACAGTGTTTTTGTTTTTTATTATTACAAATGACATAACATTTAATCCTATGCTACTAATTTGTGGTGATGATGATGATGAGGATGATGGTGATGGTGATGGCGATGGCGATGGCAATGGTGATGGTGATGGCGATGGCGATGGTGATGGCGATGATGATGATGGTGATGCGATGGTGATGGCGATGGCGATGGTGATGGCGATGGCGATGGCGATGGTGATGGTGATGGTGATGGATGGATGGATGGATGGATGGATGGATGGATGGATGGATGGATGGATGGATGGATGGATGGATGGATGGATGGATGGATGGATGTTCTTTAGCATCGTTGTGATTTGAAAGTTTATGAAACGAAAAAGCGACAGTAAAAAGAGACATGTAAATTCATAAGATTTAACGTGGGAGAAAATGAGATAGGAAGCATTATACAGTGTTTTTGAAGGTTTCACTTCTACCACGTGTGAATTGCACACATGCTGTTTTTTTTATTTTTGTAAAGATCTGATGATGACTTTCAGAGACAAACAAGAAAGAAAGAAAGAAAGAAAATACATTTATTTAGCACAGACTAAGAGACACACAATACACCAGATAGTTAGAACAACGGAACTCTTCAATAAATGCCAGCAAATCAACCGCGATTGCTGTGATATAATAATATGAATTTGTTTGGGGTAGGTAAGTACAACTAAAAAGTGAAAAATAAAAACTTTTTTACAAAAAAAAACCGACTTCCAAAAAAAACACTACAAAGTGAAAAATAACTTTAGTTTCGAAAGTCGGTGTCTAAAAATGAAAATATATTCTTCACGTCGTAGTGTTTTTTTTTTGAGTCGGTTGTTTTTTCTGTAAAACAGTTTTTTTGATTGCTTGAATTCGTCAATAAGTTTTTTTTAATTAAATCTACTAATCAAAAACACCACAATGCGTATTTTTATTGAACTCTTCCTATTTCATTCACAACGAATTTCATATTTTTAAATAAAAAAAAACAGCATGTGTGCAATTCACACGTGGTAGAAGTGAAACCTTCAAAAACACTGTATAATGCTCCCTATCTCATTTTCTCCCACGTTAAACCTTATGAATTTACTTGTCTCTTTTTACTGTCGCTTTTTCGTATCAAATCACAACGATGCTAAAGAACATCCATCCATCCATCCATCCATCCATCCATCCATCCATCACCATCACCATCGCCATCGCCATCGCCATCACCATCACCATCTCCATCGCCATCACCATCACCATCACCATCATCATCATCATCATCATCATCGCCATCGCCATCGCCATCACCATCGCCACCACGATCGCCATCACCATCACCATCGCCATCGCCATCACCATCGCCATCATCATCATCGCCATCACCATCGCCATCACCATCACCATCACCATCGCCATCACCATCGCCAACACCATCACCATCATCATCATCATCACAAATTAGTAGCATAGGAGTAAATGTGATGTCATTTGTAATAATAAAAAACAAAAACACTGTATAATGCTTCCTATCTCATTTTCTCCCACGTTAAATCTTATGTCTCTTTTTACTGTAGCTTTTCCTACTGTAGCTTTTTTGTTTCATAAAATTTTCAAATCACAATGATGCTAAAGAAGTTTTCACTTCAAAAAAATATAATATTTTACCTATACAATCACAAAACTAAAAACTCAAATTAAAAAAAACTCAAATTTTGCAATTGAATATGAACCTTATTCCGTTGTAGTAAAGTTGAAAATTTATTACAGATATTACGATAATTGTAAATTTATGGTACCGACCTGCTACTGCTAGTACTGTGACGAAAGCAAGAGAACCTATACAACTACAATTATTGTTCTGTCGCGTCGTCTTATAAGTGGGTTATAAATACGTAGAAAAATAATAATCAAACTAACCTTTTTTTTTAAGCTTTGCAGTTCACCGCTGAACATTTTTTTATTTCTTCTGTTTTTATTCCCCATAATTTAATCTTAATTATCACTATATATTACAACTATATTATAACAAACTAATATTTAGTTTAATTATTAATACTAGAATCTAAACAATATTTACAGATTGATTTTTGAAACTAATACACAAACACGGAAATTAACAATAATTATAACGTATATTTCGATCGATTAGCGGGAACGCGGCGAGCCAGCAAAAGCGACACAGGTCCTACCTCGGTAACGCCCGGCGGGCTACTGAAGTGAAGCGCGCAGGCCACCTTTTTAGATTATATCTTGTTAAGACAATAAAAATCAGTTTTGAGAAAAATTAACCGTAGAATGTTCTACTATACATCATTGCCTATTTTTTGATATATTTTTTGCGAGTAAAAGTTAAGTCTACTTCAAATACGACTTGAAAAACGATTAAAAACTTCGCTGTTTTCGATTTGTTTGCGATTTTTTATGATCGAGTGAAGTTGTAAATATCGTGTTTTGAACCGTAGAATAATCAAGAATGTTAGTTAAACTATGCCATATATTTTTTTCAGATTAAAACAAAGAATATTTGATTGTTTAATGTTGAATCAAAAATAGGTCGATTCCGAGATTTCCGAGAGTCCTGGTCTTAATGGAATACTGACTTAACTCAAAAAGACGATTTTTGGAAAATCGCTAAAGAAGATCTTGCTATGAGGACTTATCCTACTTGTTGACGCATAAAATTAAAACTGATTTAATTTGATTATTAATTAATCATGATGCTTGTATTTTGAACCTAAAATTGTCTATTGAAGATATCTGAATAAAAAAAATTAAAATTGTGACCGATCTATTAATGGGTCAATGTTCCATTAAGCATGCGATGTATAGTATGCGTATACAGACCTCCAAGTTACCAGAATCTATCTGTGTTTGATTGTGTAATGGAAGATGTGTTAAGGGGCTTACAGGACCTAAACGCAAAAACGCAAGTTTTAGAAAGAATAAAAGTAGGTATATGATCGACTACAGTAAACAAAATCAGAAAAATATATAATATTCTTCAGGATATAAGCTAGGTAGATAGTGTGTTGAAAACAATACAATTAATTTGATACTATAAAAAAAATCATGAAGATACCTCTAAAAACTTTCTTTTTACAATAAAAACCATACTAATATACATATAATCATTTTGTTTTTTGTCAGATTATTCTACAAGCAACATACTAAAAATACTAATGTTTTAGTTTTTTAGTCCAAACAATAGATTTTTTTAAATTAAATAATTGATTCATATTTTGCAATAAATTACCAGCGTTGTGTCATCGCGCTTCTCTTTCTTTTCTATGCAGTGTGACAATGACCGCGTTTTAGGTCATATAAGCCCCTTAAAGAAACTTAGTACTAGTAGTAAATCGATACCTAGTCATTATGTGGAGATTTTAATATTAATTTATTGGTAAATAACTCGAATAATGTCACATTGTTAAGTCTTTTTAGGTCATTTGATTTGTCAAATATTTTTATTGAACCAACCCGAGTGACAGCTAATTCTGCCACTTGTATTGATAATGTTTATTGTAATTGTGATTACTTACACAAAGAAATTGCAAATAAGTTGCCATCTGATCACAGTGCACAAACAATAACATTTAGCTCCTACATGCCTTTACAAAAAATTCAAATAAGGTTTAGGACAATTACATGTAAAAACTTAGAGAAAATAAATAATTCTTGGCCAGTAAATTATGTGATTTTTATTTTATTTTATTTATTTATTTGGTTCACCAACAATTGTATACACTATTTTAAGCAATATAAACAAAAGCAGCAAATCGGAGTAAAGTGTAACAATCACTTATAGGTAAACTCTGTATGCACACAAATAGTTGGCGTAACTTAAAAAAGTAGGAATAAAAGACTAGGTGAATGTGTATGTGTGTGTGTGTTGTGTGTGTGTATGTATATATGTGTAAGTTGCACTGGTTAGAACTTAGTTATACGTAGCCTAAATTCACCTACCCAGTGAGATAATGCAGGGCTGAGAAACTCAATTTTCGGAGAGAAACTTGTAAAAACTGGCTTTCAATTTGCCTAAGCTTTCAAAATGGAGGTCGATCCGATCACTGCATTCATTCACAACCCTGCAAAACCTCGCGTAGGGAGAGTTGGCACCCAGAACCGTTCTTCTCTGCGGTGGGCAGAGTGTTGTTAATAGGACTGCGAGGAATTCTGGAGGGGGCACGGAAGTTAAAGTTATTTAATATTTGCGGATTTTATGGGCCATACTTTACACACAAACATCGAGTCATTCAGTCGTCGACGTTTGTCAAGAGAAACCATATTAAAATGTTTGAGCTTATTATAATATATGAGCGTATTTTCTGAGACATACCGCTAGCATATGCCAGATGCCCCAGAAAACGGTTTTGTACACGCTCAAGACGCAATGAGTGAGTAGCAAAGTGTGGCCACCAGACCACACTACAATACTCTAACATGCTTCGACTCAAACAGTTATAAAGGATAATTTTTGTTCTACAGTTTTTTAAATTGTTTTGTGTTTCTGATAACAAAACCCAGCATTTTGGAAAACTTTTTCATTGTATTATCTATGTGAGGGACAAAAGTTAATTTCTGATCAAATATGACACCAAGGTCTCTTATTGTATCCAATTCCTTTATTTTTGTCCATCAATATAATAATTCTGGTCTATAAGAAGATGTTTCCTAGTAAATTTTATATGGTAACATTTGCTAGAATTTAGGAGCATCTGGTTTTTTTGGCACCATATAACCAATTCATCCAAAGCACTTTGTAATTCAAAGGCGTCATGCTTCGATTTAACTATTTTGACGAATTTTAAGTCATCAGCAAACATAAAAATTTTACAATGGCGAAAGCAGTTCGGAATATCATCAACAAAAAAGTGTCTGACGGTTGATCGAAAGCCATTGACTACTACAAAGAAAGTTCTGTTCTCAAGGTACGAACTCAACCATGAGAGTAAAGATCCAGCGATACCATAAGTTCTTAATTTGTCAATGAGAATTTTATGCGAGACCCGATCGAACGCCTTGCTGAAATCTGTATATATGACATTAGCTTGATGGCCTGAATCTATTGCTGCCGTCAATAACTCAGTAAAAAGTGTCAGATTGGTATTTGTGGACCGGGACTCCACAAAACCATGTTGTCCCTCGCCTGAATAATTTTTAAGATGATTTTGAATGTAAGGGCAGATCATAGAAACAAAGACTTTACTTAGGGATGAAAATAGAAATGGGTATATAGTTCGAAATTAAGTCCTCATTGTCGGATTTATGGATGGGGACGACCTTTGCTTCCTTACATTTTGAAGGGAAAACTCCACTAGATAAGGATTTAAAGATAAGCAACAGAGGCGTGACCAGTTCATTCGCACATTCATATATGAATATTGGTGGTATACTATCTGGACCAGCACCTTTGTTGCAGTCTAAACTTTTTAACTTTTTCTAAACTTTTTAACTCTTATCAGAATTTTAATAATATAGGTGACCCAAATGAGTTCTACGCCGAGTTCTTTTCAATATTAAATGCGCAGTTTAATGACACTTTTCCACTAAAAACTAAAAGTATTTACACAGTTTTTATTTAGTGACTGGGCGACTCCAGGGGGCCTAAAAAGGCCACTTTGGCAGAATCATAAAAGGGTAACGTTATGAAAGAAAGAAAGAAAGAAAGAAAATTGCGTTTATTTGGCAAAAAAAAAACCTTAAAAATAAACAAAACAAATTCAAAATGATTAAGAATAATAATGCCAAAAGGGCCTCAGCTCAGCATAATGCCAGATGGCAACACAAAGTGCACCACCTGACGCTGACTTTCAGCTGCTGCCCATGAGTGCCATACGCTCGAAAATATAAACACATTTAAAAATTATAAAATATTTGCAAAAAATAAACATTAAGTACATTAGAAAACATTAGAAATAATTACATAAAGTTAAAATAAAATAAGTAACATTGGTAAAATTGTATAACATATAAAATTAACAAAATGTATAAAACTGTATAACGTATAAAATTGATAAAAAGTATAAAATTGGTAACAATAATAAAAGTAAAACAACACCAACAATAGTAAAAGGAATTGATAAATTAAGACACAATATCAAAAAGTTAAAATTTACAGAATGTATAAAATTAGTAATAAAATAAAATTAGTAACACACTTCAAATTGTATAATTTACAAAATGTATAAAATTGATAAGCCAGACAGCAATTCAAAATTGCATTAAAATGAAAACAATAAAAATATGTTATGTTTCAAATGGCTGACATGTCGGCTCGAAAATCCCGAAATTCATTTTGATGATTTAATAAAAACAATTTTAATTTAAAGGTTGAGCCACTTTTACTAATCTTTATGGGAGGTGGGATGTTGTTTCAACATTTGGTAGCTGCGTAACGAAAACTGCCCCTGAAAGCCGCTGACTTATGCTGAGGAATGGAAAGCTGTTGGGAACATTTTCTTCCCTCACCGATTCTGTGCCTACTAGTCCATGACAGCTTATCGTATAGATAAGAAGGGGATTGAGACTTGATAACTCCAAAAAGTAGGGTCGCCAAGTGCAGTTTACGTCTAGCTTTCATTTTCAGGATGTTGTGCTCATTGAAGAAGGGTGTAACATGTCCCCTAAACGGAACTTTAAAGCAAAAGCGTGCACAGGCATTTTGAAGTCTTTGGATCATTTTTTCTGTTTTTGATAGCAGTCGTGGACCATACACTGTGTCCGCATAATTCAACTTAGATTAAACCAAAGACTCCACACGCAAGACACGCAACTCTTCGCTTAGATACGGACGAGCCTTGTATAGAATTTTAAGTCTGTAAAAGCAATTACGGATACACTCTGTCACGTGCTTGTGAAAACGAAGTTCTACGTCCATTATAAGACCCAGATTTCGTGCTTCGTAGACACGCTCGACAGGCTGACCCATAATTGACACACATCCGGCGCTGGGTCTAATTTTACTTAGCTGGTTTACGGTACCAAAAAGCATAAATTTAGTCTTTGCAGGATTCAACACAAGCGAATTAGCATTAAACCACTGTACTATATTCTCAAGGTCGGCGTTAAGATCCATTAATGCTTGCTCGTAGTCTTCTGGCTTAAAAGAAATATAAACTTGTGTGTCATCGGCATAAATATGGTATTTACATTTATTAATAATTTTAATTAAATCTGCACAGTATAATATGAACAATACTGGCCCAAGAATCGAGCCCTGTGGAACCCCCCTTCCTACTGAGCACAGCTCAGAAACAACCGTTGATCCGTCCGCCCGGCGTATTTCAACGAATTGCGTACGATCGCTAAGATAGCTATCAAACCATTTCACAGTGTCGTCGTCAAATCCATAGTAAACCATCTTTGACAATAATAAAGGAACGTTAATACAATCAAAAGCCCGTGAAAAATCAAGCAATACCAAGAGTGTGCACATCCCATTATCTTGAGCTGACAATATATTATCTGTCACATCCAACAAAGCCGTGGCCGTGCTGCGGCCCTTCCGAAACCCTGACTGAACATCTGGAAGAAATTTATTAGTCTCTAAGAAAACAACCAGTTGCGCGCATACTACTTTCTCTAAAACTTTAGAAAGTACTGGCAGAATGCTAATAGGCCTAAGATCCTTTATGTCTGTTGCATTAAAGGTCTTCGGTAATGGGAGCACTTTGGCACGGTAATAATATGCATACAGTAGGTCGTCTTCATACAAACGGACGAAACGCGGGCTATACCTACGCGCTTCGATCTCCGTGTGCGCGCAGGCGGCTCGGAGTCGCGACTGTGCAACAGTGACGAACGGACGGTGTGTTGTTTTTTATAACAATAACCGCGCGATTTTTTCACTAAAAATAAGTTCAAGTACATATTATTTAATATGACGAGTAGGCGATATTGTGCTGTTTTTGGTTGCATGAATTCGTCAATAACGCATCCGGGATAGCTTTTTTACATTACCTGGAAACTCGGAAAGGTAAGACTATTTTACTTACTAGTGGGTAGGTACATAATGTGTGTCTTTTTAATGGATAAGTATTTCCTATTACCTCCGGAAAAAAAGATGTCTGGATTAATAAATAAAGTGATTAAAGTAAAGGAAAGTGATAGACACGAGTAAAATAGGTAGTTATAGGCGGTTCATGAATCATTATACGGTAGGTACGCTTGTGTTAAAACCTCGGGGCATGTGTGTTTTGTTAGTTTGTATAATTCAAAGTAAAGACGTGGTTTTTATTATTAATAATAGTTGTTTATTGTACTGTGTGTATGAATAATACTAGAAAAAAATTGGTTGTCTGTAAAGTCGATTTACGGACGATAGTTTAACGTGACAACATCATAACAAAACATTAATGAAATGATTGCATACTTTTATGAATAAAATTAATTATTTTTATTGAATAACTGTTACTGTAATAAGAATAACTGTTTCATGAAATCATCATTCTTTGGACTTACATGGTCTTAGAGAGTTGTGTTGATGACTTTAATGATTATAATTCTGTAAACACATATTTCTTACGGCCGCGATTCATATATAAGTCAA
This sequence comes from Luperina nickerlii, assembly GCA_963855955.1. Lineage (NCBI taxonomy): Eukaryota > Metazoa > Arthropoda > Insecta > Lepidoptera > Noctuidae > Luperina > Luperina nickerlii. The sequence continues at coordinate 24,713,664 of OY979668.1, forward strand.
CGTACAACTTAATACTGACCAGCAAATTGCAAAAAACGTAAAAAAATTTGAATTTCGCGGGCTACCTTAGCGCTTCCCCCTTAAACTTTTTACTTCACTTTATAAACAGTCGACGAAACAGTTCACGTACGTTGTGTGCTGCCGTTGTCTTTATTCTCCTCGGACGTATAGGCCAATCAAGTGGAAGGGAGATAGATGCGGCGCAAGCCGAACGCTCAAGCCGATCGTGCCTTTCGCTCGTTCGTGCCGCGCTCTCGCTCTGATCGTGCTCGGCTTGGCTAAAGCGTAACGGGACAATGAGTCATCCTTTTTCGTGCATGCAGCCGGCGTTCATCGATTTATTAGACGTTGTCACGTCAACTGTCTGTCACTAGATACCTAGTTGAAATTTTCTCAGATTAAGTATTTCTGCTGCTGCTATAACAACATATACCACTAAAACCGTTTTGTTTTTCTCGGTATTAATAACAACAACAATAGCTAGACTACTATTCCGAACTTCATTTAAAATCAAACACATAAATTGTAAAGTAGCTGCAGGTATCTATAACCAATTAAAAGATATTCCTTTTTCTCCATCTTGTCCATGTTTCCCAAAACAATTTTTAATTAAGCTTTATATTAGAATGCGGATTTTTTATACTTTAAAATTTAATAATAAAGCATTTCGTACGTCTCAGTCGAGGCGCAAATATTTTTCGGTCGCAAATTTATAAGATTAAATTATTAATTATTCAAACATAAACATGGTTTTTTAATTAAATCTACCAATCAAAAAACAACACGCATTTTTATTAAACACTTCCTATTCAATTCACAAAGTATTTTATTTGTTTATATAAAAAGAAGTATATTTATTTATTTATTTTATTATTTATGTACACACAGTAAAATACAATAACAAAACTAAATGGAAACACAAAGTAGGCAAATGTAATTAAAATACTGGAGGCGGGCAGCCCTATCGCATGTTTACGTACCGCGCGGCTGTAGGCATTTACTTCAAGGTTACGGCCGAGATACGATACTGTATGTCTTTATACTGTGACTTTGGCAATTTTCACTAGTTTCATTTTCAAAAGTCACCGGAAGTGTCAGAAATAACATATTAATGGAAATGCCATCGCAGCCTTCAGCATTCGATTTAATTGTTTTTAATATGTTCGCGATTTCCTTGCTAGTTACAGGTGACAGGCTAAACGTGGAACCATTATTTCGAGTAGATTTAAAAAATGCCAGCATTGATTCATTAACCGTATCTGTTCCTGGCACACTCAGAAAATGGTCACAGATTTTGTTGGGATCGTTAAAGTGCAAAGGTAATTCCTTATGTTTAGATGGGAGCAGATTAGACTTCAAGTTTTTCCATAGTGTTTTGGAATCATTTATTTGACTATTGATTTTGTGTTTGTAGTATGCTGACATTTCGTAAAAAAGAGACTCGGAAACAAGTGACTTGAACCCTTTGTAATATGTTTTTTTGTGGTCGTTTTTATTGTCACTTAAATACTCCGCATGTGCTTTATTTCTTAAACGCATCATTAATTTAATATTGTCAGTGATCCATGGGTAACAACGCTCCTTAATAACACTAGTTTTTAGAGGTGCATGAACATCCAATAGCGAAATTAAGTGCGAATTAAATTCATTGACCATAGCATTAACATCTTGCAGCTCGATTATCGCTTTCCAGTTCAGCAGCTCAAGATCCTGATCAAAGTATTCCCTAACTATATCCCTAAGTGGTCGATAAGTAATGGTACGCAGCGGAATTTTCGGTCGTTTGAAACTAAATTCGCCAGAAACCAAGGCGTGCGCCCCTAGATCCGGTATGACATCAACTGTTATAGAGCGTGGTTTAATATTTGAACTAATTACGTCTATCAAAGAATTGCCGTGTGCCGTGAAATGCGTGGGAGACTGCACCAATTGCTTTAGACCCAGGCAGTTCAAAAATGAGACTAACTTGTCCGTCTTTGGGTCTGAGTCATTGAGCATGTTTATATTGAAATCACCCATCAATATCGTGTGCTCACACCCCGTAAGAGAGTTTACTGAACTAGATACAGCGTCTAAGAAAATATCAACATCTTGCCAAGGGGGGCGGTAGGCAGTACCTATTGCTAGTTTGATTCCGCAAACATTAATTGTGACCCACATCTGCTCAACCGTGCTGTGGGATGTACTGACAGAGTGTGAGTGACTTCGAACATTTATTAAATACCATTTTTGCAATAAAAACCAACCCCGCCACCCCGTCCCTTCTTGACAGACAAAGACCGCGGTATGTGCCGTAGCCTATATCCTGGCACAGAGGGCGCGTGCCCCTCTTCACCGGCTCGCAACCACGTCTCATTAATAGAATAGAATAGAATAGAATACTCTTTATTATGTACACCATATAAATTACAGACATAAATATAGAAACTGTACAAAGGGTGACACAATGGGCGGTGTAATAGCCATAACATCTACGTCCAAATTTAGTAACGCTGCTATAAATTCATCATGTTTCGTGCCCAAAGAACCCGCATTCCAAAAACCAACTTTAAGGTATTTAGTTATCATTTTATATATACGAGTAATTTACTAACGAATAATACAATATGACAAAAAATATATTCTAAGTAAAATAATTTAAAGATTGATAGACACATGAAAACAATATAGTTGTTGTGGAACATAAACAGAGTGTAGTATAGACGAACAACTTTGAGTGCCATAGAAAAAACATAATATGTAAATGGAATAGCACCGTGGGCAACGTTCATTGTAAGTAAATATTGACAACTTAAAAAACTATGGTTTCTGAGATGATGACGCAGACAGGGATATGTATATGTCATTGTACAATTCCTCCTAAAAGTAGTTAACATAAAAAAAACACTTATCAATCAACGACATGCAACAATACATTAATAAAATGCTACTCAAAAAACAAAAAAGTGAATTAATTAAAACTTTCACATAAAAAACTTTGTTAGAGATTACTACTGTACCGAGAAAACCTATTGTATGATAAAAAAACGCCCGATGTCCTTTTCCGTACGGATATGCACAACCGACTTCCCCTCCTCTTTACGTGCAAGTATGCGACCATCTTTGGTCCAGGTGTATTTCCATTCGTGGTTACTAGCAGCTTGACGGGTATTGTAGAACAATTGCCTGTTAGTTTTAGTCAGGCGCTCGTTAAGGTAGATGCGGTGTGGCGCTCCCGGCACTTCGATGTCAGCAGTCGTGAGGTTGCGGCGGACGCGCGCAGCACCCGGCAGAGCATCTCGCGTCACACGTCTTGCTAGTCTGACAACGATTATACGAGGTCGGAGCGTTTCACCTTCAGTGTGATCACGCCGAACGTTCCCAACACGTTTAGCAAAAACAACATCTTGCTCCTCCAGCTTAATCGCTAGTTTAAGTGCAAGGATGCCGATCAACTGAGCCGGGTTTTCCCCAATCGACTCCGTGACGCCTGACAGTTGAACATCGTTCAATAATGTCTCTTGCTCCCGTTCATTCAGCTGCTGCTGTAGTTCCCCAATTGTTTCCTCCAATTGAATCAAACGAGGGGAATTCGATTGGTCGGTGTTTTCTTCGAGTTCTTTGAAACGTTCTTCCAGGGTGTCCATACGGTTACAGCACTTATTCATCCTATCATTCAGGCCTGAGAACTCATCACGAAATTGGCGTAGTTCATCTCGCAAGGCATTGACATCACTGCGGAGACAACGGATTTCCACCGCTAGGCTGGTTGATTCAGTATCAGGTATTTTATCACTTATTTCAATACAATCAGTGGGGCTGACAGCCGGAGTCGCTTGGATAGTAGAGGAGCTAAGCTCGTCATTTCCTTTGACTAGTGTTTGAGAGTTGTCTGTACGTGGTACCTTTGCCCTACAGCCAGGGCACGTCCATTTAGAGGAAGATGTTGCAGTAGGAGCAATGTTGACGCAGACCCGGTGATAAAATGTCGGACATTTTATGCATTTAATGCCATCACTTATTGCTAAGAATTTGCCGCAAGCTCCGCACTTTAGCATTGTAGCTGTAAGTTAACGAAGAATCACCAAACAGTTGAAATCAACAAATGTTAGAAACACAAAAAGAGCTAATTGTTCACAGTAGATTTGAACCCGCGGACACAAGGTTAGCGTACAAGAAGGCACTGCCTTAGTTACCGACGCTATTTCTCTACAGTTCAAAGTGTCGAAATAGTTGAGCTTATAGCACAGGAATGACAATTTTTGAACAAAAGAAGGTGTGTTTACTAGTTTTTTCTTGTTAAAATACGCAAACACCTTATTATACTAAGAAATTAACTAAGATTTCATCAATCAAAATAGGGCGAAGACAGTCCGTGTTTTTCTTTTTTCGCTGCACTACGTAGGTATAGTCAAAGAGATTGAGATTGGATTGATTGGTATTTTAGCACAGACAAAATAAAATAAATGAAAAATCCTTCATCAATGGGATTTGATTCGATTAACTTAACAGTTAACTGTCCATTACGATTCACAATGTCATCCTTTTATGATTCTGCCAAATTGGCCTTTTTAGGACCCCAGGTATTCGTAAAAGCAGGGAAAATCTTATTGAACTCGTATGTCTTAAAGCAACATATGAATAATACAAACTTTTATCAGTATGTTGCAAAATATTCAAAAACTTTTAAGTGTTTGCCAAATAGCTAAAGCTTTTTATATTAGCAATATGTGCGGGATTCGTGACCGCGTGGGCGAGTGATACACTGAAGTAAGTTGTAAATAGGCAACGATTAATTTATTACGATATCAAGTAACTAAAGTTAGCAGTTACACTTGACACGAAAAAGTAAAATTAAATAAGGTTACATGAATGGTAAAACTACTAGAAACACGAAGCTCGCCGTAAACTATTACGGCGAGCTTCGGCGAGTAAAATATGATCGGGGGTCAGAGAGGACCTCGCACGATCGTAGTTCAGCACAGACTGAAGCTCCGAACCAAAACTCTCCTAAATCTGCCGTTCACTAAACAAAGGACGCGGCAAATCCTACATCTGTCTTTAAAAGTATAATAAAACACGAGAAATGCAAATGGGTACAATAAAAGACAACTGAAAATAACAGAACAATGAACCTTAACTAAAAATAGCAAATGGGTACAATACAAGATAACTAAACATAATAGAACAATGAAGAACCTTAACTAAAAGTAAAGAATCATGAAAGACAATAGTACCTATAACTTAAATCGCTTGCAGATGTTCAACGTGGGAAAAACACAAAAATGAAACTTTCTAAAAATAATTACAATAAGTTCCTCTATAAAAATATTACATTCTTAAAACTATGCAAGGGATGGGTACGTGAGACACAGTCCCCACAGTACCCCCCTACCAGTGATAAAGATCACGAAACACCTGCCTGATAGTAATCAGGAAATTTAACTCGCCTACCAGAACGGCGAGGAATATGCTTGCCAGGCCAACTTAGGTTCCAGTGAGTCGGAACCGGTTGCCGCATAGTTCACGGTGAGTCGGAACTGTCTGCGAAGATGTCCCCAGTGAGTCGGGGTGGCGCGGGCGCTGCGTTATGGTTCCAGTGAGTCGGAACCGGTTGCCGCATAGTTCACGGTGAGTCGGAACTGTCTGCGAAGATGTCCCCAGTGAGTCGGGGTGGCGCGGGCGCTGCGTTATGGTTCCAGTGAGTCGGAACCGGTTGCCGCATAGTTCACGGTGAGTCGGAACTGTCTGCGGAGATGTCCCCAGTGAGTCGGGGTGGCGCGGGCGCTGCGTTATGGTTCCAGTGAGTCGGAACCGGTTGCCGCATAGTTCACGGTGAGTCGGAACTGTCTGCGAAGATGTCCCCAGTGAGTCGGGGTGGCGCGGGCGCTGCGTTATGGTTCCAGTGAGTCGGATGTGGTACAGCACCGGGTTGAGGCTGGATGCTGCGTCGACCAGGAGAGGAATTGAGCTCTGCTTGTTGACCGGCCGAAAGTGCAGTGTGCTGTGCCGAGGTTGCTGATGAGGCTGAGGGTGATGACCAGGTATGCGCGGTCGCTGCATGCTGGTGGTCAGGATACCCGTTGAAGCCGTGGGAGCTGGCTGGCTGGGAATGCGCGTCATCCGCCGCTAGTGACTCCCGCTGGATCGCTCGCCATTTTAACACGTACTTTGATTTAGCACTCGCGAAACTCTTTCCGCACTGTCACGAACTCACGCTATTGATAGTTTTGATCACGTCGGGGTCACCACTGTGGGGTATTCGTGACCGTGGTGGGCAAGTGATACACTGAAGTAAGTTGTAAATAGGCAACGATTAATTTATTACGATATCAAGTAACTAAAGTTAGCAGTTACACTTGACACGAAAAAGTAAAATTAAATAAGGTTACATGAATGGTAAAACTACTAGAAACACGAAGCTCGCCGTAAACTATTACGGCGAGCTTCGGCGAGTAAAATATGATCGGGGGTCAGAGAGGACCTCGCACGATCGTAGTTCAGCACAGACTGAAGCTCCGAACCAAAACTCTCCTAAATCTGCCGTTCACTAAACAAAGGACGCGGCAAATCCTACATCTGTCTTTAAAAGTATAATAAAACACGAGAAATGCAAATGGGTACAATAAAAGACAACTGAAAATAACAGAACAATGAACCTTAACTAAAAATAGCAAATGGGTACAATACAAGATAACTAAACATAATAGAACAATGAAGAACCTTAACTAAAAGTAAAGAATCATGAAAGACAATAGTACCTATAACTTAAATCGCTTGCAGATGTTCAACGTGGGAAAAACACAAAAATGAAACTTTCTAAAAATAATTACAATAAGTTCCTCTATAAAAATATTACATTCTTAAAACTATGCAAGGGATGGGTACGTGAGACACAGTCCCCACAAATAAAATAAAATCAGCTGATGATAAAATAAAAACTACGAGGCAAATAATAAATAATGAAACAGGTAGGAAAAACAGCGTAATACTGAATTTTTTAATTTATTTAATTTAGAGACTGCACATGGTCCATCAACTCAGATGTAAAAATAGCTCAGGACTTTGAAAACTTTTTTGCTAATATTCCCCTTAAAACTACTGAGGCTTTAAATTCACCCACGCTTTCTGCTGCCTTACTTAAAAAGAATGTAAAGGCATGCCCGAGTTTAGGTTTCAGCATACAAACCTCCAGGCTGTTATAAAAGCTTTAAGATCTTAACATTAAATCAACAGAAGATCTCTGGGGAATGTCTGTAAAAGTATATAGATCTTTCATCGAAACCATTGCGCCCTATTTAGCTTTCATATTTAACACCAGTGTTGACCAAGGATTCTTTCTGGACCTTATGAAACATAGTAAAGTAGTACCATTGTTCAAATCCAGTGACAGTAAAGAACCCAACAATTATAGACCTGTGTAAATTCTGCCAGTTCTCAGTAAGGTGTTTGAAAAGTTGATTTAATAAAAATTCCATCTTTCATGAACACCAGTACGGTTTCACCAAAAGGCGTTGCACTACTGACGCCGGTGTTACCCTAATAAAGAACATTTTTAACACCTGGGAAGAAGCACAAGATGCCATTGGAATCTTTTGCGACCTCTCTAAGGCGTTCGGTTGCGTAAACCATGAGACGCTTCTGATGAAACTGGAGCACTATGGAATTAGAAAAACAGCACTTGATTTGCTAAGATCATACCTGAAAGATAGAAAGGATAAAGTTCAAGTAAACGGCGTAAACTCATTAGAGTCTGAATTGACAATGAGCGTGCCTCAAGGTTCGATATTGGGTCCATTCCTCTTTTTAGTTTACATTAATGCTTTACCCCAATTACTTCAAAATCAACCGAAGATGGTGTTATTTGCAGATGACACATCATTGATCTTTAAAATAGACCGACGGTCACAGAATCTAGACGACGTGAATAACTCTATTCTTCAGGTCCAAGATTGGTTTACGGTAAATAATTTAGTACTTAATGAAAAAAAAAACCAAATGATCTAAATTACCGAATGTTAGAAGTAGCGAATGTGAAATCATATTGAATGGTCAAAAACTAGAATTTGTTAATCAGACAGTTTTCCTAGGAATCACGCTAGACGAGAAATTACAATGAGGACCTCATATAACATCTATTTTGGGGCGGCTAAGCTCGGCCGCTGCTGTTAGAAAAATAAGACAGTTAACAGATGTAAAAACCGCGCGTTTGGTCTATTTTAGTTACTTCTACAGTATATGGCATTTTACTATGGGGTCGGGCTGCTGACATTGAATCCATTTTTATTTTACAAAAGAGAGCTGTTGGGGCCGTTTATAATCTACGTCGCCGCGAATCTCTAAGGGAACTATTTAAAAAGGTTAATATCATGACGGTACCTTGCCAATCTATATATATAAAAATGAATCCCTATTTCCCTTGGTCACGGCATCACGCCTGAACGGCTGGACCGATTTCGCTAATTCTTTTTTTGTTCTGTTCGTTATTATCAGGAGAAGGTTCTTATGAAAGAAAAAAATAAGGAAATTGCGCGGAAAATTAGAAAATTTAAAATTACTTAACCACCATATAAAATTATTTAATGTAACCTTTTTAATGTAACCTTAAGACATTTGACAAAAACATTTGAAAAAAAAAATGACGTTTAAAACGGATTCTTCTGTCAATCTTATTTTATTGATAAACAATACATTTAAAATAATTAAATTAAAGGATCTAAGAAACCTGATTTTCTTAGTTCACATGACGGTTACTTTAGAGCCATCAGGCCTAATATTAAAAGTTCAATTTAATATGGAATTTTGGTAAGTTTGGAGAGACTAACATACACGTTACTAACATAACAAGTGGTATATACCTACTTGGTTATAAAGAAGAATACAATGGTTTTATTTTAATTTACAGATGAATTTTCGTTTATAAAAATGCCAGCAGCTAGACGTACAAACTTAAGTCGCAAAACTCGCAATGCTGCGAGTCAAAGATATACAAGAGCAAGTCAAAATGACGAGCAACGCGAAGCGCGGAATGAAGTAGAAAGGAATCGATGGAATCGAAATCAACTACATAGAAATGTTGCGTTTAACCCCTATCGAGCTGCATTCAATTATAACGTGGAAATAGATTACAGTTCACAGCAAAAGACGTTAAAACGCTCAAATTAAATATAAACATGCGAGTCGAATTGCAGAACGACCATTCTGGAGAAGTTTTTTCCAAACAATTGCTCGATATTGGTAATGGCAAAATACCTGTTGACTCATCGTCTGGATACATCACATTTCCTACCAATTTTTGTCACTTTACTGAAACTAAGACCGAACTCATCGAGAAGGTTTTACCAAACATTGCTCAAAATTACAGAGATCATGTATGGTTTAGCGAAAGAGTTATATTGGCTGCAAAAAACGTTGATGTCAACGAAATGAATTTTCAGATTCAAAATGATGAAATTTCAGATGCAAGATAAAAAACTAAGAATGTTGTATACCATAAAGCATTAGAATAAAAAACACTCTTTTTATGAATTATACCAATTCGAATTCAATATTCATAGTCATAACTATCGGGTCAGCTAGATCAACCTGACAACTTTATATAATAAAACAATTAACTTAATAAAATCAAAAATCTGCTCATTTATGGCGTTTAGGGCGGAACAAAGTTCGCCGGGTCAGCTAGTTAGTTTATATTCTTCAGGCTACTATACAGTACACGTGTAATTGTTATGTATCACTATCATTATAGTTATGACGACAACTCTGCAATTTATTTTTAATTAGAAATAGTAATAAAATCATCGCTGATTAGTTACTCTTTGATTTATTGTGATCTGACGTAGGTAACGTTAAATCTGCCTATTAAACGTGACGTCAGAAGTCATAACTAATTATGTTTTGATCAAATCAAAAGATTATCATCAGTCACAGCCAGATTGACTAATGGACTGACTGACTGGAAGAGGTAATGACTAGGGAATGCAAACCGGTTTCACCGAAAACCGAAAACCCGGTTTTTCGGAATATTTGAAATTATTTAAAAAACCGGTTTTCTTTTCATGTTTCCGGTTTTTCGAGTTTTTTAAAAGTTAGAGTTTATGATTAAAGAATTAATAATATGGTTATACGTGTACGTTAGTTGTGTATTTTGTAATACTTTCTATTCATGCGTGATAGTTAGAATTACTTAATTATGTTTCGTTGGTCTTTTTAATACTGTTGATTAATATTGTACCTACTAGGGTGAAGCACAAAAAGCAAATAAACCTTTTACTTAAACAAATTTCTGTATTTTCATTGAAATTTTGAGTACTTATGTATTCATTTTTAATATATACGTTTCTATTTAATTATTGAAATTATGCAAGATGTAGGCGGCCTGAATTTCACAAGTACTTTAAAAAAAACTTAGTCAAAGAAAAAGAAACCGGGTTCACCGAAAACCGGCTTTTTTAATACGAAACCCGAAAAAAAAAAAGGGTTTTCATTTTGGCCGGTTTTGCATTCCCTAGTAATGACACAGTGTAAAATAAAAGAAAATAGGTAGGTAACATATTTAACACAAAACATCGTGAGGAAACCGACATGTCCTAGAACCAAAAATTCGAAGACATGTGACATCTACCAACCCGCACTGGGCCCGCGTGGTGGATTACAGCCCACTCCCTCTCACAGAGAGGAGGCCTGTGGCCAGTGGGAACATTTTAGGCTGGTCATAAAGGTAACATCCGAAGATATTTCATTCAATTTTGGCGTTCACTTAGGGTAATGGCAACATGGCTGCGACGTAATACACATATTTTATTTAGGTACATACTATCGGTCGAGTTTTACCTACCTATGTATATGACACGACCTAGATAGAGCGAGGTGAACGCAGTCATGATTAAAAATATTTATTGTGACATTAATTACTGAAAAAAAAATGTCTATCCGTACTAATATTATAAATTCTAAAGTAACTCCGTCTGTCTGTCTGTATATTACCTTTTCACACCTAAACCACTGAACGAATTTCGATAAAATTTGGCAGAGAGATAGATTGCATCCCGGGGAAGGACTTAGGATAGTTTTTATCAACTTACCTCGCGGGCGAAGCCGCAGGCGGAAGCTAGTGCATTTATGAAAATATTATGTATGTAAGAAAAAATCAACATCTTTTTAATAAAATAAGTGATAGACATAATTTTAACACTAGAAATAAAGATAAATTAGATCAACCTTTTTTCAGATTATCTAAAGTACATATATCTTTTATGGGGTACTGTGTTAAATGCTACAACAAAATACCTTGTGACATATTGCAATTAAACGAATGAAAATTTAAAACTGATATTAAAAGTACACTATGTAAACAAGGATATTACAAATTAGAGGATTATATCCAAGATAAGAATGCTTGGAAACATGCTGGTCCTGCTCCATAGGACAATCTAGAGTCTAGACAAAATCAAACTGGTTCCTAATTTTTTTTTTTGGTTCCTGGTTTAAGAAAGAAAATAAAGAAAGAAAGAAAATTGCGTTTAAATGCGTTTTGCGTTTTAATTTTTGAAGTGAAAACTTCTTTAACGGCGCTGTGTACTTTTTTTGGAATGGGTAAAAACTTCTAAATTCGCGTCAGGTCACGTGACCCTGATCGTAAGATTCGTAAGACGTAAAACGAAAGACGCGCGTTGTTGAGGACAGCGCCATCTATGCACATCGGGAAGAACTACGAGGGCCTCGCGTACTAACTACGTAGTTCATCCAACAACGACGAGATGGCGCTGAACCACGGATATATAACTGACGACGAGCTCCATGGGCTTGCTTCTCTTACCACTGCCGCGACCAACACCACGAACTGAAGTCTATCCTGTGTGCTTATTTGTAAATCTGAATAAATTCCTTTCACGAGAAGAATAAACCAGTCACTTTGGTCATCATACCTGATTTGCAAAAAACCCTATAAAATAAGGAACACACCTTAACACGCGTGTTTTGTTTATAAGACGATTCACAAAATACACTCGTAATTGTTCAAGTTTTCACTTCTGTCGGCACTACCGGAGTGCCAGTTTTTTTTTTTGTTATTATATTTTTTTAAATTTTATGACTGATTTTTACAATCTGTGACTACAGTAACTCACACACTTATTAAAATTCTAGGAAAATCATCTACTTTTACAATATTTGTAAATATGTGAGCACCATGTATCACATAATATTGATTTACCTGTCATTGCTTCATTTTTAATTATTTTTACTTTTTGTGGTAGACTAATTTTATTCTAGGTGCATCGCCTTCACATATAATTATACAGGTGGAGTTTATTGCCCATTCTTCGGACTAGAATCAATTCAATTTTAATGTAAGTTTTGTCGTTCAAAAGTGCCTTTAATGTGCCTACTTAAAATAACTGATTTGACTTTGACTTTGCCCCATACGAACACCGCGTCATACTGACGTCACTCATAATCCTGCATCTCGCAAGCAGAGTTTACCGCGCAACTAGCATATAAGTATACAACGGCCCGACATCAATCATCGGGCAGTTGCCCGCCAGACACAACACCCGTCTGGTCGGAGGATCCTCCCTTTTCTATAGAGGATTAGTGAATTTTACACCCTGTTCCTCATACTTCTATAGGGTCATTGAATGTTTGAACAACTTTTACTACATGAACAACTCGCCCATAATTGAATAAGTTAATTCATGGCATCACCTTGTGCGAGCCGCCGTCTCGATTGCCTGTCCGGCAGAACCTCGTTGTGCGAAGACTCAGATTTTCGTCGCCGCCAATCCTGTAACAGTTAAATTGACCATCACTTTACATAAAACTATCACAATGGTCATTATTTTATTTTAATAAATCGGAACAACAAACAGCTATATTATGCAATATTATAAACAGAAAAAAACATAAATCACTTAAGTAATAATGTAACCCACAGCGCTGTTCACAGATTACCATTAATAAAATATAAAACCTTAGTCACTAGGAGGTGAACTGTTCATGCATGACAGTTACGCTAATAAAAACAATAAAATGAAAAATAAAACAGTATTTTTAAAACAGCGACAACAAACAATTAGTATAGAATTATTATTATTTATATTAGTGTAGTATGTATGTTTAGTAAGCGAACATCACTAGTATAGAGTGACGGATGGAAGGACAACACTATCAGAAAAAGGACTGAAATAAAATAAAGTAATGGCGTGCAACTTATTGTAATCTGCAATTCTCGATATTATCTTAAAATATAAGAACATGACACAGTGTTAAGTTGTTTTTTCTATAATTAACATGATACAATTAGTATTAGTGTAAAATTTCAATTTTAATTTCGCGGGTTTCCTTAGAGTACCCCTTATTATGCAACCCAATGGATTGCAGGTCCATTGTAATGTAATGTAGTGGTGCAGGTTACGTACTGTATCGTAGTCACGAGGGCGCGCGCGCAGGCGCGGGTGCGGGCGCGGGCGGCGGCGCGGGCGCGCGCACGGGCAGAAGCCGCGGCACGCCAGGCGCACGGGCCGCGCGCCGCGCCGCACGCAGTTGTGCAGGTCCAGGCGGCACAGCGACGAGTACGTGCGGTTGTCCGAGCCGCACAGGAACTGCGCGCGCAGCCGCCCCGGGCAGCCAACGCATCTGCGCAACTTCATGTTACAGTAGCAGTAGGCATCAGGTTACGCACAGGACACGTTTGCTAACACTTTGGCAACTTCGTTATGAAAGGAAATAATAATATACCTACCTAAGTAATATAATTTTCAACACATTTGCTCGAAAAATGCATTTACAAAGCCTGTATACATTGTTCGAAAGTTAAAAATTACGCACCATACAACGGAACGTGCGGTAAAATAGGTACTCTCACCTAAGTACCTATTTTACCGCACGTTCCGTTGTATGTTGTATAACACCGTGCGTTTTCTTTACGGTTTTTTTTTAATTTCCATAAAAAAAATATAAGAATTCCACCAAAGAGTTTTACATTATGAGAATAAACAACCTGACTGATCGAACCTCCTTGGAAGCGCTTTTGCTCAATACGTTGTCTCACTTTAATACTAAAGAGTAAATGAGACGAAAGGTGTAGTTCTAATTTTCACCACGTGCATGTGACGCCATTTGCAAATTCGCGCCATTTTCATATTAGAAACTTCAAAAATTGTTGCGACTTTCCCAAACAAAATAATAATATGAGTTCAATATACTAAGTGTGAAATTAATAATGTCAGTCAGTCAGTTAAGCTTCCAAAGCAGCAAATTTCACTGAATTTCAATAATTGTTCAAATTTTACTATTAATTTCCAAGAGTAGTGACCTATCTGTTTATTTTCTTATTTGCTATTAAAAATAGTCAAATGAAAAAGTTTGTTTAATTACATACTGTACTAGCTGTTTTCTCGCAAATGTGTTGAAAAACATTGTATGACACACGTGCAGAAATTGGTATTTACAAACTCGTGACTATGGTAAGCCCTCGACTTCGTCTCGGGCTTACATTCGTCTACTCGTTTGTAAAAACCAACTTACCGCACTAGTATCATAAATAACTATTTTATCACACCTGCTCTGAAAATACATACTAATTATACCAATTAGAGGGAAGAAACGCCTTTATCCCGCCCTTCAAATCCTTTCATCCCAAGGTATGGAAGTTTGTATGAAAATCCTTCCGACCCAAGGGTGGGAAGTATGTATGAAATTCCATTACATACCCGGTTTTTCTTTTTTTTTTAATTTGTCAGCAGTCATACTGCCAAGAGACTTTAACTGTCTACTAATTAAATTTCAAGTAAATTGTTACTGGCCACATACAGATTTTTTTTTACCAGTTACCAACCTCCTTGGTGCATACAGAAAATTAAAAACGAAATTATTTTTGTATACAAAACGCGGACTTCTTAACAATTCAAAAGTGCCTGTAAATGGTTTAATTGAAAATAAATGGTTTGAGTTTGAAAACAGAAAGGAGGCCTGTGTCTCACCAGTGGGAACATTATAGACTGATTATGTATGATTTTGATACACTTCAACGTGTACCTAAGTATTGTTTGTTACTAAGGCGTCGTGTAAAAAATAGCTGCACTTTTAATAAGTGTACTTTTAACTAAATATAAACATTTCTATGCATTTATGTCCATAATTTTCCTCGTAGGTGTAATAAAAAGCACTATACATCCCTCAGGATAAAGTACAGTTCCATACTACTCACATTACTACTCACACCCTGACTTATTACTTGTAATTTTTTTTTTAAATGAAAATCGTTTACTTTTACCATGTTTGTAAATATGTGAGCACCATGTATCTATCAGATAATTAATTTATATGTCATGGTTTCACTTTTAAGTCTTTTACCTATTGTGGTATAGTAATTTTATTTTAGGTGCATCGTGTTCACATATTATTATTATATAATTAATGTATGCAAAATTTTGTAAAATATTTTAAAAGAGTAACGGTGGAGTTTCTTGCCCGTTCTTCTCCATACGAAAACTACCTTTTGGAATGGGCGACTAGAATCAATTCTATTTGTTGTAATTTCTGACGTTCAAAAGTGCCTTTAATGTGCCTATTTGAAATAAATGCTTTGACTTTGACTTGACTTTGACTT
This sequence comes from Luperina nickerlii, assembly GCA_963855955.1. Classification (NCBI taxonomy): domain Eukaryota; kingdom Metazoa; phylum Arthropoda; class Insecta; order Lepidoptera; family Noctuidae; genus Luperina; species Luperina nickerlii. The sequence continues at coordinate 24,729,253 of OY979668.1, forward strand.
TGATACCTCAAATGGTTTGCGCCCCTCGCAAGCTCGTGGCGCAAATGCCATAATCTCGGTATGGAACTGTCACTTTCTTCCCTCTGAAGTAATGTACTATTACATATCTCTTGCTCTGTAAGTACACCCTTACACCCCTGAATGCCGGGGTGTATGACTATCATTACAGCATAGGTTTTGGAATTTGAAAAAAAAACTGTCATACTCATACTGCACGAAGAATATTTTTAAAAAGTTAATTTTTTTTTTCTCGGTATCGATTAATTACTCGAATCGGAATCTAGACAATTTATTTTATAAAGATTTTATTTTAAATATGGAACTATTTGTTTCCACATCGTATGTTAGATGGAATCGATTTAAAAATCAAACTGGCCAGCAAGATTTGACGCGCTTGCGTGCGTGAAAAAAAAAAGGCAGTCTACTAGTAGGCGCGAAAGCATCGCGAAAATAATTAATTTTCTTGTTTGAATTCTTTTTCAAAAGTTTTAAACATGTCTAGTGACGAAGACATAGATCTAACGCCCGATTTTATTAAAGAAAGGGCAAAAACAGTTGTCGAAAATATATTACCGCCGAACTCGAAAGAAAGATATGTAAAGGCATACGACGAATTTATGAAATGGCGGTGAGAAAAAAAAGTGAAATCTCTTTCTGAAAGTGTTTTTATATCATATTTTGATGAATTATCTAAGAGGCTACAACCTTCCAGTTTATGGTGCTTTTATTCCATGCTAAAATCTACAATGATGACAAAACATGACGTGAATTTGAAAGATTTTTCTAAACTTACTGCTTTCTTGAAAAGGCAGTCTGACGGCTTTAAAAGCAAGAAATCGAAGGTATTTACTGCAGAAGAAGTACAGAAATTCTTAAATGAAGCTCCGGATGAAATTTATTTAGCAATAAAGGTACCTACGTATTTACTTGCCCTTTTTAATAAGTTACCAAAATATTTCACAAAAATACTATGCGAATTTGGTGCCTTTAATACAACTTATTTCTTTTTTACAGGTTGTTCTAATTTTTGGGATATCGGGAGCCTGCAGAACCGTGGAATTGACAAACTTGACAATAGAAAATGTAGAAAAACATAACAAATTACTACTCATAAAACTGCCTAACACGAAAACTAAAATTGACCGGTCATTTGTTGTGCATGAAGAATTTGCAAATTATGTTGAAAAATATCAAGCTCTTCGGCCTGAAAACGTGGATACAAATCGTTTTTTTCTTAATTACAGTAAAGGAAAATGCCAGACAAGTAATAGGAAAAAACAAATTTACAGGCATGCCAAAGCAAATAGCCACATATTTAAAACTGAGTAACGTAGAGTTATACACCGGGCATTGCTTTCGCAGAACATCAGCGACTCTATTGGCTGATTCGGGAGCCAACCTCACTCTGTTAAAAAGGCACGGCGGCTGGAAGTCCAGCAAAGTGGCCGAAGGTTATATCGAAGATCCGATGGCAAACAAAAGCAAAATTACTTCTAAAATAACAGAAAATATAAACTTAAAATCACCACGTCAAAGCACATCATCTGAGCCATTTTTTAATGAAGAAAATAGTACCAGTCAACTGCCGCCATTTACGATGCAAGAACCTCAAGTCACTCAAACTCAAGTCTTATCATCACAAACTCATATTCAAACTATAAATATACCTAAAAAGAACGTGACCATATCTCTTACAAATTGTAATAATTTTACTATTAATTTTAATTAAATACACATTTTTTTCTTCTTAATAAATGTTCATTGAAACCTGCTGTCTTGTTGTTTACTTACCTCACAATCGATATGTAAAGCAGAGTATTTATCTCGGGCGTAAGCATCAATTGCATACTCGGCCAAAAACCTCGTATGCAATTGATGTCATACAGCCCTTGTTTAATAATCTACTATTATTTAATCTTTATTTAATTTAGAGGCTTTTAGTGTTACATACACCTAACCATGTCAGCCCCATCGTCAATTCATGACACACGAGATTAGTTTTTGACTTGATTGAATAAATTAAGTATTGCGTTTCTGCCCCATAAAGGGTTAATTATAGAGCATAAATGAAATTTATTGTGACTTATTTATTGTAACTTTATGTTCTATTTTATCAATTGTAGGGACTACAGGCAGCAATAGTGATAGCGTTGCAAAATGTAATGTGCGCGCGCATATGGTTCAGCGGGCAGTCGTTTGCGCCGCCGCGCCGAAACAGTAACTTGTGTAGCACTCTCTAAATACTGTATGTGTGAATGTTGAATAGACTGGGTTTACGGACTTGTGCTTTTTATTTATTCTCCTTACTACAACCGCATAAACAACCTCAACATCAATTAATATATTATTTATTAGACCAAAAAGAATAAACAAGCTACACAGTTTGCCTTAGCTACATAAAATTATACAATTGTGAATTGGTTGATTGTGTGTCAATTTAGTTAAATTGTGTCTAACTCTTAGCATTTGCCACCGAACTAGGCTTATAGCCTGTGTGTGCCTCAAGCCCTCGGACTGCAGCCTCGGGTATGCAAGTATGAGCTTACGAACAAAAGGAAACAGTTTCCGCCCCAGCCCCAGCTTCGCACAGGTGCAATTTTTTTTATCGAATATCCAAAATTTTGTTCATACAAACCTTGTCCACAATCGAACACAACAAAAAAAAAACCGGTCAAGTGCGAGTCGGACTCGCGCACCGAGGGTTCCGGGTACTTACATGTATTTACAGAATTATAATCATTAAAGTCATCAACACAACTCTCTAAGACCACGTAAGTCCAAAGAATAACTGTTTCATGGAATCATCATTCTTTGGACTTACGTGGTCTTAGAGAGTTGTGTTGATGACTTTAATGATTATAATTCTGTAAACACATATTTCTTACGGCCGCGATTCATATATTAATCAACGTACAACTTAATGCTGACCAGCAAATTGCAAGAAACGTAAGAAAATTTGAATTTCGCGGGCTACCTTAGTGCTTCCCCCTTAAGGCGAAAGCGCCAGGGTAGCCCGCGAAATTCAATTTTTTTTAGGTTTTTTGGAATTTGCTGGTCAGTATTAAGTTGTACGTTGATTAATATATGAATCGCGGCCGTAAGAAATATGTGTTTACAGAATTATAATCATTAAAGTCATCAACACAACTCTCTAAGACCACGTAAGTCCAAAGAATAACTGTTTCATGAAATCATCATTCTTTGGACTTACGTGGTCTTAGAGAGTTGTGTTGATGACTTTAATGATTATAATTCTGTAAACACATATTTCTTACGGCCGCGATTCATATATTAATCAATGTACAACTTAATGCTGACCAGCAAATTGCAAAAAACGTAAGAAAATTTGAATTTCGCGGGCTACCTTAGCGCTTCCCCCTTAAGGCGAAAGCGCCAGGGTAGCCCGCGAAATTCAATTTTTTTTAGGTTTTGAATGAACGGACACTATTATTACACACAGACGGGTCTTTGTTAGTGAATAAGAGAAATATAGAATAAAAGATCAGCTAAAGAAACAATTCAGGAATTCCCCTAGACAACAAAACTCAGATCGGGCGTCCTTGTTCCACTTTCCACGGAAACAGCTATGCTATCCTTGTCATATGCAATTCAGTGTTTATAGAATTCGGATACACGACACGCATTTCCATAGATAATTAATTTATTAGAGGTGCGTTCTGAAATTTAACTGTTTTTTAGAGCGCGCCATTGATTGGTTTTGTTTTTACCAACGTGCGTGATAAATTGTCGACTTTTAAAAATGCGCTAGTTAGGGGACTAGGCATTGTTATGGAATTTTGAGCGCTAAAACATCAAGAAATGCACTAGATCTAGTGCCGAAAGCACTAAGTTGGCAACATTCGAAATCTCTGTAGCAGAGGGTAGTATTTCTCTCTTATTCATATAAGTTTGTCTCACTCCAGTAGGGTATACTTACTTCAGTCTACCTGAGGGCTAGAAAAATAATTTTTAGAAAAGGTATGTTAGAGTCGTGAGACTTTAACTGCTTGAAATTCCTTGATGCTACAGTACATATTAATATGATTAGAAACCGACACAAAATAAATAAATAAAATGTGGTGTTTTTTATGTTAAATTGATGTTATACTTATTGAATTAGAAGTATAAGATGATTTAAATATTAAAAAATAAAAACTCATCGTCAGCTAATTGTTTATGGGCGTAAAGATTGTCAGTTTATTTTCCAAAAAGCCTATGCAACGCTCAAATGCATTGAGCGCGCAAAGTGTTTATCAGGCTGACTGACGGTGTTACCCCCGTCAAAAATACGGCTGACGGTTTTCTTTATTATTTTAAAAGTATAAAAATTGAGATGTATAAATTTCATAAGGTATAAAATTATTTTTTTTTTCAAATTTTCAATGAGGTTCATGCACGTGACTGACATATAATCCCCCCTCGTCAATACAGCTGACGACTATTTTTTGAAAAAATGTGATTAAAACAATAATATTATACATTTTTGCTCGGTATAAAAATCATTGGAGCAGATTTTTTTCCAATGACTTTTTCATGCTGTCTCCTTCAGCTCCACCGCTATCGAAGCAGCTGACGTTCGGAGCTATTATGTGTTAGGGGAAAACTATTATTGTTATGATTTTCAGCCGGTATAAAATGACTTGCTCAAATATAGCGCCACCTCCCGTACTATTAGGTGTGTAAGTTGAAGAAGGTAACCATAGGTATGGGTGTGAGAGGGTACGTAGAGCATTAAATAGTTTTTTCGTACCACTTGCTCAAAAAAGTGACATTCTATGCCACAAAAAGCGAACTTAACAGTACCTAGTCATTTTTAATCTGTTAAAAACAAGGAAAGAAAATTGTACTGAATTTCATTCATCCTCTAGGGGGAGAATGTGATTTAAATTAATAACTGTTTCATGAAATCATTATTCTTTGGAGTTACGTGATCTTAGAGAGTTGTGTTGATAAATTTAATGATTATAATTCTGTAAATACATATTTGTTACGGCCGCGAATCATATATTGATCGACGTATCTACAACTTAATACTGACCAGCAAATTGCAAAAAACGTAAGAAAAATTTAATTTCGCGGGCTACCCTGGCGCTTTCGCCTTAAGTTTATTTTAATTTATTTTTATAAATAAGTTAATGTTCTAAAAATACGTTACGATGTTAAATCAAATCGACAGTGACAGTGAATTGTCGGATTCCATCAGTGCAAATGCTACCGCAATTATAAATGATTTGCTTCCAACAAAATCCAAGGAAAATTATTTAAAAACTTATGAAGAATTTTCAACGTGAAGAAGTGCGAAAGGCACGTCAATTTCAGAATCAGTACTTCTTGTCTATTTTGATTATTTATCCAAGACAAAGAATCCGAATACACTTTAGTGCATATACTCAAAACTGAAAGCTACAATAAGCATTAAACACAGCATTGAAATAAATAGATTCACGAAATTAGGTACTGGCTTTTTTAAAAAGAAAAATGGTGGAAAAATTTCTTAATGAAGGACGAAACTTTTCTGGCCACAAAAGTAAGTATACATGATTTAACTATGAATATTTCGTATCTTAGTAATGGCAATTATTCTATATATTTACCTGCTTTTTATCTTTGTTATAGGTGGCCTTAATTTTTGGACTCAATGGTGCTTGCCGCGGATGTGAACTTGTAAACTTAAAGGTGGAGGACGTTGAAAATCATTCCAATGAGTTACTACTGATTAATGTAAATAAAACTAAGACTGAAAACTCGGTCATTCATTGTACAAGGACAATATACTAAAATCATACCTTTGTACTCAAATTATAATGATGTCATATCCCTATGTATTTTACTGTGTGTACATAAATTATAAAATAAATAAATAAATAAATAAATCATTCATAAATACCAAGCATTACGTCCCACCAACATGGAAAACAATAGATTTTTTATAAACTATGGGAATGGGAAATGTACTCGACAAGCCATCGATCGGCAAAAATAAAATTAGTAATATGCCAAAGGAAATTGCTAAATATTTAAAACTTTAAGATGTTGAACTCTACACCGGTCCTGCTTTAGAAGAACTTCGGCGACTTTCTTGGCGGATTCAGGGGCGGATATTACGTCAATAAAAAGACACGGTGGTTGGAGCTCTGATAGAGTAGCTGAGGGTTATATCGAAAGCTCAATGGCGAATAAAACCATATTAAGCAGTCAAATTAACAAAAATATAAAACTTAATCCATCAGAGCCTCAACCATCAACTTCCGGCATCTTCGTCCGTAACTCACGATGCACCACCACCACTATCTCCAACACTATTGACAGCCCACTCCACGCTCACTTCACCTAAGTTTTCATTGTGAGATGGTTACAGCGGTGCTATTCTGTAAAAATCTCACCGTGAAAACTTAGGTGAAGTGAGCGTGGAGTGGGCTGTCAATAGTGTCAATTTCTAGAAAAACCAAACTCACTTCACCTAAGTTTTCACGGTGAGATTTTAACAGAATCGGCAGGCAGAATCGCACTGCTGGTGTGGCACTTTTTTTTTCATGTACACCGGTTTCTCAGTCAATTGTGGACCTATTTTAAAAAAAATGTTTTTGTTTGAAAGGGTATACTCTCGATGTGGCCCCATTGTCATCAAGTTGAAATCTGATGAGAGGATCCCATGGAAATCGAGGAAAACCCTCAAATTTTATAGGCAAACCTATAGCGATTTGGATATTTTTTAAAGTAGCTTGAGCATTTGCTCTCGGAAATCATCATTTGGTAAAGTTAAACTGATGATAAAGACCACAGATAGCCATAGGAACTACTCAATGATAAATATTTCACGGGTTGCGATTCGATTATTACTTTAAGGTAGCAATTTGTATGCTCATCACAATGCTTATAGTGAGTGGTTATTGAGGAGTTCTCCTGGTTCTTACCAAGAGAACTCCTCAACAATTAACGTCCCAGCATCGGCAAAACCAATATTTTGTAACATGTGATTAGCCGTTGGAATTAGGGGTTGGAAAGGTATGCTCTCGAAGAGATTCTGACATGGTAACAATGGGACTACCATTGTTACCATGTCAGAATCAAAAAGTGAAAATAAAAACTTTTTGAAAAAGGTTTTAGCTAGTAGAATGATTCTTATATGGTGTGCGTGTGTTTTCTTTTATGGTGTACAAAGCCAGTCAGTACTGACAATACAACGTTGTATTGTATCACTATTTTAAGATGGTTAGTATTATTTTCAGTTTGATCCTATGTTAACTACCAAACCCTCAGAGATACCGAATTCTTCATCATTAATTTATTCATAGGGTTGGCTGAGCAGGTACGGTCAGCAACACAAGTCGATTAACACTTCAGTTTTTTTAATCTCAGTTATTAAGCAAAATATTTGTTCAAAATTGCAGCAAAAGTACAATGCAATTTGGAACAAATATTTTGCTCAAAATCTGAGATTTAAAAAACTGAAGTGTTAATATTTTGCTCAATAACTGAGTTTTAAAAAACTGAAGTGTTAATCGACTATTGTTGCTGACTGTACATTTAAAGAATCTAAAATTAATAATCGACCTTAAAGTTATAATATAGACTTGTCGTTGTCGGGTAGTTAGAGGCGCTGTACCGTTTAGTTTCTGCCCTATAGCACTAGAGAGGTGTTAACGATTGTCTACCTAAACCTTATTATATTATCTGTGCTATAGCTAAGGCAGATGTGTGGCTGTGTAAGTCGCTCACCGTTTGGCGTCGTCAGCGTCGAGGTCGGGGTCGGGGTCGGCGTCGCGCGCGCTGGCGTCGTAGAACACGTCGTCGTCATTGTCGTCACGCTCCCACTCACCACCGCCGCCCGCGCCCGCGCCTTCGCGCGACTCGCCCTCCCACCCGCCATCGCTGCTTGCAGCCACTATTATGTCACTGGGAAATTAAAAAAATACCTATGAGTGCATAGCCGTAACTACTAGACACTGCTCCAGCCTGGAATTATAGAAGAAACGAACATTGACTTGGGTAGGTAGCCAGCTAGCCAGTGGCGAAGGTTCCATACAAGCCGATTCCCACCGTCTTCCCTTCAAAAATTCAGAACACAACCACTTTATAGTCAATTCATCATTGAAATATAATCATATCATACTGTAGGTATTAAATCTATACTATATCTATACTTATATATATATATATATATATATATAATATGTATATATAATATGTATATATATATATATATATTATATATAATATTATAAAGCTGAAGAGTTTGTTTGTTTGTTTGGTTGAACGCGCTAATCTCTGGAACTACCAGTCGGATTTGAAAAATTATTTTTGCATTTGATAGCCCAATTCTTGAGGAAGGCTATAGGTTATTTAACATCACGCTATGACCTTTAGGAGCCGAGCAAAAAGAAAAAAAAACCAGAAAGAACGCTAAGCAAAAACGAAGTAATAGCGCGGCCAGGCGATGCGATGCGCCGGGGTGGGTCGGAGTAACAAGAAATTTCACGCGGACGAAGTCGCGGGCAGAAGCTAGTTTGTATATAATTTTTGAGCGCCAATAAGCCGAAAAATATCGGGTTATATGAGTGAAAATGCGTGCGTGTGAACGAGATGGAGCAATATCGCCATTCGCTCGGTTTCGTGGAATTTCGTAATACAATCGGGACGGAGTTCATTATTCGTGGGTAGAACATTATTTTGACGCAATAATTTGTTTACACTAACTTGTAGTTGTTAATTTGCATATTATTCGTTGTATTCATTGAATTTATTATTGGTGATTTGTATGTAGTATGTACTATTTTGTATTACAATTTATACTTGAAATTTGTTTTGTTTTGTATGTCTGTGTAGTGATAGCACGTTATAATTAGGTATTTGGGGTAAGTAGATAGTTAATTAAGTTGAAATTACTTATTTCGAGTAGATTTTTTAGGATTATTACGATGGCATTAAGGCTCCTACAAACAGGCGCGACGCGCGACGCAAATCGCGCGCGACACAAAGGCGTGCCGCTCGTTGCGCGACTTGCGGCGCGGCGCCTTTGTGTCGCGTGTCGCGTCGCGCCTGTGTGTACGAGCCTTTATTGGCAGTAGATTGTTGTTTGACAAATTATTTGCTTTGTGAGGAAACATGCTTTTCAAGTTGTTTTGAAAATAAGAAACACGTTGAGTTAGGCCGTGCCTTGTTTATAAGACTTTTCTCAGATTCTAGTAGTTTATGGAATAAAAAGGGTTTTACAGATATTAATAATCTGACGAATTCATATTATTATAAGGAATTGTTTAGCATTACATGAATTTGGTACTGTCATTTTTCGCTTATTCACATGAAGCTCATACCTTAGAAAAGTAGATCGAAATAGGAATTTAATGAAACGGTTTATTGACATTTTTTTTTGCTCCGGCTTTCCTCTGTCATAAATTTACCCTTCGCCACTGGTAGCTACAGAAATTAATTCCTCACAGAAAAATACACTATTAATTAAGAGGGTAGGGACGGGCGGGTGGTAGGGTATGGGTATTACCCTCTCCGTAAGATGTCCTTCTTGGTGGCGCAGAGCGCGGTGAAGGCGTCTCGCAGCACGCACACCTCGCGCTTCTTGCACACCAGCGACCGACACAGCGAGTCTGCAAAATGTATTACCAATACCATAACTGCCTCTTCGTTTCATACTTCCTCTTTATTCCATATCTTCCCCAAATTACAGGTAGGTGAGTAATGCTTCCTGTAGGTACGTGCCCTCATTCGGAGCTAGGCCGAGGCCGCTAACAGACAGGTACTCACTGTGCGGATCGTACACATAACGGCGAGGTCTGCGCGAGTGAGCACCGTTCGCCACCGCTGTCACTCCGGACTCCTGTCAAAAAAAAAAGATCGTTATCCTAACCACCCAAACCGGTGCAATATTTAAAGATCAATATTACACTAGGTTTTGCACGCATGGTCAATGTTGGCGCCTGCAACCTGTGTTCGCATCACGCACTACAACGTCTACAACAGATTGCCAAGCGTTTTTCTCGGGCGCTTCATAATGCTGCGGCCACATTATGGCGATAAGCGATCTACACTTCGCGCGCTCTTTCTCGCACACCACTCGAAGACGTCGCGCTGTAAACAGAGAGCGCGCGAAGTTTAGTTTGCTGTATCGCGGCAATGTAGCCGTAGCATAACTGACGGTACTTCACACGCACCACAAAAATTAATTTAATACCTACTTTAATTAAAAATTAAACTGTATGTAAGTGCCGCACCGCTTGCAATTCGTTATGTAAAGTATTTTTATTTCGTAAAACATTTAATTTTAAGCCACTAATTTTAAGCTTGTTTTTTTCCAAGCAACAGTTTTTTTAAATTATTTTTTAAAGTATTATTCGTGATGACGTCATTACGTAGTCTTTTTTATTTATAAAAACAAATAAACTAATATTAATATTTTAATTTTAATAACATAAACTTTGTGGTCTAAATAAGTAAGTGATATGAATAATGGGCAACATGAGGTATTATGTTTGTGTAACTATTCCTTAGTTACACAAACATAATACCTCATGTTGCCCATTATTTATCTGTCATGTATTGTGTACGAGCTTCAGCCAGGCCTCCGTCACTCCATGTACTTGCGTGCTATAATTACCTACCGCCCGGCCGAGCGGTCTCGGGCCGTTTGCGGACCATATTCAGTGCGGTTTTCGCAAGCGAACCGCACGCACGTTATTCAATTTTTTCTTTTCTTTTTTTTTTTAATCATTGCATTCGTTTGTACGGGTACCTACAATGCCGTCTGGTGCCTTATGTACAGTAGATGGGTGCAAATCAAGTAAAAGAAGGGATAAACACCTAATATTTTTCCATTTACCTGTCAATGAAGAAAGTTAAGTGATAAATTATTATTACCATTTTTTGTCGTTTCAAAATTATTACAGTCGGCACCAATTTATTAAAAACATATTTTACCTTTATACGATACAATTTTAAACTACCGAACATATTCACAGTTCTCAATAAAATAGACACAAATAGTTATGTTAATTTAATTTTATCGAAGAGGCAGCCCTGCGATTGCTGTGGGATCGCGCGGTGCGAAGCAATCACAACTGTACGCTTGAGCATTTAGGCACATTTTAGCATGCAGCGATTACTGACTCGACGGAGTAGGCTATTATAGCAATAGGTATTGGAATTTTCTACTGAGTGAAGTATAGAATAGAATAGAATAGAATACTCTTTATTATGTACACCATATAAAAGTATCTGTATCTGTCCAGTATCTGTTACGTAGTAACTATTTAGTAATCTGTGCTTCAGCCCGCGACTTCATTCGCGTGGAAGTCGTAATCTTGGTCGTAATACACTACAATATTCTAAAATCACAGCCAAATTACTATAAAAATCCCTGTATAGATAATAACAAAATTTAACTTTTTTTTGTTTTATGAAGTTTCTAAACTGTTTCTTAGTAATTTCAGTTCGCCGCTGTCAACTGTCACGCTTTTAGCGTTGTCTCACTCACTCAATTCTAGTTCCAGTGAGAAAACGCTATACTGACGTCATTTGACAGCAGCAAACTTATGTTGTAGCGACGCGGTCGGTCCACCGTCGCCCCAGGCAATTAGCGTCACGCTCTGACAAATGGTACAGACGCCAGCACATCAAGCTACTACAATCTCTCAAATTTCTTTTATAGATTTTCAACTTTATGGCTAAAGCATAAGGTTCAAAGTCGATTGCGAAAATTTGACAGTTTCGGGTAGTTTGATGTGCTGGCGTCTGTACAAAATTATAAGCGGTAGCGATTTTGTTAAAATTTAGCGGGTCGATTGGTTTATACTTTATACCTGCATGGTAGTGATTTTATAGTCCACGGCTCACTAAAATAAGAAAGATCAGTGCCCAAGGTTCGTTTCTCTGATTTCTTTTGAAAATAAGAAATAATATTTTAAGGTATAAATTTGTTAGTTCGAACTCTTTGTAACTTAACCCCTTGTATGCCGGGAGCGTAGATCTACGCGAGACACAATAGTTTTTAATTGTTTTCTGTAATTACGGCATACAACCGGTTAAAAGAAAGTCCAATGTGTATGTATACCAAGGTCAAGGCAATAGCGATGTCTTATTGTAACCGATATATGTATGTAATGACTAATTTATGAATGCTGGTTGAACTCGCTTGCGCCTTGCAACTTGTACGCGGGGGCAAGCGAGGTAGGCGCTCACAAGCGCTATACGACTTAAAATGCGAACGAACCAAAGTACGCTCTTAGCGGCGCTCATTCGCGCCAGGCGTCCTCGTTATGTCCGGTTGTTTAGAGGAAACCCACCTAGTAGATTGCGTTTTATGCTGCGTCGCGGTCGTTCGACTAAAGGACATGTTAGGTTTTTGTATGGAGGCTGGGCTTTTATTCGAAGCTACTGTGAACAGGGAAGAGATCGTATTTTTATGAAAGTACATAAATTAAGGAGACTTTGTATATTTTTTTTTTTTTTGAAAGCTCCCTTTCCTTAATTTTTATACATTTTAATAATCATTATTTAAAAAATAAATTGCAACCCACAATAATTATTGATTTTGGCAACACTTTTCGGTTGGATGTCATTATTGTCATTGTGAATTGTCAACGTCAATCAAGTGTCAAATTCAATTCACTTCTTCTTCTCTTCGTTTAATGACTTTTGCAAAAAATTTTGACCTGTGTACTGACAGCTGACAAGTATGACAACCTTGCTGGCAGAGGTAATATTTTCATAGATTTCATTAGGAGGCAAAGGAATTAATGCCATACATACAAATAATGGAGTTGGTTTTATTTTAAGCCATCTAATATTGTTTTAGAATATTTTAAATAACAATAAGGTGTATAATTTGCTTTAAAAAATGATATTTAACCATTTTTTCTTTGTTTCAATGTGCAAAAATAATATTATGACACCAAAAATATCTGGATTTAAAATATGTATTTATTCAATAATGGTGCTTTTAATATTTTTTGTTTTTGTCAGACCATCCTGAATAAGTTTCCCTATCAGAAAAACCATACATGACAGCTGTTCAAAAAAATTATTATTTTAAGCCCATTTCCTAACATGTCCTTTATTTGAGTTATAGCTGGAATAGTCCAGATATAAATTATTCCTTTTTAGTATTGTACTTTAACGTCATTTGTGAGTTATTTAATATTACTTAGGTAAATTGTTTCTTTCAAAACCTCATTTGTTTGTAGATCTTTTAGCTGAATTTGTCATTTGTTTATTAGGTAGGACCGTAGGAGTAAGATTCACATAATTATAATTAAAATAGGAAGACACAAAAATGTTAAACTAGTACCTATAAAATAGTATTTCTTTCTTTAAAAAAAACCCTTTAAAGTAAGTACCTAAGTAGTAAGTTTCGGTTTTGGACGGTCAACTGGTGGTTATGTGTTTCAAATTTATGGTTGTACAATTTCATGGGTTTCTCGCAAACAGATTACAGTTGCCCTGTCATCCACCGAATCCGAATATGTAGTTTAGCTGTTAGCGAAGCTTGTGGTTGAAAAATTTCTTTGAATATCTTGAAGGTAAAACTTGTAGTGTGAAATTGTTTGAAGACAATCAGTCTGTAATTAAACTTTGTAAAAATCCGCAATTTCATCATAACATTAAACACATTGACATTAAGGTAAAGTTTGTACGCGATATGATAATAATAATATTGTAAATGTGGATTACATCAGCAGATGATCAAGTGGCAGATGTTTTAAGGCTCGTACACACTGGCGCGACGCGACACGCGACACAAAGGCACCGCAAGTCGCGCGACGAGCGGTGCCTTTGTGTCGCGCGCGATTCGCGTCGCGCGTCGCGCCTTTGTGTAGGAGCCGTTAACCAAACCTTTGGCTAAAGTAAACTTTGATAAATTTAAATACTGTATGGGATTGTGTTAGTATCGTTATTTTCTTATTGTATGACTTTAAGGTAATATTGTTTCTTTTTAGAGTTTTAACATTGAGGGAGGGTGTTGTAAAGTATACTTGCAATGTTAAAAATATAATTCATGGTTAGCTATTTCATGTGTATGGCAACACCAACTTCCTCTTCCCTTTCTCTGAGCAAAACCGCCATGGTGAGCACGTATTATTTTTGTGTCTATAATTTCTTCATTAAACAACAGTAAAACTAGTGTTGCCCAAATGCAAGACCAAGACAAGACCTTAGCCAGTCTTGGTCTTGGTCTTGCGTCAATACACCTGGTCTTGGTCTTGGTCTTGGTATTGCGCTCTCAGTCTTGGTCTTGGTCTTGCAGCAAGAGTCTCGCAAGTCTTGCGAGACTCTACTACTTAAACTAGACTACATCCAAATACCTATTAGCCTATTGCTCAGGGTGGCAGGGACATCGACGCGCAACCGCTTACCATGGATTCAAGAACATGATTCTGGACCCTCTTGCGTTGAAATTTTTCGTCGGCTTTTTCTTAATTTTTAGGTTTTTTTTGCAATTTTTTTTACTGTAAACTGTATAAAATCATTATTTCTATCTGACCCAATAATATTTTTAATTAAAAAATAGTAAATTCACTTGTTTCACTTAAAACAGCAATGTAAATAACACTCGAAAGGGCTACCTGATCAGCTGTATTGCTAAAGTTCATTTGCGAGGTCAACACTGTCTTCGTACCTACGCTATTCGCTTTCAAATGCCGCGACAAAGGGACCGCAGCGCCAAGCGGTCTCCTCGTATTATTAACGCACTTGAAAATAAACTTTAAAATTATTACAATAAAGTGCATAAATGCTTGAACCTGACAAAAATGCGGAAGATTGCGTTAAAGAATATGGCAGATTGTAGTAGCTTGATGTACTGGCGTCTGTACCATAACATCGGCTGGCTTAAAAACTGCTTCTAGTAATATGTAGACCTACTCGACTCGCTGTTAGTTTTAAATTTTGTTGAATAGAAGAATAATATAAACTTTGAAACACAAATACCTACATAATTTTTACCAACCTACTAACGTTAGATCTGCACATTAGACAAGTATAATATAATACTCCAAGTAGATATACCTACAAGGTATGAAATGAACTTTGCTAGAAAGTTATGCTAGGTACTTTTTATCACATATGGGAGCAAATTTGTAAGTAACACGCTACCTACCTACTTAATAAATAGTCGAAACATATAATACCACAGGTCTGCAAAAAAAAATTTTTTGTCTGCTGCATGAGATATTTTTGCTAAATCATATGTATTAGAATGCGCTGATTTCAGAAGTGATGGTCATTTTTTTCTATCACGTAAGAGCAAACTGAACAAGAAATTGGTGAAAGCACTCGTTTGTTAAAAATTCACAGGTCGACAAAAAAACGAACGCTCTGTCCAGAAACTAGATTATACTTTTCCAAAGGATTTTGACACGCTGAACTCGAATCTGGCCTCAAAATTGCTCTATCACGTCAGGGTTTTGAGATATCCTAACCTAAAAGTGCAAAAAATACCGTTTTTTCTCTTTTTTGAGGTTATGTAGCACGGCCGATCCTATTTTCTTTCAAAAATTATTAATAGCATCTCAAAGGACTAGTCTTCCTCTTTAAAATGACGTTGAGTTTACTCAAATATCTTTTTTTTTTGCTGAGAAATTGCATTTTGAAATTTTTCCAATAGACTGTATGTGTATGAATTCTCAAACGTAGAACAATCCACGTACACGAAAATTTCAAAATTCTTAACTGCGAGACGCAAGAGTCTTGCAGGCTTAGTCTTGTTCTTGCTCAAGTCTTGCAGGGTTCAGTCTTGGTCTTGGTCTTGCTACAATAAGTCGGTCTTGGTCTTGGTCTTGGTCTTGCACAAATGCAAGAACAAGACCAAGACTGCAAGACCAAGACCGATTTTGGGCAACACTAAGTAAAACATTCCCTGGGACTTTCCATTTAACCTCCACAATCAACACTATAACAATAAGTTAACAGAACTATTTCACGATGAGTAAAAAATCAATTGCTTTACTATTCGATCGAAATAAAACACTCCCTTTTATTTCCTACTTTTCCTATCATCTGCATCGTCCTATTCTCAACAGAATAACACAAATTGTAAGAAGTTAAATATCACACATGTTTAAAAGTTGTAAATAAAAGTTGTAAAACAATTGCTCAAAGCACATTCATCTTGTAAAAACTATGCATTGTTAAAAAAAATTGACATAAGTAGGTATTAGTATTTATGCGTACAAATAAATGTAACTTGATCAATTCCATTGTGATTTCCATTTACCTATTCATACAAAATATCTATCAAACAAATAAAATTAAAATTTTCTTTTTAAAAATGCAACTAGGTATTCCATCAGTATTTTCTTATGACTTTGTCACGTTCAACTATCGTCAGTAAACCGACTTTACAGACAACCGATTTTTTTTAACTTAAATTTATTACCGCAGACGGGTTTTTTATTTTTAAATTACTTTTTTTATTTCCAGCTTTTTAGTTTACAAATGTGAAAGATTTCGCAGACGATTTAGTTCTTGGTACATGTTTTTTTACGATTTGTCACTTCGAATTACTTTTAACCATATCTTAAGTTATAAGTATATATTTATGTAAGCACCTTCCTTCCTAAAATCCTTTATTTTGATACCCCACTTGACAGGTTTTGAATTTTTTTTTGTATACATAATATGGCGCTAAAAATCGGCCATTTTAATTTTGATGTACCCGGTGTCACTCTCACAACTAAGACGAATCTAACGGCACCTCTCAAGCTGAAATCGATCAAGCCGTTTAGGCTACAGAGCGTGCCAAAGAAATAGGTATACATACATATAAATACACTCGTAAAACATAACTCTGCTTCTGACGCAGTCGGATAAAAACAAGCTTTTATGTAAATGCGCTAAAAAGAATAAAATAAACTTTTCCTTTAAAACTTTTAATATCAACTTATAACGTCATTACACAATTTATATGATATAAAAGCTTGTCGCGAGATTTACCTGTGTAGATAAACAAGTAAATGAAATAACATGATCTGATTGATTTTAATTTTTTGAATTTGCAAATTATGTAAAAACGAGTAGGTACATACTTAAATCTTGCGACAGCTTTTATATCATATAAATTGTGTGATAACGTTATAAGTTGATAGTAAAAGTTTAGGAAAAGTTTCTTTTTACGATTTTAAGGCGAAAGCGCCAGGGTAGCCCGCGAAATTCATTTTTTTTTACGTTTTTTGCAATTTGCTGGTCAGTATTAAGTTGTACTTTGATTAATATATGATTCGCGGCTGTAACAAATATGTATTTACAGAATTATTATCATTTAAGTCATCAACACAACTCTCTAAGAGCAAGTAATCCCACAGAATGACTATTTCATGAAATCTTGACATTTTGGGATTATACTAACCTAATAAGTTGTATTACTGATTTTAATGATTATGATTCTGTAAATACATATATGTTACGGCCGCGAATCATATTTTGATCGACGTATGTACAACTTAACACTGACCAGCAAATTGCAAAAAACGTAGAAAATTTGAATTTCGCGGGCTACCTTAGCGCTTCCCCCCGATAGACCTCAAATGGCATTCTTCGATGAAGGCCCTTCTAAGGCAACCGTGTATCGTTGGTATAACGAATTCAAGCGCGGTCGGCTAATTTTGTAGGATGAAGAAAGAAGTGGCCGCCCTTTGACGGCTGTTACCTACGGAAGAAAACGTGCTAGCAGTGAAAAATTTAATCCAAGACAATAGGCGAGTTCCCAACTAGCATTTTGGTAATAAGAATTGGTGGTAAAAGAGTTATTTAAAAGTGAATTTGGCAAGCAAGAGTGATACAATGGTTTTAGCAATTGGTGTTAGAGCACGCTCTAACCCCTTACAAACTCTCGATTGGGCCCACGTCTTATAGCGTTATAAGTAATATAATAATTTTAATGCTCACTCTTTTAACACTGAGAGTGACATAATAGTTATAGGGTGGCGTTAGTGGCAAACAATTTCTTGTATCTATAATGGTGGTATAATATAAATCTAGCTACCTCAAGCACTTTAAAGTCTGTATTATGGTTATAATAAAAACTATAGGTGGTACACAAGTTCGGAAGTCTACTGGTATAAATTTTATAGTAACATATTAGTTCTTTTTTAGGTCCATTTTTTTCTTGGATTTGCTTTATGTATCTTGATCAGTGTTGATTAGCAACTCAGGGCTGTAGCGTGTTTTCTTTTTCTATTGTTTTGCATATACATTAGTTCCAAAAGTGTTACTTTATTTCTCAAAAATGATGGCAAACTAAGGAGTTGAAATTAAGTGAATTTCAAGTTACGGATTGTCAATATCTCGATGAGTGAAGTTTGATTTCTTTATCACATGGCTAAAATTTATTGCGAGGGTTACTTTATTGAGAAAATAATATATGTTTTGCGTCTCAATTTTGCAGGGCCTTAAAAATAAGTGATATTTAAAGTAAAAATAAATTGCATTTTATCATGCGGGGCATACACTCAATCTAAATTTAGATAAAAACAGGATATTGGCTCTGTCTTTTACATTCATTGTGTATTGTAGTAAATATTTTGCGTTTTAAAATGAGAAAATTAAACAAAATATGAGTTTTAAACTAGTTTTTTTCTGATTTATTTTTAGGTTATGTTTGATTTAAAATGGTGTCTACTTCTTATTATCCTAGGTTCCTATTATTACTATTAATGAACAAGAAGTACTGGATGGGCTGTAGTTAGAACTATTGTAGCACTTGTTATACCAGAATAGGGTTTTAAATGTTTAAATTCCGTGTTATTAAGGCTTAGAATAACATAAAAGTAAATTTGAACCCCACTGTAACGATTAGGGCTCTAAAAATAACTCCATAATACCAATTGCTATCATAAATAGGGGTTTTTGATTACTGAATTAAGTAGCTGTAAATAAGTTGCAATTAATACTTTTATAGCAACGTAGGTGGTAAAAATATTTTGCTAACTATTTTCAAGAGCTCTTGTCGGTAGAAAGAGTTATAACAAACTATAATATTACTTTTAGTAATTTCTGTTACTTGAATTTATAAAAGCAGGTGCTATGATGGTTGCGACTGTACCGTTTATACCTCCTTAAGTAATAATACGTTTCCTAGGCAAGACAGGTGGTATAAAACATTTACTTAGCACTCTTTAAGAACACTTGAAAATAGTGAGACTTATTAGAAATCAAACTATTACCTTAGGTACTTATTGTTACTTGAAGTTACTACAACTAGTGTTACTGTGGTTCAGCTTTTATCTTTTATACCTACCTTAGTCATATTATGTCTTCTTGTTACCGTTACTCATCTTGATGAGTTATTTAGTTATAGTCATGACTAGTGTTGCCCAAAATCGGTCTTGGTCTTGCAGTCTTGGTCTTGTTCTTGCATTTTTGCAAGACCAAGACCAAGACCGACTTATTGAAGCAAGACCAAGACCAAGACTGAACCCTGCAAGACTTGAGCAAGAACAAGACTAAGCCTGCAAGACTCTTGCGTCTCGCAGTTAAGTCAAACTGAGATTTGGGCGTTATAGTAGGTATTTGGTTTCAATCCCGATTTTGATAGACGTTCCCCAGTATCAAAACCGTATCGGGTATTGTATTGATTATTATATGTTTCGACTATTTATTAAGTAGGTAGGTAGCGTGTTACTTACTTTGTTCCCATATGTGATAAAATGTACCTACCATAACTTTCTTCCAAAGTTCATTTCATACCTTGTAGGTATATCTACTTAGAGTATTATATTATACTTGTATTAGTCTAATGTGCAGATCTAACGTTTGGTAAAAATTATGTAGGTATTTTATTTATGTTTCAAAGTTTATATTATTCTTCTATTCAGCAAAATTTAAAACTAACAGCGAGTCGAATAGGTCTAGTACTAGTAGCAGTTTTTAAGCCAGCCGATGTTATGTTATGGTACAGACGCCAGCACATCAAGCTATTACAATCTGTCATATTTCATTAACAGATTTTCAACTTTATCGCTAAAGCATTAAGGTTCATGGTTGATTGGTAAAATATGACGTTTCGCGAATAAACTGTTGGTCGGTCAGTGTATTGCGTACAGTAGGTACGTAATACGTAGCACGTTAAGATCACAAATTCGCAAACAGCACGCCCGTTTGCGATCAACAAAATCTAGGAACTGGCAAAAATCCGTTAAAATCGGCGAAATGCATAAGAAGTCTGAATTCATGGCCAAATCGACGCCGCGCGGGGATTCCCGCAATCTTCCGCATTTTTTGTCACGTTCAAGCATTTATGCACTTTATTGTAATAATTTGAAAGTTTATTTTCAAGTGCGTTAATAATACGAGGAGACCGCTTGGCGCTGCGGTCCCTTTGTCGCGGCATTTGAAAGCTAATAGCGTAGGTACGAAGACAGTGTTGACCTCGCAAATAAACTTTAGCAATACAGCTGATCAGGTAGTTCTTTCGAGTTTTATTTACATTGCTGTTTTAAGTGAAACAAGTGAATTTACTATTTTTTAATTAAAAATCTCATTGGGTCAGATAGAAATAATGATTTTATACAGTTTACAGTAAAAAAAAATGCAGAAAAAAACGCAAAAATTAAGAAAAAGCCGACGAAAAATTTCAACGCAGGGGGGTCCAGGATCATGTACTGAATCCATGGTAAGCGGTTGCGCGTCGATGTCCCTGCCACCCTGAGCAATAGGCTAATAGGTATTTGAATGTAGTCTAGTCTAAGTAGTAGAGTCTCGCAAGACTTGCGAGACTCTTGCTGCAAGACCAAGACCAAGACCAAGACTGAGAGCGCAATACCAAGACCAAGACCAGGTGTATTGACGCAAGACCAAGACCAAGATTGGCTAAGGTCTTGTCTTGGTCTTGCATTTGGGCAACACTAGTCATGACCATTGAATAAACAAAAGTTTTACTGGGCGCTTTTATACACCCGTTAAACCAATACAAACGATAACAGAGGTGGAAATTAGCGTCAAAATGTTGGTTGGGTTCTGTATCAAGAGATTCAGCACATACTGCAGGTTGGATCGGGAAGCCTTCACGAAATTCTACACGTGCATCTTCGCTTGAGGAGGATAGTTTCACGCTGGGTTCCGCACCACCTCACCGATGCTCAGAAGCAGGCCCTGGTGGAATGGTGCCGTGATATATGATATTATAGATGATATTACGTGATATATGATATGATAGGTATTTTAAACAAATTTGAAGCAGGCTCGTCTCGGCCTGTTTACGACAT
Organism: Luperina nickerlii; assembly: GCA_963855955.1. Classification (NCBI taxonomy): domain Eukaryota; kingdom Metazoa; phylum Arthropoda; class Insecta; order Lepidoptera; family Noctuidae; genus Luperina; species Luperina nickerlii. The sequence continues at coordinate 24,750,462 of OY979668.1, forward strand.
CATTACAGGTGATGGGTCTTGGATTTATCAATACGATCCAGAAACGAAGCGCCAGTGGACGGTTTGGGTGTTTCAAAACGAATCAACGCCTACCAAAGTGAAGCGATCTAGAAGCGGGGGGAAGATTTTGATCGTGACCTTTTTCAATTTGACTGGCTACTTGGTATCAATTCCTTTACGGAACCAAAGAAGCATCAACGCTGAATGATATACTTACTACCAAATGCTTGGCACAAGTTTTCTCTGTTGTGAGCAACAAGCGTTGGTCGCTTGTTGCACACGGCTCTGCGGGCTACTGCTCCACCATAACAACGCGCCTTCGCACACTGCGCTCAAAATGAGGGACTTCCTGGACAGCACGCCACGCGCCTGTCGAACTCCGGGGTCACCCTCCTTACAGCCCTGACCTAGCACCGTGTGACTTCTTTTTATTCCCGAAAATAAAAAACAGCTCAAAGGGATACAATTTTTGTCGCCGGAGGATGCGCTGTCAGCGTTCGAGCAGGCTGTAAACGAGGTGTCTGCGGCGGACTGGAAAAAGTGTTTCGAAAACTGGTTCAGACGCATGAAACTTTGTAAATAAGCTAGTGGAGAGTACCTACTTTGAAAAGATTTAATAAAAAAATGTTTACCTATAGAACATTCTTTTTTATTTTCACAAAACTTTCTAAGTGTCCCACGTATGTTCTTAGTTTTCGTGTTAAGGTGCAGATTGGGCCACAAAAGGGATGAATGAAAGGCAACTGCGTGCAGCCGAGACGAGATGCTAAGCAAAAGGAGTGTGTGGTGTTACGCGAATGGATAGAATAAGTAATGAGTCGGTGTGTAAGAGAAAGTCTGAAAGTGACACCGCTGACAGAAAAGTTATGTGGAAACTGGTTGTCATGGTATGGACACGTGATGCGGAGGAATGAGGATAGTTTTGTGTAAGAATATGGAGGGCTATAAGAGAAGGCCAAAGAAACGACGGATGGACTGTGTGAAATGATACCATCGCTACAAAGGGGCGACCACCGAGATAGAGTAGGTACCTAAACCTGATAGAGAAGCATGGAAGATTAAACCCATGTTGCGCCGACCCTAAATAAACCTGATAGAGAAGCATGGAAGATTAAACCCATGTTGCGCCGACCCTAAATAAACCTGATAGAGAAGCATGGAAGATTAAACCCATGTTGCGCCGACCCTAAATAAACCTGATAGAGAAGCATGGAAGATTAAACCCATGTTGCGCCGACCCTAAATAAACCTGATAGAGAAGCATGGAAGATTAAACCCATGTTGCACCGACCCTAAATAAATTGTTTTTTTTTTTTTTTTTTGTTCTTATTTGCTATCAGTCATCCCTGACTATGATCAGATGTGTGGAAATATACATCACATTTTTATAGAATCAGGACCAATGTCCAAATTCCACTTTAATCAGGCAGCACAATATCCGCCTTCTTGAGCCTCTTGGTATGATTTGGCATCAATAGTGAATGTGAGAGAGGATTTGGGTGGTTGGTTAATCTTTCTTCGTATTTTTATAGGTAGCACTTCGCTTCTTCTAGGATCGTTGGAATTTCCAGGTGCTCATGGATTTCTGAGTTGCGAGCGTACCAGGGTGCCGCTGCCAGGACCCTCAGGATGCTGTTTTGACTTCTTTGAATGCACATGATGTTTGATTTGCTTGCGGAAGACCATAATTGAATCCCATAGGTCCATATTGGTTTTATGATAGAACAATAAACTCTAAGTTTGTTACTAAGGGTGAGTGAAGACTGTCTGCCAAGTAGCCAGAGCAAGTTCTTAAATCGGTAGTTTATTTCGGTTCTTTTTTTCTTCAGGTGATCCTTCCATGTCAACCTACGATCCAAGTAGAATCCCAGGTACTTCACACTTGATGACTGTGGTAGTGTCCTGACCCAATTTGACCGGGGCGCAATTTCCATGTTTGAGTGCAAAGGTAATGTGATGCGATTTGGGCGCACTTGCCTTTATACGCCATTTGTTTAGCCAGTCATGGGTCCTGTCAAGTTGATTTTGCAGCATGCTGCTCGCCATGTTGGCATCCTGGTCACAGGCCAGGAATGCGGCATCAACAGCATAGGTTGCTACAAATACGTCAGGGCATTGAGGGAGGTCGCTAGTAAATATATTATATAAAACTGGACCCAGGACGGAGCCCTGGGGTACCCCTGCAAGGCATCTGGCGAGAGGGGATCTAGCGTCTCGTAGCTTTGCTTGAAATTGTCTATCACCAAGGTATGATTTCATTAGCAAGTAGAATGAATGGGGCAGGAGCAACTTTATCTTGCATAACAGTCCTTTATGCCACACTCGGTCAAAGGTTTGTTGGACGTCGAGGAATGCTGCCGAGCAATACTCCTTCTTTTCCATGCATTGTCTTATGGTGCGGTAGACTCGGTGTACCTGTTCCACGGTGGAATGTTGCTCACGAAATCCGAATTGGTGATCAGGTACAACTTGGTTTTCTTGTAGGTGAGGTTTCAGCCTGTTCAGGACGACCCTTTCCCATACCTTCGATAGTACTGGAGTAAGGCTAATAGGGCGGTAAGATGAAACTTCATTTTCCGGCTTTCGAGGCTTATGGATCATTACGATTTGTGATATTTTCCAGAGAGCAGGGACGTAAGAGGATCTGAGAGAGGCATTAATGAGGATAGTGAGAAAAACTACTCCCTTTCCTGGCAGCTCCTTAAGAACTTTCAGAGTAATAAGATCGAATCCGGGTGCCTTTTTGGAGTTCATCGTAGATATCAATCTAGACAGTTCCCGTGGGGATGTTGGTCGCAGTGGGGCACAAAGTTGCAAGTCCTGGTTGAGAATGGCATCAATTTCAGGATCATCAGGAACTGCAGATTCGTTTGGCTTGAAGACATTGGCAAGGTGAGTGGCGAAAGCTTCTGATTTTTCTTGATCTGTACGAGCCCATGAGTTTTCTGATCTGATAGGGGGAAGCTTTGCTGAGGTTGTGCTAAGTTCTTAGTTGCTCTTCAAAGGGAGTGAGTTCCTTTAGCTTCAGGGGTTATTCTCTCTAGCCTGTGTTGTAGAGCATCATTGTTAGATTTCGCAAGAAGGCCTTTCAGTTCCTTAATGGCGCGGTTAAGGCGGGTTTTGTCCCGTTCATTATGTGATGACTGCCAGATTCTACGAAATCGTCTCTTCTCTGCGGTTTTTCTAAGTAATAATGAAGATGGTTAGGCAGTACTATGACTAAATATTGTACCTAAGTAATTGGGTTTAAACTGTTTTAATAAAAGTCATCATCTGCCGACTATTTTTAGGGTCGGCTTCCAGACTAGCCGGATGCAGCTGAATACCTACCAGTACCTATTTTACGCGGATCGACTGCCTATCTGACCTCCACAACCCAGTTACTGGTTAACACGATACCCCGATATAAGATTGGTTGTCAGACTATCGGGCTTCTGTCGTTACGGGCTGCCGTAACGACTATAAATAAGTAATTGTACAGACCTACAGAAGTAAAATCATTTATCATAATAAAGATCCACCAATAAAAGTATGACTGCAAAACAACTGAAACGTTCTAAGCAAGAGCTTTTTAAGCAGTCTGATTAGTCTGATGAAAAGTGGTGTATTGAACTAAAATGATTGCCACTAACTGACTCAACTGTGAAAAGTGGCGTATTGAACTAAAATTATCGTCACAACTGACTCTAGACTGTGAAAAGTGGCGTATTGAACTAAAATGATCGCCACTAATTGACGCTAGACTATGAAAAGTGGTGTATTGAACTAAAATGATCGCCACTAACTGACTCAGACTGCTTCAGAAGTCGTCTTGTTTAGAATGTTTTGTTGTTTTTGCAGTTGGGTTTTTTTAAAATCTCTGAGTGCAATTTCTCTAACTCTAAAAAGTCGAGGACCTAGTTCCTTACAAATTGTAATTTCTTCATCTCCCATAGTTTCCGATTTGTCCAATCCCATTAACTACCTACTTCCATCTCAGCGGGTCATCCTGTTATGTATAGGTAAATGTAACTTATACCTAAGTAGGTGTGTGTTTTAGATAAAGCTCAGTGCTAATATCTCTCTGAGGCAGCCGGATATTTGTCTGATCGGCACAAATTTAAGCCTCACTGATACCTACCTACCTAACACGTAACACCCCAATACCCAAAAAACATGAAAGTAAAAATAATAGTGATACTTACCTATAGTTGACAATTTACCTATCATTATTGTGTAAAACATGGGTAAGGAGGGAGCCAAGTATCGGTAACTAGAGTGAGAAGGTATGAATTCACAGTTGGTACGGTATAAGGTACCTACCTACCTATACTACATATATTGCACCGGTCTAGTGAAACCTACTTACCTGCATGAATCAACCCAAACCTTATGGAAGGTAGCCCAGAAAATCCGGACTTATAACAAAAACCTAACATGACCGAAAAACACCACTAAGGACACTGGTTAAATAAAATCAATAACTATAAACGTCGCTATTGTAAGTGCATTGAATCAAGTTTGCTGGACCGTGCCGCCTCAGCTGGGTTGTGATCGCTATGCACACTGCAGCATCAGCCAAGGTGTACGATCGAATAGTGGTTGTCAGGCTCAAGAAGCGGTAAGCATTCTAAAAACATCCCAGGACGGTCGAGCCCTTCTCGTGAAGTTGGGCCGCGCCATGTAAACGTCGTGTTCTAGGTACAGTAGTGTGCCCGGCGAGGGGAGATGGGCCTCACCGTGTCGTCGTCGAACTCGAAGTCCTGGTCGGAGCGTCGGGCCCCGGCCGCGGCCGCCGTGAGCGCCAGCAGCGCCGCCAGAGTCACCGCCCTCACGAACGAGTGCATCGCGCCAGCACACTCGCGCCACTGCCGCGCCACGCCGCGCCACCCCCGCGCCTCCGGGCCCCGAGTCCCCGATCCGCCGCCCTCGTCCCACCGACCTTTTCAAAGTGCCTGATCAATGCCTACAGCCGGTTGACTTCCGAGATGAAACAAAAATGCCCAAACAAGTTACTTACTTATCAAGTTTTTTATAAATAGGTATTGGATAGGAAAATAATAAAAAAATATTTAAGTAGGTATTTACTTACATAAGTAGTTTTATAAAACGCACAGCGTGGAGCGCACTTATAATTAAGTAATTCACAAAGCGCGCTTTTATAATATCTACTATTTTTTTTTATTTTTTAAGTAGTTCTTTTTTAAACTATCTTTTTACATATTTTTATTACCGACTTCTTTTTAAGGCTCCTTCAAACAGGCGCACACGACACACGACACAAAGGCACCGCAAGTCGCGTAACGAGCGGTGCCTTTGTGTCGCGCGCGATTATAATATCACGTCGTGTCACGCCTGTTGCGTCTAGTTTAATTAGGTAAATAATAAGTATAAAGTCAACGAAGTTATGACGATTAGGAGCTACTAGCAAACTCAGTGTTTACAAGTAGGTAGCCCCTAAAGAGTTCCACTATCCACTTGCATCATCAGACCCAAGTGCAATCTATTGGACACGCTCTCTCTATTCTACGTTTGTTGTTTGTTTCGTTGTACTTATTAACTTAATGAAGAAATTAGACTCAAAAATTAAAAATAAAAATAAGTAGGTCGTTTTAAAAAAAACTAAAAAACACTTTTAAAACGCACTAAAAATTTAAGTATTAGCACGCTTAGTGAATTACTTAATAATAGATAGTGCGCTCCAGGCTTTTAGAATCTTAATTGGGTATTTTAAATTTTTAGTGCGTTTTAGAAACGTGATTTTAGTTTTTTTTAAGCTACTTAAGTACTTACATATTTTTTCCTAGACGATAATGTTTCAGATTAATACTTAAACATTACTTTTCGGGTGTTAATAATCAAATCTGTGACTATGATAATGTTTGCGTAGTTTTGTTAATGCAGGTACAGACGCCAGCACATCAAGCTACCCGAAACTATCAAATTTTCCCAATCAACTTTCAACCTAATTAATGCTAATGGGATAAAGTTGAAAATCTATTAAAGAAAGTATTGTAGTAGCTTGATGTGCCTGGCGTCTGAACATACTTACCTAAGTATTTAGTATATATGTTACTTGTTAGGAATGTTAGGATTAGGAAGGATGTCGCATCTGAGAGTGTATAATGTTTGCGCGGGCCGTGCGGTATCCGACTCCCGCCCCCGCGCCCGCCGCGACCCGTGCCGCACGATACAGCCTTCACTCCTTCAGATCGCTCGAGTCGCACAGCTTCTTACCACTCAGCACCCGCTACATAACTACAATTACTAAGTTCCTGTGCTGTGCCTCAACCAAGCGTTGGCGAAACGTATCCGTAGTTAGCTCAGTAGGTACCTAAGAGCCATCGTTTCATTTCACTTTTAAAATGTAGATAGGTGCTTAGTTGTATTTCAAAAAGGAAACAATCTTGGTACAATGAACATCTTCGATTCAATAAAGACTCCTTGAGTGATAACTGGAAGGAGAGAGGCCTTTACCTAGAAAACGGGAATTCTAATTTTGTACTATAATTACATACATAACGAATAATACATGGCAGATCCTAGTTAGTGTACTGTGTAGTCATCTAAGAGTAGAGTGCGGATCTCTGTGGGTGCTCGTTAGCAACTGTAAGAGCCACAGGAGACAGGACAGTTCGAGCTGGTGCAGCGCGCCCAAGCGACGCTGTGGCAGTCTAGTAGTTAAGTACCTACTTAATATTATTTGGTTCCTAAATCTCCTCGGCTTGGAAAATGGAACAACATCACCAAATTTGCGAATGATGATTCAAAAGATTCATTTTCAATATTTCCTCAAATGTAACTTTTTGTGACTTGTCTAAAAAATGACATGCACCTTTCTGAAGAAACCGGTTAACGACCAACTGGTTTTGTTTAGGTACCTAAGTACTCTACTTAGGCTGTCTATGATGGCTTTATAATTCCCCTCGGAAGTAGGTAGTAAGGTAACTTTGCATCACGGTAGTGGATATCTACTTATCCACTTGTACACTACAACGTTGCGGATGTGTAGGTAGAGGTAGGTCTCTGTTATAGCCAATATCCCTGTTATAGGTACCTACGGGTTACGGTTCAACGGTTGGCATTCACAGTACCTATAACTACATAGGTCTGACTGAATATCCGTACTTTGTTGTGTGTTAATTTATTGGGGTCAAACAAAGTTGTATGCGAGGTGAGGACGCACAATGCGTGTAACGTAACGGCACATCAAATTTTCAGTGTAAGCAGCCGCGAAAGCTGAGGAGGCGCCGACGGGGCGCGCGCCGCGGTCGATACGAGCCCCTGCGTCCTCCAGCCCGCACACGCTGTGCTGTGAGCTACGAGTGCGGGCTGCGGCACTACACCATCACACGTCGGCACGACTGCACGAGTGGGTGATCGCATCGCACACCAAGCCCGGCGCTAGCGCACGATGGTGAAAGTGTAAACAAACCCTGTTCAGGTTCAATTCTGATGCAATCACTCACTAAAGGTAATTAGTAACCCATTCATATTACCTATGTTTGTGTGTAGTAGGTACCTATGTTTCACCACTTTTGATGTGAAACATCTATAGCCGCACGTAAAACAAATTTCTGGCGTGGCGACGCATGCCGTGGCGACGCGTCGCCACGCTATATGATGGTGTATATATACAGTCATCATTTATTTTCTAATTATGGTGGAATTTATATTGAAACATTTATTATTGATATGTATAATTTACGATCTTTAGTAATATATTACAATAACTAGCTAAGATTCTTAAGTTTACTAGTATATTAAAGCCAATTAAAATTTTCTGTATATTTTAATAACATATTTTTTATAAATATTTCAGTACCCAACAATCATCACAGGGGTCACAAAATTTTATTATTTAAACTGGACATCACCAAGATCAGTTAAATACAAGACATACTATTAATGTTATGTATGATTTTATTAATCTAATAGTACCAGTATATACAATTTTATTATTTTAACTTCTTTTAACACTTAGGTACATATTTTTTTAGAGTAAATAATAATAAAAAAGAACGTCAAAAACGATACAGGGAGCAGAACAGAGACACATTGAAACAGCGTGAAGCGGAAAGAAGAAAACGCATACAATATTCACAAAGTATTGCCGGACCATCTACCTCTTCAAACACGAATAGAATAGAACTAAATAATGAAGAAATAATTACTGCTCAAATTTCATTTAGTTTGGAAGAAACACAACTATTATCCATTCAAAGAAATGAGCAAGGTAATGAACTAAATGCTCTCCAAAAAAAAAGAGAACGTCAACAAAGATACAGGGAGCAGAACAGAGATAAATTGAAACAACGTGAAGCGGAAAGAAGGAGGCGTCTACAAAATGCAGAAATGATTACAGAATTATCTACTTCTCCAAATATCTAATTTACAGAAATAATTAATGATCCAATAATAGATGAAATAAATATTATATTTATACAATTTATAAAAGGTAATATTTTATTTTATCATTATGCCATATTTAGTTTATATCGCAATCTGTTCTTTTCAATCATATTACTTTTACAAAATAATGTCGATGTTTCACATCTGCCAGGCGTCCCGTGACGGCTCACTTTTTTTTTAACAATTATTGTTTTAATAACATTATTAAATCCTAATTGAATACAATTTAAGTAAAAGCCTATTTAAAACAAGCTTTTAATTAAATAAATTTTATTTTGTAGGTAAATAAATGGTTTTTATTAAATTTTATTTTGTAAGTACCTTACTTTATGCTATCATAATTGATTGCGTATGTATCGGGGTCGGTTTCGTGCCTGTGTAACAGCACACTATGCAGTCAGGCATATTATAAGTTAGGGGATTACATCGCTGATAAAAATGCCTGGCTCAATGCTGGTCCTGCTCCACAACCACGACTAATTAACACTTGAAAATTCTGTTGGAGCTGCTGAAGATTGTAAGACTATCTTTGCATTGTATAAACTCAATTTCCTTTGTATTGTATAACTAGCTTCTGCCCGCGACTTCGTCCGCGTGAAATTTCACCCTCCCCTCATTCACCCTATTAGGGGTGAAATTTCTAAAAACCCTTTCTTAGTGGATACCTACTCATCACAAAGAACACACCCTCCAAATTTCATGTCTCTAGGATCAGCGGTTTAGGCTGTACGCTGATATAGGTATCAGACGTTTCACCCGCGGTAATTTCAGGAAAAACCTACCTACTAAAAACTTTATTACAAAAAAAAACAACCGACTTCCAAAAAAACACAAAGTGAAAAATAACTTTAATTTCGGAAGTCGGTGTCTTTGGTTCTGTATTTTTGTTTTTTGACACCGACTTTCGAAATTAAAGTTATTTTTCACTTTGTAGTATGTTTTTGGAAGTCGGTTGTTTTTTTTTTGTTAAAACGTTTTTATTTTTCACTTTTTTGTTGTACCTGCCTACCCCAAACAAATTCATATAACACTACTTGGTATGTGAATATCAGTGACAATAAGCTATTGAACACATCTGCCTACCCCTTTCAAAGGTACAGGCGTAATGTTAAGCCTGGGATACACTAGGGGGCAAATGAAGAAACATGTTGCGGAACATATCCCTCAACAACTACGTGAAGTGTCCCGAGACAATTGTCGCGGAACATTTTGCCGGCCACACTAGTCAGTGCTCATAGCTCCAGAAGTGAAAGCACGGTATCATTTCGCCACACCAAAGCCATGTTAAGAGGCACGTTGCGTACGCGACCACACTCGGTGACAAATGGCACGACACTGACGCAATGTTGCCATGTTCAAAATCCGGTCTACGGTGATAACGCTCATAAATTACGGTAGATTCTAAGATATTACGGTGATAGGGGCTGGAAAAAAACGGTGTCAAAAACGGTGTAATAATTTTAATAAAACAACCAATAAATACTACAAAACTGTTTATATTGAAGAAATTAAACTTCGTAGGTAACATAAGTTCGACTGCAAAAACAAAAAAGAGCAACAATATCATAACATTACCTAAGTGTAACTGACTCTAGAACTTACTAATCTGAATCCGATACTAACATCTCCTCATTTTTATAAATATTCTGATTTAATCGTTTGAGCATTTCATCATCAGGCTTAAATTGAATGCAGTTTTGTCCGTGCCTTTTGATGGATTGTTGTGTCATGAGATTTCCTTTTATTGAGCGGGTTATCAGTTTGTTACGTTTTTTTGACTTTATATCGTTCACTTTGCTGAATATACGCTCGCATTCAGCATTAGAGTGCGGCAAAGACAGCATAGCAAGCATAAACGCCGGTAATTGCTTAAAAACCTTGCCGTTTTTAGCAAAACGTATTGCCAATTTAGAGACTGTGTTTTTAAAATGTAAGAAAAGTCCATATAAGTAAAATTGCTAGCTCCTAAATAATTTTCATCATAAAAAATTAGATCCTTGAAGATAACGGTAGATATCATCACCGTTGTCATGCTTCAACGGTAGGCGGTAAATTTTTGCTGAGAACGGTGAAGTTACCGTAATTACGGTGCACATGGCAACACTGCACTGACGCGAGACACGTGGTCGTGCGCTCGCTCTCGAGGCGGGAGCAAGCAACATGCCCCTCGTCACGTACAAAGCTGCGGGGCATGTTGCGGAACAATATGCAACGTTCTTTTTTTTTAAAAAAAAAAAAACGTTGCCCCACACTAGAAAAAAAAAAAAAAAAGAATATGCAACGTTGCAGCGACACGTAAATTAAGTGTTGCGCGTCATGTCGCGGGGCAAAATGTTCCCTAGTGTATCCTTGGCTTTATGTTGTGTGATTGCGTAAACAATGCATACATATTGCGACGAATTCTCACAGTTCAGATTCAGGTGTAGAATAATAAAACTGTTTGCTTCGTAATAACGATTATATTACTTCAATCAATCATCAATCACTTTTTCATAACTTCTTGTACAATTCTATTATAAAGTAAATTTCCAACAAATGCACAGAAATACACAGCAATTAATACACAGAGAATACTAAACGTCTGCCTCGGTCGAGCTAGCCGACCCGAATGTCCTACTATTTAAAAATTAACTGACCAAGTGCATTTCGTTCCCGCCCGAACGAAATGTATTTATCAGTCTGTTCGTTTTTCATAGACTAACAAAGTGATGGACTCTCGAATCGACTAACTTACTAATTAATAAAATATGATTTTAATATCGAATAGGTCAATAGGGTGTTGTAAATTTAACTCGATTGTTGATAATAATAAACTAGATTTAACTGACAGGTTTGTAGAACAATATTAAATAATCATAAATTCATTACATTCGGCCGTCCGACTACGTGCGATCTCCTGATGCACGGTATATAATCATGATACAATAATTTTATGAATCCTTAAGGGCCTTACTCTCGTTTAGTACCGTAACACGGTCACTTTATGAAGCTTATAACTCATTAACGGTTTGGTTAGAAGGTCTGTAAAAAATATATGTTTGCTATAGGTTCATGTACTGCATTTTTGAAACAGGGTTTTTTCATAAGGCTAATACTTTTGCCTTAAAAAAATATTTACCAAAACGCTATTTTGGCTAACATTTGCTTATAACTTCTAAACGGCTTTGATGTTTGGAAATATTTTTACACTGAAAAATTGCTGGTTAGAGGTACTACATATTTGAAATAGCGTTTTTAAATCAATCAACAGTTGCAAAGACAATGCCCCACTTTGAGATATAGGTTCAGAGGTGCTCTGCGCGGGCGCAGGCGGCAGTCGTGCGTTAGCACTGAGACGGGGTGGCTGTGTCGCTCGCTGCTCTGCCCGGCTATCGATCGACTACGCGCGTTTGGCTGTGTTAGTGCAAATATTTATGAACGAATTGTATCAGTATGCGTTTATAGATTAGCTCGCTGCAGAGGGCCCATTTCTATTGTCCGCGTGGACGCTTTATTAGTGGTGCCATTTCTAAATACTGTTTTTGTTTATTTTGTAAATATAAGATAATTTGTAAATAAATAAAAATGCCAAAGCAAAGCAAGTCAAGAAAAATACGTTTTCTCTACGACGACGCACCGTTTTATAGATATTAGCGAAAAACTCAAAAGTGGGAATTTTTATACCCCCCACTCCGGCTCACCTCCTAGACGCGGGGACTTTTAGTATGTTTACTCCCTAAGCACTCTGAGCAACTTTCTGAAGAAATGGCTCAGGGCCCAGCTCACGCACTCTACACCTCTTTTTGGGTTATTCGTTGAGTGGACTAATAAGTATCTATCTATCTATAGGTACAAATAAATAAAATTGGAGTGTCTGTTTGTAATATTAAAACAACCGCTTCAGGCCATTTTATTTTGACTGTTTAGAAAATAACTAGGTACTTACCCACAATAAAAAAAAAATGTTTTCAAACACCATAATTTATAAAAAATGAGCGTTCTTAGTTGTCAATCTACGAGTATTTGCATTACTGAGTTTATTGATTACTACCTTCTCATATTCTTGTGCGGATTTATTTCTGTGACTGGGACTTTCACTAGCAGATAGGTGAATAAGGAGTAACTTAGGCACTTTTATTTTAGAAAAAAAAGAAACTAGGTTCCCACGAAAAAAAATTAAAACCTATGAAATTAAATATTGAATATTTATCCGATTCAAATAGGGAGGTTGTATACTACGTTTATTTAGGTACTTAACCAAATGTAAATAAATCATAATAAAGAAACGGAGTATAGTTTTTTTTTTTTATATAAGTGGATCCTATACGTGAAGATTTCTTAATCTCCAATGAAATTGGTTGAATAAATAATAAAATAATATAGTGTTTTTGTTTTAGCCCAAGGAAATCGTTCACCAAATATTGTATATAAAAAAAGGCTAATACGAAAAACTAAAAATAAATAATAATTAAACTAAAAATGCAAAAACGATCAAAAAGAACTAAATGGAGAAATATTAGAAGAATTTCATTAAAATTAGCATAGGTATTTCTTTACGTGGCGGTGAATAGGCGACTTTTATGTATTTGAGTTTACTTTTATGTAAGTGGGATACGAATAGTCCCCGCCTACGGCGGGGTGCACCGCGCGAATTTTGTCGATGAGCGACTTCCATTATATTTAGAAGCGTAATTTCGCGACTCGAACAAGATGCACGATTGCCTCCGCGCTCTACTGTCCGGATTCTCACTGCGTAATCACCAGGTTCGAATCTCAGTGGACGCATATCTCTTTTTGTTATTTTTTTATTATAATGTGCTTATCATTTTGTTTTGTTATTTTTTAATTATAATGTGCATATTTTTATTTTCTTATTTTTAAAATAATTCAATAAGTAATTGTTATTTTAATAAAAACAATCATTTTTATTCTTATAGTTATTTTTCTTCAGAATCTAGAGTAATATAATAAAAATAAAATAAAAACGTCCACCAAGCTTGATTCGGAAGAAAAATAATATACCTACAGTGTGTTACAAAAGAGTATAAGCAATAATAATATAGTCTGAAAATTTTCAAACAAGAAAATCGGCAAAAAGTAAAATAATATGTAATTAAAAAAAACATATCAAATAAGAAAATCAACAAAAAGAATATGTAAAAAGTTTAGATTTGAACCCGGACATTAGTGACTGATACAGAAAACTATAGTGACGCACGAGACCACTAGACCAATCGAGCTGTTGTAATGTGTGTCGAAATTACGCGTCTATAGATAATCTATACAAACAAAATATGGTGTGTACAAAAAAGTAGGTACCTACCTACTTACGTTACAATTTGTTTCGTCGAATAAGATCTCTTTATTGCCTTCCGTTTATTTTCTTGTTGACCATTTTTTATACACTGATTGCTTATTTATACAACTTATGAGTAGAACCGAAACAGTACAAACATTTACACCAACAACATTACTTAGAAAAAACTAATCATAAAATAAAATATGTATAATAAACAGCTTTCATCAACAAACAGATACCAAAGTACGTACACTAGGTACCGACCCGAAATAATTGCAAGACTTCAAAGTATTTTAAATACGGCTAGGTACTCGCTCAACTACATAGGTACCCAACCGCGTCAGTTTTCGGAAATGCGATCATGCTCCTTATCAATTAGAGTCTACGGAACAATTTCGTATGAAAGTATTTTTACTTTAATGGTTTGTGAAAATATTAATTGTAAACGCGATTATGCTCCTTATTCATAGAAGGTAACGGGTCAATTTCCTATGCAAGTATTTTTAACACCAACAGGGCTTTTGAATACGCGATTGTATTTCTTATTTGTATGAAGTCATGGATCAATTTTCGATGCAGATAGAAAATACTTGATAGTATCTCGAGCTATGGTTTTTTAAGGTGGACGTACTTTGTAGCTCTGGTACTCGATTTTGCAAGTACGACCCATGCCTAAACGCGATCGTGCTCCATAAGTAAGAATTCAGAGTTCAATTTCCTATGCAAGTTTTTTTCTTCCAACAGGGCTCTTGGTTGAAATAGTAGTAGAAACTTTAATCGTCTATACTCTATAAGTACGTATTTATTTGTAAAAGCGATTTTGCTCCTTATTCGTACACACTTAAGGTTCAATTTCCTATGCAGATAGAAAATACTTGAAAGTATCCCGAGATCTAGTTTTAGGACGTGGTTTCTTAAAGAAGTCGTACTTGGAAGCCCTGGTACGCGATTTTGCAAGTACGACCCATGTCTAGTCACTGCTTTTTAGTTGGGCACTTATACCCTCCCATAGAGTAAAAGTACCTAACTAAAAAGTACTGTCTCACCCCTCCCTTAGAGTATAAGTACCTAACTAAAAAACAGGGACTCACTGTCGCTCCGCGTAGAAATGACAGAGAAGCTAAAAAGACGCCGCGATGGCGCAACGTTTCGTTCGAGTTATTTATCATTAAATACAATTAATCCTTACAAATATCTTATTACAATCGATAAATAAAAACAACAGTTCCCTTTATTATTATACATCACTGTTATTAATTTTATCAAGATTTGTTTATAAATAACACAATTACAATTGCAACGATTTCAATTTTAATGGTTATTTTATGATTTTTTTCTATCGAGAAAATTTACCGAAAACGTGTTTTGAACACAATGGTCCACTCATAAATATGATCAAGATTAACATTTTTTTTTTGCTGTTCTAAAATGTATACATTTGGCTAAAATATTGTTTTGTGAAGCCTATTTTGACTAAGTACAGCGCCTTAATAAGTTATCGTAAACTCTGCGAACTCAACAATAACTTTTTTGTTAAATTCCACACGGACGATTAACAGCTAACACAAAATATATCAGCCTTGCATCCGCCATTCCCTTCTGGAATCGTAGGCAAAAATGGCGACCTACGTGCGGCATGTCTGCGCCTCTTCATATTCTTTGATCATAGTTTTAGTGTCGCGCGCCACCGCACACATTTTACGTATTCGGGAGTAGGGCGTTTAGCTCCGCCCACATGCACAAGGTCAGTGAGCCATCTATACACCTTAAAGTACACTTACATAATTATAAAGTTTCATGTGAATCAACTGTAAACTAAACATCTCTATACATTTTATATCTATTAATAATTCATTACATTCGGCTATTATTTGGACTCAGATTGACTTTGTGGCATTTCATTGTCACTTTTATTACTTTCGCTGTCAGACGTACTACTGCTATTAGCTACTGCATCTATATTATCATTTTGTTCGGACACATTTATATTGATCCATGGTCGAATCCTGTCTACTGCTACCACACTATCGAATTTATGCTTGCGTTTACTAAAACCAGGTATTTCGATTATTTTATACCTATCATTGCCCAAAACTTCTGCTATTTTGAAGGGCCCTATAAATTTTGACATCAACTTAGTACTTTTACCTTTATTATTAAAATTAGTTCTAGTTATTTTAATTAAATCTCCTTGCTTATAAGTTGGGGCAGGACGTCTATCTTGATCGTAGTTTTGTTTTTGTTTAATTTGACTGGATTCGATATTCGTACGAACTTCCTGTCTTATTTCTGTAAGATTGGGATTGGGCTCATTAATGGCATCTAAAATATTACTTAGGCTGTCTTTTAATCTGGTTCCAAATAATGCTTCAGTAGCTGTTTTCTGAGTGGTGGAATTTGTGGCATTATTTATTCCCCACTGGATTTTGCCTAGGCACATGTCCCAGTTCCGTTCATCCTCGCCGTCAGAATATTTTGAAAGTGAACTTAAAATCGTTTGGTTGTATCTTTCGGCTTGGCCATTGGCTCTGGGACATGCGACAGCATTCAAAACATGTTTAATACCATGAGTATCGCAAAAAGATTTAAAAGTTGCTGAAGTGAAAGAAGTACCTCGGTCCGATATAATTCGGGATGGTAAACCAAAGTCATAAAAAATATTTAATAATACCTTAACCGTTGTTTTAGTTTTTGTATCCTTAACGGCTCTTACAAACAAATATTTGGTAAATCCATCCACTATGGTGAGAATGTAAACATTGCCATTCTTGCTTTTGACAAATGGACCTAAGTGGTCAATATGAATGGTGTGAAATGGAATGCTTACCTTCTCTATCGGGTACAACAGACCACTGTTATGTCGTGACGTATTGTCCTTATTGTAGGCGCACTTAATGCAAGACTTCACATACTTTTTAACAAATCTACGTAACTTGGGAAACCAGAAAACAGACTGAATTCTCTCGGTTGTCTTTGATACACCTAAATGACCAGCGTCATCGTGATTTGATTTACATACTTGCCATCGAGCATTGCGAGGGATTACTAAACACAACTTATCATCAACTCTCCTATACACTCTACTATTCTTAACTACATATTTATTTTTAATTTCTTTTACTTCTTCATCTGACTCAGGTTTAAGGATTTTATATATTCGGGATATATCAGGATCTGTCATTTGTAAAGTCAAGAGCCAGTTATCAGTTTCGATACTATAGACTGTGACTGTAGAATCATCGATATCATTGGGTGTTAATTTTGTGTTACGGCTCAGTGCGTCTACATGAGCCATACGGATGCCTGGACGATACTCTATGCTAAAATTGAATTCGCTTATTAAAAGCCACCACCTAGCTATTCGGGGTATCAAGTCGCGTTTAGTAAGTGTTGTTCGAAGGGCGTTACAGTCTGTTACAATTTTGAACTCTATCCCCAACAAATACACTCTAAATTTCTTTAATGAACATACAATTGCAAGAGTCTCGAGTTCATAAGAATGCAAGTGGCGCTCCTCGGGAGTGGTTTGCCGGCTAAAATAGGCTATTGGTTTGAGAGCACGTGGCTCCGGCTGCCATTGCATCAATATCCCACCCACGCCTAAAGAACTTGCATCCGTATGCAACTCAGTTTCAAAGTTAGGGTTGTACAATGCTAAAATTGGTCGGTCAATTAACTTATCCTTTAAGGTAGTAAACGAATGAGATTCTGCATCTGTCCACTTAAAAACATTGCCCTTCTTGAGTAAGTTTGTTAGAGGCCTAGCTATTTCCCCAAAACTTTTGATAAATTTCCTAAAATATCCTGCTAGTCCCAAAAACTGACGGATTTCATGTACGTTCCGGGGAACAGGAAACTCTTTGACAGCTAAAATCTTATTTTCGTTAGGGCGTATGCCTTCAGCAGAAATCTCATAGCCTAAATAGTCAAGGGAATTATCGAAGAAACGGCATTTAGATAATTTTAAAGTAAGTCCATTCTGACGCAACAACTTTAAAACATTCCCCAGCCTCTCAAATCCTTCCTCCAAGGTAACCGATGGCACAAGAATGTCGTCCAAGTAAGCTAAAGCTGATTCATGACGTTTATCACCTAGCATTGCATTCATTAATCGCTGAAATACAGCTGGAGCATTTGCAAGGCCAAAAGGCATCCTTTTAAATTCATAATGCCCATCTGGCGTTATGAATGCAGTTAACGGACGACTCTCTTCCGCCATTGGCACCTGATAATACCCTGAAGTTAGATCTAGGGATGTGAAAAATCTATTGCCACTAAGGTTTGTCAACTGATCGTCGATTATCGGCAAAGGGAACCAATCTTTCCTAGTCTTATTATTGAGAGCCCTATAATCGACACATAGGCGCTGTTCGCCTGACTTTTTCCGCACCAATAGAATAGGACTAGCATAATTTGAATTAGATACTTGTATAATATTATTTTGCAACAAATCATCTATTATCTCCCTTACCTGACCCCTTTCCGAAAAAGATAATCTGTACGGTCGGTAGACTACGGGTTTATCATCTAATAGATCTATTTTCATTTCAGTTGAGTTAGCACAACCAATTTCACCAAGACTGAATGCAAAACAATCACGATAACTGAGTAAAAGTGAATGAAGTCTACCTAATGTGTCTTTGTCAATTTGAGGACCAACTTTTATGTCGGATATCAGCAAAGGTTCACATTTCGAATTATCTTTTGTTACTCTATTTGTATATGTGGTACTCCTCTCGTCAAAACAAGTTCCTTTAGCAATAGGATATTTCTTGGATAATGTAAGGTTCTGACCAGATAAATTAGTTACAGGCAAATAACACTTCCCGTCAACAACCCTATAAACCCCTTGGTGCAAATAATGCTCTTTCCTAGGCTCACAACTACAGTAACCTTCAATATAAATATCTCCAGAGAAGCCAACGTCAGACGTGGTGACCTCAACTAATCCTGACAATGTAACATCGGTATCGTTATCAAAATTTAACTTTAAACGCTTCACTGGCTGTAATAAGGTATCGGTATCAGGGCTCTGATAAAATGTTAACTGATGGCTATTCTTAAATACTGTTACGCAGGGAAGTTCAGTAACATTTTGACCTATAAGCAAAGCTGTCTGAAGGAACTGTTCGTTAACCACTAATACCTCTACATTAACCTCAATTTCATCTAATTTTAGATCAACATTGCTCCTATATACTGGAAAAACTTTAGAGTTCCCGAATCCCTTGATTACTGGCAATTCTGTTAAATTTTTAGTTAAATTCAGACTTTGAGCATCAGATTCTCTTATTAAACTACATTCGCTGCCAAAATCAATAAAAGCAGTTAAAGTTTTATCGTTTATCGTAACGGTTTTGTAAAATTTGTCGCTGTTATTATTGAAGGTAGTTATAGTCAAAGTTTTTCGATCCTGAACTTCTGTCTGTTTGGGTTCGTTTCGTAGGGTTAAAGGCTCTAGTTTACAATTATCGTTGTTGTGGCCTACCCGATGGCACTTTAAACATTTAACTAAGGGTTTGGGGCATCGAGAGTAAGGGTGTCCTCTCGAGCGGCAATTGAAACAAGTGACAGAACTTTCACTTGAGGGCGTTGCAGCAGTGTTACCTGGTCGAACTATCGTACCATCGTTACGTTTCCTATTGAACGTATTATTTTCTAATATGGAATGCTGAGAGCTAAGAAAATTCAGTAAATCTTCCGGTTCACGACAAGTCAGTGCCTGTGCACTGCTTCTAATCGATTTATCTAGTATCCCGTGGACAATACAATCGACGGCCTTTTTGCCTCTTATTTCACATCTGTTTAACAACGTTAACTTATCATAGAAGTACTCACGCAAACTTTCGCCACTACGAGTAGTGCGAGCTAACATTTCCTCGAGAAGCCGACCATAATTTTGCTCATTCGGGAAAGCTCTTATGAGTTTGTCCTGCCACTCTGACCAACTGAAAACAACGCTAGGGAGGGCTTCAAACCACTTCTTTGCCATACCAGAAAGCTTTTGTAGAGCAAAATGTATGGTCTGCTTCTCGTTCCATTCATAGATTACGGCACATTCATTTACTTTCCTAACCCAACAGTCAATATTCTGAGTTTTACTTGACGGATCAAATTCCGGTATTACATTGTTGAGAAGGCTGTTATTTAAATTATTAGTCTTGCTCTTATGTTCTTGAAGGGTATTAAACATGTCAAGTACCTGTTTAGTAGACCAACTGCCTCTATCCTTGGATCGTCTCTTATTCAAACTCCGCGAACTACGAGGTGACTCACTGCTGGATGAGGACGAGCTGGATGACAGCTTACGTTTCTTCTTTGATCGCTTCTTGGTTCTCTTAGACTTAGCTGCTGCTTTGGAGGAGGATCGTTTACGTTTTCCTTGATGCTCGTCTTTGCGAGTAGGCGAGCCATCCGGAGTCATCGCTTCGTCAGAATTCATACCTCAAAAGAATAAAATATCATTGAATTCATGTCAGTATTCAAATTAAAAAAATAAAAATAAAATAAAACATCTTGTAGGCATAGTTAGCTTCTTATTAAAGCACACTTCATTTCCTATTGTAGGTACACACGACCATTAACAACTGAGCGCACATGGCTCAATAGGCATACATAGCCTCTAGTAACTGAAGCACACTTGGCTTCCTATTGCAGGCATACATAACCTCTAACAACTGAGCGCACATGGCTCGATAGGCATACATAGCCTCTAGTAAATGAAGCACACTTGGCTTCCTATTGTAGGCACACATAACCTCTAACAACTGAGCGCACATGGCTCAATAGGCATACATAGCCTCTAGTATCTGAAGCACGCTTGGCTTTATATTGTAGGTACACATAACCTGTAACAACTGAGCGCACATGGCTCAATAGGCATACATAGCCTCCACTAGCATAAGCACACTTGACTTCCTAGTAGTATTATAATTATTAATAATCAAATAAAACACTTGCACGTACCTTAGATTGGGTCCTTTTATCCCACTTCTGAACTGCGACGAATTCTCACAGTTCAGATTCAGGTGTAGAATAATAAAACTGTTTGCTTCGTAATAACGATTATATTACTTCAATCAATCATCAATCACTTTTTCATAACTTCTTGTACAATTCTATTATAAAGTAAATTTCCAACAAATGCACAGAAATACACAGCAATTAATACACAGAGAATACTAAACGTCTGCCTCGGTCGAGCTAGCCGACCCGAATGTCCTACTATTTAAAAATTAACTGACCAAGTGCATTTCGTTCCCGCCCGAACGAAATGTATTTATCAGTCTGTTCGTTTTTCATAGACTAACAAAGTGATGGACTCTCGAATCGACTAACTTACTAATTAATAAAATATGATTTTAATATCGAATAGGGTGTTGTAAATTTAACTCGATTGTTGATAATAATAAACTAGATTTAACTGACAGGTTTGTAGAACAATATTAAATAATCATAAATTCATTACAATATGCTATAGCAGCAATCGCGGTTGATTTGCTGGCATTTATTGAAGAGTTCCGTTGTCTGTCTCCGAAACTCATCATCAGATCTTTATGAAATTTAAATGGGACCATTCCGGAATAAAAATATTTCGAACAAAAAAAAAATTGCAAATCCAATATGAGGGAGTTATGCCCGAATATACATATTATACAGGGTGTTATTGACAGCCCTCCGCAAACTGATAGGGTGGCTTCAGTACATCATATTAAGATAACCGGTACATGAAATTCTTTCAGGAACATTAAGGGAATCCAAAAAACTAGATTTGTTTTATTACCGCGCACGCAATGTATCGTTAGGCCTTTTGCACATTATAAGACACGGACACAAGACAAGAAAAATGTCTTGTCTGGTGTATCGTACACATTCATGCAATTCGTCTTATCCTCAGTCTGTAGCCACAATTCACGGAGGATACGCGTGTACAAAATGGACAGACGACAGCGTCTATTATTGATTGCATACTTGTAGCATAAAAGAAAACGCCGTAGTTGTAGGCGTCATTGGATACATCCATTAAATATGACAAGAATCAGTGATGGGGCATATACGAAGTTGGTACCAGAACTACTTCAAGACGAACAAAAGTTTTTTAATTACTTCCGTATGTCCAAGACTACTTTTGACGAGGTGCTAGTAAATTTGGACTCATGTTTGATAAAAGTTTAATTTAAATAAAAGCGTGGACACTACACGTCTTTTCGCTAACGCAGCCGCGCCGAATGTGCACGCGCAAACTTGTTTACATAGCTGAGTAGATGTCGTGTCTAAGCAAGACGTCTTGTGTAGGCACGACATCGAACATGCAGCCGACAAAATGACTAGTATGCGCGTGTCTTATCCGACATAAGAAAAAATATCTTGTAATATTATGTATTATTAGGACAAACGCCATGACAGATAGCATTTGGCGACGTCACCTGACGGCTAGTTTATAAAAGCGCTGTTCAGTGAGTAGATCGGTCATTTCGTCGTCGGCTCTCGTACGGGAAGGTTATCAGGTGATCGACGCTATTTACTAGCTGTCTTTCTTTTGCCTTGTTATTATCTTATTGTATATGTGTGCATTTAAATTAACGGTTGTTTGCTTATGTGATTTTAGTTGTGTTTATTTTGATTAATTTAATGTTAATAAAATGAGTAAAAGCTGCGTGATTATTCTTTTTTTTATTATTTTCTACTTCTGGTTCCTAAAATCAGAAGTGGGATTGGCCTAAACCCACTTTAAAATTAAAAATCCGTTGAACAAGCAAAACAACCGTTAATTCAAAAATCTATCATGCCTCGACCATCTCGTTCGCGCAGTGGTTCAAATGAAACACCACCGCATAGATCGGATGGGAAGCGGAGTAAATCGCGTCGACGCCACCGTGGGTCTCGGTCGCGTCGTGTCCGGTCTTGTGGTTGTGATAATTCCGTGAGACAGGCGTTGGGTGCGATTAAGAGCTATAGAGGAAAGCACCGCGAACGTTTCACGTACACCTTTGCCGTCTTATCATGGCAACACACCTCAACGAGATCAACCAGGTGATGGGTGCGCCAGCCGCAGCAAAAGTACTTGCTGATGCGCTTGTTGCTATTCAAACGAAACCGCAGAATTATTATGTGACGAATTTTGATCCCGCTATCCACAGCTTTGGGGTGTGCTGTGATGGGGTGGACGGTGAGTGCATGTTTGCGTCGTACAACTACCCTCAGCCACGTTAGAACATAAAGGTAAGCTGTGTTTTGTTTACGATTCTGGTACTGAGTGCTCGTTGGTGGAAGCGAGTTGTGCAGCCGGGTTAAGTGCCAAACGAGTTAATAGTGTTGTTGCGTTGACTGGTATTGGTTAAACGCGTTTATTCAGCACGGAACAAATCATAAGAAGCGTTGCGAATAGCGAGCTTGAGATTTTATTACATTTCTACACGACATTTACTTGCAAAGTAGTGTTTTGGGTAGGCTATTTTGTGTTATTAGAAAACGAAGAGTGAAATCAGATTATCAGACTAATCTGGTTTGGAAGTTCAGAGGTTCATTTAAGGCAGTGGAAGTTTTGACAAGTGATCGCTATACGTCATAAGCTTTGGATTCTAGCCGGACTTACAAGTGTGTTCTCGAAACGAGTTAAACGTGGAAGACGGTGAGGATAGTTCCTCCACCGAGTAGTAGAGCACATGCCATGGCTGGGTCGTATTGTGCGTACTTGTCTGTAGTCGTAACTGCAACTAGCTTGTGAGTTGTTCAGGGAGCGATGGGCAGCTGGTGGTGCAGGGGGCAACAGGGTCTCAAAGGAGACCATTGTTGTGTTGGTTTTCTAATGACCTGGGAGTCGTGGACTCTATGGGAAGTGATGTGTATTGGTCGTATCACTTGAGGTGATGACTATATGGGTGGCACGAGTGTCACTAGCTGCTGCGGCAACCGGGCCATGAGCGTTGTATGTGATCTACTCGTGGGTTGATGCAATTCCTGAACAATTATTACTAGGGCTTAGAGGAATCTTTTGTTATCAATGATTGTTATTGTTTTTATTAAATGTGGTCAGAATTGGCCGAGTGGAACATGCACTGCTGTTGATTTTTCGATTACAGGTTAACACACAAGGACGTGTGCAAGCAGAATGACAGATAGTGGACAGCGCTGCATTCTTTGGATCTCCTGTACGAATAATCGCTGATCAAAGACGGTGCTTTTCGAGCGAGGAGTTTCACGACTTCTGCCAAGGAAACAGTGGATTGCAACCACTACAGCCATTAAGCCAGCTACAGATCTATTGTCTACCGAATTTGGTGAGTCGTTTTCATTATGTTTTGACTCGGGTACCGAGTGCTTCCCTGGTAAACAAAAGCAAAAAAAAAGTGAAAACTTGAACAATTACGAGTGTATTTTGTGAATCGTCTTATAAACAAAACACGCGTGTTAAGGTGTGTTCCTTATTTTATAGGGTTTTTTGCAAATCAGGTATGATGACCAAAGTGACTGGTTTATTCTTCTCGTGAAAGGAATTTATTCAGATTTACAAATAAGCACACAGGATAGACTTCAGTTCGTGGTGTTGGTCGCGGCAGTGCTTCGTTAATCATTTCTAAAGTGGTAACTAGATAAACTAATAAGGAGCCTGTATGAAATTTTACACAATGTTACCTTTGTTCGATTACCATAATGTTTGCAGAGGCGTATTAGAAGAGGACGTAGATGGTACGATTGATATTAGTTACATTTTTACATACTATTGGCCTTGTACATAAAATGTATTTGAGCTCGTCGTCAGTTATATATCCGTGGTTCAGCGCCATCTCGTCGTTGTTGGATGAACTACGTAGTTAAAGTCAAAGTCAAAGTCAAAGTCAAAGCATTTATTTCAAATAGGCACATTAAAGGCACTTTTGAACGTCAAAAATTACAACAAATAGAATTGATTCTAGTCGCCCATTCCAAAAGGTAGTTTTCGTATGGAGAAGAATGGGCAAGAAACTCCACCGTTACTCTTTTAAAAATGTTTTACAATATTTTGTATACATTAATTATATCATAATAATATGTGAAGACGATGCACCTAAAATAAAATTACTATACCACAATAGGTAAAAGAATTAAAAATGAAACCATGACATATAAATTAATTATCTGATAGATGCATGGTGCTCACATATTTACAAACATGGTAAAAGTAAACGATTTTCATTTAAATAAAATAAAATAAAAAATACAAGTAATAAGTCAGGGTGTGAGTTAAGTAGTTACAGAGTGTAATTCAATTTAAATAAAAAAAAAATTATAAATTTACAATTAAATTAGCAACCCGTTTGATTTTGTCTAGACTCTAGATTGTCCTATGGAGCAGGACCAGCATGTTTCCAAGCGTTCTTATCTTGGATATAATCTTCTAATTTATAGTATGCTTGTTTACAAAGTGTCCCTTCCCTTCGGACCGCGAAAGCGAGTAGACGTGCCTCCCGTACAACTCATTTTTATTTTATTCAATTTAAATAGTATACTTTTGGTAATAAACGCTAAATTATATTCGTATAAGTACCAGGCGCGCATAAATACGAAATAGTGAACGCGAACGCCGAACGCAACGTGCGCGAGTGACAAGGAGAGCAACTTAGGAGAACGCAATAGAACGGGCGGAGTCAAGCAGCGTACCCGCACGTGAATACGCGACCACGCGACGCACACAGCCAAACCGACGGACGCTGGGTCATTCTCGCCGCTTGCCATAATTTATGCGCGACAGCGATTAGAGGGCAACTATTTTGTGTGGTTCAAACTAATATTTTGTAAACAAATATTGTGTGTGGCTCAGACTATGTCTAAAACACCACCAAAAACTCCTCCAAATCAATACCCGTCCCGGTCAGAATCAGACATCCAAAATTTATATTATGGTGACACCAGCATAGAAGGTAATATAACACAGCGAGCCAAACGCAGGTGTCTATCAGGTGGGGATACAGGAGAAGAATTAGATTCATTTAAAACCGAGATCAAAAGGATGCTTGAAGAAATGATAAGTGCACAAAATTCCCGGCTAGATAAATTAGAAAACCATATCATTGAGATAAAGAATCACTACACTGAGATAAAGGCAACCAATAATGAACTCGAGAAAACAATGACCCTTATTTCAGATCAGTTGCAGTCTGTCGAGGTTAAAATAACGAGTCTTGAAAAAGAACGTAGCCAGATGACGGTCAAGCTATCTACGTTAGAGGAAAAGATAGAATCTTTAGATCGTAACCTCGCTAAAACGTCCATAGAAATACGCAATGTTCCCAAAAGAAATCATGAGACAAAGATAATGTTGTTCGAGACTATGGTCCACTTGTCTAAACACTTAGAAGCTGACGTGGAGCTACCCAGTATACGTGATATAACCAGACAACCATCTAAAAAGGAAGCTCTGACATCAAATATATCAGTTGAGTTTTCAAACACACTCGAAAAAACTAAGTTCCTTAATGCCGTCAAAAACTATAACAAAGCGAATGCCAGTAATAAAGTAAACTCCACCCATCTTAACTTCAACGCCGGACAAAAAACACCTATCTACATTGCCGAGCAGCTGACTTCACTATCTAAACGGCTGTTTTACTTAACTAGATTATATGCTAAGTCACATCAATACACCTATTGCTGGACATCGAACGGACGTGTGTTTCTCAAGAAGGATTCGGATTGCCAATCCATAGTGGTTAAAAATGAAGAACAACTGAAGCAGCTGCCCTTGTCCAACAATGCATGACTGCGTAACTATAAGATCATTCACTATTTTTCTTGTCCAGTCTTACTATTTTTAAATTCCATTTTTTTATACTTTGTTTTTTACTTTTATATTACTATCGGATGTTTACTTCACATACCGATATTTAACACTCAAACACACCATTACATCATTTTCACAACTCATTCACAATACTTTTCACACCTTACATACACACAACCACTTAATTATTTCAATAATTGGTTTGATCAACCACTCTGTGGCCATACATGCTATTTATCTACTTACTTGGCTTACCGAAATAATATACAGAATTATATTTTAATGCATTCACAATCTAACTTATCACTTTATGGAGTACTAATTATCCTCGCTATCTCCCCAGTTTTGCCCGTATTTAACACATTTCAATGGCTTGTGACATTAACCGTGTAATTGACAATATCGACGAGCTCTCTGTGTCAAAAACCCATACATGTATACCTGAAGATACTCATTCGATACTATTGCATCCGCACAAGTACACAAAAATTTTGTCACAAAATATTCGATCTATTACTCGTAACTTTTTAAGTCTTCAAACGCTATTACACCGCATTTCTTTTGACTGTGATTTGATCGTATTGACCGAATGCTGGCTACCTTGTGCTAGTAACTATAATATTCCAATCATGCAAAACTATAATATATTTAAGACTACTAAACATAAAAACCAAAGTGATGGTGTTGTGGTATATCTCAAGTCCAACTTGTTAGCTACCTGTGAAGAACCAGGGGGTCTACTCCGAAGTGACACATTCGAATGATCGGAACGATCCGACACACCACCGAACCGAATATTGTTGTCCTACTACGAAAAATGTTCGGATTGGCTGAGTTTGGTCGGGACCATAGTCAATGTTCGAAAAGAGTGTCGGACCGAACGAAATGTAGTGCCAGAGGTGAACGTTTTATCGATATGTTTTTATTAGTCATTAATACTCATTTCGATATAACTAAACTGTTGAATTACAGAGTAAAAATATTTTTATAGTAATAAAATAGAACTTTTCTTTTAATTCAATATTTATACCTAAGAACATTGTAATATTTCTCGAAAAAAATAATATATTTGTTGCTGGCAACCATATTGCTTTGCCGATTGTCAAAATAAAAAAAAAGGATAAACGTCAAAGGATAACAAGTAAACAAACAAGGGGAGAGATTGTGATTTTATTATTGCAAAATTGAGAAAAAGTACTTTTAAACTCAAACCAAATCTCATCTGTCGCTATCGCTATAGCGATAACCGTATTTCGGTCGTTTAACATCAAGTGCTGACTGAAGTGGTGTTAAAGTCAAGTTATGAGATGTATACAAAAAACAAGCTAAATATACTATAAACTACATAAGTTATTCACTTTATACGTGATAAAGTGCCCCTTGGGTTTATCGTTTTCTCATGTTCGTGATTCGGAAGTTTGGAAATGAAAGTTATGAATAAACATTCTGTAAGAACAAGTCACCATGTCCAGATCGACAGCGGCACAAATTGATGCTCTCCTCATCGAGATTTGGGCCAAGGCAACTTGAGTAGCATCGACAGTCGTACGCTGAATCATCGACTGTGGGAAGAAATTTGCACCACGCTGAATGTTATATTATTTTTAATTGTAGGTACTTGTAACAAATTGAAGATTAGTTCTAGTTGTTTAGTATTGTAAAAAATATATTTTATTAATTATTTTCTAATGATTGTATCAGTATTTCCCTCTCTCTTTTTACCCTCCTCAAAGCATCTGTGGCAAATGTAGCAGGCTGATATGTCACCTTCCGGGAGTTCTCCGATTCTAAATCATCTTGGGTTAACTCCGGAGCACTCACTCCGGCCCTTATGCACAACACAGCAGGGTAAGATGATTCTGCCTGCTCTATCTGCATCCTAGTGCACCTGCCTCGCTGCCAAGAAACACTTCCATCAACTCTTGACTATCCCAAATATGCGTTCAATGGAGGAGCGCGCACGCTGTTTACAATAAAAAAAAATCGTTTTCCATATACAAATCTTTTAATATCTTCCGAATGCGTAGTCCGATTTACATAAATCCAATTGGAATATTAGTTTTATACATAACTCTATCATTTGAGACCAAATTTATTTCAATATTTACATAAACAAAAAATCACAATTTCAAGTTACGTAATTATAACAAAAAAATCCTTACAAACTTACAGTGATATTGGATTAGAATATGAAAACTAATAATAAAACTAAGCTAGATAAACTAATTACAAACAGATAGACGTCATCAAATTAAACAAAATATTTTTATATAGTGAGAGGACTGCTGTGGAAAACTTAGATCTTACATCTACGTTTGTAGCTTTGTAGCAGGCTCAATTGCATGGCTATTATATTAGGCTTTCGGGGTAACAGGGGCACTATGTCCTGGCAAAGTGATCGACTGAGTTTGTAATTAGCTATAAACTCAAGGTCGGGTACTAAATTGGTATTGAAGTAGTCATGAAGTCATCTGCAATTCCTTCTACGCTCCAAACGCTCTTCTCTGAGAGCCTCTTCCACCAAAAGCATACGTACTGCCATTTCGACTTTAACACTTTAAACAAATACATAACTCAATAAAATTGTAATAATTCATTAAATTCGATAAGTTTACGATACTCAAAAGGTAGCTATTTTGCTGTCGTGTATTTTGACATTAATTTCACGATGTAACTCTTGTCAAACTCAAATTATCGGTCTGTCTTTTCTCGTTCAGAGTAGGGTTTACGATACAACAAGTGTCAGAATGAAGTTCAGTCGGATCGGAACCGACCGAACCTAATAGAATGAACTTCGTAGTAGGAAATGACCGAACATTCGGCCGATACGATAAATTTACCACTTCGGAGTAGACCCCCAGACCTCTACCAATCAGCGTCTGGTCTTATTATAAAGATTGGTTCTGAGGTAGCAATAGTGTGCATATATCGCTCACCATCTGCTGACTGTATACGTAGTTTTATAGCCGCACTTAATAATGTTCTCTCTCTGCTTAACGGATTTAAATCTGTAATAATAACTGGTGATATAAACTTAGATATAAAATTAGACACATCTGACATGCGTTCTCACGAATACTTGGATTGTCTTGTTTTTCATGGTTATCTTCCAGCACATTTTCTTCCAACCAGAGGTGAAAATTGTCTTGACCATACGATACTAAAAACAAAGTGTCCCACGCATACATTCGTCTATAGTTCCACAATTACCGATCATTTCTCTACTTTATTATGCATCCAAAACAAAGACTTGCCAATAGCAGCTTGCTCTACAATTACGAAAATAGATTATGAGGGGCTTGATGAAAGTATAAGGCAATTAGATCTTAAACCTCTTTACGACGATAGTGACGCTAATATTGTTACTGATAAATTTATAAAACTTATTAGTTCTGCCATTTCGGATAATACGATTATCAAAAAAGTTCCTTCTAAAAAAAGGATTATAAAACCCTGGATTACACCTGGCTTATTGCGGTGCATTAGGAATAGGGATGCGCTCCATAAAAAAGTAAAAAAATCTCCAGAGAATGATATTATTAAAATTACGTATAGGAGATACAGAAACTTTTGTATTAGGATCCTAAAAAAAGCGAAAAGACTGTATGATACTCAAGAATTAGCTAAGGCAGGTAATAACCCAAAGTCCTTATGGGATACCATCAAACGAGTAACCAATACTACAAAAACTAAAACCACAGTTACACAATTACTTTCATTGTCACCCTCACCTACACAATCATGTAATACCGTTAATTCATATTTTGTTAATATCGGCGAAAAACTTGCCAATGACATTATAAAAGATAGAGGCAATCAAGCATTGGCTCCGCCACAAGATTTACACAATACCTCATCGGCATCTTCTTTTGTTCTGGTTCGTGTAGATCCCGAAGAAATTATTACTGTCATTAAATCGTTACGGTCTAATGCTGCTTCTGGTTGGGATGGCATTTCGCCTTACTTTCTAAAAAAATACGCAAGCACCCTGGCACCTTTCCTAAGCCATGTTTTTAATCTATGTTTCGATACTGGTATCTTCCCTACATCCCTTAAAAGGGCTATTATTCACCCAGTTTTTAAGGGAGGCGACGGGAGTGAGCCCTGTAATTATCGCCCAATAGCTGTTCTGAGTGCCATCTCAAAGGTTCTCGAACGCCTCATCAATAAAAGACTGGTTAAATACCTTGAACATTATTACCTATTATCCTCGCAGCAATTTGGGTTTCGCAAAGGTAAATCCACTACAGACGCAGTACACGATTTGCTTAACAATATAGTACATAACATAGACAAAAATAAGAGGGTGTTAACTATTTTTATAGATCTTGCGAAAGCCTTTGACACTGTTCCAATTTCTTTGCTCTTACTAAAACTGGAGGGGATTGGTGTCAGGGGCTTGCAATTGGATCTCTTCAGAAACTATCTTTCGGATCGTGCTCAAATGGTTAGTATAGATACCCACAAAAGTGAAGAGCTTCCCATCTATTACGGAGTTCCCCAAGGAAGCATATTGGGACCGACGCTTTTTCTAGTTTTTATAAACGACCTATGTAACCTTAACATTACTAATGCCAAGATAGTAACTTTTGCAGATGATACTGCTATAACCTTTGTTGCTGACACCTGGCCAGAACTTGAGCACTTTGCACAGTCTGGTTTTAACAAAATCCTAAGTTGGCTCTATTCTCACTCACTAACACTCAACACCTCCAAAACTAACTTCATTACCTATTCAATCAGTCCCGCCACCCAGCCAAGATTCCCTGTATCTATTAAAGCCCACAAATACAGGTGTCTACAAGGAAATGCCTCTTGCCTCTGCCCATCCCTACATGTAGTCGATCATATCAAATACTTAGGAGTATATATAGACAAAAATCTTAAATTTAAAACTCAAATTAACCAACTTACCAGTAGAGTCCGTAAGTTAATTTATATATTTAAAACCCTGCGAAGTATTGCGAATCCAAATATTATACGTGTAGTTTACTTTTCCTTGTGCTTATCTATTGTTACATATTGTATCACATGCTGGGGTGGTGTCGGGAAAACTATACTAAAACCACTCGAGATCGCACACAGAGCGATACTGAAAGTGGCTACTTCGAGACCTATTATGTTCCCTACTGATTTATTGTATAGTAGTTGTAATGTTCTTAACGTTCGACAACACTTCATTCTGCAAACAGTTCTTCTACAGCACCGTAAAACCCCCTATAAAGTAGTAACAAGGCGTAGGAAAGACTTAGTTTGCACTATTCCACAAGTACGCACATCATTTGCGAGTAGATTTTGTAAGGCCTGACTCTGTACAATAAATTTAATAAAAGCTGCTTGATTTACGGATTATCTAACTTTAAGTGTAAAAAGATTCTACGTTCATTTCTTCAAAATAAAAGCTATGATGAAACAGAAAATTATCTCAGTAAGTGACAATGTCAGTGAATGATTAAATATTATACTCACTCGACTTTAGTCAAAACAAACACACACTCTTTTTCACTCTCTCTCTCACACACACACACACCCACACACACACACACACACACACACACACACACACACACACACACACACACACACCTACACATATACACTCACTCACACACACGCGCACATGTATTCAATTAAAACTTTGTTGTAGTATCAATAAAAAAAAATGTATATACATAATTGTACTAGTTTATTGTTACAACTTATTGTAAGGGACAGGGACTGTTATTCCTTAACACAGGTTATTCTATAACCTAGCTAGGAAAGCAGAACTTCACCCACCAGATTGTGTTTGACATGGTACAAACTTATATGTATAACCTTATGTATGCCTCATGTACTACAATCTCCTTTTTTTATGAAATATATTATTATTATTTTGGGTGTTTTTTTTTTCTCAGCTCTTAGGCTGGTTTTAGCTACATTTACGGGCTAAAGCCAAGTAAATGTAGCGTGTGGTGTGTATTACGGTGTGTTTTCTTCCTCTAACTGCATGAATTTCCTAACTATTCTGCAGGTGTTTAAGATGGCAGCTTTCTGTATGTTGATATAGACGGACTCTTCTAAGTCTATTTGTTTTAGGCTACGGAGAAGATGGTTGGGAATAACGCCAGTCGTGGAGACAACTATAGGAATAATGTACACTTTTTCTTGACTCCAGATTCTTGTGACTTCTTCTTTAAGTTCAGCATATTTACTTATCTTTTCAGATATGGTTTTTTGTATTATTATTATTATTATTACAAAGTGTACGTTTAATGTGAGTTTTAAATTTTCTTTCATTTAATTGCAATATATCACAAGGTATTTTATTGTAACATTTAACACAGTACCCCATAAAAGATGTGTGTACCTTGGCTAATCTGAAAAATGGTTGATGTATTTTATCTTTATTTCTAGTATTAAAATTATGTCTATCGCTTATTTTATTAAAAAGATGTAGATTTTTTCTTACATACATAATATTTTCATAAATAAATTGGCAAGGTACCGTCATAATATTAATCCTTTTAAAAAGTTCCCTGAGAGATTCGCGGCGACGTAGATTATAAATGGCTCTGACAGCTCTTTTTTGCAAAATAAAGATGGATTCAATGTCAGCAGCTCGACCCCATAGTAAAATGCCGTACGACATAATGCTGTGAAAGTAGCTGAAATAGACTAAACGTGCGGTTTCTACATCAGTTAACTGTCTTATCTTTCTAACAGCATAAGCGGCCGAGCTAAGCCGCCCCACAAGAGATGTTATGTGAGGTCCCCATTGCAATTTGTCGTCTACCGTGATTCCCAGAAAAACAGTTTGATCAACAAATTCCAGTTTTTCTCCATTCAATATGATGTCACATTCGCTACTTCTAACATTAGGTAATTTAAATGTAATGCATTTGGTTTTCCTTTCATTTAGTACCAAATTATTTACCGTAAACCAATCTTGGACCTGAAGAATAGAGTTATTCACGTCGTCAAGATTTTGTGCCCGTCTGTCTATCTTAAAGATCAATGAGGTGTCATCTGCAAATAACACCATCTTCGGTTGATTTTGAAGTAATTGGGGTAAATCATTAATGTAAACTAAAAAGAGGAATGAACCCAATATCGAACCTTGAGGAACGCCCATTGCTATTTCAGACCCTAATGAGTTTACGCCGTTTACTTGAACTTTAAGCTTTCTATCTTTTAGGTATGACTTCAGTAAATCAAGAGCTAAATTCCTAATCCCATAATGCTCAAGTTTCAGCACAAGTGTCTCATGGTTTACGCAATCGAACGCCTTAGAGAGGTCGCAAAAGATTCCAATGGCATCTTGTGCTTCCTCCCAGGCGTTAAAAATGTTCTTTATTAGGTTGACACCGGCGTCAGTGGTACAACGCCCTTTGGTGAAACCGTACTGGTGTTCATGAAAGATGGAATTTTTATTAAAATGGCGTAACATTTGATTGAGCATCAACTTTTCAAACACCTTACTGAGAACCGGCAGAATTGAGACAGGCCTAAAATTGTTGGGATCTTTACTATCACCGGATTTGAACAAAGGAACTACTTTACTGTGTTTCATGAGATCTGGAAAGACTCCTTGGTCTACACTGATGTTAAATATGAAAGCTAAATAGGGCGCAATCGTTTCGATGATAGATCTACAAACTTTTACAGACATTCCCCAGAGATCTTCTGTTGATTTAATTTTGATCTTTAAAAGCTTTTATAACAGCCTGGGGGTTTGTATGTTGAAACCCAAACTCCGAAGGGCATGCCTCAACATTCTTTCTAAGTAAGTCAGCAGAAAGCGCGGGTGAGGAATTTAAAGCTTCAGTAGTTTTAATGGGAATATTAGCAAAAAAAATTTCAAATTCCTGAGCAATTTCTATATCTGAATTGATGGGGCCACGAGCAGTCTCTAAATTAAATTCAGTATTACGCTGTTTTTTCCTACGCGTTAGTACGCGAGGCCCTCGTAGTTCTTCCCGATGTGCATAGATGGCGCTGTCCTCAACAACGCGCGTCTTACGTTTTACATCTTACGTTTTACGTCTTAAGAATTTTCGATCAGGGTCACGTGACCTGACGCGAGTTTAGAAGTTTTTACCCATTCCAAAAAAAGTACACAGCGCCGCTAAAGAAGTTTTCACTTCAAAAAAAAAAAAACGGTTACATTGTTAGGTATAGCCCAATCTAGTTAACAATGCAATTTTTAAATACGCTCACGATGGGTTACGTATGATGCCAGTAGGTCATGTACTAGTCGAAGTAGATTGTGATCACAGTGGTAATGAGCTATGAGCAAGCCTAAGTAGTGGGAACCACGCGAGTAGGGCTTCTTTATCGGCTGTAGTAAAAAGTGTGTAGTCGCAGAGTGATGCACATGGATCCATGCGCTGGATGTGTGAGAGACATGCGATTGCTGGCCGGCCAGAGCGCCGTGGCGTTAGAGTGGTTTACTCGTCTGTGGGTTTCCAGGTGTCTAAGGCTCTTAGTGAAAAAGGTGATTGTTGCAATGTGGATAACGATGGTATATGGCTCTGGTTGATGTTTTTTTTTTGCTATGATTGATTAAAGTTTTATTACATGGCTCTGGTTGAATCACGTACGTTCATGAGGCTAAGGCATATGCCATGGCACAGGCAAAGGGATCAGAGTATTACTGACGAATTTGAGGAAAGCCAAGTAAAAGTCTTGTTGATGAAACAGAGTAGAGATTAAGTCGAGTGATAGTGGTGAATCTTAGTTCGGCTGATCGGGGACCGTACCAGTAGTTATTACATAGTCGTAGCCCGGTAGAAATCGGTGTCTCTTGAGGCAACTCAAGTAGTCCGTGGGTGCGCTATGCGTGTTTAACTCTGGCGAAGGTCGGGTCTTGTAGAGACCATAGAGTCAGTGGGACTCGGAATTCAGGAGAATTCAAAGAAACAAACATGAGGTTTGTTGTAGGGGCTTAATGAAAAGCCACAGGCCACGAATAAGATTCCTGTTGTGTTTTGTTATGTCATATGTTTCAGATATTCAATAATGCATACTTGGTGTGTAGCCGGAGACTAAAAGCTTAGTCTGAATGGCTACTGGTCACACATTTTATATGTGTACTGGACGTTGGTCCTGCAGACACATTTTATATGTGTATTGGACATTAGTCCTGCAGACACATTTTATATGTGTATTGGACGTTGGTCCTGCAGACACATTTTATGTGTATTGGACGTTGGTCCTGCAGACACATTTTATATGTATGTGTACTGGACATTAGTCCTGCAGACACATTTTATATGTGTATTGGACGTTGGTCCTGCAGACACATTTCATATGTGTATTGGACATTAGTCCTGCAGACACATTTTATATGTGTATTGGACGTTGGTCCTGCAGACACATTTTATATGTGTATTGGATATTAGTCCTGCAGACACATTTTATGTGTATTGGACGTTGGTCCTGCAGACACATTTTATATGTGTATTGGACATTAGTCCTGCAGACACATTTTATATGTGTATTGGACATTAGTCCTGCAGACACATTTTATGTGTATTGGACATTAGTCCTGCAGACACATTGTAATGTATGTCTTTACATGTATTTTTTTACTTACATTTTTGGAAATATTAACCTGAAATTTTAAGCATTCGTCCTCCCTAGGTAGCTTCATGCTCATTTCCTGGAGGCTTATCATATCTTTTACCTGTAATTCATGTTATTTAAGTTTTTCTGTAGATTTTTTATCTCTTGAATCTTTGTTTAGGTACCTTTGTAATGTCAGTTAGTGACAGGCCTAGTTTTATTTTTAATTTATTGCTGGAGCTAGTTGTAGGTCGTATAGGTAAATCACATCGACCTCATTATTTTTTACTTTTTATTATGTTCTAGAATTTCTTTTCAAATGTTAAAAAGTCGATGTCAGGAGCCTGGTGGTGAATTTGGTCAGTCTACGTTGGGAGCTCAGCTCGGCCACAAGCTCGGGAAAATTAGGAGTGTTCTTGGAGGTCAGCTTCCCTCCTACGGCCGAAGCAACTATGAAGACGCCGTAGCAAGGCGACTCCCACCGGGCTCTTTGGGCTGCACGGCTTGAGGATCGACGTCCCTCGGCCCTCCTCTACGGCTTGAGGGTTGACGTCCCTCGGCCCTCCTCTACGGCTTGAGGGTTGACGTCCCTCGGCCCTCCTCTACGGCTTGAGGGTTGACGTCCCTCGGCCCTCCTCTACGGCTTGAGGGTTGACGTCCTTCGGCCCTCCTCTACGGCTTGAGGGTTGACGTCCCTCGGCCCTCCTCTACGGCCTGAGGATTGACGTCCCTCGGCCCTGCTCTAAGGCCTGAGGATTGACGTCTCTCGGCCCTGCTCTACGACCTGAAGACCGAGGTCCGCCTTCGGCCCTCTACAGTCTGAAGCTGATGTCCCTCGGCCACTAACAGACCAGAGGCCCGCTTTTCTCCAGCTCTATTTTGTTCTCATTTTCATTCACCCCCTAGGCTAGTTAATAATAAACTATTATAACTCGTCCTCTTATTTCTTTTAACAGTGCTCTCCTCCAGACTGAAAGTTAGGTAGGTGAGTGCTCACAGTGTGACCTTACAGTTTCTGAATCTACCCAGGAAACCGTAACGTTACAACATTTTATGTGTATTGGACGTTGGTCCTGCAGACACATGGTGTATGTGCCTTGGACGACAGTCCTACACAAACACCAATGTGTGAATTTTTTCTGGTACACTCTAACATTATTGGAGAGAAGAATGATCGAAATGAAATTTATGTTCGATGAAGTGATGTGATTGGATGATGAAAGATTAGAAGTACCTACAATAAGAAATATTAGTGTGTGTCAGACCGAATGAGGGCCTTGAAAGAGAGATGAATGAAAGAATAGGAATTCTGTCATTTAACATGAATGCTAATAACGTTTTTATTTTTTGTCAGATACTGATGACGATGACATTAATGACGCAGGAGCAGGACCATCTTCAGCTCCGTCTGAGAACTCCGTAGCCCAAGCTGACTGCAACAGAAGCATCAGCGAAGATGTGCCCGAGGACGGCGCACGGTCAGGAGAGGCCGTATTAGGAGAAACGCCATGACAGATAGCATTTGGCGACGTCACCTGACGGCTAGTTTATAAAAGCGCTGTTCAGTGAGTAGATCGGTCATTTCGTCGTCGGCTCTCGTACGGGAAGGTTATCAGGTGATCGACGCTATTTACTAGCTGTCTTTCTTTTGCCTTGTTATTATCTTATTGTATATGTGTGCATTTAAATTAACGGTTGTTTGCTTATGTGATTTTAGTTGTGTTTATTTTGATTAATTTAATGTTAATAAAACGAGTAAAAGCTGCGTGATTATTCTTTTTTTTATTATTTTCTACTTCTGGTTCCTAAAAGTATGGTCTGATATAACAATCATTGCGACTGAATTTCTTATAAGACATTTCTCATAAGACACAAGAAAGTTTCTTATAATGTGCAAAAGGCCTAACGTACCGTGGCAAAACGCACGTAGCGGACGGCATGGCAGCGACACGGTAATAATATCCATACAGTATGTCGTCTTCATACAAACGGACGAAACGCAAGCTATACCTACGCGCCTCGACCACGGCATGCGCTCGGCATGCAGACAGTCGCGACTGTGCCGCAGTGACGAACGGACGGTGTGTTTTTTTTTTTTAACAATAACCGCGCGATTTTTTCACTAAAAATAAGTTCAAGTACATATTTAATATGACGAGTAGGCTATATTGTGCTGTTTTTGGTTGCATGAATTCGTCAATAACGCATCCAGAGATAACTTTTTTTAGATTACCTGGAAACTCTGAAAGGTAAGACTATAAAATAATTTTACTTACTTGTAGGTAGGTACATAATGTGTGTCTTTTTAATGGATAAGTATTTCATTTTATCTCCCGAAAAAAAGATGTCTGGATTAATAAATGAAGTGAATAGAGTAAAGGAAAGTGATAAACACGAGTGAGGTAGGTAGTTATAGGCGGTTCATGAATCATTAAACGGTAGGTACGCTGGTGTTAAAACCTCGGGCACAGTAATATTATTACCGTGCCTCGGGGCATGTGTGTTTTGTTAGTTTGTATAATTCCAAGTAAAGACGTGGTTTTTATTATTAATAATAGTTGTTTATTGTACTGTGTGTATGAATAATACTAGAAAAAAATTGGTTGTCTGTAAAGTCGATTTACGGACGATAGTTTAACGTGACAACATCATAACAAAACATTAATGAAATGATTGCATACTTTTATGAATAAAATTTAATTATTTTTATTGAATTATTAATATTTTGTATGAATACAAAGAAGGAGTGAAATGAAATCTACAATTTAATTGATAAATTTGCTTTTATTTGCACTCATTAATTTAAATATGTTTATTACTTCAATGAACAGATTATTTTAATTATAATTTTTATATTATACATGTTTGCTATTTAACGTCTTCCAATCTGTGTTATTCTGTTAAGGATAGGACGATGATAGGAAAGATTAAAAAAACATTAATATACAAATTTTGAATTTTATTTGTAGTTCTTGAACGTTTGATTTAACTATAATGGTAATAATAATTTAACATAATTTGTTTAAAAATACACATGAACAAGTTTTCATAGAAATAAACTGTAATCAGATTAATGTTAAATAAATGGTTAATTCGAAATGACGAATTATTTTATTATTTATGTACAGACAGTAAAATACAATAACAAAACTAAATGGAAACACAAAGTAGGCAAATGTAATTAAAATGCTGGAGGCGGGCAGCCCTATCGCATGTTTACGTACCGCGCGGCTGTAGGCATTTAGTTCAAGGTTAGGTACGGCCGAGATACAATACTGTATGTCTTTATACTGTGCTCATGTACAGCGGCGCTCGCGGCGTTCGGTTGACGCGAGAGCGCAGGTTCGAGCTCGCCTTGACGTACAACTCCCACCGAAGTCGGGGGTAACGTAACAGTCGAACTTTCACTACGGGAACTAACATTATTTTCCAAAGAGGGAGACTTATTTCTATGAAGCAACAAGTTATGCTTATAATTGCAAGTCTTGCAACGAATTGGTGACTTGCAATTAAAGGCACGATGACCTGGTTTTAGACAATTAACACACAATTTATTTTTCGAAACGACTTCATTTCTTTCTTCTAAATTCATAGAAATAAATCTCGTACATTCAAACAGGCGGTGATCTTGTTTACAAATTATACAATTAAATCGGTTGTTATTACTCGTTTGAGCGGATGCAATCAAACTAGCGGCTTTTTCATTTTTACAGTTTATACTTGATTTATTATGCTTTACTGTTTCTAATACATCCGCCCGATCGCGTAAAAACTTAAAAAACTCTTCGAGGGTAGGATCATCTCCTACTATACTTTTATGTTCCTCCCACCTTCTACTCGTTACATTGTCGAGTTTTAATGACGCAAAATGTATTATCATAGTGTCCCAATGTTCTACAGGCTTTCCTAACGCCTCTAAACCACTCAAATTCTTTTTATACTGTCAATCATAACACGCAAAGCTTTGTCGGACTCCTTCGTTATACTTTCCATACTGAATATTGATTTCATGTGGTTACTTATTAAGAGACGTTTATTATTGTACCTTTGACATAACAAATCCCACGCCAGGCGATAGTTATCGGCACAAAATGATAATGATTTAATAACCAATGCAGCACTACCCTCCAATGACGATCGCAAGTATATAGCGGAAATTATGTGCGTTTCGTGTATAATCATAGTTTTAAGTTTCTTTAATATGTATTAGTTTATTATTGTATAAGATTATTTTGTGTATTTTTTCTATGGGCCTTAGTTGCCTGATAATAAAATGATTATTATTATGGTTTTTAAATTTAATTTTCTCAGGTTAGTACCTGTTATTTTCAGAATCTCACGGGTGTGTACCAAGGTGAGATTCTAGTTATTATTTTAGGAAGGTAAATTGCTCTGTACTGCAGTGAAATTATTGTCCAAATCTAATTGTAAAAATTTTCTTACTATGCGGCAAGTGTTTAATATGGCAGCTTTTTGTAGTGTTATGTATGTGTATTTAGATAGATTTAGTGCATTAAAACTATTGAATATTTGTTTCGGGATAACACCTGATACCTGTTGTTGATATTACTATTGGGACTATAGTGACTCTATTCATTTTCCAAACTTTGGTAATTTCCTCTTGTAATTCTGTATACTTCCTGATTTTTTCTGTGATAGTTTTTTGAATGTTATTAGTATTTGGGACTGCTATATCTATTATAAATGTGTGTTTGTTTACTTTATCAACTAGTGTTATATCAGGTCTGTTGTTATATATGGTGTGGTCTGTAATTATAGTGCGGTCATAATATATTTTGTAGAATTGGTTTTCTAATATAGCTCTAGTCGTGTACTTGTAATATGGTGTGTAGGGATCCTGCATGAGTTTAAGTTTAGTTGCGAGTTTTTGGTGCATGATATTAGCAAGTTGATTATGTCTATGCGTATAGTCGTTTTGGGTTAGAGTGATACAAGCTCCTGTGATATGTTGTATTGTTTCAGGTTTGCTGTGACATTTTCTGCATAAGTCATTTCCTACTGTACTATCTTTTATTATGTATTTTCTATAATTTTTCGTATTAATGACTTGATCTTGAATGGCTAACATAAACCCTTCTGTTTCAGGGAATAGTTCACTTAACTCTAGCCATTTGGTAGAAGCCTCTTTATCTATGTATGTTTGGTGCAAATCGTTGGGATGTCTTCCATGTAGTTCCTTTTGCCTCCACTTCCTGTGTATCTCTTCTATATGTCTCGCTCTATCTACTGTCTCAATATTGCTATCATCGATAAGGTTCAATGGTGTATATTGTTTGTCTATCTCTATAATTGTTTTGTGTAGTTGACTGTTGATTTTCTTCCGCCAGAAAAATTGTTTTAAATTTATGATTTGCCTTTTATGAAGGTGTGATATTTCGACTAGTCCCCTGCCACCTTGTTTTCTGGACATTATAACTCTTTCTATTGCTGATTTGGGATGGTGATATCTATGTTGTGTCAGTGTGGTTCTTGTTTTTACTTCAAGAGCATGTAATTCTGTGTTAGACCATTTTATTACACCAAAAGAATAAGTAAGTATAGGAATTGCGTATGTATTTATGGATTTAAATAGATTTTTACTAGATAAGTGCATTTTGCATAACGAATGTATTCTGCTATTGTATTCTTTTTTAAGTTTATCCTTAATAATCTTATGTTCTAGCAATCGTGCTTGGTTGTAACCTAAATATTTATATAGTTCTTCATCTTTCATCGCTTCTATTACTTCTTCGGTGACTGTTGAGTAGTTTCCTTCTATAATTTTACCTTTCTCTATATTTAGTTTTCGGCATTTATCTAATCCAAAATCCATTCTTATGTCTTTCGAAAATGTTGTTGTTATATTTAATAAATCGTGTAAATCTGTATTTTTATTAGCGTATAGTTTTAAGTCATCCATATATAGTAAATGTGTAATTTGGTGTAATATTGACCTACCGTTCTTAATATCAAAGCCTAATTTCGATTCGATTAATGCTCGGGAGAGTGGATTCAGGGCTAGACAAAACCATAGTGGGCTTAGTGAGTCCCCTTGGAAAATACCCTTTTTAATCGCTATTTCGTCTACGGATAAGTTTGTTGTTTTAGCGTGTAATTTTAGTGTAGTTCTCCAGGATCCCATTGTATTCTTAAGAAAATTTATAATTAATGGATTGATTTTATAAATATTTAATACTTCGATTAACCATGAATGAGGAACGCTGTCGAATGCCTTTTTGTAATCTATGTATGCTATGTATAAGTTCTTTCTGGATCTCTGAACGTATTTTAAAATAGTGGAATCAATGATTAATTGCTCTTTACACCCCATATGACCGCGTCTACATCCTTTCTGTTCTTCAGTCAAGATATTGTATTGTTCGGTGTGTTTAATAATTTTGTTAGTTATACATGACGTTATGATTTTATATAAGGTTGGCAGGCAAGTGATTGGTCTATACTGTGAAGGATCCTGGGTTCTACTTGATTTTGGGATCATGTATGTGATTCCTTTAGTTAAAAATTCAGGGATATTTTGATTGCCTTTTAAAACATCATTTATTTGTTCTGCTAACGTGCTATGAAGTGAATTAAGCCTTTTTATCCAAAAATTGTGTATACCATCTATTCCTGCTGCTTTCCAGTTATGTGTTTTATTTATAATTGTATTTATTTCAAGAGCATCTATATTTTCAAACGGCATTTCGTCTATTGTTTCTGATCGGACTATTTCTTCTTGTATCCATCCAGCTTCTTTGTTATGTTCAGTGCTGTCTGACCAGATTCCTTGCCAAAATTCTTTTAAAGTCTCTTGAGATGGAGGATTAAGAATTGTCGTATTGTTGCCTTTAAGCTTTCTATAAAATTGTTTCTCATTTGTTTTAAATAATCTATTGTTATCCTTTCTTTCTTTAGCTTTTTTGTATCGTGCTAGTCTATGACTCTTCACTAGAAGTTTTTGTTTTAATGTATCTAAGTGATCTTCTATTCTCCTATTAAAGTTTTCATGTGAACTATGTTGTTTAGTGTTTTTAATGATCAGTTTGACTTTTTTTTCCAGTTTTCTTGATGTGTTGCCGTTTTTATATTGTGTTAGTCTGTTAATGTCTTTTCTTAGCTGATCTATGTCCGTTTGTAATCTTTTTTGCCATGGTGGGTCGTTTATTACTCTGTTATTATTACTAGTTCTATCTATATTTATTTTTAGTTTAAAGTGAATTGCAACTGTAATAGCTACAGAATAGATTAAAGAATGCGTGTCGCTTAAGTTTTCTAGGTTTGATAGTTTGGGAGGAATAATTTTTTGATTAAACATGCTAACGATATCCGACAATTGGCGAGATGGTCTAATTTTTGGTAATAAAGGTTATTATTATTTATTTTCTTATTTTATTACATTTTTAAATATTTCTTAAAATATAAAAATAAGTAAAAAAAAAAAACATTTAAAAATATAAAAAAATAGTTGTCCGCCGGTGTCGGGACCAGGGTCCAAGATACCGGTGGTTAGGGCTCCAGAGACAGGAACCTCCTCACAATGCGAGCCGTATCGAGGAGTACTGCCTTCTGAATCAGGCCCTTGATCCAACCGCCTAACGAGAGCCTCGATAGATGTTGATCGAGGCTTTCGGCTATAAGACCATTGGCCGACACGACAATCGGCACAATGATAGCCGAGCTCACACTCCACATGTCAACAACCTCGTGTGCTAAGTCGAGATATTTAATTTGTTTCTCTTTCTCAGCTTTCACGAGGTTACCGTCATGCGGAATGGTAATATCGACAATCACTGTGCGGCGCGCTAATCGATCTATCACCACTATATCAGGCTTATTGGCAACAATAGTCCTGTCAGTAATGATAGATCGATCCCAGTACAACGTGACATGGTCATTTTCAAGAACTGGGTCGGGCACATACTTGTAATACGGTACCTCAGAATCCACAAGCTTATATTTCAAAGCAAGTTGCTGGTGAATAATCCTGGCCACTTGGTTATGCCTGTGCAAGTACTCACCGTTAGCCAGACGAGAACAACCAGAGACAATATGTCTGATAGACTCACCCGGACGGTGGCATGCCCGACACACGTCAACCGTCCCGTCCTTCATAATATGTCTCCGGTAGTTATTCGTTAAGATAACTTCATCCATAATTGCACAGACGAAACCTTCAGTTTCCCCGAAAAGGTCACCAAAACGTAGCCAGGATACGGACGCTAAGAAATCTACACCGGGCTCATGAAGAGCCCGATAGAAGCGTCCGTGAAGCTCCTTGCTTTGCCATATCTTCTTGCGGTCATCAGTAGAAAGTACTACAGGTTTGCGCCAGTTCTCTTTAGCCATGGAGAGCGGGGTGAGCCCTTTGTCCACTGCGACCACATCACGATGCATACCCACTTCGGTTTTTAAAAAATATTCCCTGAGACTGCACACCTCGCGGTTGTGGAGGGTCTTCGCATTTAAAAAGCCTCGACCCCCACACTTCCGCGGGATATACAGTCTCATCACCGATGATCGTGGGTGATGCATCCGGTTTGCGGTCAGTAGTGTACGGACTCTTCTATCCAGGGCGTCGAGTTCGGTCTGAGTCCATTTGAGTATGCCGAGAGTACATCAAAACCGGCATGACCCAACCGTTGAAGGCGCGCACCTTATTTCCGCCCGAAAGAAGACTATTTAATACCTTCTTCAGGCGACAAAAGAAGCGCTCCTTCA
Organism: Luperina nickerlii; assembly: GCA_963855955.1. Classification (NCBI taxonomy): domain Eukaryota; kingdom Metazoa; phylum Arthropoda; class Insecta; order Lepidoptera; family Noctuidae; genus Luperina; species Luperina nickerlii. The sequence goes on from OY979668.1 coordinate 24,795,155, forward strand.
ATGATTGCTTCATGTCAGCATCATTGATGCCTAACGCTTCCGACATACCCAAATACTTATAGTTTTCGGATGAGGAGAGGGATCTGAGGTTTATGGAATCCGAGAGTTGAATTCCCTCGGATTCCATAATCTCCCCTCGCTTTACATGCATGACTGCACATTTGTCCACACCAAATTCCATCCTGATGGCGCTACTGAAAGTTTCAGTTACCTTCAGTAGCTCCATCAGACGCAATTTGTTGGGGGCAAAGAGTTTCAAATCATCCATGTAAAGGAGGTGAGATATAACCTGACCACCTCTCCTCAACCGATAACCTAGACCTGAATCCTCCAGTAGTGTACTTAGAGGATTCAGGGCTAAGCAGAACCAAAGTGGACTCAAACTGTCGCCCTGAAATATTCCCCGTTTAATCCATACAGGCTCATCATTCCCCTGGATCTGTCGACATCCTGGATAACGAAGGACCGTCTTCCATTGCCCCATACACGACTCAAGGAAGGTGCGTAGAGTTGCATCTATTTTGTACAACTCCAGCACCCTCATGAGCCATGTATGTGGCACCGAGTCGTAGGCCTTCTTGTAATCTATCCAACATGTTGACAGATCCTTGCGGGATCGCTGAACCTGTTGGCTAATGGCCATGTCTATGAGAAGTAGCTCCTTAGTACCGCGGGACCCATTCCTACATCCATTTTGAGAGGCAGACATAATCAAGTTATTCTCAATGTGCGTGTTAATTTTCACTCTCAAAATTGATGTAAGAAGTTTATAAACCGTCGACAAACACGTGATCGGTCTATAATTCTTGGGTTCCGCGGGACTACCTGACTTATGGAGCAGGTGGGTAACGCCTGTTGTTAGAAACTGCGGTAGCGACCCAGACTCTAAGGATGACTGGAACTGAGATGCCAAGCAAGTGTGTGAACTGATTAGCCATTTCAACCAGAAGTTGTGCAGTCCGTCCGGTCCCGGCGATTTCCAATTCGGTAAAGGACGGACCGCTCTGGTAACGTCTGATGGCATAATTATGACTGCATCCATTACTGGTATAGTCTCACACACTCGCTCGACATCCTGCATCCAGCCAGCCTCAGTGTGACAGACGGGTACCGACCAGATGCTGCGCCAGAATGAACTTGTGGCGGCATCATCCGGGCGGCATACATCTATCACATTTTGTTCAGGTCGCTCCCAAGCTCTATATACCCACCTTTCATCGCTCTGGAACATGCGATTCTGCGTGTATCGATCAACCCGCCGCTTATACCGCCGAATTCGGTTCGCCCATGCACAAACTTTCTGCTTCAGGAAGTCGATGCGCTCTGTGACACGAGACATGTATTCTCGAGGATTGATTCCAGTCCCCGAGAATGCCCGCCTTACAAAGCGCATCACTCGTGGCCGTGCATTGCCCTCCCTGAAGCAGTATAGTTTGCCGATGAGTACCCTGGCCCCATCGATACGACCCTCGATCCTACGTTGCCAGACTGGTACGGTTGGCTTTGGTCGAGTAGCTTCGTCATAAGTTGGGAACTTGACGTTAGCTAAACGACATGCCGCAACAGCTGCGCAATACAGGATCGAGTGTGTATCAATAAGATCCTCGCTGCTCTCAAAGAAATTCTTGAGCTGCGAGTCCAAGGCACACACCAGCGCCCTATTTTTCTTGTGCATAGGTAACCGTGGTAATCGGGGTCTAAGTTCGGTTGGAGTGGATCTATACTCGCGTAATGCATCCTCCAGTGCGCTCCTCAGTCGGACGTTGTACTGGCTACTTACTGTGGCAACCCTATCATCTTCTTCTTCAAAATGATTGGACTGCGGCGGGATGGCATCAACAATTGACGCTTGTGCCGCAGTTTGTGCCGAAGTCGAGACGATGTGGTTGCTCAGTACCTCTGAGCGCAGCCTATCAAGTGCGATATCGTCCAACCTGTGATTGCGTTGGATGACCCGCACCTGATCCGACAGTCGTTGGGCCGAAACGTTGACGGTTGGTTCCAGTTCCTGGAACAGAGACAGCATCCTAACGCGGTACGCAGTGAGGTTAATTCCCCCCTCTGTAGACTTGTAATATGCGCGCATGACGTTCTCATTCATAGACTGAGTCCATCTCATGCGCTGCACACAACCACCGGTAGCGGGGACCCGGCTCGGGGCCGGATGGCCCCTAAGCCCCAAGCTCCTCGGTGGCCGGCCTCTCCCCTGCCGACGTACGGGTGTTGGCGACGTCGGCGGGGAAAAATATTCGTCGCTCGAGCTCGACGCAACTGCCACGGTCGGTGTCACAGCACTCTCGATGGGGCTGGATTCCGGCGGCGGCGGGGCGGGGCTGAGCGACGAGTCCGGAGGTGGTAATTGTGCACGGCGTGCTGCTGATCTCGTCAACATTTTACTATATTTTTCATTATCTTCACAGAGTGATTGTTCTAAGGCCAAAATTGACAGCCGTCATTTGTAATTTTTTTATGTTTGTAGAGTTATTCATTTTATTTTTGGACTATTGTTTGAAGATTTAATATGTTTTATTCGAAAATGTTATTTATGATATAAGTAAAGATGGAAAATTAATAAAAACAGGAAATACAGTATACGGAAGAAAAATGTACGTTGTTGACGTATCAGTGTTGCCATTTTAATTATTATTATTATTTTTTTTAGAGTGTTTTCTCTTCTCAGCTCTTTGGCTGGTTTTTGCAACATTTACGGACCGAAGTCAAGTAAATGCAGCTTGTGGTGTGTTAAGTTAAAGATGTGTTGTGATGAGGACCTATTTCGTTTTCATCTATTTGCATGAACTTTCTGACAATGCGACATGTATTTAAAATTGCAGCTTTTTGTAGGGTGATATACAGGGTTTCTTTTAGGTTTAGTAATTTAAGGCTATGGAGAAGGTAATTTGGGATGACGCCTGTTGTGGAGAGGACTATAGGGACTACATAAACTTTTTGTTGGCGCCATATTCTAGTTATTTCATCTTTGAGTTCTGCGTATTTACTTATTTTTTCAGATATTGTCTTCTGAATGTTGTGTGTGTTGGGAACGGCAATATCTATTAGGTAAGTTACTTTATTTATTTTATCCTGTAGGGTTATATCCGGTCTATTGTAGTGAATTGTCCTGTCGGTAAGAATGGCGCGGTCGTAGTAAAGTTTGTGTGTCGTTTTCTAATATTGTTTGTGGTGTGTAATTATAGTAAGGAGTGTTTGTGTTTTGTATGAGTGTGTATTTGAGAGCTGATTTTTGGTGAATTACACTCGCCACCTGATTGTGCCTGTGTGTGTAGTCTGTCTGCGTGAGAGTTGTGCATGCTCCTGTTATGTGCTGAATTGTTTCTGGTTGGTTGTGACACTTGCGACATTTATCATTTGTTACTGAGGGATCTTTGATAATAAATTTTCTATAGTTTTTAGTGTTAATAATCTGGTCCTGTATAGCAATTATAAATCCTTCAGTTTCTGGGAATAAATTACCTATTTTAAGAAACTTATTTGAGGCTACTTTGTTCACATGGGATTGTTCTAGGTCATGAGGATGTCGGCCATGCAGTACCTTTTTCTTCCAGTCCTCAATTTTTTGTATTTGCGGGTCATCGTTAGTAATTTGTGGAGTATCTAGCTGTTCTTTTAAGTTAAGTGGGGTGTAGTTGAAATCATTTTGGACTATGGCTTTATGAATGTTACTAGTGCGAGATTTTGAGTGAAAGAATGTTTTAAGTCGACAGACTTGTTTCCGCCAAAGGTGCTGGATGTCTATTAGGCCTCTCCCTCCGTGTTGTCTTTTGATAGTAAGTCTTTCTGTTGCAGATTTAGGGTGTAAGTTGTTATGTTTTGTAAGAGTGGTGCGTGTGGTTCGTTCTAACTGTTCTGTGTCTGTTTTTGTCCATTTAATAACTCCGAATGAGTATGTTAATATGGGGATGGCAAATGTATTTAAGGCCTTGATGAGATTTTTACTAGAAAGTTGTGTTTTGCATATGGTGTTAAGTCTCCTTTTGTACTCTGCAGTAAGTGTTTCTTTAATCCTAACATGATCTAGTCCCTTTAGTTGCGTGTACCCTAAATATTTATACATATCGGTCGGTTCCATTGCTGTTATGGTGTCTGTGTTATTTACAACATAGTCACCGGGTCGTATCTTACCACGTATGATATGAAGTGTCTTACATTTATCCAGACCAAATTGCATGTTTATATCTAGGCTAAACTCTGCTGTAGCTTCTACTAGTTTCTTCATATCTTTTTCGGTTTGTGTATATAGTTTAATATCATCCATGTAAATGAGATGTGAAACTGTTGTTTGTTCTGCAGTGTGTTTGAGACAATATCCGGCCTGACAGCGCTGCAGCAGATGAGACAGAGGATTTAGTGCGAGACAGAACCACAGGGGACTTAGTGAATCACCTTGATAGATACCCTTTTTGATAGATATTTGTCGCGTTGTAACATTATTCTGATTGGCATTTATTTGAAGTGTGGTTTTCCACAGTGGCATTATATTTCGTAGGAAATCTATTATTTTTGAGTTTATCCTATAAATTTCTAGTATTTTTATTAACCAGGAATGTGGAACGCTGTCGAAAGCATTTTTATAATCGATATAGGTACAATGAAGATTTCTATTCTTTGTAGTGGCATGTTTATGGATAGTAGAGTCAATAATTAACTGCTCTTTGCATCCCATATGGCCCCGCCTGCATCCCTTCTGCTCCTCTGCCATTATGTTGTGGTGTTCAATGTGTGAGTTAATTTTAGTTGTTATTGCTGATGTTAATATTTTATATATGTATAGTGGGTAGACATGTTATTGGTCTATATTGGGAAGGTTGTGGTGAATTAGTAGTTTTAGGCAACATGTATGTTATACCTGTTGCAATAAAATCTGGTATGTTTTGTCGTCCTAATATTATTTCTGTTAAGTTTTTTGCTATGGGTTTGTATAATGAAGTTAACATTTTGTACCAAAAATTGTGTATTTTGTCTATCCCAGGAGATTTCCAGTTATGTAATCTGCCTGTTAGGTATGTAATATCGGCCTCTGTAATCTCTACAAATTCCATTTCCTCTATTGCTCTCCATTTTGTTTCTTCTTCTGTTATCCACGTTGCTTTGTCGTTATGTTATTCTTGTTCTTCCCAAATGCTAGCTAGACCAATATGTTTCTAGTTGCTCTTTTGTAGGGTGGTCAGGTGCGACTGTGTTAATCTCATCTTTTGTATCGGAGTTTGGTTTGTGTAGGTTTCTATAAAACATTTTTTCATTAGTGGCAAATATGGCATTGTCGTTTTTGCGCTGTTGTGCTTTCTTATATCTTCTGAGCCTATGAACTTTAAGAGCTAGTTTTTGTTTTAAAGTGTCTAAAAACTCTTCAGGTTTTCTGTTGTTATTTTCGTGTCTGGTGTGCGTGACACTACTCCTAAATATAGCCTCAACTCTCCTTACTACTTTACTTGATCTGATGTTATTAATGTATTGTGTTAGCCTACCACAATCTGCTCTTAATTTTTCTATATCTTTTTCTAACCTCTGTTGCCATGCTGGTTTGATATTCTGTTTTGATCTTGTATTTCCTGTGTGTTGCGTGATTTTAAAGTTAAGCTCTTCAGATACGACTACCGCTGTGCAATATATAAGTGTGTGTATATCTATAAGTTGTGTGTCATCGGAAATAAATTGATTAAGTATGTTTTCATTAAATAAGTTAACTAACCGGAAAAGACTAGGACTATATCGAAGTTTAGGTAGTTTTGGTCGAACGGCTGGGTCCATCCCAGAGTATTGTGCTAGAGTTGTTCTAAATTTGTCACGTATTTGGTGAATATCTGTTGTTAGATTTTGATCAGAAACGGTTAAGGTCTCAATATCATTTTCCAGGGTTAGGATTATAGATTCAGTTTGTGTGGACGTGTGTGATGTTTGCGTGTAAGCTTGCGATTGGTTGTATGATTGAGACTGAGTATAAGGTTGTACTTGGGAGCACGGTTGTGCGTGTGATTGTTCAGCAATTTCGGTTGTGTTTTGTGATAGTGGCATAGCGTTATCGTCTGTATTATTTTCTGCTTCTTGTAATTGTATTTGTGTTTCTTCTTTTAATTTTTCTATTATTTCTGGAGATAAAAGTTTATTTCTAACTATGGCTCTTCTCTGATCTGAGATCCTTTGTTCTGAGACGATTATTTCAGGATATTGTCGGGTAAAAAGTTCATGCAATTGTTGTCTGTAGGTGGTCATGTCGGTCTCTAATTTAGTGATATAAAAGTAAGTTCGCATGATAAATAGGTTAACTTCTTTGCTCCATCTCATGCGAAGTCTTGCTTTTCCAGCCTTGGTGGACGCGGGTAAAAAGGAACTAACCTCCCGCGCAACATTCAAGGTCGGAATGGGTGGAATTAAATTTAAACTAGTAATGGGAGGTGATAATAGTGTGGGTGACGATGGTATAGATGGGGATGATGGTCTGTAAGATACTGTGCTTGGACTATACGGTTCTACAGGGGTGTTTGTCCTGTCCGTCAGTCTGTCACCATCGTCAACGATTTCGGCTGTAGTATCTTTGTCGGTGGGAGCCCGCCTGTTCAACTCCTCACCGCTGACGGTTCGCATGCTGAGACACCCAGCGTCAGCTCCAGGTGCGCCCCGGCGATCGCCCCCGGGCAGCGGCCCTGTACGTTTACTTTTCGATCGTGTCTCCATTTTGAATGGGTTTCCAGAGCCACGTTAGCCACGCCAGTAATTTCTCATTCGTGTGTCCGCCCCCCACGTGATTAGATGGTCAATCAGGACGTGTGGTTGTTTAGGGGGCTTATTATTATTATTATTATAGTGGAAATTATTTATTGCCTCGATAGCATCATTATTATGGATTACGGCCTCATATGTATCCTTATACTCTAACCACTGATTATAATTCCCATCGAAAGTGGGTAATCTTATTGTGGGTAATTTTAATGAACCTTTGAATATGTTTCCACCTTCGAAACTATCGGATTGCCTAAAAGTTGTATTTGCTATACTTTTCCTTCGAACACAATTGTTTCTTTTAACGCCACAAAAACACAGGCGTGTGTTTTTACCGCCAAAAGGAGTCATTTCGACCAGACTCCTACTTTTCGGGGAACATCTGTTCCTGTAACAGATCGGCTCGAGCTCCTGGGCATGTAGTTGACATCTAGTCTCAACTTCGGCGCCACCATCGAGTACAAAGCCCAAACTGCGGCCAAGAAGCTGGGAATCCTTAATAGGGTGAAGCGATACTTTAAATTGCACCCGGACAGCTTTTAACCCTTTGTAAAGCCACCTTTGGGATGGCTCAGCGAAATACCAACTTGCCGCGCTTGACTCGGTGGAACGCAGAGCTAAAAGGCTCATTGGCGACGTAAAACTGGTGGATGCCAAGCTTCACAGCTTGGCTCATCGCCGCAAGGTTGCCTGCTTGTCGGTCTTCTACAGATTGTACTTCGGTGAGTGTGCCCAAGAGCTCCACGACCTCATATCACCGGCCCCCTTCTACCTTCGGACATCCAGACGCACTACAAGTTACCATCCCTACCTAGTTGCTATTCCACCAATTCGCACTAAGCGTTTTCAAATGTCCTTTATAATGCGCACAGCAAAAGAGTGGAACTCTCTACCTGCGTTTGTATTTCCGAATGCATACAACCCGAATCTCTTCAAAGTAAGAGTGAACAGGCTTCTTCTGGGTGAGCTCTATTGAGGATTGTTTATCTGTGTTGTTATTAATATGTATTGTGTTATCTGTGGTTGCTCCGTCTTCCAAAAAAACAATAATGGTTCTGTGTACTCTCTCTGGTCCTGTTGCTCTGCTGATTAAAATGGTGCCCGTATATTTAGTGTTTCATTATCTAAATATAGTAAAAGAATTAATACGCTTCCACTGCGCTAAGTGCGAAAAGTTTACCAAGTGCCGCCGATAATAATATTATTACGAAAATACTAAAAAGTAAAAGAAAAGTTGACAAAACCAAAAGAAGAAAAATATGGCGGATGAAGCTGTGAGAAAATTGCTGCCGCAATTCACAGGCACGAATTTTAGCACATGGATATTTAGAATTAAATGCATTCTGGAAGAGAAAGAGTGCAAAGAAGCAATAGATGATAATATAAAGGCAGAGATCGCAAATAGTGAAGATTTCAGAAAAAGAGATGCGAAAGCGAGAAGCTTAATAGTATACAGCTTATGTGACAAGTACTTGGAATACGTGAGAGATGCAAAAAGTGCAAGGGAAATGATAGAAAACTTGAAGAAGGTATTTGAGAGGAAGAGTCTGAGTCTGCGCTCTATATAAGAAAGAAATTACTTACGTTAAAATGTGATGCCAAAACGGAATTGTGTGACCACTTCCAACAACTTTGACACATTGATCAGGCAACTAGAAGAAACTGGAGGTACAATGGGAGAGCAAGACAAGGTGTGTCATCTATTGTTGACCATGCCTGAAAGCTATAATACGACGATTGCTGCTCTGGAAACAACCAATATGGAACTCACGACGGAATATGTCAAAAGTAAATTGTTGGATGCGGAGTTGAAAACTCAGAGTCACCCGGTAGTATCAGAAGATGCCCAAAGTTTTCTAACCTGTTTTAAATGTGGTAAAAATGGCCACAAAGCCTACCAATGTAAGAAACCAGAACGTCAAATCATAAGAGGACGAGGCTACTCAAGAGGCACAAGGAGCAGAGGTCGAGGCTTCAACTCAAGGCAAAATGGAACGCCATCACAGACTGCTAGAATGGGGCAGACTGAAGATGAAGACAAGGTAATGATGTTTACAGCGTTCAGTGTAAGTGACTTTGACAATAAAATAGATGATTGTGTTCAATTAATTGTTGACTCAGGAGCTACCGAACATTTAATTATGTCCCAATACTTACCATATATGACTAATATAAATAATTTAGAAAAGGAAGTTAAAATATTTGTGGCAAATGGTGAATATTTAAAAAGTAATAAAAGAGGCAAATTAAAATTGAAATATGAAAATATTGTAATTGAATTAGAAGGACTAATTGTTTCTGGATTGTCACATAACTTATTATCAGTCAAAAAATTACTAGAGAAAGAGTTTAAAGTACAATTTTATAATAACAGTGTATCTATTTACAATTCAAAATGTAAGGTCATAGGGCATAATAAAGGAAGATTATATGTTATAGACACAAAATTAATTGATGAAAAATGTTTAATTACAAAGGATGTATGGCATCAAAGACTAGGTCATGCCAATAGGAAACAGCTAAAAATGATGAATCTTCCATATAGCGACAAACCATGCGAGCCATGTATGAAAGGTAAGTCCACTAGATTACCATTTTATCACACTCCAAGACCACGTTCACAATACATTGCGGAGTTGATACATACTGACATATCTGGACCGGTGAGCACTCCTACATCTAAAGGTGAGATATATTATCATACAATCATAGACGATTACACACATTTTTGTGAGGTATACTTACTGAAACGGAAAAGCGAAGCAACTGATAGACTTATAGAATATGTCAATAGAATGGAAAGACAAACAGGAAATAAAATTAAGAAAATAAGAAGCGATAATGGTGGTGAGTTCAAAAATGAAAAGCTTTATAAATTTTGCAGAGACAAAGGAATTATTCAGCAGTTCACTACACCGTATAGTCCACAATCAAATGGGGTTGCAGAACGAATGAATCGCAACATCTACAACAGAGCAAGAACACTATTGATTGAAACAGAATTACCAAAAATGCTATGGGGTGAAGCGGTAAGATGTGCTGTCTATCAAATTAATAGATGTCCATCTGCTGCCATCAATTTTCTAACACCAGCTGAAAAGATGATTGGAAACAAAGACTTGACAAAACTAAAGGTATTTGGATCTAAAGCATGGGTACATGTATTACCAAAACAGGACAAACTAATGGAACGAGCAAAAGAGATGAGGTTTGTAGGATATAGCTTAAATGGATATCGTTTATGGGATTCTGAAACAAATGAGGTAATAATATCTAGAGATGTGAGATTTGATGAGACTCAAATAAAATACAGAGAAGAGATGAAGAACAAAGTTCATGAAGAATGGGAAGGACAACTTGAAGATGAATTAGAGCAAGAAGAAAATATGAAAAAGGACCAAGAAGATAACCTGAAAAAGAAAAAACATGATCAGAATGAGGAAGAAATACAAAAGAATGAAGAAGAGAATGAGGAAACTGAAGAAATAGATCAAGAAAGTGAAAATGAAGAGAATACAAAAGAAGTAAAATACAATACAACAAGGTCAGGAAGAAATGTTCAAAAGCCAAAGCATCTTGAAGAGGACTATGAGTTGTATACAGCATACTGTCTATTGTCAGGAGATCCTCAAGAATATGAAGAAGCAGTTCAGGATAAAGATTGGGAAAATGCGATACAGAAAGAATTAAGCTCACAGAAAAAATTACAAACATGGGAAGAAGCTACATTACCTAGAGGAAGTAAAGCGATAGATACAAAGTGGATATTCAGAACAAAGCAAGATGGTACTAAGAAAGCAAGGCTGGTAGCTAAAGGCTTTCAACTACATAGTAATGATAATCATTATGCTCCAGTAGCCAAACTATCAACAATAAGATTGATGATGAGCTTAGCAGTCCAACAAGATTTAACACTTATACAGTTGGATGTGCCAACAGCATTTTTAAATGGGAATTTGAATACAGAAATTTATATAAAATGTCCTAAAGGAATGAATATAAGTGATGGAAAGGTTTTAAAATTAAAAAAGGCTCTGTACGGATTAAAAGAAGCACCCAAATGCTGGAATCTAAGATTTCATGACTTCATAACTAAGAAAGGATACATACAATCAAAACATGATTCATGTTTATATGGAAAAGGAAAAACATGGATACTACTTTATGTTGATGATATTCTACATCTTGGAAATGAGACTGAGATGATAAAAGCTTTAGAAAAGGAATTTAAAGTGAAGAACTTGGGAGAAGTACATCAATATTTAGGACTAGAAATTACAAAGAAAGAGGACAGACTGGAAATAAAACAAAGTGAAATGTTTAAAAGACTTCTAGAGAAATTCAAAATGCAAGATTGCAAAGCATGTAAAACTCCAATGGAAGTCAACTTCAATGCAAACACTGGATCTGAAGTGATTGAAGTACCATTCAAGGAATTAATAGGTTCTTTATTGTACATTGCAATGAATAGTAGACCAGACATTACTTATGCTGTAGCCTATTTGAGCAGATTTTTAGATAAGCCCACTCAGGAATTATGGTTGGCAGGTAAGAGAATATTACGTTATCTCAAAGGAACAACCAAACAGGGGCTGTTATATACAAAGACAGGTAATTTCATGAAACTTATAGCATACTCAGATGCAGACTGGGCAGCTGACAGAACCGACCGCAAAAGTACAAGTGGTTGTGCAATATATCAAGGTAACAATATAATATCATGGTTCTCTAGGAAGCAGACTTGTACCGCCCTGTCAACAGCTGAGGCTGAGTATGTAGCAGGAGCACATACAGTAAGTGAACTTATACACATCAAGGGTTTACTCTCTGATTTCTTAGGTGATGAAAATGTTTCAGCTCATTTGTTAATTGATAATCAGAGCACTATTAAATTGATTCAAAACCAAATTAATACTAAAGCATCTAAACATATTGAAATAAAATACCATTATATAAAGGATTTAATCTACAAGAAAGTTGTGTCTATTTCATATATACCTACTAATGAAAACATTGCAGACATATTTACCAAATCATTACCTATTCAAAAACATAACTATTTTTGTATTAAGCTGAATTTGATTTAAGTACATACATATTGTTGTTATGCTGTGTCTTTACTATTTTTGGAATATTGTTTAGTTTAAAATAATTATTTTATTGCTTAGATTTATGAGCAAACTATTTGATAAATAACAAGACCAAAATTTGAATTAATAATGTATAGAGTGAACATACATAATTATAATGTGTAATAGAGTTATCAATTGAGTTCTTAGTTAATAAGCAATTTAAGAATGTTAATAATACAGTTAAGTAATTATAAATTCTGTAAATTGAGGGGCTGTATTGAGGATTGTTTATCTGTGTTGTTATTAATATGTATTGTGTTATCTGTGGTTGCTCCGTCTTCCAAAAAAACAATAATGGTTCTGTGTACTCTCTCTGGTCCTGTTGCTCTGCTGATTAAAATGGTGCCCGTATATTTAGTGTTTCATTATCTAAATATAGTAAAAGAATTAATAAGCTCACTCCATCGTAGACTTTGTCTCTGTCATCTCTGACCTAGACTAGAGTCAAGAGCAAGCCCATTTCAAATAAAAAAATAAAAAAGATCATTAATTTCTTCTAATTTACCTAAAATACATTGACCTTCGGAGATCAAAGAATAAAATTGACCTTCGATCTCAGAACGTACCTTCATTTGTTCTTTCGGATCTTCCGATTCAATCTCAATTTCGGATTGTAAGTCCTCGAAAGTGGAAAACAATGCTTCTAGTTTGGTTAACCTTAACCTTAACTCAGCAGCTTGTTGATCCGTTAACCTTTCTATAGATTTGATCTCGTCTAAATAACCTTTGAAATTTGTTAATCTACCCTTAATGTAACTTCTCCTTTTTATCGGGTCCGTCACTTTACTACATAGGGTTCTGAGACATTGTTATAATGCGACCAATTTAACGTTGTGATAGTTACAAGTACTAATTAAACACCCAGGTTCTTAATTTACAACGGAAATTCGAAGAAATTACTAATAATTTAATCCAAATAGCACTGGAAGTAAGATGTGGGTAATTAGGAAAAAAGGAACGGGCTCACCAAATTCTTCTGCGCTTTATATCTACTCTCTCTTTAATTTCCTTATATGTTCATAATTTATTTGTCCTTCCAATTTATTTGTCCTTCCAATTTATTTATCCTTCCAATTTATTTGGGTACCTACTTTTTCCTCGAATATCCTGGTCACGGCACCAAAATGTCTAGGCTTAGACTGATTTGTGTGTGCTTAGGTACGTGTGAGGAGCTGAAATATGAACTCGCAGACTTTTTTATGGCTTTAATTTAGTTTTACAATGAGTACTTACAAACAAGTATGGCGATTGTAAGATACAATGTACAGGTTTTTGTAGTCCGACGACGCTCGCGACTCGCGCGCGAGCCTTTAGGCTAAGAACTCACGGAGCGATTTTCGCCCGCGTCCGCTGCGGTTGCGGGCCCGCAGCTTCTGTAGAATGCAAATATTTATATAAAAAAATAAAGCACATTTCACGACGCGTTTTACGCCCGCGGTGTACGCGGTTGTATGCGGCTCCCGCTGTACCGGCGGGCAACTAGTAGAATCGCGCGGGCCGCGGTTACCCGCAGCCTCGGCGGGTGGCGCCCGCGCGCTTTGCGATCGGTTGGCGGGCGGCGCGGGGGCCGGCGGGCGGCGCGGCGGGACCTCAACTGATCGTTAACCGCCCGTCTTGCAATCGTGCGATCATCGCCCGCCACGTTTGCGGGCGATGATCGCAACCGCGGCGGCCGCGTAACCGCGCGAATAACCGGTCTCGTGAGTTCTGAAATAAAACCGCAGATCCACGACCGCGGCGGTTGCGGGCGAAAATCGCTCCGTGAGTTCTTAGCCTTATACCCTCAGCCGCGTGGAGTAGGGACACCGGCCTGCCCCCCCCCCCCCCGCACCCAGCGGGGGTGGGCCTTAACAAACTTCTTGTATTCATTGTTGCTATGTATAGGTGTTTCTGTTTTTCCTTTTGCAATTTTGGATATGGAGGGTGTTGGTCGATTTCCCCACGGTGGCCAACCGGATTGGGGATATTGTTAGTATAGGTATGTTGTTTCCTGAGGTTGCTTTATTTGGTATTTTCGTTTTAGTGTTGAAGGTTGAATCATGCGGTTGTTTTCAGTTGCCGGTGTCAATTAGTTTTTATTATTAGAATTCTTATTTCTGACGGCGAAAATGATCTTGCTCGCATGTATGCGAATGCGCGAATGCATGTTTTTTGTAATTTAGAATCTAAATTTACTGTTGCCTCTTTGTTTTCTATGTTTTGAGGAGAGTTCGTGTTTGTTCTGTTCCTTTTTTCACTGTCCCTTTTACTTCCAGCCCTTTGCTTCCTATTCTGTAATCCTTCTTCAGTGAAATCTTGCGTGATGTAGGTGTTAGGTTTAATTTTCTTTTTTCTATAGATTCTTTTACTCCATGTATAATGAGATTATTTCTTCTTGCGTTTATCTCCAGGTTTTTTATTTTTATGTTGAAGGTTTCGACTTCAGATTTTTTTTCACATTTTCTTCCTTAATTGATTTTATCTTCTCTTCAATACTTAGCAATACATTGGCCGTTATTTTCTCTGTAAGCTGACTGGTTTGCTTCCCAAGTTCTTCCTGTAGTTTTGTAAATAAGCTCAGTCACTCCTTCATAGCTAACACCCCACCAAACCATCACTGAAGTCGGATAATGCCCACGTTGCACTCTGTCGACTAAATGGGAAGCTTCCTTAGAGCTTTGAGCATAAATACGGTCATTTTGTTTGTTAAAATGTTGCTAAGTTGTAAAGATTTTCCCATCCGTAAACAAAAATTTTCTGTGACCTCCCTTTGCGTAGGTACCGCTTCAGAAGTTGTTTCGATTTTACCACCCAATTCTTTTTTAATTTATCAGTTTAAAAATGACCAGTGCGTCTCTTATAGGCTGCAAGTCCTAAGTCATCTTTTAAAATACGCGATATGGTTCTGATCTTCATCTCCCGAGATAAAATCTTTTGCTTTCGGACAGGATTTCTTCGAATTCTTTCCCTTACTGCTTTGACCACCTTTTTCGTACGAACACTACGTGGACGGCCAGATCTTTTTCTGTCACAAACAGAGGAGGTCTCATTGTACCTATTAATAGCCCGGTACACAAACATTTGACTAATACCAAGCGTAAGGAGAGTTTTAAAAATTGCATTTGTCTCCATACCAACTTTGTGTAATGCAATCACAGCGATTCGGTTCTCTTTATCACGCCACTCCATTTTAATATCGCAAAATATTGTACAATGTATTGGCGCCAAAATTAGAAAGCTCAATGAACAATCGTATAAAAATGACAGATTCTAAATTCAAATGTAATATCTTTCTTATTTTTAATTGTAGATAACAGTATTTATGGTCAGATTGTGTATACTAAAAATAGAAATGGACCCAATATTGAGCCCTGCGGTACTCCCATTTTGACTTTAAACCAGATGAATTCACACCGTTAATTTGAACTTGCTGAAATGCGAGAGCATTCAAAAAATGTTAGCACCCTACGTTTATAATTATTAGGTAGCGCTCGTAGCCCAAGAACTACAAACTGCCTTTTACTTACTAAACATCGTTTGGGATTAGAAAAAAAAAAATATTTATCGAGTTTTGGGGCTCCTAGTCCGCACGTGCTACAACTGCTAGGGCAATCCCACGAAGGCTCGTGATCCATCTGCATAATATCTTCCGAGATGACTTCCGAGATGAGTTCATAATAAAATTACGTCGTTATGATGTCTGCACCTGACTTACTTTTTAAACTTCCGACCGTATACAGGAGGGTGTTATTCTAATAATCCCCAAAAAATGCTCGAAAGCATGAACTGTGCTAGGATAGCAGTAGTAAACCCGAGTGATATAAAATAATGAACGTTTAACTCAATACTAAATTTAATTGAACATAAATATACATTAAACTTAGAATAGATAATTAAATACTTATGAATATGGACAGCGCAATATTATGTATCACACAATCATGGCAGTTGACGCACTTGACGTGACTTGGCGGCGTCGAGTCCGCGAGGGAGCGGTGCAGCGTTACTGCCGTGACGTCACTGCCGTGACGTCACTGCACTCGCTGGCTCGGGCGCGAGCTCATCGCCGCGCGCCTCCCGCGCCTCTCAGAGGCTGGAGATGAAGTGCCACTTGTCCACTGCGAACACAGATCATAACTTATAACTCGTCTAATGGATACCCAGCGGCAGGCAGTGAGGTCTGCAGTCTGCAGTCGTCAGTCTGATCGCATCATCGGCATCGTTGAATATGGTTATGGTAAACGCACAGAACTAGCTAGTGGTTCAGTACTGAGCCCTCATCTCAGAAATAGGCAGTGACCCGTCGCTGCCGGCCGTGGTCGAGTTGATGGTCGGCAGCAAAGAGTCCTGGGACGCGGTGGTCCTTCTACGAAACAGTCGTCTCGCAGAAAGAGGCTGCGGAAAGGGAGATCTCGTCCACTCACCCGGCCCGCAGCAGGCGCACTGCTACATGCACACAGCAGCGCGCGCAGTGTCCCACGCGCCCCTCGCCGACAGCCGGGGGTTGCGGAAGGATCGTACGTGAGATAGGACACCGGGATGGCTTTTAGTCAGTGAGAGTCTGACAGACAACGCCGCCCGCTCGGGGGCGGCGGACATCCTTGAGGATGTTCCACCCCGGAAACAAAAAAAAAGGCGCCTTGGAACACGAGGTGTCGGTCGTCCGGCGGCGAAATGGGTGGGCTGCGGATGAAGATGTGTTACTGACCGCTGAGCGGAATGGGCTGCGGCAGACCGCGCGGCGGCGCCTTGGCCAGCACTTGGCCCGCCTCGGAGCGCTCCACGCGCGCCGGCGCGCCCTCGACGCTCACGTTCATCCTGCGGGCCACAGCGCCACGGTTACTAGCGCGGCTCACGGAGCTAACAGACACACGTAACAATATACTTGCGCAACTATATCGTCACATGTGTTCAAACATTTTGGCGCTAGTTTCAAGACTTGTGTGATTTTCAATGTTCGATTCCGATCCTGCAAATTTGCGTTTGCGCATGTTTATTTGGGCTAGTGTGTGGCATGTCATTGTCGTGTTCAAGTTTCGGTAGTCTCCAAGTTTTCACGTTTTACAATCAGGCGGATAGCGCCTGATTGTAAAAAGTGGAGACGTGGAGTTTGAAAGAATTTATAAATATTTAGATTTAGGTAAGTACAGAAGTGAACCATGTATTTGGCAATAAAAAAATAAAGACTATCACAATAGGGATAAAAAACTGCTGCTTATAATTAACTAGCTTCTGCCCGCGACTTCGTCCGCGTGAAATTTCACCCTTCCCTCATTCACCCTATTAGGGGTGGAATTTCTAAAAACCCTGTCTTAGTGGATACCTACTCTTCACAAAGAACACACCCTCCAAATTTCATGTCTCTAGGATCAGTGGTTTAGGCTGTGCGCTGATATATCAGACGTTTCACCCGCGGTAATTTCAGGAAAAAACCTACTAAAAACTTTATTAAAAAAAAAAACAACCGACTTCCAAAAAAATACAAAGTGAAAAATTACTTTAATTTCGGAAGTCTGTGTCGTTGGTTCTGTATTTTCGTTTATTGACACCGACTTTCGAAATTAAAGTTATGTTGTGTGATTGCGTAAACAACCCAACAAGCAAATTAGTCATATAAGGTTGAGTTTATTCAGCTTTTCGGTGTTATAAAAGTCGAGTAAGTTTGAATTATTCAGCACGTGTCGTATAAAAGCATCTTATGTAGCATTTTAGTTATTCAGCATTTTGGTCACATAATGATGCTGAGTAAACGTTTACTCAGCATCCCTATATGACTAGTGTCATATAAGATTATGCTGAATAAGTCGCTAGTATACGACGCTTATGTCGAGTAAAAGCATATTATATAGCTTTCTTGTGACAAGTCGAGTAAAAGCAACATCGTTGCTTTTATACTGCTATTATGTTGTATAAGTATAATATATTGTGTAAAAAAAATTTAAATTTTAAATCACAGATAAATAATTTTCTTTGATTCTGTGATATTTGATATTTGATTCTGTGATTTTTTGTGATGCGAATTTACTGATTATATGTTAGACTTAGATGAAAAACTGATCTGTGATTTAAATAATAATGACTACACAACGTGCAAATAATTTCTAATATTTATAGGTAGGAACTTTGATCTGTGATTTGATGCAATAATTACATTAAGAATTAAAATTAAGGGAATAAAAATAATAATTTCCACATCAACAAGCTGTTTAATTTATTATAGTCACAAGGTGCATTTAATATATTTTTTAATTAGCCCCCAAAACTTTTGAACGCGACTGTACGGACAACAGCTTAGGTATACTACGTCCAATAAAGAAGGTCATCGATATGTATGAATCAGTCGCTTTTTAGTAGTCATTGGAATTTGGTCGGATAACCAGCCGTTGTTTACATATTTTGGTTTTTTGTTAATATTTACTTAATGCGAAACATTCCAAGCTGAATATTTTCACCATATATTTTTGACTAAAGGCACATGATTTTGGTTTACCTTTACACCAACACATCTCGGATTGAGCCGGTTCCTTGTATTTTGCCGTCAAAGTTAGGACACCATCGTTTTGACTTTTAGCAAAAACGCATGCATGAACAGTTTTGAAACTTTGTATGGTTATTATTAGCGTCAAGAAGGACCGAATATAGTTTTCAGCGAACTTGTTTCTTGTCTAATTTAGGCGCTGCGATGTTTTTTCGGGTTTTCATAAAACCGCTATAACTTGAAAACTATAAATATTTTCTTAAATCTAATTGGGGCACTAAGGGGCACACATTAAGAGCTACTCGTGCATGTTTATTCTACAGGGGCACATGCAATGGTTGTAGAGATATACGATTAATCAAAACGTTACTCCAGCAGGAAATGCAATATCTCGAAAACCTGAAGGGGCACAGATTTTATTTTTGGGGGCACATTTTGGCACACATATAAGCTCTCTGGCCATGCACAATTTTTCTCTCTCCGATCATTCGTTTAGAATTTTCCTGCTAGAAAAACGTTACCCCAGCAGGAATCGTTTTTTCCGTTTTTTTCCAAAACGACAGGGGGCACACATTTTTTATGTGGGGGCACATTTACAGCAGATAAGGCACCAATTATACGTGCTACTCCTATAATTCTAGGAGACACTTTCTTGCTGGGGTAACGTACACAATAATTTGCGTTGCCGCGACTACTACACGACATATTTTTGCTAGTTGGGAATGCATACATATACTATGGCAGCAATCGCGGTTGATTTGCTGGCATTTATTGAAGAGTTCCGTTGTCTGTCTCCGAAACTCATCATCAGATCTTTGTGAAATTTAAATGGGACCATTCCGGAATAAACCTATTTCGAACAAAAAAAAATTTAGCAAATCCAATATGAGAGAGTTATGCCCGAATATACATAATTATATACATAATTTTGCAAATCCAATATGAGGGAGTTATGCCCGAATATACATACAAAATAAAAAATAGAAACATCCGAATTGAGAACCTCCTCCTTTTTTGAAGTCGGTTAAAAATATATTCCATTACTTTAAGAGTATTACTTATACATGTAAACTATGCAACTATATAATTACTTGTAAACTATGCAACTCCTAAGATATTCATTGAAATCAAATGATGTCAAGGGCAATTTTATTCAAAATTAAATACTTGTGATGAATAACGTATTTATTTTGATAAGAATTAATATCATGTTTATAAATAAAACCTTCGCAAATAATGCATTAGTTTAGAAGAAATTTGATTACCATAAAAAGGTTATAGTGAGTAAACCTTAAAAGATAGACATATGCTGTCGCGGACTTTTTTTTTAGAACTTTTAAAGGGAAACAATTCCGTCATACATGATTTTTGCGTAACTTTAACCGTTTACGCAGCGTACGCAACGAAAGCTCTCAAAAGGAATAATTTTTTCCCGTTTTTGCATCATTTTTCATTGATGCTCCGCTCCTATTGGTCGTAGCGTGATGTTATATAGCCTATAGCCTTCCTCGATAAATGGACTATCCAACACAAAAATATTTTTTCAATTCGAACCAGTAGTTCCTGAGATTAGCGCGTTCAATCAAACAAACAAACAAACTCTTCAGCTTTATAATATTATTATAGTATAGATTAATAGAACAATTTAAAAATTTGAACCTAGTTCTAATCCAATCGTGATGATTGTTACTAAACCGGCCAAGTGCGTGTCGGACCATACAGAATGAAGGGTTCCGTAGTTGGGATAAATTTATCCCAAAAACACAACATTGTAGTTGAAAAACATGTTCACTGAAAAAAAAGAATTGTTGAATGTACTAAAGTAGCGTAGGTTGAGTAATGAACTGCCATAGTCAACCCTTTTCATAGTTAATTTTAATATAACACAAGAGTGAATTTAACTAAATCCACTTTGTTGATTTTCATAATCAACCAGTTCTATTTGGTAAAGTCAACAATTTCGTGTGTAGGACCTAATATAACCCGCGGATTTGATCAAATTTACGCGGAATTTAGTAAAATCAATCATTCTTTTTTTTCGGTGTTGGCTGACATATACTGACAGGTTACTATGATTTCATATAATTGATTATTTTATTTGACAGTATAAGACAATTCAATTTAATTTTCACTTATTATTGACATGGTTAGCTAGCGACTATTGATCATATTATTCTTGCCTGAGCAACCGACAGCAACTTCGTCATACTCCCTTACATGTTGTCAAACACTCACTGCGTGTGTGTGTCAAACACTCACTGCTTGCGGTAGCGTAGGGATCGGGTCGCCTCCTTCCCTCAAATATGGCGAGGGGGGTAATGTAATGGCTGATCTTCGCGTTATGCTCGTGAACGGGTGCTGCTTGTGGTGACTGGTCGTCTTGCTGACTATGGTTTTGTTATTGTTATAAATAATTAACTGTTTATTTATTTTACTTGGATGGTCCTAGTTTATCATTTGTGTTCATGTGACAGCTATGTGAACATAACCCGCATTGCATAAATATGTAAGCTGTCACGCCCTATATTCCTGGAGGCTTTTATTTAGGTATTCAATTTTGTTTACTTACACAAAAAAATAATTTCTTACTACAGCACATTTCATTAAGACTATACAGTAAGAAGAAATGTTTGTAAAAAAGTAAAAGACGAAACAGTAACTTTTAATGATTGAACCGACTTACTGAAAAAAAAAAAGGAAAAACACCATTACTGTAAGTAAATTTCAATGGTTCGAACGATATCACCAAACGAATAAAACAGTTAATTTTGTCATTTATGACCTAGAGGCTACATAAAACGTTAAGGTTTACTGTCATGACGGTAACATTTTGCCTCAGTTTTCGGATCAGTAAAAAATACTGTTTTGAACGTTAGGCTCCTATGGAACTGTTTAAAGGAGTTCAGATTGATGTTTTTTTCAATTTTATTTACTGCTTATTTCTTTCAGTGCATTATTATTATTTTATGCTTGAGTATAGTTTTAATTATATTTACTGGTATACTGGCGAGGCTAGCTGACGTAATGGCAAATATGTAATTTAAAGTCATGTTCTGTCTCGTAATGACAATTATTTTGCATAGGTACCTACCTACTATTATATAGAATCAAGTTTTTTTTAACTGAACAGACATCTGTGCTGCTGGGGAGTTTATTGAGCCACTTCTTCCCAGCGAAAGCACTAGGAAGTGCAGGGCGGGCGTTTTGGGGTACAGTCTTATAGGTACCTACATACATGACGTTCGAAAAGTGCTGATTGTCAGCCTTATTTGAATAAATGATTTTTGGTTTTGTTTTACCATACATCGATATACGTCACGTTCAATTAGCCAACTGCAAATGTAAGTTTGTAATCGAAGTTTGGTTTACCTGATCAAATTACAAATTAACGAATTTCAGACTAAGAACACTGTTTATATTAGCTGTAAATTACCCGAATAAAATAAAATAAATTAAGTATATAAATTTTAGCAATTTTGTAGCAAAGCGTCATTTATGGATGTCACTAAACAGAAATAATATCGGTACAAGCAAACTTGAGCCGTGTGAAGTCTACACTCGCGCAAGTATGTCGTAATCGTAATGTGTATGGCTATAATATCGACGCCGACGCTCACACTTACTTGTTGATGTCCGTCGCATCCGCCACCTCGCCCGCCACCAGCGAACGCCAGAACTCGTGCACCTGCAAACGTAATACTATCACACACGAATCGCCGAAGAATGTCAGTCGATCGAAGGCTCGACCTCGAGGCGTATCGAACGCTGAGAACCGAGAGAGTGGCTCACCTCGTCGATGACCTTGTAGGCGAACTCCGCGTTCTTGCACTCGCCGTCGAAGGCGAAGCGGTTGACGGGCTTGCCGTCCGGCACCTTGTACAGGCGGAACCACTCCACCGTGGCACGCAGCAGGCCCGGGAAGTGCGCCTCCACGTCGGCCACGTCGTGCAGCTTGTGCGCGTCCGGGTCGCGCGCGTCGATGGCCAGCAGCTTCCAGTCCGTCTCGCCCTCGTCGATGAGCGCCAGCGTGCCGAGGACCTTGACGGCGTACACGTCGCCGCGCGCCGCCACGCGCTCGCCGATCTCGATGACGTCGATGGGGTCGTTGTCGCCGCGCGCCTGCGTGCCCGGGTCCACGTGGTGCGGGTTCTCCCACGTCTGCGGCAGCGCGCCGTAGTTCCAGATGTAGCCGCGGTGCGGGAACACGTTGCTCACGAAGCGCAGAGCGCCCTTCTTCACGTCCTGCTTGATGGGGTTGAGCGGCTCGCCGAGGCTGATCTCCATCTTGGCGTTGCTCCAGCGCGGCACCTCCACCACCATGTTGACCAGCCGCCGCGCCTTGTCCGCCCACAGCGGGATGTCATGCAGCGGCGAGATCGGCCCGCTCTCGTCCTCTGCAACACGACTCTCATATACACACTCTAGTACAGTGCGTGCCACGTAAGAAGAGACTTGACCCCGCCTCTTTCCGCCGCCCCTATGACGTCCGGTCCCGTCCCGCACTCAGACCTCATACCGCTAAAGATACCTAAAATCGTGTTCTGCGCATGTCAGACCACGTGGTGTGTCAAGTCTCTTCTTACGTGGCACGCACTGTACACCACAGGTCTAGACTAGTCTGCCAGCTGGCAGGCATGATGCCTATGCAGTTTGTTCAAAACTTATACCATACTAGCTTCCGCCCGCGGCTTCGCCCGCGAGGTATGTCGATAAAAACTATCCTATTTCCTACCCCGGGATGCAATCTATCTCTCTGCAAAATTTTATCGAAATCCGTTCAGTGGTTTAGGCGTAAAAAGTTAGCATACAGACAGACAGAGTTACTTTCGAATTTATAATATTAGTATGGATTCAAACTCAAAGCATTTATTTCAATTAAACCATTTACAGGCACTTTTGAACTGTCAAGAAGTCGGTCAGTCAGAAAATATGAAGCAGTTGCCCATTCCAAAGCGTAGGTACCTTTGGAGAAGAACGGGCAAGAAACTTCATGGACACTCTTTTAAATTATATTTTTACATAAATATTAGTTAAGTACATCATTAACGTTGAATTTATATTTATATGTAAGAACGATGTAAAAAATAAAAAAAAGCGTTACTCCAGAGTGGCGCGCCTCGCGTTTAGGTAAATTTACTCACACAGCTATACAGTTAAACGCACACAGCCGTCTGTGTTGGAGCGCGTATCATACACCGCTTAGAATCATCTTGATACTTAGCCAGTTTTTAGTTAGTAGGGAATGTTTTCGTTTTCCGTAAACGGGGATTCAGTTTTTTGTTTATTGTAATAAATGAGCAATTAAATTATTATTAGTTAGGTTAAAGTAAATAAAAACAATTTCGTGTAAAATAAAATCTTAATATTTGTTGTCTCTAAGTTTCATGGACCTAGCTTTTCGGGGATCAACAATTTCGGGTAACAGGCATTTATTGTAAAAGCTGACTAGCCGATGTTCCATATTTTCGCTCCAAAATTTATCGTTCCTGATTATTTTTTCCGTCTTCCGTCTTTAAAATCTTTGCCTGTCCACACAGCAAACAGACAGTAATTTCTGTTAGTTATATGCAGCTGCCCCTGTATCTGATAAAACCAGTCATGGCGTCGATTCACAGATCCATCTATTTTACAGAATTTAATTTTTTTTTGGCTAATAGCAAAATCTGCCTCTAATCCAAATGCCGAACTAGGACATTTAATTTCGGTGATGCCATCATCGTCGATTAGTCCATCCGGCGAAGCACCTGTAATCATAATACGTAATTTGAAATTCAATACTCTAATTACTTCTTTTTAATAGAATTTAAGAATACAAAAATAAATTGTTTGTTAGAAAAATCTAAAAAAGAGAAAGAAGCAAGTGAAACAAAAACAAAATATATCTAAACTAGCGACCCGCCCCGGCTTCGCACGGGTGCAATGCTAATACTAAATACACTACAGAAAAACTGTGAACGTTGTATAATTATAAAAACATAGCGGCCCGCTCCGGCTTTTTTATAGGCACGCTCTTGCCGCATCGGCCGGCCGGTACCGCCGCAAACGCTACGTCCCGCAATTTTTAAATCTGTAATTATCTTCGAAAATATTCACTTAAATCATACGGTGTAAAGGGCCATATAGATCTATATTAAATGAACAATGTATTGAAGGTATTTAATTGGTTAAGGATTAATGCTGTATTGGTTAAAATCGCTTCGAAAATTAGCCATTATTTGTCGTAAAAAGTAAATGACAAAAAAAAGTTATTGTGGGTTATCCATAAGAGATAGACATATACCATCACGGACTTTTCTGTAGACCTTTTCAATGTGTACAATACTTAGTACATTATTTTGATAAAACTCGTAGGGTTCAGCCTGCGTTTGCAATGTAAGCGGAAAAAATGTAATTATTTACGACATCACATTAGAAACCTCAAAAATAACAGTACTTCTACACTATTTAATGGATGTTATTATACATATAAACCTTCCTCTTGAATCACTCTATCTATTAAAAAAAACCGCATCAAAATCCGTTGCGTAGTTTCAAAGATTTAAGCATACAAAGGGACATAGGGACATAGGGACAGAGAAAGCGACTTTGTTTTATACTATGTAGTGATAAATCTGATAGAAGTACATACCCAAGAAAAATAAGTCCTCATTAACAAACAATCCGCATTTTTCTATAGTGATATTTTCTTGTACCTGCAACTGTTCTATGGCCACTTTTTCGTTTACTTTCCCATGTTGAATATTGGGGATATGGTCCAAGGAATATGAGTAAAGAAATTGTTTAACCAAAGGGGCTGGGCTAATAATCGATCGCCGTTTGCACCCTTTACAGAATGAAGAGGCTGTCAATAAACAACGTCGTAGCTCTAGCCAAAGTGCACTCTCTGCCTGAAGTACAGTATCCCTTTCAACTTCTTGTCTATTATTTACCTATAACATAAAATTTGGAAATATATTTTTAAGTCTAATATTATCAGAAACAATGTACAACATGTATCTGAACTTATGAAAGTATACTGTAAATACGCACTTGTTCTTGAAGGTTCTTGTTTTATTTGTCCTAAAATATGTTTATAAAGACCAAGTCATTCTTACAAGATTCCCTGCGTCAGGATCTTGAATTGAAGATGTTTCTAATGCCTGCAAGTTTTCCTGAATTTCCAGTGTTTTATCACTGTCTTTTTCATTTTCTTGAGTCTGAAAATAATATGTAGAGTATAATATAGTGACACAAACCGTATGCATCATGACAGGCGATCGATTGTCGGCTTAAGATAGCACATAACTAACAATGTCTTTTTTGTGCTAAAATATGTATACAAATGACCAAGTAATTCTTACAAGATTCCCTGCGTCAGGATCTTGAATTGGAGCCGTTTCTAATGCCTGCAAGTTTTCCAGAATTTGCAGTGTTTTTTCACTGTCTTTTTCATTTTCTTGATTCTGAAAATAATATGTAGGGTATAATATAGTGACACAAAAAGTAAGCACCATGACAGGCGATCGATTGTCGCCTTGAGATAAATAAATAATGAAGAAAGGTCTTATTTAGTTTTGGTTTAACAACTGCTCAATCAAAACCAAGGAAACACGTGTCTGCCGCAGCTAGTAAAATATAAAGTAAAAAAATAAAACTTTCAACTGCATTTTTATTTAAGTCCTGGGTTTGAAGTATTTGATTTCTTATTACACCTAATAAAAATATATTTTTTATAAGTAGAGAACCTCGGTAACTTACCTTTTAGCTTCATTAGCCTTGGCCAAATTTTCGTTATTTTTTTGTTCCCATTTTTCAGTCATGCACTAATAAATGCTATTATTATTTATAAAGCAACGTTGTTATAAGTTTGTCGTATATGGTTTTACTAATACATTGCATTTGCGTAGACCGTCGATCCTAGTTTAAAAGAAAGGCTTGCATAAAAACTGTTCTAATGAGAAAACTGTACGAATAAATGAAAATGTTTTTCAGCATGCACTACATTATGAAATTCCCATTAATATGACGTCAATATCTTATCTATAAATTAAACAGATTATGGTTTTATTGTCCGTCGGAAATCATCAATTTTGACTCCAGCGTGGCTCTAACGGATCAACCCTCTTAAAAGCGTTCAGAGTAAGTACAGCAAATAGTAAGAAAACAACAATTCAAAATTAAAATATTTAAAAATAAGCCGAGGCAGCTAAGTGATGACCAGCCCCAACTGACGGCGCCCGTTCACGAACATGACGCATAGATCAGCATCATTCAGCTCAACCATTTTGAAGAGAGCTAAATGATCCTACACACACACCACCGTCAGCGAGACATTTTTGTGAGCATGACATACTATCAGCCGCCAGGGCACATTCAAGTCAATGAAAGACATATTACCCGGTTAATGGTACATTGGGTATAGTACATAATTATATTATAGAACTCACATCTGGGCTATGCAATTATACAATACAAAGGAAATTGAGTTTATACAATGCAAAGATAGTCTTACTTACAATCTTCAGCAGCTCCAACAGTATTTTCAAGTGTTAATCAATTAGTTGTGGTTGTGGAGCAGGACCAGCATTGAGCCAGGCATTTTTATCAGCGATGTAATCCCCTAACTTATAATATGCCTGACTGCATAGTGTGCGTTTTATACAAGACTTGAATTTTGTCTCATACAGTTGAAGAATGTGGGGAGGTATTTTATTATAACATTTTAAACAGTAGGTACCCCATAAAAGATGAGTCTACTTTAGTCAGTCTGAAACCTGGTTAAACCTGATTGCTGACGTTAATAAAGGTACAACCGGACTGCGGTCGATCGACAACGACCAGTCGCTATTCTAAATTAAAAAACCGGCCAAGAGCGTGTCGGGCCACGCTCAGTGTAGGGTTCCGTAGTTTCCCGTCCGTCACAATAAGATAACTATGTAAACGAAGTGAAAAAAATGCTTGCATATACGATTATACTACAAACTTAGTTCAGAAATTATTTTGTACAACTTTTTGTCCTTTTGTACAAAAACTGTTGTTTCCATCAAGTTCAAAATAATTTTCCTAGAAAGTCCTTATAAAGTTCTACTTTTCAGATTTTTTTCATATTTTCTAAACTTATGGTTCAAAAGTTAGAGGGGGGGGGGACACATTGTTTTTTACTTTTGGAGCGATTATTTCCGAAATTATTGACATTATCAAAAAATGATTTTAGTAAACCCGTATTCATTTTTAAATACCTTTCCAACAATATATCACACGTTAGCGTTGAAATTTAAAAAAAAAATCACTTCCCACTTTACATATAGGGGGGCTACCCTAATAAAACATTTTTTTCCAAGTTTTTAAGCACATTGTCGGCGTGATTGATATACATATTGGTACCAAATTTCAGCTTTCTAGTGCTAACGGTCACAGAGATTAAGCGAGGACGGACAGACGGACAGACAGACATGGCGAAACTATAAGGGTTCCTAGTTGACTACGGAACCCTAATAAAAACGAAATTTCATATGGATCGTTCGACGAACTACCATCAACCGCGGGTGATCGTTACTAATAATGAATCGTCCACTGACCATAATCCGGCTGCCATGCAGCACAATGGATCGTCCTGATCGGTCGATGTCATCGCTCGACATCGATAAACAGCAGTCTGACTACACCTTATGTTGTAGAAACGCGTCGGCGGCGGCGCGCGGCGTCATCAGATTCAGGTTAAAGGTATGCCGTGCGCTGATCGCCCGACGGCCACCCCCGCTCCCACACTAGACGAGTCGTCATTAATATTACCTATGTTATTACGCATCATCATTAGTCCAGTTCACTTGGATCTCAACGAACACGCGACAGGCCGGAGGCTATAAGCAATCGCGTCAGAAAACTTGTGACTACTGAAACTAAACGACCTTCGTGACCTTGCGTTCCGTCGACGCTTCCTATCTGTCTGAGGGAATGGTCCAATACGTTATTGTTCCACACATTATGTGATCAATGAAAAACAACCGGTCAAGTGCGAGTCGGACTCGCGCAACGAGGGCTCCGTACAAAGTAGGTAAGTATGTAAATAGTTTATCACGGGAATTCTTTTTTTGTAATGTATCTACAAATTACGCTTTTCGGATTTTTTCCTTCACCTACTTGTGCTACATGACATTGCTTCTTGCCAAACTTGATAAATGAGATACAATTGTACATATGTATTTGTCTTGTGTCATCCATACTAATATTATAAGTTCGAAAGTAACTCTGTCTGTCTGTATGTTACCTTTTCAAGCCTAAACCACTGAACGGATTTCGATAAAATTTGGCAGAGAGATAGATTGCATTCAGGGGAAGTACATAGGATAGTTTTTATCGACATACCTCGCGGGCTAAGCCGCGTGCGGAAACTAGTAACTATGTAAATATTACTCTATGTCCACGGTTTTTAGGGTTGTTTACAAACATACATAGGTGCAGCGCAGACGACAGACTATCCGTGACGAACTGCCGGTCGATTCTGTAAAAATCTCACCGTGATAACTTAGGTGAAGTGAGTTTGTTTTTGCTACGAATTGCCACTATTGACAGCTCACTCCACGCTCACTTCACCTAAGTTTTCACGGTGAGATGGTTACAGAATCGCACTGCTTTTTAGTCTGTGGAAATGGAACCTATGCAATTATATGCAGTAACACACACGACGCGCAAAAAGTCCGGCGCACAAAAAATCCGTGTAATTCGGGCAGACCGCACCGCGCCGGGCCGCGCCGCTCCGCACAAAAAGTCTGTGAAAAAAATAGAACGTTTGCTTCAACGCGCGCTAACGCAGACGGCGGCGGCGCGGCGGCGCACACTTTAGTCGGCAATCTGCATTTGCTAGGGGTGGACGTAACGCACGCGATCTATTATCATGGCGCCAGAGGTCGATGTAACGATGTTAATTCAAGAAGAGAAGACCAATACACCTCCTCATTGTTGTTTCTGAATGAGTCAAAGCAGGTCTTAAAATAAATAGCAACTCATCAAATTTTGTAACAGACATTTTATACTTAATATTTGAAAAAAATTTCCGGATGTTGTTTCTGAATTGAATGTTTAGTATGGAACTGTCCCTTCAGTAATCTTTCCGAAAGTATAGGATGTACCCAAAATTCTCTATTTCTTCTTCTTTTTCTGTACTTCATGTACAAAATTATACTTCGCGATCTCTGCACGATTTCCATAGCGTCTACGTCTCTACAGCTCTGCCGACAGAATGATCGAAGATGTGCGTCGTGTGCGTTGAGTCTGTGAAAAATCCGCGACAGACTTTTTGCACGCCATGCAGACTTTTTGTGCGCCACAGACTCGATCGCACAAAAAGTCTGTCGTCTGCGCTGCACCATAAGGTCAACTCGCACTTATGCAGGGCATGTCAGAGCATTTTAAAGTTCTGAATGTATATTAATAAGAATACAAGTATTTAACAAAAATTGGCCAACTAATGTTGTAGTTGCACAACAACTCATACATACCATTATTAATCATTGGTACATGTAAAGTAATTCCTGAGTACATGAGGTAAACAGTCCTGTGAGTCAGACTCACGTACTGGTTCCGTACCACCAAAACAATTATACCTTATCTTCTTTGACTTTTGTTTTTGATAGTCGCACTAATATGATAGCAACGCACTTGTGAAAATTTCAACTGGTTTATATTTAAAATGATACAGCACCATGTCACTGTGGTGGCAGGCAGTGTGACCACGGACTTAGTAATTAAGGAAACTAGGAATTGTAAAAAACGGTTCAATTATTAGTATTACGTAACATTAAAATATAACAACCCTATTGGGAGCTATTTGTTAGAGCCATTTGGGGTTGAAACACTAGGGTCGTGGGGTCTGAGTGCTCATTGAGTATTTCGGGACATCGCCAAACGGTTGGCAACCTCTTCATGTGATCAAATTATTGGATGATGGCTGGCCTATCTTTAGGTCAAAAAATCAGCACTGCTATCCAACGTAAAGCTGCCAGCCTTTTGGGTATTTTCCCATCAATACTGATGTGGACAAAAGTTTTGATGCTCAAAAAATGCTTTCACTTTTTTCCTTTTATATAATTGTACTATATGTATTTTAGTGTTAGATTTTTTATTGTATTTAAGACTTCAACATAAGGTTTAATTACTTATTGCAAAAAAAAAACAATAAAAATGAGTGCACTAGAATTTTGAGTCAACTGATAATTTATATCACAGTTATTAAATAGTAGAATTATTATCTTTACAAACCTTATTATGATAAAAGAAACAGTTTTGCCTGAAATGTTTCGATTGTTGACTTACTGACATGGTTGTAAAACAGTGTGAAATTGTTTTTTTCTTTGCTTCTTGAAATAGCCTCTAGACCTCTAGACTCTAGATCTAGACCATTCATCAGTACTGTTGAATTGTAAACTAATGAGATAGGTTTTGCATCTAAACCATTCTCCTAGAACCTGGATAAATAAATCTAAATATGAAAAAAACAACCACAACATAAAAATCTATACATAATACAAATTAATATTTAAGTGTCCGTTTGTAATGTCAAAATAATAGTTTTTTTTACTAATTGCATATGAAAGTATATACAGAGTACTGTAAAAAAAATAAATTGTTTTTTGTTCTAAGTATAGAGCAAAAAACAATTTTTATAGTTTTTGTCTATCTGTTTGTCCGGGTAATCTTCATAATGGCTGGACCAATTTTGACAGGACGTTCACTGGCAGATACCAGAGGGGCCATTCTCGTAATTTTAAGAACATTCACAGTCTGATCTCAGTCTCAATATGTCAAAAATTCCTCTAATTTTCCTACATTTTGACAAGTTTTTGACATTTGTTTGTCACCGAGATAAGATTGTGACTAGATTTTGAACATTTTAAATTACGAGAATTGGCCTTCTGATGTTATAAGGAGGACCTTGGGCAAATTTTGAATTTAGAAATGTTTTTTCTAAATTAAAATTAGCCTAAGGTCCTCCACCTTAGGCTAATTTTTATTTAGAAAAAAAAATTGGGTTTCTCATAAAATATCATCACAGTACTATTTAATTAGTGTGATGATATTTGGTTAGACACACTAGCAGCTAATTGGCTAATGTGCGTGTATTGTATAGCTTGGAGATATTTAGTCTGTCCAGTTGATTCTTGAAGCAGTTCAGTGGTTTACATTCTGTAACTATTTAACTCACACCCTGACTTATTACTTGTAATTTTTATTTTATTTTATTTAAATGAAACTTTTACCATGTTTGTAAATATGTGAGCACCATGCATCTTTCTGATAATTAATTTATATGTCATGGTTACATTTTTAATTCTTTTACCTATTGTGGTATAGTAATTTTATTTTAGGTGAATCGTCTTCCCATATTATTATTATACAAATTAATGTATACAAAATATTGTAAAACATTTTAAAAGAGTAACGGTGGAGTTTCTTGCCCATTCTTCTCCATACGAAAACTACCTTTTGGAATGGGCGACTAGAATCAATTCTATTTGTTGTAATTTCTGACGTTCAAAAGTGCCTTTAATGTGCCTATTTGAAATAAATGCTTTGACTTTGACTTTGAACGCGTCATACTTTTTGTGGGAGCGGTCACAACATATAGGCTACTTTTTATCCCGATATTCCCACAGGATTGAAACTTATGTGGGTGAAACCGTAGGGCACAGCTAGTATAATATAAAACCCATGAAATTCCAATAATCATATAAATGGAGTCACGGGTACAGCTAGTAATAAATATAAATCTCCAAATCTGCACCTTAAGCAACTGAGGTGTTCAATGCTAAATATTGCTTGTGCCTTCTGAGAAGTGGCCTTTGCTCTGCAGTGGAACAATAATAGCCTCTTAATTATTTACCCCTTCTGAAGAGTTTCCTTTATTTAGCATAGGTCAGACTTGATCATCTCAAAACATTTAGCATTGCACTTTGATTATGTGGCAGCTAACCAGTAGCTTAGCACACCCTATACACCGTCTTGTAAGTGATCAGTTGGTCAGTAATAACTGGTATTGACTACAATCTGTACATGGAATAACTAATCTCAAGAAACCTATCAACTTGAGCCATAATACGCTATTTATGTAACTACAAGGAACTTAAACAATCATTTGTGATTAGGAGTGAATGTAACTGACATTATAATCTTGACCTTATCAGATAATGTAATTATATGATCTGAAAGCAAGTTGCAGAACATGACTAAATGTGATTTCATTTCAGTAATTTAATGCATGCTTTGATAATATTTTATTATAAAAAAGACAAAAGAAATCATACATATTTATGTTTTTTTAAGGTACCTACCACTATAAGTCTTTTTTCAAAGATTGCACGATGTACTGCAAGATAAAACACAAATGCTATCTACGTAAACCCAGAAAAAGTAATCACTCAGTGATAAATACTTAATAAATTACTTACTTACATTTTAATAGCACATAATTTTTAGAACGTTTAAAGTTCAAGGTCATAGGTAATACCAACCCACTAGTGACTAGGGGACCCATACAATTCAATCAATTATCGTGACAATGTGATGACAACAGTAACCATGATAATGACAGAAAAGTTCAAAGTCCGGCCAGTTTCAATAGTTTAAACAAGTAACGATAAGAGAAAAGGCAGCAGCCTCTCAACTTGCGCTGGGCCAGACGGCAGGCGGCCAGGACGGGGCAGTTGAATTGAAACTGTGGCTCTACTTACTGAAATACACCCGGTAGTCGGGCGCGTAAGCCGATCCTCGTTCCTCTGCAATGTACATTTTGTTGGATCCGAGTGGCTGCGTGGTCGCACTGTTGACGCTGCTAGCACAGGTCTGCGCGTAACTAACGGAGCCTGTCACGAATGTTCGTCTCAATAACGACAAACAAACCGGAACCGACACAACTGCAATGCAACGTGTTAATGACATTTTACTCACTGACAACTCACTGACTTTGACAGTAGGGAGAGACACTTTTAATTTTTTTTTTTTTTTCCCCGAAGGTAAGGCTATAGTCTTTCGACCATATTGCCTAGTCTTACGTCCAAGTATTTTCTTTCGTAATAGGTTTTAAACAATAATGTCTTTCGTATTATATTTTCATATTTAGTTTTTTTAGTTTTCTTATACTGTCTTTAGTAAGTCCATAAAAGTTGTCACATCCATTTTGTCAAATCCAAGATAATTAAACGTCATTCTATTGTCACAAGTCGAATGACGAACATACTTGTCAATTTGTGAAATTATAGCTATCTCCTCTTAGAAAAAAACATAACCTACAAAATACTATGACTATAAAACAATATATTATCAACTAATACATACATAAAAAAAAACACGAAATGTAACCTAAATGTCATTTACAGCCTCTGTTATAAAGTACAAGTATATATAAGTTGAGGCATTCATAAGTAGCTCCTGAATGCATTGCGGGACCATATCAGGTTTTTTATAAATTTTTAGAAGCTCATCCGACAAGGCGCTGAATGTTGAAAGACGAACACTCAAAGAAGATATGATGTAAAGATTGAACTTTTTGCGACTGACAGTACTCACAGTAAGGAGAGACTGATGACCATTTTAAGACGATGAAGATGATAATTTAAACGACAATGACAAAGGGAGAGGGAGATCTCGTCCACTCACCCTGCCCGCAGCAGGCGCACCGGGCGTCGGCGGAGGGCGGACAACGCCCTCTTCCAGCCCCCCTAAACGGGTCCAGGGGCGACGGACTCGGGGACGTCCGTCGCCCCCCACACATCAGGACCCGAGGTGGCGGCGCGATGTGTTCCACGCGCGCCCCTCTTAGACGTCGCGGGGGGAGTCAAACACCTCACTCCCCCCCCTGACCAGACGGGGCCCGCAGAGGCGGGCCGGCACCAGCCGGGGGTTGCGGAAGTATCGTACGTTCCCGCGACCCCCGGCGTAGGTGTGAGATGGAACACCGGGGTGGTTTTTAGTCAGTAAGAGTCTGACAGACCCCGCCGCCCGCCCCAGGGCGGCGGACATCCATGAGGATTTTCCACCCCGGATCAAAAAAAAAAAAAAAAGGTTAGGTTGGGGTCGCACCGGGCGTCGGCGGAGGGCGGACAACGCCCTCTTCCAGCCCCCCTAAACGGGTTCAGGGGCGACGGACTCGGGGACGTCCGTCGCCCCCCACACATCAGGACCCGAGGTGGCGGCGCGATGTGTTCCACGCGCGCCCCTCTTAGACGTCACGGGGGGAGTCAAACACCTCACTCCCCCCCTTGACCAGACGGGGCCCGCTACGGCGGGCCGGCACCAGCCGGGGGTTGCGGAAGGATCGTACGTTCCCGCGACCCCCGGCGTAGGTGTGAGATGGAACACCGGGGTGGTTTTTAGTCAGTAAGAGTCTGACAGACCCCGCCGCCCGCCCCAGGGCGGCGGACATCCATGAGGATTTTCCACCCCGGGAACAAAAAAAAAAAAAAAAGGTTAGGTTGGGGTGGCTGCAGGGGAAGAGGAGTGCCGGTATTGCGTTGGCCGCTCTCCCTATCCTCTGCAGCCGAAAATTGGCAGGCGGCGGGGCCAATATTCTGACCCGTCACAGGGGGACCAAGGGTGCCCAGACACGGGGTCGTCTGGCGCCCATGACGACGACGTAGCGGCCAAAGGTAGGTTGCGGTGTCGCTTGGGTGACATCGCAACTGAGGCGGGCCGCGATGTCGTACGTACCGGAGGCATCGCGGTTGAGGGTTGGAGGCCGCGGCGGGAGAGGAGTGCCGGTGTTACGGTGCGCCGCTCTCCCTACCTTCCGCGGCCTTGACGGGGTCGCCACCGTACGATGGCGGACGCGGTGGGGCTGCAGGGGAAGAGGAGTGTCGGTATTGCGTTGGCCGCTCTCCCTATCCTCTGCAGCCGAAAATTGGCAGGCGGCGGGGCCAATGTCCTGACCCGTCGCAGGGGGGACCAAGGGTGCCCAGACACGGGGTCGTCTGGCGCCCATGTGCTGGTTTGGTCCCTGGGGTGGTCACGGCGTGCTATGTGTTCTGGTGCGCCGGTTATGGGGAGTACTCCCCAGAGGAGGGTCCGGTAACGGACGGCCGCGGCGGGTTCACGGATGAGTGCTAACGCGTGCCCGTGTTCCCGCCGTAAGCGGCAGAGGAGGACACCGTGGAGTTTTAGTGGGTTAGAGTCCCACATAACTGCACTATCTCCCCGTGGTAGTGTAGTATGCATGAGCATTTCTCCACGTGAAAAAAAAAAAAAAAAAAAAGGTTAGGTTGGGGGTCCCCCCACAGCGCATACGTCCTCGTCGTGATCCCCGGGCAACGCCGTGTCTGACCACCGTAACGGAGTGGCAGACCGGCGGCTAAAGTGCGCTGTGACTTGCAGGCAACAGGCGGACGTCTGCAACGATGCCTAAAAAACAAAGGCGAGACGCCTCCGGGCGATTTTTAACCGAATGTCCCTCCGGGGACGATATAAACGGCCCTTCTCAGGGCCAACGCAGTGACCCTTCCCAGGGCCAATCCACCGGCCCTTCTAAGGGCCACGTCGAAGCTGGCCGCGCATCATCTGTGGCCAGTTTATCCAGTCTGCAGGCGGAGTTTTCGGACTCCGGCGAGTCCACTATGGACACGTCGGCGGCCGAAAACGACCGCCTCCAGCGGAAGCGGGCCTACCTGAGGCTCGGGTCCGGGGGCTCCTCGGGGTCTGTGGGCAAGTCGGAGAAGAGGCCGAAGTCAAGAAAGGCCTCGACTCCTGCTCCGACTCCTGCTTCGACTCCCACCCACGACGTGGGTCTGGTGGACGCCGAGCGTCAGTTAGGCCTAGCAAGGAGGGAGCAGCTGCAGCAGGACCTAGAAGAGAGGGTCGCTGTCAGGGAGCAGCAGGCGCGGTCCGCCAGGTCGAGG
Organism: Luperina nickerlii; assembly: GCA_963855955.1. NCBI lineage: Eukaryota > Metazoa > Arthropoda > Insecta > Lepidoptera > Noctuidae > Luperina > Luperina nickerlii. Next base: position 24,831,343 of record OY979668.1, read on the forward strand.
GCTGGCTATGGCACATCCAATGTGCTGTACGCCGACCACTCCTTGGCGGAGCTGGAGCGCATGGCGCTCCAGGACAAGGAGGAGGTACTGGAGGTCGCCTCCAAGTCCTCGAACCTGAAGGGGACCTTCCAGAAGGCCCTCAAATGTCGGGCCGTGAGCATGCACGGCATTGTCACCGAGCTGGTGAAGCGCACGGCCACAGAAGAGACGCGGCAGCTGCAGGCGAGGGTGGATCGCCTGCAGCTGGAGGTCAGCCAGCTGCACCAGAAGCTGGCTGAGGCCACGGCCCGGCAAGCCCAACCTGCTCCTGCGCCTGCCCCTGGTCCGGCAGAGGGAGGCTCCTCCCCTCCTGGCAACCTCGTGGAAATAATCCGCGGGGTTGTCATGGAGGAGAGGGCCTTCATCAGGGGCTGCTTCGCCGGTATTGAGGACCGGCTCCCGCCGGAAAAGCGCCTCCGCCCGCCGCTAGCGGCGGATAAGAGTCCGCCACCGACGGAGCCGGTGCCTGTACCTGCGCAGCCTGCGGGAGACCCAAAACCGGGTGCGCAGACCCAGGCCTCCAAGGGCAAGAGGAGCACGGTGGCTCCTCAAACCCCCACCACAAGCGCGGAGGGAGCGTCTGCCTCTCCGGCAGCCCCCCAGAACACGCAGCGGGAGGACGCCATGCTCCCTTCCACCACCCCGTCCAACCAGGCGTGGACGGAAGTGGTCAGGGGGGGAAAGGCCAAAAAGTCCAAGCCCGCTGCGACTGCTTCGGCAGCCCAGAAGGCTTCGGCGGGCGGGAGGAAGTTGGTTCCTCCCAAAACTGCGGCGGTCGTGGTGACCATCACCCCGGAGGCCAACCAAACTTTTTTCGCGAGTTTTCGTCGTCGCTTTTCAAGGATTTCCTGACGTAATTTTTTTATTTGTTTTGCGTAGACATTTCCTGTGATAGTGGCTCCAAGTTCAAGGTATTCAATCATTTATCAACCCCTGGCTTTCCCAAAAAAACTGAGCCCATGATGGTTGAGTCTCGAATTTCTTTGGTGTGGGAGATGACGGTCTTTTCCAGGATATTGATTGTTGTTTCGTTTCTGGATCATAATGTTGAAGCTAATGCTTTTTTTTCATCCATTGTTACGAATCGAGCCAAAAAAAGATCAGGATCTCGTTGAAACAGTCCCAATGAGCTCTTTGAAATGTTGAGTCGCGTTTGCTTTTGTGCGTCCGTTAGCATTCTCGGGACCCAACGCGCGGATATCTTTTTCATTACTAAGTGATCTTGCAAAATGCTATGCACACTACCAGTTGAAATCTTCAACTCTTCAGCTATAAAACGGACTGTTACACGGCGATCATCCCGAACAATTTTTTCAACTTTTTCGACCATTCCCTGAGTGACTGACGTCGAAGGGCGATCCGAGCGCGGGTCATCTTTAACCGATGTTCTACCACGTTTAAGCTCTGCACACCATCGAGCCACTGTGGAATATGGAGGAGCAGACGCCCCCAATGTCTCACGTAAATCTTTAAAAATTTGTTCCGTAGTAAAATTTTTCAAGCAAAAGTATTTTATTACCGCACGGATTTCAATTTTATCCATTTTTAGCGAGAGTTATCGACACGTCACAAACAAATAATTAATACAACTGACACAGACAAGATAGAAAGCTAATTATTTGAGGGTGTTATGACAAAGACCTAATCTTTCAGTGACAATAAATTCTTTTTCAAGTACCCCCCATTACTACGTCATTCTCACTACTTTATGAACACCCCTCGTATACTAAACAATATATAGATAACATAACTTATTTTATTTAACATTTTATTTAATTACTTTTATTTAACAATTTTATCCTAATTGCATGAATACTATGCACTTAACTTATTTTTATATTCAGTTTACTTATTTTATGTTTATAATACATAATTTATCAAATATATATTAAACATAACTTATTTACCTATTTCTGTTTACTGCTGACTTGACTATTTCCACACAGTATTCTAAAATTTTTTGTCGTGATTGATTGTTTGCTACTATTATATGTAAGTTTTCGGGTTTTATGCAACAGTCGAGTTCCTGTTCCGTTTCAAATCTAAACCTCGCATAGACCGGACAGCTGAACAGGAGGTGTGGGACAGACTCGGCAACCCCCGGCTCACAAATGCACGATGGGTCCTCCTTACACTTGAACCGGTGCAAGTATTCTGAGAACCCACCGTGCCCCGTCATCGCCTGAGTCGTCAAGCCCGCCGGTTTAATTCTCCTCACCATTTTGAAGCCCTCCACGGCGTCTGGGAAGAACATCCTAGTGACAGCCGCCGTCTGTCCCGCTTGGTAGCGCACATTCCATTCGTCGAGAGACCGCAGTCGAATGTGTCTCTTGACGAATGAAACTGGGCAACCGTCGTAGTCGGGTTTTTTCCTGGAATGCAGTGCAGCCTCCTTTGCCAGTTGGTCAGCGCGCTCATTACCCTCCAGTCCTGCATGTGCTTTAATCCAGAACAAGGAAATTTCCTTGTTCTGGAGTCTGCTGTCTTGAATGTTGGCTCTAGTTTCGACTGCCAGGGGGTGGAGGGAATAAGGGTTTACGACCGTTTCCAGAGCAGAGCGTGAGTCACTGAGAATAGCGAAACTAGCCTCGCCTCTTCGCAGAATGATTTTTGTTGCGTGACATATGGCCAGGAGTTCCGCCTGGTAGACGGTGCAGTACGATGGCAGCTTAAGTTTGAGGGTTTTGGTCTCGGTTTCATTGCTCCAAAGAGACAATGCTGCTCCGACTTTACCCTCAATCCTGCTGCCATCGGTGTAAATCAAGACTGCTTGGTGCACTTGGGAGTTCAAATTCTCCTGGTCTACCAGACTTACGAACTCAAGGCGCATATGTTTTGCCGGATGCTGGGTTTCGGCGAAAGGCAGTCTACGCTCTACCTCTCTGTCTGCTAGTGCTGGCTGGGGTACTCGCCTTTTAGCCTCATACAACGATGCGGCTTCCCGGATCCGGATATCAAGAGGCAGTATCCCAGCCAGCATCAGCGCCGAGTTCAGTGAGACGGTTCTGTACGCTCCACACAGCTTCTGCGCAAAGCCCCTCTGCACTGCATTCAGTTGCTTTATAATCCCGATCTTGTTTGCTGCTTTAGCCCAGGCGCCGGCTGCATAGGTAACGATGGGCTCCACCGTGGCCATGTAGATTATCCTGATTATTTCAGGGTGGAGGCCCCAACTGATCCTGGCGGCTCGTGAAAGCTGTTTGTAAATGTTTAACGCCTTCTTGCATGTGTTGGCCACGTGGCTGTTAAACGTCAGCTTGTTGTCAATGGTGAGCCCCAGGATCTTCATCTCGCTAGACAGACCAATGCCGATCCCGCCCATGCTCAGTCGTGGGGTGTCAAATTTTAACTTTTTGGTGAGCACCATTGCGTGGGTCTTGTGTGGCGCGAATTTCAATTTGTTTTTGTCACCCCACGCCTGCACATACGCGAGTGCGGCATTGGCCCTTCTTTCCACCTCTAGCGCTGTATCGGCTGCAAAAATCAACACCACGTCATCCGCGAAAGCCTGGCAATAGTCTCCCCGGCTTTCGAGTCCCTTAAGGAGTGGATCAAGGAGAAGATTCCAGAGAATCGGCCCACCAATCGATCCCTGCACACATCCCTTTTGAGTGTCCTTTATGTATTCTTCTCCGGCGTACCTCACTCGGACCTTACGGTTCTGTAGGTAGCTGTCCATGAGTCGTCGGAGATTGACCGGACACTCTTCTTCAGCAAGTCTAATCCTGATTGCGGGCCACCAGGCGCTATCGAAGGCTCCCTCTATGTCTAATGATATTACGGTTACCAGTTTCTTATCACTGATTTTTCCGTTTATATGTTGTATCATGTCATAGAGGGAGTCCTCGGTGCTTTTCTGGGGTATGAAGCCGTATTGTCGAGGGCTTAATCTCGGGAGCAGGTGCCATTTTAATCTCCCGACTATCATTTTCTCTAGAATCTTCCCCATGACCGGTAACAGGCCGATGGGCCTGTAGGACTTTGGGTTTGTGTAATCGTCCTTACCAGGCTTTCGCAGGACCACCACCGTTGCCTCTTTCCAAGGAGTTGGGAACTGGCCGAGTTCCTGGCACTTGTTCATGAGCGCCAGGTTAAGTTCCAAATTTTTGGAGACAACCTGGCTGCAAATGTCTGCGGTAAGTCCATCTATTCCCGGAGCCTTTTTTGGATTAAAACTCTCCGTCGCGGCCCGGAGTTCTTCAACCGTAAATGCTGGGTCATGTGTCTCACCATGCACCCAGTTATTTGCGTTTGCTGCAAGGACTCTGGTCTGCCGGTGGTCTGGGCCATCATCACATTCAAGGTCCTCCGGGAAAAATGTATGCGCCAAAGTGCTGGCTGACTCTTTTTGGTCCAGCTGATGGCCATCCTTAACCAGTGGAACGTCTTCGTGGCGTTTGGCAGTATTTTTTATGACGCGGTATATACTGTCCCATAGGCTTTCCCTGTCCTGTCTACCACAGAAGTTCTTCCAGCTATCCACTTGTGCCCTTATCGCTGCTAACTCGTATGCCTCTTTTTGTTCCAGGTACTCGCTGACGACTTTCGACCTCCGGATTGGCGCTGCGCATCGGATCCTGCGCTTCCTAGTGGCGACTTTACTCTTCATCTCCTCGAGCTCTTCGGACCACCACGGTATGGTAAGTGTTTCATTTGTTTTCTTTTTTATTAATATCTCGTTACATGTTTTAGTAATCTGCTGTATATATTTTTCTGTAAATTCGTCTATTTCTTTATGTGTTTGGGTTTGGTCTATTTCTATTTTGTTTATGTTGTTATCATTCATTAGCTGGGTCAGTTTCTCATGAAATCGGTTCCAGTTAACTCTTTTTGTGCTGTAAATCCTAGTCGTCCTGTTTATTTTGATTCCTTTGGATTTTTGTAATTTTATTTTAAATACCATACCGTTGTGGTCCGAACTCGTCAGGTCTTCGACGACTCTCCAGTCGTCCACCAGGTCGAGCATATCCTCTGAGCAGGCCGTGACGTCAACATGACTAGTCAGTCTTCGTTCCCCTCTGATCGTGTCAAAAGTCGGTTTATCTCCGTCGTTCAGCACCTGCAAGGACATCTCCTCTAGTGTACCAGAGAAGACTTCACCCCTCAGATCAGTTTTGTCGCTCCCCCACCAGCTACTTTTGGCGTTGGCATCACCACCAATGATTAACCTCTGCGATCCCAGCTTTTCTCGGATCTTCTTGATTTGCTCCAGGTACGGTTCTATGGGTTGATCGGGCTCAAAATAGTACGATACCACGGTGATCTCCCAGGCCAACGTTCGGATTCTCACCACAACGATGTTATTTGTGGTGAGAATCGGGTACTGAATGATGTCAAAGTCGTGATTAAACACTGCAATGGCCGCTTTGACATTTCCTTCCCCTGGGCTGGTGTTCTGGAAGATCCTCACTCCTCTGTAGTTCTTCATACTATTTGAGCCTCCCACGTAGGGTTCCTGGAGCAGAGCTATGGCTGCTTTCCTGCGATCCGCTTCTATCATTAGTTCATTGGTGGCGAGCTGCTTCCTCTGCAGGTTAGCTTGTACTATTAGATGTGAAGCTTCGCTGGCGGGAGTGCCGTCACCGAGCGCTCCTCTGCCTGTGACCACCTTAGCAATACGCCGTTGTGGCCCTCGCCAGGGCGTCCCATTTCCTCCTTATCGGGCAGTCCTGACTGAACGCGTTGTGCTCAGTATTTGCCAATTTTGCATGCGTGCAATTGCAGCATGTTGGCACTGCACCCTCGTGCCAGTAAGGACAGTCCGACTTTTTGTGGGGACCGGCGCAATGGCTACATTTCTCGACCGTTTCTTTACAGAAACGCCTGCCATGGCCGTACCCCAGGCAAAGGGAACACTGGACAAGAGGAGATTGGTCCGCGACTCGGATACGCTGCAGATCGATCTGCACGGTCTCTGCGTCCATAATCCTGGTCCATATTTTGGGGGATACCCTTACGACGACATGGTTCATGAGAGGGTTTCTTGTTCTCTTCTTAAATCGGATCTCCACTCTATTGTCCTGTTTTTCAAGGTCTCTGAATATCCTCTCATTCTGATTTCTCAAAGCAAGAAGGATATCGTCGTCACTGTTGTACGTCAGGACGTCTTTGAGAAATAAGAGTGGGTCCTTGTTCCTAATATCGTCGACGTTAAGGTGATTACCCGCATTCTGGATTCTCTCCTTCAACACCCGCCTCTCTTCCTCGCTGCGGCAACCCACAATGACCTTTCTGTCTCTGGCCTTTCTAATTTTGTCAATGGTCACTCCCCCTTCCTTGGCGTTCACCGCATTCCGGATTTTGTGGAGCACCTCATCCCCGGTCTCTGTTTCGTCTTTGGAGGTGACCACCACAGAGTGCAGGGTGGCTTGCTCCGGGAGTCTTCCCTTACTACTACCAGCCACCACGCTTGCATAGGTGGCCCCCTCCAGGACTTTCTGATGGGACAGTATTGTGTCTCTGAGACCCTCCATCTTTTCGGTGTTTGCTGTGATGAGTTTGAGGTGCTCGTCCATCTTCTTTAACAATTCGTTTTCCACATGGCAATTTGCTGGGTGAGAGGAGAGTGGAGGGTGTAAAGGTTCCTCCACTTCCCTCCCCCCCCCGCCCCTGGTTCTGAATTGTTTCCTTTCCCTTTCCAGTTTCTGACTCTTTCAGCAACTGATAGAGTCTTTCGACGGCCGCAATGACCCCTTCTTTTATTTCGTTCTTCGTATTTCTTGAGTTGCCGAGGTGGAGCTTTGCCTTACTCAGGCATGCCCTTCCCTCGGCAAGTCTGGTGGGGTAGATAGGTTTCGGGGGCGGACTTTCCAAGGCGTCCAATGATGGTGTTTGGATTTTTGCCCTGGAGGGGCCCGCCATCGGCGCCGCCACCTTTTTTGGTAAGGTCTTTGTCCTGGCCTCTATCTCGCCAATGCTTTGTCGGACCACAAAAGTTCTGTCTTGGGTTTCCGTCGAAGGACCCACTTTTTCCACTGATTCCTCGGTTTTCTTGGGGGAGGTTGAGGTGTTATTTTTGCTCACCGGTGTCCGTCCGAGCATGATGTACGGGTAAAGTCGCTTTTTAGTAAGACGTGTAAATGGCGCCGGTACTAATTTAGTCACTAAACTTAGATTAATCAAAAGAAAGTCAGTCAAAAACAAGTTTTTTACTCTTTATGGAGTAAGTCTAATATATAAAATGTATAAGCAAACAATAACAGTAACAAACAAGCAATAAAGTAATATAACAAAATATATGCTCAGGATTTCAGATCCTCAGCAGGTCCAGCCTTCGCTCAAACGAGCGGGTCAAAGAAATAGTCTGAGAATAAGAAACAAACACAAAGCGAAGGAAACAATTTGACGTTCGTCTCTATGTAGAAACAATCTCCTCTACTGATGGATTTCCTACGAATTTTATGGATGGGTGCTGTCATAAACAAAATAAAAATAAAAAATAATGTTTTGTAGAGACTTGCTCTATCGATGGCTCTATGTAGAGTCGATCTCTACCCACCAGGAGACAGGTCTCACCGAGCCCCTTCCGACGAACCCAAACACGGCTACTCTAGCTCCAAGGACTCCCGAGATATCGCTTTCCGAAAATTAGGTTGCCAACCCAAGATGGCGGCCAATAGTCGGTTACCTGCGGATATCTCTGGCGTCCTTAGTCCAAACACTGCCGTGCTTGGACTCCCCTGACTGGGCGCGACTCAAGCTATCTTCCTGTTTGGTTTTCAGGCCGAGAAATTTCAGGCCCTGAAAATCGCTGAAAATTGCTGACCAGGTAGGAAAGAGCCTTCCAGTCTCCCCAGAGAAAACCCGAGCCTTCCACGACCCCTGGTTCAGGAGATATCCGAGATCAAAAACCGTATGACAGTTTGAGAACTGTCAAAGTCGATCTTAATACAAGGCTAACTCCCTTCCCCGTGGCCGCAGAAAGTCCGTGTTTGGGCTTTTCTGGCTTGGCTCCCTCCGATCTAGCGCGCAAAGCTGTCTCCAGGGTTCCAAAATCCCTCGGCGCCAAAACGCTTAAAACCTGGTGGATAGGGTGGGTATTATTATCCTTACTACAACTAAGAAAACGGCGGTTTTCTACGACCACCTAGTCCAGAGTTACATAAGGTGAAAGTTTTCCAAGATGGCGTCCAAAATGGCGGCTATTTTAATAACTCTGGTTCCTCTTGGCCGAAATCAGCCGAGTTTGGGCTCTTTGGATTGGGCTTGAAGAGCCCAAGCCAAATCTATCAAATTTAATCCTGGAAAACCAACCCCCGATTTATCTGTGCGAAAGAACACCCCAAATTTCACTAAAACAAGCACTAAACTAAAACTTACGAACTAAACACATGTAGCTCTTACGGGTGTTGCTATAATTAACTTAAACTATTTTTAGCGAGTGGTCATTGAGACATTGAGCCCTTATTTGGTACCCCTCCTGTCAACCCCTAAATTTCAAAAATTTCTAAACCAAAAACTATAAGTGATGAAATTTTGAAATTTTGCAGTGGTGTACACGTTATTAATCTCTACTAAATGCAATTTTAAAAAAGGGGGGTTAACGCGACAAATAATTAAATACGAAATTTTGAAAATTTGGAATAAATTTAAAACTCAATATCTCCAAAACCACCTAACCTTTTCTGAGTCTTGAAACGCCGTGTCGCTCCACTCGGCGTCTTGTTTCGAAGCCGCTCGGTGATATCCGCCGCACTCAACTGGAACGGGCACCACGTGGCCACGTGTTAAGGTGTTTTTCTTAATTTTTTCCGAGCGCGTGGCCGGGAAAAATCGGGACGCAGCTCCAAGTTGTAGGCCTCAATGAGGCGCGTCGTTTGACACTAAAAAATAGTGGTGTCGTCGCGCTTGTTCTCGCAGCGTTTCAATTTTTGTTTCAGGAATTTACACTATTTACACTTTTTCCGTGTTTTTTTTTTTTTTTTTTTTACACTTTTTTTTTTTTTTTTTTTCGGGCACTTCGGGTCACGCACTTTCCACCAGTCGATAGACCGTATTTTTCTGCACACTTTGATCGTAAACACGACACTAATCGGTTAAAAAATACCACTTTTATGATTTTTTGCAGAAATTTTTTGCGCGGAGCAGCCTTTGACACGTGTTATCGTCGCGGGGGGTGATCGCGGACTCTGGTTAGGTTAGGTTAGGTTAGGTTTTCCCGGCGAGAGCGGAGCACACTCCGCCGCCGATGGCATTGCCCACGGCCGCAGAGTCCACCGAAGAGAACGCCATCAGCGTCCCAGAGGTGACACAGGCAGAGATGGGGGCAGCCGTGATGAGGCTCCGGGCCAAGAACGTGGCTCCGGGGCCCGACGGGATCCACGGCTGCGTGTTAGCCCTCGCTCTGAAGGAGCTTGAGCCCCAACTGAGAGGACTCTACACAGCGTGCCTTGAGCGGGGCCAGTTTCCCACTTTGTGGAAATCTGGTCGTCTGGTCCTGCTCAGGAAGGCGGGGCGCCCTGCGGACTCGCCGTCCGCGTACCGGCCCATAGTGCTGCTAGACGAGGTGGGTAAGCTGTTCGAGCGGATAATCGCTGCCCGCCTCGTCGGCCACTTGTGCGGAGAGGGGCCGGATCTGGACGGCAGCCAGTTCGGCTTTCGGCACGGGCGCTCTACCATTCACGCTGTGTCGCGAGTGAGAGTCCTGGCGGAGGAAGCGGTGGCCCGGGGCGGGGTGATGTTGGCGGTGTCCTTGGACATATCCAACGCCTTCAACACCCTGCCCTGGAGTTGTATTCGGGAGGCACTGCGGTACCATCGAGTGCCTCCCTACCTCCGCCACATCGTTGGGGCTTATCTGTCGGAGAGGTGTGTCACCTACGTGGGACGTGATGGCGGATACCAGCACCGCATGTCGTGCGGTGTTCCACAGGGCTCGGTCTTGGGCCCGCTCCTGTGGAACATCGGGTACGACTGGGTGTTGAGGGGCGAGCTCCAACCGGGCGTGGACCTTACGTGTTATGCTGACGACACGCTGGTCACGGCCCGGGGGAGCTCGCACAGGGAGGCAGCGTTGTTGGCGACGGCTGCGGTGTCACAGGTGGTGAGCCGCATACGTCGCCTGGGCCTGGAGGTGGCCCTCAACAAGTCGGAGGCCATGGTGTTTCATGGCCCCCGGCGGGCGCCGCCGCCCGGATCACACATCGTGGTCGGGGGGGCTCGGATCGCTGTCGAGTCCACCATGAAGTACCTGGGATTGGTGCTCGACAGCCGGTGGGATTTCGGCCCCCACTTCCGGCGGCTGGCGCCCAAGTTGTTGGGCGCTGCTGGGGCGCTGTCAACGCTGCTTCCCAATCTGGGGGGCCCGAGCGCCGCCTGTAGGCGGCTCTACGTGGGGATCGTGCGATCCATGGCCCTGTATGGGGCCCCGATCTGGGCGACTGACCTGACGGCCGGTAGCATCGCAGTCCTGCGGAGGCCACAGAGGGCGATGGCCGTCTGGGTCGTCCGGGGGTATCGCACGATCTCCTACGAGGCTGCTTGTGTACTGGCTGGATCCCCGCCCTGGGACCTGGAGGCGAAAGTACTCGCGTCACTGTACCGGTGGCGCGAGGAAGCGCGGGCGCGTGGCGAGGGGCTGACGCAGCGCCATATGGAGCTGCGTCGGTCTCAGCTTCGCGAGGTCCTGGTGGCGGAATGGCGGGACAGGCTTTCACGCCCTACCGCCGGCCTCGGTACCATCGAGGCGGTCCGGCCAGTACTCGAGCGCTGGCTCGGGAGGAGGCACGGCTCCCTGTCGTTTCGGGTGACGCAGGTGCTCTCGGGGCATGGTTGCTTCGGGAAGTACCTGTGTCGCATTAACAGGGAGCCGGACGCCCGGTGTCACCACTGCGTCGACTGCCGGGAGGACACGGCGTGGCATACGCTGGCAGAGTGTGCCGCTTGGGAGGAGCCGCGCCGTGCCCTCATCTCAGAAGTAGGCAGTGACCTCTCGCTGCCGGCCGTGGTCGAGTCCATGGTCGACAGCGAGGAGTCCTGGGACGCGGTGGTTTCCTTTTGCGAAACGGTCGTCTCGCAGAAGGAGGCTGCGGAAAGGGAGAGGGAGATCTCGTCCACTCACCCTGCCCGCAGCAGGCGCACCGGGCGTCGGCGGAGGGCGGACAACGCCCTCTTCCAGCCCCCCTAAACGGGTCCAGGGGCGACGGACTCGGGGACGTCCGTCGCCCCCCACACATCAGGACCCGAGGTGGCGGCGCGATGTGTTCCACGCGCGCCCCTCTTAGACGTCGCGGGGGGAGTCAAACACCTCACTCCCCCCCCCGACCAGACGGGGCCCGCTGAGGCGGGCCGGCACCAGCCGGGGGTTGCGGAAGGATCGTACGTTCCCGCGACCCCCGGCGTAGGTGTGAGATGGAACACCCGGGGTGGTTTTTAGTCAGTAAGAGTCTGACAGACCCCGCCGCCCGCCCCAGGGCGGCGGACATCCATGAGGATTTTCCACCCCGGATCAAAAAAAAAAAAAAAAAAAAGGTTAGGTTAGGTTAGGTTTTTTTTTTTTTTTTTTTTTAATATATTCACCCGTCATCACAGGGCGTTGCGTGTGTTACCTCTGACATGATCAGAGACCTTTTTTTTCTGGGGGGTTATTTATTTATTTATTTATTTATTTATTTAAATCTATCATTTTGGTACATTACTACTTTTCCAACAGTTGCCTTATATCACTACACTTGACACTTACTGGTTTCAAAGCAAAATTTTTACACTAGTTCCTTATTATCTACTTATTTATCTTATGCTATATATATACTAAACAATATATAGACAACATAACTTATTTTATTTAATATTTTATTTAATTACTTTTATTTAACAATTTTATCCTAATTGCATGAATACTATGCACTTAACTTATTTTTATATTCAGTTTACTTATTTTATGTTTATAATACATAACGGCGGAGTGTCCCCATTTAAATTTTTAGAAAGAGTGACATCAGCATTGCTGATGTCACTATTCTCGCTATTATTCTCAGACATTGCAGGATAATGAAAAACACCGAACAATAGAACAACACTTTAAAATTTATTACACTTTAACATAGGCACATAATTAAAAATTAATAATATTGCAAAAACACAGCAATTTAAAGCTACATAAACTGTTTACTCACAGGATCTCCGGAGTCTTCTACTCTCTACAATTTCCAGCAGCGCAATAGCCTCACAAAAACTTTTCAACGATCCAACTAAACTCCTAATAATGAAAACAACATGGCCGTTCGCGCCACCGGATCTTGCCTAGATATTTAACATTTTAATCTAAACAATAAGTGACGAATGTAATCGCTATTATAAATTGACAAATACTAACTCAATTTATTAGTAATTTTAAAACCTGAACATAAATTTTAGCTTTTCTTATTTTAAATCGGATGTGTTTTTATCAAGCGTAGCAATATGGACGCCATTTCAGTTTCAATGTTATTTTAATCAAATGTTACTTCAGTTAGATAAAAACACACCGATTGATGTTTACAAATCATAATATGAATTATCAATATGGTTTAGGTAATAAATCGTTATATGTAACTGACATCATAACTTGTAGTTTTTAAACTTGGTATATTGACCATCTAAAACATCCAATTAAAATTATTAAAAATCAAATGACTTGACAATAATGGTTAGAAAAGCTACTAAGCGATTATAGTATTTTAAAATTGGTTTGATTAACCTGAATTATTTAATTAGTAAGTAATTACAAACTATAATTAATTTGACGCGTCGACACGGCCATTCTGCGAGGTGGTGCGCGCTCTGCACCAGTCCGAGGTAATCATTCTGAAATGTGAGATTTTAGATTGTAGTTTAGCGCCTCTACACAGGCTCGCTAGCTGATAATTTGGGTCGGTAAAGTATTTTATTTTTGGTTTACTCAAACATTTTATTGCAAATTTCAACTTTATTTTCAAGTAGGATAGCTAAACAACTTCACCAAGTCATCAGCTGCATGGAGCAATAATTATAGTGTAATTACACATTCTCAACATATTAGCACAGAATAGAAGATAGAATGAAATACGTTTATGTGACAATGCAACCGCATCATGCCACTACATAATTATGATTTATTTTAATACAGTTACTCCACGTAACACTGTATTGCTTATGTTGTAGATAAGGGATGATGCTGTGGTCTGGGCGGTATGAGCGCCGTGGTCCACAGAGGCCCTAAGGGAAATGGGTCTAGGTCGATGGTGTGGTCTGGATCATTTAGAATGATCGTGGTCCACACGGGAGTAAGATGATGATGCTGTGGTCTGGGCGGTATGAGCGCCGTGGTCCACAGAGGCCCTAAAGGAAATGGGTCTAGGTCGATGGTGTGGTCTAGATCATTTAAAATGATCGTGGTCCACACGGGAGTAAAATGATGATGCTGTGGTCTGGGCGGTATCGAACGCCGTGGTCCACAGAGGCCCTAAAGGAAATGGGTCTAGGTCGATGGTGTGGTCTAGATCATTTAAAATGATCGTGGTCCACACGGGAGTAAAATGATGATGCTGTGGTCTGGGCGGTATCGAACGCCGTGGTCCACAGAGGCCCTAAAGGAAATGGGTCTAGGTCGATGGTGTCGTCTGGATCATTTAACATGATCGTGGTCAACACGGGTTTATTAAGGAAACATAAAATAGATCTCGTATCGTATGTGGACTTCATCACATGTAGGTTTAATTTTATGAAAATGACATTATTGGTTAGAAACTCATAGATTTTTATAAAACCAAATCGCCTTTCATGTTTTCTACATTTTATGAACATGAGCCATAACTCATCCTAAATAGGAGAAATGACCGAACTCGCCAACATTTTGCGAACACTGTCAAGTGCTGGTTAGTAAGTCCAATAAACTTTATAAATGTGATAGGTATGACAAACAATTTGCCACACCCAATAAGTTGTAATGTTATTAGTTAAAACTAGGTTTTCTATTAACGGATAGAACTCACCGAACTTATTAGGCATCCACAGGACAGTCTCCTAGAGTTGTAGATGGTAATGATGGGCTTGATGTAGGCATTTGCAGTGAAGGACGCTCAGGTGTTGGAGTTATCAGCTGCGATGTTCCAGGTTGTTGCTCATTATCCTCTTCAGATTCCGTCGACACGGTTGCCTGGTCGCCTGGCTGAGGAGCTCTACGTAGTTGATCGTGAGCCACCTTACGCGGTCGTCCTCGGCCTGTGACCCTTTTCACCATGTAGCGGTCATTGTTCAACACTCTGAAAATCTCAAATGGTTCACTGTATTTCAAATCAAGAGAAGTTTGATTACGCGGGTTGTTCTTGATAAGGACATAGTCTCCCCTTTGGAATGGTTTGAGTTTTGCCTTATTTTTATCAAAACGCTGTTTCTCATATTTTGCTGCAGCAGTCATCTTCTCATTTACATGTTGCTCTAGTAAATCGAAATCCATTGATCCGTTGTCGATGTTAACCAATTTCAGGAGCTCTGGTGGGACACAATGTTGTCGTCGTGTGAGGAGAGTGAGGGGTGCAACGCCGGTCACTCGATGTGCAGTACAATTAAATGCGAGCTGCAATGCTTCTAATGCAACTTGCCATTTCTCGGTGTTATAATTTTTTATCATGATCAGAGAATTTTTTAACGTACCCATCACACGTTCCACCTGTCCGTTCGCTCGGCTAACTCCTGGCGCTATTGAATGGATATCAATACCAACCCGATCACAATAGACCTTGAATTCACCTAGGAACTCCCTTCCGCCATCAACCACAATCTGTATAGGTGTTGCAAATAGATGTATGAGGCGTTTCAAAGCAGCAAGACTACTACCCTGGCTTTTGTCATTGGAGTAACTTAAAAGTATGTACTTTGTATATGCGTCAATTATAACGATCACATATTCATCACGTCCATGAGAGTCTCTGGTGCCCAATTTTCCAGTGATATCCATATGGACCACTTGAAATGGTGCAGTGGGTTTTTGGATAGGATGTAGTTGTACCTGAATTGCACCAGAAGGCCCCTTCGAAGTTCTGCATATGACACAGTTTTCAACAAAGTTCCTCACGCTGGTACTCATCTTATCAAACCAGTAAGATTGCTTCAGTTTTTGCAGGGTCTTCTCCCATCCCGGGTGATGTAAGGATGTGTGGTATGAATTAATTAGACTCCACTGGAATGCTTTTGGAACTACTGTAAGCTTATACGTACCTAGCACAGTGTCTGTGCAGATCTTCTTTAGGACATTGTCTTCCACTTCAAAACCAGGAGTAGGGTTTTCTATGAGTGAACGCAGCTTTTCATCGCGTCGTTGTTCTATTTGTATCCATTTCATGTAGGATGTTAATATATTTGTGCAAAACTTACCAGAGGGATTTCTGCTGAAGAAATCTGCGTGTTGCAGCCTTTCACCTTTTCTATATTCTACGTCAAAATTATAATTTTGTAGAAAAGCCCACCAGCGATGTACTCTAGGTAGCAGGTCTTTCTTGTGTTTGGATGCCTTAAGAGCATTGCAATCTGTAATAACTTTAAACTTACGTCCATACAGATACTGCCTAAAGTGTTTAATTGCTCTCACCACCGCCAGTGTCTCCAGCTCATATGAGTGATAGCGGCTTTCCGCGTCAGTAGTACGTTGACTCATATAAGCGATCGGGTGCTGGCGTTTGTCGATTACCTGGACCAGTTCAGCTCCGTATCCAAGGCTGCTGGCGTCCGTGTAGAGTTCAATTGGCGCGTCTTCCTGAAATAATGATAAGGTAGGCGCAGTAGACAAATACTGGATAATTTTGTTACGGGCCTCGTCATGTCTGCCGTTCCATTCCCATTTAGTGTCTTTTTTTGTTAACTCATAAAGTGGCATCATAACTCGGGAAAAATTGGGAATGAAACGCCGGAAATAGCTAGCGAGGCCATTGAATTGTCTGACTTGCTTAGCTGTAGTCGGTACTGGTGCCATTGTTAAAGCTTCCACTTTCCTTGGACTTGGACCAACTTGCCCATCAGCTATTATATTGCCCAAGTACTCAATGGAACGTTTAAAAAAAGCAGTTTTCTCAATATTAATTGAGAAGCCAGCCCTTTGCAAAGCAATTAATATTTGCTCTATATTAGAGAGGCCTTCTTGGAAATCCCTACATTTTGAGAGGACGTCATTTACGTAAACCTGGCATACCTGCTTTATCAATAGCGGCATCAGCGCTTTATTAATACAACGCTGGTAAACCGAGCAAGCGTTGCTTAGACCAAATGGCATGGCTAGATCCCATCGGGCGTGACAAATGCAGTCCTTTCAATTGACTCCTCTGCAACTGGAATCTGGTGGAATCCAGCTGCCATATCAAAAGTAGAAAAGAAATTACCACCAGCCAGTTGGTCTATTTGGTCCGAAATTATTGGTAAAGGGTAGTGGTCTCTAAGGGTATTTCTGTTCAGTTCCCTGAAGTCTACACACATACGATCCTGACCATTTTTCTTTTTGACCAATATTATTGGACTCGCAAACGAAGATTTACTTTCGCGTATGATTTTGTGTTCAAGTAGCTCACTTACAATATTGCGTAGGTACTTTCTCCCGTTCAACCGGGCTTAAACGGTATGGTCGACGTTCCACTCGCTTAGTGGGGTCTTGTAGTCGGATTTCTAATTCACCGGTGTTCACCCTGGTCTTTGGGAACCCGCTAATAAATACATGTTCATATTTGTTAAGCAATATTTTCAATTCAGCTACTTGATCGTCATCAGTTAAATCACAGTCCAACTTATCAAATTTATTACTATCAGATCATATGTGGCTTACTATCGGTTGATGAAACAGTTTAGCACCTCGTGACGTTACTAATACTCCAATGTTTGTATTGTCGACAAGATTTATGCCAATAATGACATCAGCACATATCTCATAATCTGCTACTACATGAAATTGAAGCTCTACTCGTAAATTGTCGATAATACATACTGTTGTTATTTTTGTAAGAGAAAGTACCGTAAATTGACCAATACCCTTTAAATAGCTAACCTCATTCGTTCTTTTTCCAGGCAATTTAGCCGTTACAGACTCGCGTATTAGTGAACATTCTGCACCACTATCAAACATGGCCTGAATTTTAACGTTACCAATTTTTATTTGTATAAAAGCCAGCTTATTTGCACCCACACAATTTATTTTAGATATTACTGCACGTTCACGCTTAAAACATTTGTCAAATGTATGGCCAATCTTTGAACAAAATGTACACGTTGGCTTGTCTGTCTCGGCACTAGAAACCGATTTGTTTTCTTGAGGACGTGGTTGGATGCTATCAGGTTTTTTATTAAAACGACAGTCCCGTGATTCATGGCCTGACTTTTTACATACCTGGCAAAATAGTTGCTTTTCAGAAAATCGTGGTCGCTTGTTGATAACCGACTGACTATTAGATGAATTTGGGTTTGGTCTTTTAATATGGCGAATAGATGATGCCACAGAAATAAGTTCTGGAACCGATACCGCACGCGCATTCAATAATTCGATCCTCAGTCGGTCATCCCCAATACAGCCAATAACCGCCTCAACCGCGTCCTCGTTAGATAATTTATCTTTTGTGATGCGGCGCCAAAGTACCCACGCTTGAGACAGAAATTGCGCAATATCCTTATTATTGTCATAAGTATGCTCTCTGAATCGAAGAATGTCTCGAGAGTACCTATTTTCAGGTTCGAATGTAGTTATTAATAAATTACGCAATTCCTGCCACGTGGATGTGGTAACCAACCAATTGTCCACCCACAACCTGGCACGACCTTTAAGTAGACTTCCAACTTTCATTCTAACATCGTAATCGGTCAGGCTGTAGGTTTCCATGGCTGTACTCACATGTTGACACCACTCACGTATTCCTATATTGGCATCCGGATCGTACGATGGTAAAAATACGTCACTAATTTTAACTTTCTCAGATTGTTTAGAAATACGATCGGTCATGCCCTTCATCACCTGCAACATCTGTGAGAAAAACTCGGTGGGTACGCCGATAGCAGAAGCAGAAACATTTTCTTTGTTTGAACCAGAATGTCCGGCAGAAGGGGGTAGAGATCCCACTTCTGATAACGGCGGAGTGTCCCCATTTAAATTTTTAGAAAGAGTGACATCAGCATTGCTGATGTCACTATTCTCGCTATTATTCTCAGACATTGCAGGATAATGAAAAACACCGAACAATAGAACAACACTTTAAAATTTATTACACTTTAACATAGGCACATAATTAAAAATTAATAATATTGCAAAAACACAGCAATTTAAAGCTACATAAACTGTTTACTCACAGGATCTCCGGAGTCTTCTACTCTCTACAATTTCCAGCAGCGCAATAGCCTCACAAAAACTTTTCAACGATCCAACTAAACTCCTAATAATGAAAACAACATGGCCGTTCGCGCCACCGGATCTTGCCTAGATATTTAACATTTTAATCTAAACAATAAGTGACGAATGTAATCGCTATTATAAATTGACAAATACTAACTCAATTTATTAGTAATTTTAAAACCTGAACATAAATTTTAGCTTTTCTTATTTTAAATCGGATGTGTTTTTATCAAGCGTAGCAATATGGACGCCATTTCAGTTTCAATGTTATTTTAATCAAATGTTACTTCAGTTAGATAAAAACACACCGATTGATGTTTACAAATCATAATATGAATTATCAATATGGTTTAGGTAATAAATCGTTATATGTAACTGACATCATAACTTGTAGTTTTTAAACTTGGTATATTGACCATCTAAAACATCCAATTAAAATTATTAAAAATCAAATGACTTGACAATAATGGTTAGAAAAGCTACTAAGCGATTATAGTATTTTAAAATTGGTTTGATTAACCTGAATTATTTAATTAGTAAGTAATTACAAACTATAATTAATTTGACGCGTCGACATACATAATTTATCAAATATATATTAAACATAACTTATTTACCTATTTCTGTTTACTGCTGACTTGACTATTTCCACACAGTATTCTAAAATTTTTTGTCGTGATTGATTGTTTGCTACTATTATATGTAAGTTTTCGGGTTTTATGCAACAGTCGAGTTCCTGTTCCGTTTCAAATCTAAACCTCGCATAGACCGGACAGCTGAACAGGAGGTGTGGGACAGACTCGGCAACCCCCGGCTCACAAATGCACGATGGGTCCTCCTTACACTTGAACCGGTGCAAGTATTCTGAGAACCCACCGTGCCCCGTCATCGCCTGAGTCGTCAAGCCCGCCGGTTTAATTCTCCTCACCATTTTGAAGCCCTCCACGGCGTCTGGGAAGAACATCCTAGTGACAGCCGCCGTCTGTCCCGCTTGGTAGCGCACATTCCATTCGTCGAGAGACCGCAGTCGAATGTGTCTCTTGACGAATGAAACTGGGCAACCGTCGTAGTCGGGTTTTTTCCTGGAATGCAGTGCAGCCTCCTTTGCCAGTTGGTCCGCGCGCTCATTACCCTCCAGTCCTGCATGTGCTTTAATCCAGAACAAGGAAATTTCCTTGTTCTGGAGTCTGCTGTCTTGAATGTTGGCTCTAGTTTCGACTGCCAGGGGGTGGAGGGAATAAGGGTTTACGACCGTTTCCAGAGCAGAGCGTGAGTCACTGAGAATAGCGAAACTAGCCTCGCCTCTTCGCAGAATGATTTTTGTTGCGTGACATATGGCCAGGAGTTCCGCCTGGTAGACGGTGCAGTACGATGGCAGCTTAAGTTTGAGGGTTTTGGTCTCGGTTTCATTGCTCCAAAGAGACAATGCTGCTCCGACTTTACCCTCAATCCTGCTGCCATCGGTGTAAATCAAGACTGCTTGGTGCACTTGGGAGTTCAAATTCTCCTGGTCTACCAGACTTACGAACTCAAGGCGCATATGTTTTGCCGGATGCTGGGTTTCGGCGAAAGGCAGTCTACGCTCTACCTCTCTGTCTGCTAGTGCTGGCTGGGGTACTCCCCTTTTAGCCTCATACAACGATGCGGCTTCCCGGATCCGGATATCAAGAGGCAGTATCCCAGCCAGCATCAGCGCCGAGTTCAGTGAGACGGTTCTGTACGCTCCACACAGCTTCTGCGCAAAGCCCCTCTGCACTGCATTCAGTTGCTTTATAATCCCGATCTTGTTTGCTGCTTTAGCCCAGGCGCCGGCTGCATAGGTAACGATGGGCTCCACCGTGGCCATGTAGATTATCCTGATTATTTCAGGGTGGAGGCCCCAACTGATCCTGGCGGCTCGTGAGAGCTGTTTGTAAATGTTTAACGCCTTCTTGCATGTGTTGGCCACGTGGCTGTTAAACGTCAGCTTGTTGTCAATGGTGAGCCCCAGGATCTTCATCTCGCTAGACAGACCAATGCCGATCCCGCCCATGCTCAGTCGTGGGGTGTCAAATTTTAACTTTTTGGTGAGCACCATTGCGTGGGTCTTGTGTGGCGCGAATTTCAATTTGTTTTTGTCACCCCACGCCTGCACATACGCGAGTGCGGCATTGGCCCTTCTTTCTACCTCTAGCGCTGTATCGGCTGCAAAAATCAACACCACGTCATCCGCGAAAGCCTGGCAATAGTCTCCCCGGCTTTCGAGTCCCTTGAGGAGTGGATCAAGGAGAAGATTCCAGAGAATCGGCCCACCAATCGATCCCTGCACACATCCCTTTTGAGTGTCCTTTATGTATTCTTCTCCGGCGTACCTCACTCGGACCTTACGGTTCTGTAGGTAGCTGTCCATGAGTCGTCGGAGATTGACCGGACACTCTTCTTCAACAAGTCTAATCCTGATTGCGGGCCACCAGGCGCTATCGAAGGCTCCCTCTATGTCTAATGATATTACGGTTACCAGTTTCTTATCATTGATTTTTCCGTTTATATGTTGTATCATGTCATAGAGGGAGTCCTCGGTGCTTTTCTGGGGTATGAAGCCGTATTGTCGAGGGCTTAATCTCGGGAGCAGGTGCCATTTTAATCTCCCGACTATCATTTTCTCTAGAATCTTCCCCATGACCGGTAACAGGCCGATGGGCCTGTAGGACTTTGGGTTTGTGTAATCGTCCTTACCAGGCTTTCGCAGGACCACCACCGTTGCCTCTTTCCAAGGAGTTGGGAAGTGGCCGAGTTCCTGGCACTTGTTCATGAGCGCCAGGTTAAGTTCCAAATTTTTGGAGACAACCTGGCTGCAAATGTCTGCGGTAAGTCCATCTATTCCCGGAGCCTTTTTTGGATTAAAACTCTCCGTCGCGGCCCGGAGTTCTTCAACCGTAAATGCTGGGTCATGTGTCTCACCATGCACCCAGTTATTTGCGTTTGCTGCAAGGACTCTGGTCTGCCGGTGGT
The DNA here is from genome assembly GCA_963855955.1 of Luperina nickerlii. Taxonomy (NCBI): domain Eukaryota; kingdom Metazoa; phylum Arthropoda; class Insecta; order Lepidoptera; family Noctuidae; genus Luperina; species Luperina nickerlii. The sequence goes on from OY979668.1 coordinate 24,852,689, forward strand.
CTGGGCCATCATCACATTCAAGGTCCTCCGGGAAAAATGTATGCGCCAAAGTGCTGGCTGACTCTTTTTGGTCCAGCTGATGGCCATCCTTAACCAGTGGAACGTCTTCGTGGCGTTTGGCAGTATTTTTTATGACGCGGTATATACTGTCCCATAGGCTTTCCCTGTCCTGTCTACCACAGAAGTTCTTCCAGCTATCCACTTGTGTCTTTATCGCTGCTAACTCGTATGCCTCTTTTTGTTCCAGGTACTCGCTGACGACTTTCGACCTCCGGATTGGCGCTGCGCATCGGATCCTGCGCTTCCTAGTGGCGACTTTACTCTTCATCTCCTCGAGCTCTTCGGACCACCACGGTATGGTAAGTGTTTCATTTGTTTTCTTTTTTATTAATATCTCGTTACATGTTTTAGTAATCTGCTGTGTATATTTTTCTGTAAATTCGTCTATTTCTTTATGTGTTTGGGTTTGGTCTATTTCTATTTTGTTTATGTTGTTATCATTCATTAGCTGGGTCAGTTTCTCATGAAATCGGTTCCAGTTAACTCTTTTTGTGCTGTAAATCCTAGTCGTCCTGTTTATTTTGATTCCTTTGGATTTTTGTAATTTTATTTTAAATACCATACCGTTGTGGTCCGAACTCGTCAGGTCTTCGACGACTCTCCAGTCGTCCACCAGGTCGAGCATATCCTCTGAGCAGGCCGTGACGTCAACATGACTAGTCAGTCTTCGTTCCCCTCTGATCGTGTCAAAAGTCGGTTTATCTCCGTCGTTCAGCACCTGCAAGGACATCTCCTCTAGTGTACCAGAGAAGACTTCACCCCTCAGATCAGTTTTGTCACTCCCCCACCAGCTACTTTTGGCGTTGGCATCACCACCAATGATTAACCTCTGCGATCCCAGCTTTTCTCGGATCTTCTTGATTTGCTCCAGGTACGGTTCTATGGGTTGATCGGGCTCAAAATAGTACGATACCACGGTGATCTCCCAGGCCAACGTTCGGATTCTCACCACAACGATGTTATTTGTGGTGAGAATCGGGTACTGAATGATGTCAAAGTCGTGATTAAACACTGCAATGGCCGCTTTGACATTTCCTTCCCCTGGGCTGGTGTTCTGGAAGATCCTCACTCCTCTGTAGTTTATAGTATTTATGCTTACTTACACTTTACTTTCATCACGCATAATACTATTTATCATTATTTACACTTTAATACTATTTATCATCCTTTTTATTTGTTTATATGTTTACATTATACTTTTACTCAATTTTCATGTTGTGACACGTCAATTGTCAAACTGTCAATTACTTTTTAAATGTCTTTCTGGCTTAGTCTATGGTAATTACTCTTTGGTCTAAATAACTTAAATTATTTTTATCAATATGTTTAGCTTTTGTATTATTAAGATTATTACGATTGTTTAGTCTAAATAACTTAATTTTAAATTAGATTTATAATATTCTTTACGCACTCGTGGATATGTCTTGGCCGGATACACTTGTCAGATTAGATGATGGCCACATAGAAGAAAACTGATATTTGAAAAAGGAAGACTACTTAGAAACGAGCTCATGAACAGCTGGAGGCTGCTGGCATTCGAGTCTTGGGACTGAGACATTAAGCATCAGAAAACTGCTTGGTTTTGCTGAGACATCTTGAACTGCTTGGTTCTGCTGCGACATCTTTGACTAACCCAGGGGATCCAGCTAAAGATTCCACCTGGGACCTTCTACTTCTAATCTTCGCGAGCTAACCTCGTATAACTTGCTACCCTGAAGCCTGATACCCGTTCCTACAGTGCTGAGCTGATTCCATAACGTGAACTATAAAACTCCAGTGAGTGCGCGCGTGTGTGAACTATAAACTTCCGAGAGTGCGTGCTATTTAGTACTTTTATAACTAGCTGTTTTTTATAACTTGCTGTATTTTATCTTCCCTAATAAAAATTATTGGACGGTCTGCTTACCCTCTATTTTAAATAAGGTGTACAGATCGTTACAAGTTCTTCATACTATTTGAGCCTCCCACGTAGGGTTCCTGGAGCAGAGCTATGGCTGCTTTCCTGCGATCCGCTTCTATCATTAGTTCATTGGTGGCGAGCTGCTTCCTCTGCAGATTAGCTTGTACTATTAGATGTGAAGCTTCGCTGGCGGGAGTGCCGTCACCGAGCGCTCCTCTGCCTGTGACCACCTTAGCAATACGCCGTTGTGGCCCTCGCCAGGGCGTCCCATTTCCTCCTTATCGGGCAGTCCTGACTGAACGCGTTGTGCTCAGTATTTGCCAATTTTGCATGCGTGCAATTGCAGCATGTTGGCACTGCACCCTCGTGCCAGTAAGGACAGTCCGACTTTTTGTGGGGACCGGCGCAATGGCTACATTTCTCGACCGTTTCTTTACAGAAACGCCTGCCATGGCCGTACCCCAGGCAAAGGGAACACTGGACAAGAGGAGATTGGTCCGCGACTCGGATACGCTGCAGATCGATCTGCACGGTCTCTGCGTCCATAATCCTGGTCCATATTTTGGGGGATACCCTTACGACGACATGGTTCATGAGAGGGTTTCTTGTTCTCTTCTTAAATCGGATCTCCACTCTATTGTCCTGTTTTTCAAGGTCTCTGAATATCCTCTCATTCTGATTTCTCAAAGCAAGAAGGATATCGTCGTCACTGTTGTACGTCAGGACGTCTTTGAGAATTAAGAGTGGGTCCTTGTTCGTAATATCGTCGACGTTAAGGTGATTACCCGCATTCTGGATTCTCTCCTTCAACACCCGCCTCTCTTCCTCGCTGCGGCAACCCACAATGACCTTTCTGTCTCTGGCCTTTCTAATTTTGTCAATGGTCACTCCCCCTTCCTTGGCGTTCACCGCATTCCGGATTTTGTGGAGCACCTCATCCCCGGTCTCTGTTTCGTCCTTGGAGGTGACCACCACAGAGTGCAGGGTGGCTTGCTCCGGGAGTCTTCCCTTACTACTACCAGCCACCACGCTTGCATAGGTGGCCCCCTCCAGGACTTTCTGATGGGACAGTATTGTGTCTCTGAGACCCTCCATCTTTTCGGTGTTTGCTGTGATGAGTTTGAGGTGCTCGTCCATCTTCTTTAACAATTCGTTTTCCACATGGCAATTTGCTGGGTGAGAGGAGAGTGGAGGGTGTAAAGGTTCCTCCACTTCCCTCCCCCCCCGCCCCTGGTTCTGAATTGTTTCTTTTCCCTTTCCAGTTTCTGACTCTTTCAGCAACTGATAGAGTCTTTCGACGGCCGCAATGACCCCTTCTTTTATTTCGTTCTTCGTATTTCTTGAGTTGCCGAGGTGGAGCTTTGCCTTACTCAGGCATGCCCTTCCCTCGGCAAGTCTGGTGGGGTAGATAGGTTTCGGGGGCGGACTTTCCAAGGCGTCCAATGATGGTGTTTGGATTTTTGCCCTGGAGGGGCCCGCCATCGGCGCCGCCACCTTTTTTGGTAAGGTCTTTGTCCTGGCCTCTATCTCGCCAATGCTTTGTCGGACCACAAAAGTTCTGTCTTGGGTTTCCGTCGAAGGACCCACTTTTTCCACTGATTCCTCGGTTTTCTTGGGGGAAGTTGAGGTGTTATTTTTGCTCACCGGTGTCCGTCCGAGCATGATGTACGGGTAAAGTCACTTTTTAGTAAGACGTGTAAATGGCGCCGGTACTAATTTAGTCACTAAACTTAGATTAATCAAAAGAAAGTCAGTCAAAAACAAGTTTTTTACTCTTTATGGAGTAAGTCTAATATATAAAATGTATAAGCAAACAATAACAGTAACAAACAAGCAATAAAGTAATATAACAAAATATATGCTCAGGATTTCAGATCCTCAGCAGGTCCAGCCTTCGCTCAAACGAGCGGGTCAAAGAAATAGTCTGAGAATAAGAAACAAACACAAAGCGAAGGAAACAATTTGACGTTCGTCTCTATGTAGAAACAGTCTCCTCTACTGATGGATTTCCTACGAATTTTATGGATGGGTGCTGTCATAAACAAAATAAAAATAAAAAATAATGTTTTGTAGAGACTTGCTCTATCGATGGCTCTATGTAGAGTCGATCTCTACCCACCAGGAGACAGGTCTCACCGAGCCCCTTCCGACGAACCCAAACACGGCTACTCTAGCTCCAAGGACTCCCGAGATATCGCTTTCCGAAAATTAGGTTGCCAACCCAAGATGGCGGCCAATAGTCGGTTACCTGCGGATATCTCTGGCGTCCTTAGTCCAAACACTGCCGTGCTTGGACTCCCCTGACTGGGCGCGACTCAAGCTATCTTCCTGTTTGGTTTTCAGGCCGAGAAATTTCAGGCCCTGAAAATCGCTGAAAATTGCTGACCAGGTAGGAAAGAGCCTTCCAGTCTCCCCAGAGAAAACCCGAGCTTTCCACGACCCCTGGTTCAGGAGATATCCGAGATCAAAAACCGTATGACAGTTTGAGAACTGTCAAAGTCGATCTTAATACAAGGCTAACTCCCTTCCCCGTGGCCGCAGAAAGTCCGTGTTTGGGCTTTTCTGGCTTGGCTCCCTCCGATCTAGCGCGCAAAGCTGTCTCCAGGGTTCCAAAATCCCTCGGCGCCAAAACGCTTAAAACCTGGTGGATAGGGTGGGTATTATTATCCTTACTACAACTAAGAAAACGGCGGTTTTCTACGACCACCTAGTCCAGAGTTACATAAGGTGAAAGTTTTCCAAGATGGCGTTCAAAATGGCGGCTATTTTAATAACTCTGGTTCCTCTTGGCCGAAATCAGCCGAGTTTGAGCTCTTTGGATTGGGCTTGAAGAGCCCAAGCCAAATCTATCAAATTTAATCCTGGAAAACCAACCCCCGATTTATCTGTGCGAAAAAACACCCCAATTTCACTAAAACAAGCACTAAACTAAAACTTACGATCTAAACACATGTAGCTCTTACGGGTGTTGCTATAATTAACTTAAACTATTTTTAGCGAGTGGTCATTGAGACATTGAGCCCTTATTTGGTACCCCTCCTGTCAACCCCTAAATTTCAAAAATTTCTAAACCAAAAACTATAAGTGATAAAATTTTGAAATTTTGCAGTGGTGTACACGTTATTAATCTCTACTAAATGCAATTTTAAAAAAGGGGGGTTAACGCGACAAATAATTAAATACGAAATTTTGAAAATTTGGAATAAATTTAAAACTCAATATCTCCAAAACCACCTAACCTTTTCTGAGTCTTGAAACGCCGTGTCGCTCCACTCGGCGTCTTGTTTCGAAGCCGCTCGGTGATATCCGCCGCACTCAACTGGAACGGGAACCACGTGGCCACGTGTTAAGGTGTTTTTCTTAATTTTTTCCGAGCGCGTGGCCGGGAAAAATCGGGACGCAGCTCCAAGTTGTAGGCCTCAATGAGGCGCGTCGTTTGACACTAAAAAATAGTGGTGTCGTCGCGCTTGTTCTCGCAGCGTTTCAATTTTTGTTTCAGGAATTTACACTATTTACACTTTTTCCGTGTTTTTTACACTTTTTCGGGCACTTCGGGTCACGCACTTTCCACCAGTCGATAGACCGTATTTTTCTGCACACTTTGATCGTAAACACGACACTAATCGGTTAAAAAATACCACTTTTATGATTTTTTTTGCAGAAATTTTTTGCGCGGAGTAGCCTTTGACACGTGTTATCGTCGCGGGGGGTGATCGCGGACTCTGGTTAGGTTAGGTTAGGTTAGGTTGGGGTGATCCCCGCCCTGGGACCTGGAGGCGAAAGTACTCGCGTCACTGTACCGGTGGCGCGAGGAAGCGCGGGCGCGAGGCGAGGGGCTGACGCAGCGCCACATGGAGCTGCGTCGGTCTCAGCTTCGCGAGGTCCTGGTGGCGGAATGGCGGGACAGGCTTTCGCGCCCTACCGCCGGCCTCGGTACCATCGAGGCGGTCCGGCCAGTACTCGAGCGCTGGCTCGGGAGGAGGCACGGCTCCCTGTCGTTTCGGGTGACGCAGGTGCTCTCGGGGCATGGTTGCTTCGGGAAGTACCTGTGTCGCATTAACAGGGAGCCGGACGCCCGGTGTCACCACTGCGTCGACTGCCGGGAGGACACGGCGTGGCATACGCTGGCAGAGTGTGCCGCTTGGGAGGAGCCGCGCCGTGCCCTCATTTCAGAAGTAGGCAGTGACCTCTCGCTGCCGGCCGTGGTCGAGTCCATGGTCGACAGCGAGGAGTCCTGGGACGCGGTGGTTTCCTTCTGCGAAACGGTCGTCTCACAGAAGGAGGCTGCGGAAAGGGAGAGGGAGATCTCGTCCACTCACCCTGCCCGCAGCAGGCGCACCGGGCGTCGGCGGAGGGCGGACAACGCCCTCTTCCAGCCCCCCTAAACGGGTCCAGGGGTGACGGACTCGGGGACGTCCGTCGCCCCCCACACATCAGGACCCGAGGTGGCGGCGCGATGTGTTCCACGCGCGCCCCTCTTAGACGTCGCGGGGGTAGTCAAACACCTCACTCCCCCCCCTGACCAGACGGGGCCCGCTGCGGCGGGCCGGCACCAGCCGGGGGTTGCGGAAGGATCGTACGTTCCCGCGACCCCCGGCGTAGGTGTGAGATGGAACACCCGGGGTGGTTTTTAGTCAGTAAGAGTCTGACAGACCCCGCCGCCCGCCCCAGGGCGGCGGACATCCATGAGGATTTTCCACCCAGGATCAAAAAAAAAAAAAAAAAAAGGTTAGGTTGGGGTGCACGTTGAAAAGCCTGGGGTGCACGTTGAAAAGCCTGGGGTGCACGTTGAAAAGCCTCCCCGTGGCGCACCCTGGGCAACGACGGCTCCAATTGCCCACCAGGTTTTGGTGGACAATTGGGGCCGGCGGCTAATTTTCAACACACGAGGGAAGGTCATGGTTCCAATCACCGATCATCCTCGATTGTCGGTGAAGGGAACCGGGCTACAGACGGGCGGTCGTACGTCCACTCCTCCTCTGCTTACAGAGGGATGTGAGTGGGCGTAGACTGGGAAGGGGCGGTTCGCGCCGCAGTACCCACGAGGGCGTGGGTGGTGAGGGTGTCCATTGTCCACGCTGCGTCTGTCCGGCATCCGGCGGCAGCGTGGGGACGCCCGCGCCGGGGCGGCGATTGGTTCTGTCCAATCGTCGGCCACCCCGTAATCCTGAGTTCAGGACCGGGGGTCCGGGCCACTGAGGCTCGGGCCGCGAGGAAGACAACCTCTATAAAAAATTACCCCAATCCTAAGGTCTAGCGTGCCGAGGGGATGTATGACCGGAGGGCATCCGGTAAGCTAGCGCTAACAAGGGACCTCACCCTTAAAAAGGAAAAAATGAAAAAGACTGGTGCCAAAACAATTCCCCAGGCGGGTACCCTCCTACCCAAGGAGGGAGAATCCCGCCCTTCCTCGGAAGGCAGCCCCTTCGTATCTGGGGGGGGCAACATTAGTCTCGCGGGCCGGCAGACCACTGCCGACCTGCGTCAACCTGCGCTTGCCTCGCAAGAAAAGGTGCTCCGGGTTAGCCTGGAGCGCCTGTGCGACGCAAGCGAACCGCTTGCCGTCGTGGACGTCGTGGACGGCAACAAGAGCCGAGGAGGCTCCGGTCTTGGCGAGGACCGACTGTCTGGCCAGGACACGTGTGGGCGTAACCCCTTGAGGAAGCGCCCACACAGCGAGGATTTGGGGTCGACAGGGCTCTCTTCTAGCGAGGAGAATCTGTCGGCCCCCAAGGTGCCAACGGCACAGAGAGGGCGGGGTCGGGCGAGCGGAGCCACCGCTCGGTTGCCGAGCCGTGACCGAACGGGTCGGTTCATGCCGATCTCGCGGCCCGCAACGCCAGCTCCTGTAGAGCGTGCGGCGGAGGGCGTGGAGAGTGACCCCGGGCCCTCAATAGGGGACCTGAGCGAGGACTCCTCGCTGATCTCGCTGGGGTCCAATAAGGCGGAGGCGAACGCCGCAAAGCGGGCGCAGCGGAAGGCGGTGGCGGCTGACGAGGTCAGTGAAATGGCCCGACTGGCCCGAGAGCGACGCTCTGCTCTGGCGGCTACCGGAGAGAGCTTGTCGGCGGTGGCGCTCAGTCGCCAAGTTTTGGACGGCGTGGACGTCGTCCTGAAGGTTGCCACTAAGTCCGGCAGCCTGAAGGGCACGTTCACGCGCGCCCTGAAGGAGGCGGCTGATGGCATCAGGGAGGCAGCTGGGGTCCTCCTTGATCGCACGAGCTCGGAGGAGACGGCGAAGCTGTGGGAGGAGAACAGCCGTCTCCGATCCGAGCTCGAGGACCTCAAGCGGGAGCTTGCCGCGCAGAGGACGGAATGGCAGCAGAGGCGTCCTGCGGCTGCCGGTTTCGCTCCCGTCAGTGCCCCGCCACCGTCGGCTCCGTCGTTGGTCCCTGCCCCTACGCAGCATGCGGATGCGGAGATCGAGAAGATCGTTCGCATCTGCATGATGCAGTGTGGGGGCATGATTAATGCCCGGCTGCAGGGCCTAGAGTCGAGGCTCCTCCCGGCGAAGAATCTCCGGCCGCCGCTCGCTGCTGACGGGCAGAGGGAGGGGGAGCCCGCTAAGCTGGGCCCGACAGCCGGCAAACCCAAGGGGGCCCAAAAGCCCGCGGAAGGACGCGGAAAGCCCGTGGGGGGCAAGTCTGCACCCCCGCCGACCGCACCACCAGCGACCGCACCTCCTGCGACCGCACCCTCGGCGACCGCACCCTCGGCGACCGAACCCGGGTCCACTACGGAGACCTGGACGACGGTCGTCAAGAGGGGCCGCCGTAAGAAAAGGAAGACGGCGACGACGCCACCGGAACCCGCTGGAGAACCCGCACCAAACAAGGCAAAGGGACCGCCTAGAGCCAGAGCCCCACGCTCCGCGGCTGTAGTGATTACGCTGCAGCCCGGAGCCGTCGAAAGGGGCGTCTCATATAAGGCGGTCCTTATGGAGGCCAAAGCCAAGGTCGCGTTCCCCGACCTGGGCATACCGTCCGGCCTCAGAATGAGGCCGGCGATTACGGGGGCGCGACTGCTGGAGGTGTCGGGTGCCTCTAGCGGCGAAAAGGCGGACGTCCTGGCCGCCAAGCTGCGGGAGGTCCTGAACCCGGAGGACGTTCGGGTGTCCAGGCCGATGAAGACCGCTGAACTGCGCGTCGACGGCCTGGACGACTCGACGACTCCGGCTGAGGTCGCGGCGGCCGTCGCCAAGGCCGGTGGATGTCCGCCCGGGGACGTGCGGACGGGGGACATTCGCGTCGACGCCTCCGGGCTCGGCGCGATTTGGGTGCGGTGCCCGGTGGCGGCGGCGAACAAAGTCGCCGACGCTGGGCGTCTGTTGGTGGGGTGGGTTGCGGCGAGGGTGAGGCAGCTGCAACCCAGGGCTTTGCGGTGCTACCGTTGCCTTGACATTGGGCATGTCAGGGCACGGTGCACCTCGTGTGTAGACCGCAGCGAGCTGTGCTATCGCTGCGGTCAGGCCGGCCACAAGGCGGCCCAGTGCTCCGCGGCGCCAAACTGCAGCCTCTGTACAGCTGCAGGGAGGCCCGCTGGGCACAGAGCGGGCGGAAAGGCTTGTGGCGGGCCTGCCCAAAAGGGGAAGAGAAGGGGTGCCAAGGCTGCCGGGGGCTCTTTACCCCCCCCTCAGCCTGGTCCCCCTTCGGCCGACTCCCGGCCTAGGAATGGTGCGGAGGGAATGGACTGTGCCTAATGGCGCTGTACCATTTCCTCCAGGGCAACATCAACCACTCTGCCAGAGCTCAGGATCTCTTGCTCCAGAGCATGGCAGAGTGGTCGATTCACGTGGCTGTGGTCGCCGAACCGTACTTTGTCCCCCCCAGGGATAACTGGGTGGGAGACCTGGACGGTTTGGTGGCCATCATTGGCGGGGCTCTTGCCAACCCGTCCCGAGGTCACGGCTGGGTGGCCGCCCTCGTGGACGGCATCGGCACGGTTGGGGCGTATTTTTCGCCCAACAAGAGTCTCGCCGACTTCGAGAGGTTCCTTGTCGAGTTGGGTGCCGTCGTGGGCCGACTCCACCCTCGCCCGGTGCTGTTGCTGGGGGATCTCAACGCCAAATCTGCGGCGTGGGGATCTCCAGTGACCGATGCCAGGGGCGAGGTGCTGGAGGAGTGGGCGGTCACGACTGGCGTGACCGTCCTAAATCGGGGCACGGAGCACACGTGCGTGCGGCAGCGGGGCGGTTCAATAGTGGACGTCTCGTTCGCTAGCCCCGCTGTCGCGAGCCGTGTACGCGACTGGCGTGTCGCCGCGGAGGTGGAGACGTTGTCGGATCATCGATACATCCGTTTCGACGTCTCCGCCCAGACCGCAGGCGGCCGCGGTTTACCGGCCCCGCGTGCGGACGGTCCGCGCTGGGCGCGTAAGCGCATCGACAGGGAGCTTCTCGAGGAGGCCGCTATTGTCCAGGCCTGGTTCCGGGAGTCGGCGACGAACGGACCCGTTGACGTCGAGCAGGAGGCGCTGTGGTTCCGCGGGGCGATGACGCAAATCAGCGACGCGTCCATGCCCCGGGTCCACACACAGTCAGCAAGGCGCCAGGTGTACTGGTGGACCGCCGAGATCGCGCAGTTGCGCGTCGCGTGCGTGGCGGTCAGGCGCCAGTACACCCGATACCGGAGGAGACGTCTTCGGGTCCCTGACGAAGAAGCCGCGCTGTATGAGGTGTACTGCGCGGCGAAGAGGACTCTGTGGCTGGCCATCGGCGAGGCGAAGTCGCGAGCCAGGGAGGAGATGTTGGAGACTCTAGACGGGGATCCGTGGGGGCGCCCTTATCGCGCGGTTCGAGGGAAACTTCGAGCCGCGGCGCCCCCGCTTACGGAGAGTCTCCAACCCGAGCTGCTGGAGGAGGTGGTCGCAGCCCTCTTCCCGGCGAGAGCGGAGCACACTCCGCCGCCGATGGCTTTGCCCACAGCCGCAGAGTCCACCGAAGAGAACGCCATCAGCGTCCCAGAGGTGACACAGGCAGAGATGGGGGCAGCCGTGATGCGGCTCCGGGCCAAGAACGTGGCTCCGGGGCCCGACGGGATCCACGGCTGCGTGTTAGCCCTCGCTCTGAAGGAGCTTGAGCCCCAACTGAGAGGACTCTACACAGCGTGCCTTGAGCAGGGCCAGTTTCCCACTTTGTGGAAATCTGGTCGTCTGGTCCTGCTCAGGAAGGCGGGGCGCCCTGCGGACTCGCCGTCCGCGTACCGGCCCATAGTGCTGCTAGACGAGGTGGGTAAGCTGTTCGAGCGGATAATCGCTGCCCGCCTCGTCGGCCACTTGTGCGGAGAGGGGCCGGACCTGGACGGCAGCCAGTTCGGCTTTCGGCATGGGCGCTCCACCATTCACGCTGTGTCGCGAGTGAGGGTCCTGGCGGAGGAAACGGTGGCCCGGGGCGGGGTGATGTTGGCGGTGTCCTTGGACATATCCAACGCCTTCAACACCCTGCCCTGGAGTTGTATTCGGGAGGCACTGCGGTACCATCGAGTGCCTCCCTACCTCCGCCACATCGTTGGGGCTTATCTGTCGGAGAGGTGTGTCACCTACGTGGGACGTGATGGCGGACACCAGCACCGCATGTCGTGCGGTGTTCCACAGGGCTCGGTCTTGGGCCCGCTCCTGTGGAACATCGGGTACGACTGGGTGTTGAGGGGCGAGCTCCAACCGGGCGTGGACCTTACGTGTTATGCTGACGACACGCTGGTCACTGCCCGGGGGAGCTCGCACAGGGAGGCAACGTTGCTGGCGACGGCTGCGGTGTCACAGGCGGTGAGCCGCATACGTCGCCTGGGCCTGGAGGTGGCCCTCAACAAGTCGGAGGCCATGGTGTTTCATGGCCCCCGGCGGGCGCCGCCGCCCGGATCACACATCGTGGTCGGGGGGGCTCGGATCGCTGTCGAGTCCACCATGAAGTACCTGGGATTGGTGCTCGACAGCCGGTGGGATTTCGGCCCCCACTTCCGGCGGCTGGCGCCCAAGTTGTTGGGCGCTGCTGGGGCGCTGTCAACGTTGCTTCCCAATCTGGGGGGCCCGAGCGCCGCCTGTAGGCGGCTCTACGTGGGGATCGTGCGATCCATGGCCCTGTATGGGGCCCCGATCTGGGCGACTGACCTGACGGCCGGAAGCATCGCAGTACTGCGAAAGCCGCAGAGAGCGATGGCCGTCAGAGTCGTCCGGGGGTATCGCACGATCTCCTACGAGGCGGCTTGTGTACTGGCTGGATCCCCGCCCTGGGACCTGGAGGCGAAAGTACTCGCGTCACTGTACCGGTGGCGCGAGGAAGCGCGGGCGCGAGGCGAGGGGCTGACGCAGCGCCACATGGAGCTGCGTCGGTCTCAGCTTCGCGAGGTCCTGGTGGCGGATTGGCGGGACAGGCTTTCGCGCCCTACCGCCGGCCTCGGTACCATCGAGGCGGTCCGGCCAGTACTCGAGCGCTGGCTCGGGAGGAGGCACGGCTCCCTGTCGTTTCGGGTGACACAGGTGCTCTCGGGGCATGGTTGCTTCGGGAAGTACCTGTGTCGCATTAACAGGGAGCCGGACGCCCGGTGTCACCACTGCGTCGACTGCCGGGAGGACACGGCGTGGCATACGCTGGCAGAGTGTGCCGCTTGGGAGGAGCCGCGCCGTGCCCTCATTTCAGAAGTAGGCAGTGACCTCTCGCTGCCGGCCGTGGTGGAGTCCATGGTCGACAGCGAGGAGTCCTGGGACGCGGTGGTTTCCTTCTGCGAAACGGTCGTCTCGCAGAAGGAGGCTGCGGAAAGGGAGAGGGAGATCTCGTCCACTCACCCTGCCCGCAGCAGGCGCACCGGGCGTCGGCGGAGGGCGGACAACGCCCTCTTCCGGCCCCCCTAAACGGGTCCAGGGGCGACGGACTCGGGGACGTCCGTCGCCCCCCACACATCAGGACCCGAGGTGGCGGCGCGATGTGTTCCACGCGCGCCCCTCTTAGACGCCGCGGGGGGAGTCAAACACCTCACTCCCCCCCCCGACCAGACGGGGCCCGCTGAGGCGGGCCGGCACCAGCCGGGGGTTGCGGAAGTATCGTACGTTCCCGCGACCCCCGGCGTAGGTGTGAGATGGAACACCCGGGGTGGTTTTTAGTCAGTAAGAGTCTGACAGACCCCGCCGCCCGCCCCAGGGCGGCGGACATCCATGAGGATTTTCCACCCCGGATCAAAAAAAAAAAAAAAAGGTTAGGTTAGGTTAGGTTAGGTTAGGTTCCCCCCCGGTGGGTTCCCGCATTGTCGAGGCGGGGGGGCTCAGTAGCCGTGGCTTGGACACCCACGGTGAAGCTAAGAGGAACCCGAGGAGGGGCCGCTCGTCAGGGCTTCTGCTGACAAGCCGACGACGTAGCGGCCAAAGGTAGGTTGCGGTGTCGCTTGGGCGACATCGCAACTGAGGCGGGCCGCGATGTCGTACGTACCGGAGGCATCGCGGTTGAGGGTTGGAGGCCGCGGCGGGAGAGGAGTGCCGGTATTACGGTGCGCCGCTCTCCCTACCTTCCGCGGCCTCGACGGGGTCGCCACCGTACGATGGCGGACGCGGTGGGGCTGCAGGGGAAGAGGAGTGTCGGTATTACGTTGGCCGCTCTCCCTATCCTCTGCAGCCGAAAATTGGTAGGCGGCGGGGCCAATGTCCTGACCCGTCGCAGGGGGGACCAAGGGTGCCCAGACACGGGGTCGTCTGGCGCCCATGTGCTGGTTTGGTCCCTGGGGTGGTCACGGCGTGCTATGTGTTCTGGTGCGCCAGTGATGGGGAGTACTCCCCAGAGGAGGGTCCGGTAACGGACGGCCGCGGCGGGTTCACGGATGAGTGCTAACGCGTGCCCGTGTTCCCGCCGTAAGCGGCAGAGGAGGACACCGTGGAGTTTTAGTGGGTTAAAGTCCCACATAACTGCACTATCTCCCCGTGGTAGTGCAGTATGCATGAGCATTTCTCCACGTGAAAAAAAAAAAAAAAAAAAAAAAAAGGTTAGGTTAGGTTGAGGTTCCTTGTCGAGTTGGGTGCCGTCGTGGGCCGACTCCACCCTCGCCCGGTGCTGTTGCTGGGGGATCTCAACGCCAAATCTGCGGCGTGGGGATCTCCAGTGACCGATGCCAGGGGCGAGGTGCTGGAGGAGTGGGCGGTCACGACTGGCTTGACCGTCCTAAATCGGGGCACGGAGCACACGTGCGTGCGGCAGCGGGGCGGTTCAATAGTGGACGTCTCGTTCGCTAGCCCCGCTGTCGCGAGCCGTGTACGCGACTGGCGTGTCGCCGCGGAGGTGGAGACGTTGTCGGATCATCGATACATCCGTTTCGACGTCTCCGCCCAGACCGCAGGCGGCCGCGGTTTACCGGCCCCGCGTGCGGACGGTCCGCGCTGGGCGCGTAAGCGCATCGACAGGGAGCTTCTCGAGGAGGCCGCTATTGTCCAGGCCTGGTTCCGGGAGTCGGCGACGAACGGACCCGTTGACGTCGAGCAGGAGGCGCTGTGGTTCCGCGGGGCGATGACGCAAATCAGCGACGCGTCCATGCCCCGGGTCCACACACAGTCAGCAAGGCGCCAGGTGTACTGGTGGACCGCCGAGATCGCGCAGTTGCGCGTCGCGTGCGTGGCGGTCAGGCGCCAGTACACCCGATACCGGAGGAGACGTCTTCGGGTCCCTGACGAAGAAGCCGCGCTGTATGAGGTGTACTGCGCGGCGAAGAGGACTCTGTGGCTGGCCATCGGCGAGGCGAAGTCGCGAGCCAGGGAGGAGATGTTGGAGACTCTAGACGGGGATCCGTGGGGGCGCCCTTATCGCGCGGTTCGAGGGAAACTTCGAGCCGCGGCGCCCCCGCTTACGGAGAGTCTCCAACCCGAGCTGCTGGAGGAGGTGGTCGCAGCCCTCTTCCCGGCGAGAGCGGAGCACACTCCGCCGCCGATGGCTTTGCCCACAGCCGCAGAGTCCACCGAAGAGAACGCCATCAGCGTCCCAGAGGTGACACAGGCAGAGATGGGGGCAGCCGTGATGCGGCTCCGGGCCAAGAACGTGGCTCCGGGGCCCGACGGGATCCACGGCTGCGTGTTAGCCCTCGCTCTGAAGGAGCTTGAGCCCCAACTGAGAGGACTCTACACAGCGTGCCTTGAGCAGGGCCAGTTTCCCACTTTGTGGAAATCTGGTCGTCTGGTCCTGCTCAGGAAGGCGGGGCGCCCTGCGGACTCGCCGTCCGCGTACCGGCCCATAGTGCTGCTAGACGAGGTGGGTAAGCTGTTCGAGCGGATAATCGCTGCCCGCCTCGTCGGCCACTTGTGCGGAGAGGGGCCGGACCTGGACGGCAGCCAGTTCGGCTTTCGGCATGGGCGCTCCACCATTCA
Organism: Luperina nickerlii; assembly: GCA_963855955.1. Taxonomy (NCBI): domain Eukaryota; kingdom Metazoa; phylum Arthropoda; class Insecta; order Lepidoptera; family Noctuidae; genus Luperina; species Luperina nickerlii. The sequence continues at coordinate 24,867,981 of OY979668.1, forward strand.
CGCTGTGTCGCGAGTGAGGGTCCTGGCGGAGGAAACGGTGGCCCGGGGCGGGGTGATGTTGGCGGTGTCCTTGGACATTTCCAACGCCTTCAACACCCTGCCCTGGAGTTGTATTCGGGAAGCACTGCGGTACCATCGGGTGCCTCCCTACCTCCGCCACATCGTTGGGGCTTATCTGTCGGAGAGGTGTGTCACCTACGTGGGACGTGATGGTGGAAACCAGCACCGCATGTCGTGCGGTGTTCCACAGGGCTCGGTCTTGGGCCCGCTCCTGTGGAACATCGGGTACGACTGGGTGTTGAGGGGCGAGCTCCAACCGGGCGTGGACCTTACGTGTTATGCTGACGACACGCTGGTCACTGCCCGGGGGAGCTCGCACAGGGAAGCAGCGTTGCTGGCGACGGCTGCGGTGTCACAGGTGGTGAGCCGCATACGTCGCCTGGGCCTGGAGGTGGCCCTCAACAAGTCGGAGGCCATGGTGTTTCATGGCCCCCGGCGGGCGCCGCCGCCCGGATCACACATCGTGGTCGGGGGGGCTCGGATCGCTGTCGAGTCCACCATGAAGTACCTGGGATTGGTGCTCGACAGCCGGTGGGATTTCGGCCCCCACTTCCGGCGGCTGGCGCCCAAGTTGTTGGGCGCTGCTGGGGCGCTGTCAACGCTGCTTCCCAATCTGGGGGGCCCGAGCGCCGCCTGTAGGCGGCTCTACGTGGGGATCGTGCGATCCATGGCCCTGTATGGGGCCCCGATCTGGGCGACCGACCTGACGGCCGGTAGCATCGCAGTCCTGCGAAGGCCGCAGAGAGCGATGGCCGTCAGAGTCGTCCGGGGGTATCGCACGATCTCCTACGAGGCGGCTTGCGTACTGGCTGGATCCCCGCCCTGGGACCTGGAGGCGAAAGTACTCGCGTCACTGTACCGGTGGCGCGAGGAAGCGCGGGCGCGAGGCGAGGGGCTGACGCAGCGCCACATGGAGCTGCGTCGGTCTCAGCTTCGCGAGGTCCTGGTGGCGGATTGGCGGGACAGGCTTTCGCGCCCTACCGCCGGCCTCGGTACCATCGAGGCGGTCCGGCCAGTACTCGAGCGCTGGCTCGGGAGGAGGCACGGCTCCCTGTCGTTTCGGGTGACACAGGTGCTCTCGGGGCATGGTTGCTTCGGGAAGTACCTGTGTCGCATTAACAGGGAGCCGGACGCCCGGTGTCACCACTGCGTCGACTGCCGGGAGGACACGGCGTGGCATACGCTGGCAGAGTGTGCCGCTTGGGAGGAGCCGCGCCGTGCCCTCATTTCAGAAGTAGGCAGTGACCTCTCGCTGCCGGCCGTGGTGGAGTCCATGGTCGACAGCGAGGAGTCCTGGGACGCGGTGGTTTCCTTCTGCGAAACGGTCGTCTCGCAGAAGGAGGCTGCGGAAAGGGAGAGGGAGATCTCGTCCACTCACCCTGCCCGCAGCAGGCGCACCGGGCGTCGGCGGAGGGCGGACAACGCCCTCTTCCGGCCCCCCCCTAAACGGGTCCAGGGGCGACGGACTCGGGGACGTCCGTCGCCCCCCCACACATCAGGACCCGAGGTGGCGGCGCGATGTGTTCCACGCGCGCCCCTCTTAGACGTCGCGGGGGGAGTCAAACACCTCACTCCCCCCCCCGACCAGACGGGGCCCGCTGAGGCGGGCCGGCACCAGCCGGGGGTTGCGGAAGTATCGTACGTTCCCGCGACCCCCGGCGTAGGTGTGAGATGGAACACCCGGGGTGGTTTTTAGTCAGTAAGAGTCTGACAGACCCCGCCGCCCGCCCCAGGGCGGCGGACATCCATGAGGATTTTCCACCCCGGATCAAAAAAAAAAAAAAAAAAAAAAAAAAAAAAAAAAAAAAAAAGGTTAGGTTAGGTTAGGTTAGGTTAGGTTAGGCCCCCCCGGTGGGTTCCCGCATTGTCGAGGCGGGGGGGCTCAGTAGCCGTGGCTTGGACACCCACGGTGAAGCTAAGAGGAACCCGAGGAGGGGCCGCTCGTCAGGGCTTTTGCTGACAAGCCGACGACGTAGCGGCCAAAAGTAGGTTGCGGTGCCGCTTGGGCGGCATCGCAACTGAGGCGGGCCGCGATGTCGTAACGGGGGCGTCGCGGCTGAAGGTTGAAGGCCGCGGCGGGAGAGGAGTGCCGGTATTACGGTGCGCCGCTCTCCCTACCTTCCGCGGCCTTGACGGGGTCGCCACCGTTAGATGGCGGACGCGGTGGGGCTGCAGGGGAAGAGGAGTGTCGGTATTGCGTTGGCCGCTCTCCCTATCCTCTGCAGCCGAAAATTGGCAGGCGGCGGGGCCAATGTCCTGACCCGTCGCAGGGGGGACCAAGGGTGCCCAGACACGGGGTCGTCTGGCGCCCATGTGCTGGTTTGGTCCCTGGAGTGGTCACGGCGTGCTATGTGTTCTGGTGCGCCGGTGATGGGGAGTACTCCCCAGAGGAGGGTCCGGTAACGGACGGCCGCGGCGGGTTCACGGATGAGTGCTAACGCGTGCCCGTGTTCCCGCCGTAAGCGGCAGAGGAGGACACCGTGGAGTTTTAGTGGGTTAGAGTCCCACATAACTGCACTATCTCCCCGTGGTAGTGTAGTATGCATGAGCATTTCTCCAGGTGAAAAAAAAAAAAAAAAAAAAAAAAAAAAAAAAGGTTAGGTTAGGTTCCCCCCCGGTGGGTTCCCGCATTGTCGAGGCGGGGGGGCTCAGTAGCCGTGGTTTTGAGCCCCACGGTGAAGCTAAGAGGAACCCGAGGAGGGGCCGCTCGTCAGGGCTTTTGCTACTAAGCCGACGACGTAGCGGCCAAAAGTAGGTTGCGGTGCCGCTTCGGCGGCATCGCAACTGAGGCGGGCCGCGATGTCGTAACGGGGGCGTCGCGGCTGAGGGTTGAAGGCCGCGGCGGGAGAGGAGTGCCGGTATTACGGTGCGCCGCTCTCCCTACCTTCCGCGGCCTTGACGGGGTCGCCACCGTAAGATGGCGGACGCGGTGGGGCTGCAGGGGAAGAGGAGTGTCGGTATTGCGTTGGCCGCTCTCCCTATCCTCTGCAGCCGAAAATTGGCAGGCGGCGGGGCCAATATTCTGACCCGTCACAGGGGGACCAAGGGTGCCGAGACACGGGGTCGTCTGGCGCCCATGTGCTGGTTTGGTCCCTGGGGTGGTCACGGCGTGCTATGTGTTCTGGTGCGCCGGTGATGGGGATTACTCCCCAGAGGAGGGTCCGGTAACGGACGGCCGCGGCGGGTTCACGGATGAGTGCTAACGCGTGCCCGTGTTCCCGCCGTAAGCGGCAGAGGAGGACACCGTGGAGTTTTAGTGGGTTAGAGTCCCACATAACTGCACTATCTCCCCGTGGTAGTGTAGTATGCATGAGCATTTCTCCACGTGAAAAAAAAAAAAAAAAAAAAAAAAAAAAAAAAAAAAAAAGGTTAGGTTAGGTTAGGTTGGGGGTCCCCCCACAGCGCATACGTCCACGTCGTGATCCCCGGGCAACGCCGTGTCTGACCACCGTAACGGAGTGGCAGACCGGCGGCTAAAGTGCGCTGTGACTTGCAGCCAACACGCGGACGACTGCAAGTATGCCGAAAAAGCAAAGACGAGACGCCTCCGGGCGCTTTTTAACCGATTGTCCCTCCGGGGACGATACAAACGGCCCTTCTCTGGGCCAACACAGTGGCCCTTCCCAGGGCCACTCCACCGGCCCTTCTAAGGGCCACGTCGAAGCTGGCCGCGCACCATCCGTGGCCAGCTTATCCAGCCTGCAGGCGGAGTTTTCGGACTCCGGCGAATCCACTATGGACACGTCGGCGGCCGAAAACGACCGCCTCCAGCGGAAGCGGGCCTACCTGAGGCTCGGGTCCGGAGGCTCCTCGGGGTCTGTGGGCAAGTCGGAGAAGAGGCCGAAGTCAAGAAAGGCCTCGACTCCTGCTCCGACTCCTGTTTCGAGTCCGACCCATGACGTGGGTCTGGTGGACGCCGAGCGTCAGTTAGGCCTAGCAAGGAGGGAGCAGCTGCAGCAGGACCTAGAAGAGAGGGTCGCTGTCAGGGAGCAGCAGGCGCGGTCCGCCAGGTCGAGGGCTGGCTATGGCACATCTAATGTGCTGTACGCCGACCACTCCCTGGCGGAGCTGGAGCGCATGGCACTCCAGGACAAGGAGGAGGTACTGGAGGTCGCCTCCAAGTCCTCGAACCTCAAGGGGACCTTCCAGAAGGCCCTCAAATGCCGGGCCGTGAGCTTGCACGGCATTGTCACCGAGCTGGTGCAGCGCACGGCCACAGAGGAGACGCGGCAGCTGCAGGCGAGGGTGGATCGCCTGCAGCTGGAGGTCAGCCAGCTGCACCAGAAGCTGGCTGAGGCCACGGCCCGGCAAGCCCAACCTGCGCCTGCCCCTGGTCCGGCAGTGGGAGGCTCCTCCCCTCCTGGCAACCTCGTGGAAATAATCCGCGGGGTTGTCATGGAGGAGAGGGCCTTTATCAGGGGCTGCTTCGCCGGTATTGAGGACCGGCTCCCGCCGGAAAAGCGGCTCCGCCCGCCGCTAGCGGCGGATAAGAGTCCGCCACCGACGGAGCCGGTGCCTGTACCTGCGCAGCCTGCGGGAGACCCGAAATCGGGTGCGCAGGCCCAGGCCCCGAAGCCCTCCAAGGGCAAGGGGAAGGGCAAGAGGAGCACGGTGGCCCCTCAAACCCCCACCACAAGCGCGGAGGGAGCGTCTGCCACTCCGGCAGCCCCCCAGAACACGCAGCGGGAGGACGCCATGCTCCCCTCCACCACCCCGTCCAACCAGGCGTGGACAAAAGTGGTCAAGGGGGGAAAGGCCAAAAAGTCCAAGCCCGCTGCGACTGCTCCGGCAGCCCAGAAGGCTCCGGCGGGCGGGAGGAAGTTGGTTCCTCCCAAAACTGCAGCGGTCGTGGTGACCATCACCCCGGAGGCCGCAGAGCGGGGCGAAACGTATGAGTCCGTCCTAAGACGGGCTCGTGCTAACGCGGATCCCTCTCGGCTGGGGATCGGTAACATCACGTGCCGCCGCACCCAGGCCGGAGCCCGAATTTTTGAGTTCGGGGGGGAGCAGCGCAGCGCAAACGCGGACCTCTTTGCAACAAAGTTGCAAGAGGTCATCGCGGATGTGGCGACGGTCGCCAGACCCGTCAAGACCGCATCCTTGGAGGTGATCGATATGGACGATTCGGTCACCAAAGAGGATGTGGTGGCGGCCGTTGCCGCTGCGGGAGGCTGCAGCGCCAGCGCCGTGAAGGGGAGAGCCATCAGGCCCGGCCGCCGCGGCATGGGCGCAATCCGCGTCGAGTGCCAAGTCGCGGCGGCGGTGGCCGCCCTTAAGGCGACCAAGGGACGGCTGCTCGTGGGCTTCAGCTCGGCTGTGGTCCGGCTGCTTGAGGACAAGCCTGCGCGGTGCTTCAAGTGCTTCGCGCCGGGCCACACCCGATCTACGTGTCCCTCCAAGTTCGACTGGGGAGAGTCTTGCTTCCAGTGCGGACAGGAGGGACACAGGAGTGCCACTTGCAGCGTCGCCACGCCACACTGCCCGGCGTGTGCTGCCAGCGGCCGCCCCGCGGGGCACAGGATGGGGGGCAGGAGTTGCCAGCCTCCCGCGAGGAAGGGCATAGTGCCGGCGCAGGTTCGCCCTGTCGCCGCCACCGCCGCTGTCGCCGCCGCTGTTACTCCAGCTCCAGCGGCGGTGGCTGAGGAGGGGGGTGCGATGTCGGAATAATGGTTTCCTATCACCGCACCCTCCAGGCGAACACCAATCACTGCAGAGCGGCCCAGGACCTGCTGGTGCAGGCCATGGCTGAGTGGTTGGTGAACGTAGCGGTGGTCGCCGAGCCCTACTCGATCCCCGGCAGTTGGCTGGGTGACGAGGACGGCTTGGTGGCCCTAGCGGCGCGGTCCTCCACAGACTCCCCTCCCCTCTCGCTATTAGAGAGGGGACCGGGATACGTGGCCGCCGCGTGGGGAGAGATAGCCCTCGTGGGCGACTTCCGACTCCTCCCAGGTGGAAGCCAGCAGGCGACGGGTGCGGGGGCACCCTCGCCTGTATTGCACAAGCTTCCACCAGTGCCGGACGGGAATGGCCAGGTGTTCCCGGTCATTCCCGTAGCCCCCCAGCCGGGGGGATCATGCGGGGCCCGCCAGTTAGGCGGGCATGCGCCGGGGGGGTTGTGGACGCAAAGGCTAAGCCGGATTCCCATGACCCCCCCATCAAGGCGATGAGGGAACACCGCTGAGTTTTAGTGGGTATACTGCCACCCTGGCAGGGAGTCCCACATACTCCGTGTCGTCCCCCGACGAGCGGAGATGCGTAATGTCATTTCTCAGCGACAAAAAAAAAAAAAAAAAAAAAAAAAAAAAAAAAAGGTTAGGTTAGGTTAGGTTTGGTGTTTCATGGCCCCCGGCGGGCGCCGCCGCCCGGATCACACATCGTGGTCGGGGGGGCTCGGATCGCTGTCGAGTCCACCATGAAGTACCTGGGATTGGTGCTCGACAGCCGGTGGGATTTCGGCCCCCACTTCCGGCGGCTGGCGCCCAAGTTGTTGGGCGCTGCTGGGGCGCTGTCAACGCTGCTTCCCAATCTGGGGGGCCCGAGCGCCGCCTGTAGGCGGCTCTACGTGGGGATCGTGCGATCAATGGCCCTGTATGGGGCCCCGATCTGGGCGACCGACCTGACGGCCGGTAGCATCGCAGTCCTGCGAAGGCCGCAGAGAGCGATGGCCGTCAGGGTCGTCCGGGGGTATCGCACGATCTCCTACGAGGCGGCTTGCGTACTGGCTGGATCCCCGCCCTGGGACCTGGAGGCGAAAGTACTCGCGTCACTGTACCGGTGGCGCGAGGAAGCGCGGGCGCGAGGCGAGGGGCTGACGCAGCGCCACATGGAGCTGCGTCGGTCTCAGCTTCGCGAGGTCCTGGTGGCGGATTGGCGGGACAGGCTTTCGCGCCCTACCGCCGGCCTCGGTACCATCGAGGCGGTCCGGCCAGTACTCGAGCGCTGGCTCGGGAGGAGGCACGGCTCCCTGTCGTTTCGGGTGACACAGGTGCTCTCGGGGCATGGTTGCTTCGGGAAGTACCTGTGTCGCATTAACAGGGAGCCGGACGCCCGGTGTCACCACTGCGTCGACTGCCGGGAGGACACGGCGTGGCATACGCTGGCAGAGTGTGCCGCTTGGGAGGAGCCGCGCCGTGCCCTCATTTCAGAAGTAGGCAGTGACCTCTCGCTGCCGGCCGTGGTGGAGTCCATGGTCGACAGCGAGGAGTCCTGGGACGCGGTGGTTTCCTTCTGCGAAACGGTCGTCTCGCAGAAGGAGGCTGCGGAAAGGGAGAGGGAGATCTCGTCCACTCACCCTGCCCGCAGCAGGCGCACCGGGCGTCGGCGGAGGGCGGACAACGCCCTCTTCCAGCCCCCCTAAACGGGTCCAGGGGCGACGGACTCGGGGACGTCCGTCGCCCCCCACACATCAGGACCCGAGGTGGCGGCGCGATGTGTTCCACGCGCGCCCCTCTTAGACGTCGCGGGGGGAGTCAAACACCTCACTCCCCCCCCCGACCAGACGGGGCCCGCTCAGGCGGGCCGGCACCAGCCGGGGGTTGCGGAAGGATCGTACGTTCCCGCGACCCCCGGCGTAGGTGTGAGATGGAACACCCGGGGTGGTTTTTAGTCAGTAAGAGTCTGACAGACCCCGCCGCCCGCCCCAGGGCGGCGGACATCCATGAGGATTTTCCACCCCGGATCAAAAAAAAAAAAAAAAAAAAAAAAGGTTAGGTTGGGGGTCCCCCCCGGTGGGTTCCCGCATTGTCGAGGCGGGGGGGCTCAGTAGCCGTGGTTTCGATCCCCACGGTGAAGCTAAGAGGAACCCGAGGAGGGGCCGCTCGTCAGGGCTTTTGCTACCAAGCCGACGACGTAGCGGCCAAAAGTAGGTTGCGGTGCCGCTTGAGCGGCATCGCAACTGAGGCGGGCCGCGATGTCGTAACGGGGGCGTCGCGGCTGAGGGTTGAAGGCCGCGGCGGGAGAGGAGTGCCGGTATTACGGTGCGCCGCTCTCCCTACCTTCCGCGGCCTTGACGGGGTCGCCACCGTAAGATGGCGGACGCGGTGGGGCTGCAGGGGAAGAGGAGTGCCGGTATTGCGTTGGCCGCTCTCCCTATCCTCTGCAGCCGAAAATTGGCAGGCGGCGGGGCCAATGTTCTGACCCGTCACAGGGGGACCAAGGGTGTCCAGACACGGGGTCGTCTGGCGCCCATGTGCTGGTTTGGTCCCTGGGGTGGTCACGGCGTGCTATGTGTTCTGGTGCGCCGGTGATGGGGAGTACTCCCCAGAGGAGGGTCCGGTAACGGACGGCCGCGGCGGGTTCACGGATGAGTGCTAACGCGTGCCCGTGTTCCCGCCGTAAGTGGCAGAGGAGGACACCGTGGAGTTTTAGTGGGTTAGAGTCCCACATAACTGCACTATCTCCCCGTGGTAGTGTAGTATGCATGAGCATTTCTCCACGTGAAAAAAAAAAAAAAAAAAAAGGTTAGGTTGGGGGTCCCCCCACAGCGCATACGTCCTCGTCGTGATCCCCGGGCAACGCCGTGTCTGACCACCGTAACGGAGTGGCAGACCGGCGGCTAAAGTGCGCTGTGACTTGCAGGCAACAGGCGGACGTCTGCAACGATGCCTAAAAAACAAAGGCGAGACGCCTCCGGGCGATTTTTAACCGAATGTCCCTCCGGGGACGATATAAACGGCCCTTCTCAGGGCCAACGCAGTGGCCCTTTCCAGGGCCAATCCACCGGCCCTTCTAAGGGCCACGTCGAAGCTGGCCGCGCATCATCTGTGGCCAGTTTATCCAGTCTGCAGGCGGAGTTTTCGGACTCCGGCGAGTCCACTATGGACACGTCGGCGGCCGAAAACGACCGCCTCCAGCGGAAGCGGGCCTACCTGAGGCTCGGGTCCGGGGGCTCCTCGGGGTCTGTGGGCAAGTCGGAGAAGAGGCCGAAGTCAAGAAAGGCCTCGACTCCTGCTCCGACTCCTGCTTCGACTCCCACCCACGACGTGGGTCTGGTGGACGCCGAGCGTCAGTTAGGCCTAGCAAGGAGGGAGCAGCTGCAGCAGGACCTAGAAGAGAGGGTCGCTGTCAGGGAGCAGCAGGCGCGGTCCGCCAGGTCGAGGGCTGGCTATGGCACATCCAATGTGCTGTACGCCGACCACTCCTTGGCGGAGCTGGAGCGCATGGCGCTCCAGGACAAGGAGGAGGTACTGGAGGTCGCCTCCAAGTCCTCGAACCTGAAGGGGACCTTCCAGAAGGCCCTCAAATGTCGGGCCGTGAGCATGCACGGCATTGTCACCGAGCTGGTGAAGCGCACGGCCACAGAAGAGACGCGGCAGCTGCAGGCGAGGGTGGATCGCCTGCAGCTGGAGGTCAGCCAGCTGCACCAGAAGCTGGCTGAGGCCACGGCCCGGCAAGCCCAACCTGCGCCTGCCCCTGGTCCGGCAGAGGGAGGCTCCTCCTCCCCTGGCAACCTCGTGGAAATAATCCGCGGGGTTGTTGTGGAGGAGAGGGCCTTCATCAGGGGCTGCTTCGCCGGTATTGAGGACCGGCTCCTGCCGGAAAAGCGGCTCCGCCCGCCGTTAGCGGCGGATAAGAGTCCGCCACCGACGGAGCCGGTGCCTGTACCTGCGCAGCCTGCGGGAGACCCGAAATCGGGTGCGCAGGCCCAGGCCCCAAAGCCCTCCAAGGGCAAGGGGAAGGGCAAGAGGAGCACGGTGGCCCCTCAAACCCCCACCACAAGCGCGGAGGGAGCGTCTGCCACTCCGGCAGCCCCCCAGAACACGCAGCGGGAGGACGCCATGCTCCCCTCCACCACCCCGTCCAACCAGGCGTGGACGAAAGTGGTCAAGGGGGGAAAGGCCAAAAAGTCCAAGCCCGCTGCGACTGCTCCGGCAGCCCAGAAGGCTCCGGCGGGCGGGAGGAAGTTGGTTCCTCCCAAAACTGCAGCGGTCGTGGTGACCATCACCCCGGAGGCCGCAGAGCGGGGCGAAACGTATGAGTCCGTCCTAAGACGGGCTCGTGCTAACGCGGATCCCTCTCGGCTGGGGATCGGTAACATCACGTGCCGCCGCACCCAGGCCGGAGCCCGAATTTTTGAGTTCGGGGGGGAGCAGCGCAGCGCAAACGCGGACCTCTTTGCAACAAAGTTGCAAGAGGTCATCGCGGATGTGGCGACGGTCGCCAGACCCGTCAAGACCGCATCCTTGGAGGTGATCGATATGGACGATTCGGTCACCAAAGAGGATGTGGTGGCGGCCGTTGCCGCTGCGGGAGGCTGCAGCGCCAGCGCCGTGAAGGGGAGAGCCATCAGGCCCGGCCGCCGCGGCATGGGCGCAATCCGCGTCGAGTGCCCAGTCGCGGCGGCGGTGGCCGCCCTTAAGGCGACCAAGGGACGGCTGCTCGTGGGCTTCAGCTCGGCTGTGGTCCGGCTGCTTGAGGACAAGCCTGCGCGGTGCTTCAAGTGCTTCGCGCCGGGCCACACCCGATCTACGTGTCCCTCCAAGTTCGACTGGGGAGAGTCTTGCTTCCAGTGCGGACAGGAGGGACACAGGAGTGCCACTTGCAGCGTCGCCACGCCACACTGCCCGGCGTGTGCTGCCAGCGGCCGCCCCGCGGGGCACAGGATGGGGGGCAGGAGTTGCCAGCCTCCCGCGAGGAAGGGCATAGTGCCGGCGCAGGTTCGCCCTGTCGCCGCCACCGCCGCTGTCGCCGCCGCTGTTACTCCAGCTCCAGCGGCGGTGGCTGAGGAGGGGGGTGCGATGTCGGAATAATGATTTCCTATCACCGCACCCTCCAGGCGAACACCAATCACTGCAGAGCGGCCCAGGACCTGCTGGTGCAGGCCATGGCTGAGTGGTTGGTGAACGTAGCGGTGGTCGCCGAGCCCTACTCGATCCCCGGCAGTTGGCTGGGTGACGAGGACGGCTTGGTGGCACTAGCGGCGCGGTCCTCCACAGACTCCCCTCCCCTCTCGCTATTAGAGAGGGGACCGGGATACGTGGCCGCCGCGTGGGGAGAGATAGCCCTCGTGGGCGACTTCCGACTCCTCCCAGGTGGAAGCCAGCAGGCGACGGGTGCGGGGGCACCCTCGCCTGTATTGCACAAGCTTCCACCAGTGCCGGACGGGAATGGCCAGGTGTTCCCGGTCATTCCCGTAGCCCCCCAGCCGGGGGGATCATGCGGGGCCCGCCAGTTAGGCAGGCATGCGCCGGGGGGGTTGTGGACGCAAAGGCTAAGCCGGATTCCCATGACCCCCCCATCAAGGCGATGAGGGAACACCGCTGAGTTTTAGTGGGTATACTGCCACCCTGGCAGGGAGTCCCACATACTCCGTGTCGTCCCCCGACGAGCGGAGATGCGTAATGTCATTTCTCAGCGACAAAAAAAAAAAAAAAAAAAAGGTTAGGTTAGGTTAGGTTAGGTTCCCCCCCGGTGGGTTCCCGCATTGTCGAGGCGGGGGGGCTCAGTAGCCGTGGCTTGGACACCCACGGTGAAGCGAAGAGGAACCCGAGGAGGGGCCGCTCGTCAGGGCTTCTGCTGACAAGCCGACGACGTAGCGGCCAAAGGTAGGTTGCGGTGTCGCTTGGGTGACATCGCAACTGAGGCGGGCCGCGATGTCGTACGTACCGGAGGCATCGCGGTTGAGGGTTGGAGGCCGCGGCGGGAGAGGAGTGCCGGTATTACGGTGCGCCGCTCTCCCTACCTTCCGCGGCCTTGACGGGGTCGCCACCGTACGATGGCGGACGCGGTGGGGCTGCAGGGGAAGAGGAGTGTCGGTATTGCGTTGGCCGCTCTCCCTATCCTCTGCAGCCGAAAATTGGCAGGCGGCGGGGCCAATGTCCTGACCCGTCGCAGGGGGGACCAAGGGTGCCCAGACACGGGGTCGTCTGGCGCCCATGTGCTGGTTTGGTCCCTGGGGTGGTCACGGCGTGCTATGTGTTCTGGTGCACCGGTGATGGGGAGTACTCCCCAGAGGAGGGTCCGGTAACGGACGGCCGCGGCGGGTTCACGGATGAGTGCTATCGCGTGCCCGTGTTCCCGCCGTAAGCGGCAGAGGAGGACACCGTGGAGTTTTAGTGGGTTAGAGTCCCACATAACTGCACTATCTCCCCGTGGTAGTGCAGTATGCATGAGCATTTCTCCACGTTAAAAAAAAAAAAAAAAAAAAAAAAAAGGTTAGGTTAGGTTAGGTTAGGTTAGGTTAGGTTCCCGGGCGACCGGAGCCCCGCCAACCGCACCCCCGCCGACCGCACCTTCGGCGGCTTCCTCAGCGACCGCACCCGGGTCCACTACGGAGACCTGGACGACGGTCGTCAAGAGGGGCCGCCGTAAGAAGAGGAAGACGGCGACGACGCCACCGGAACCCGCTGGAGAACCCGCACCAAACAAGGCAAAGGGACCGCCTAGAGCCAGAGCCCCACGCTCCGCGGCTGTAGTGATTACGCTGCAGCCCGGAGCCGTCGAAAGGGGCGTCTCATATAAGGCGGTCCTTATGGAGGCCAAAGCCAAGGTCGCGTTCCCCGACCTGGGCATACCGTCCGGCCTCAGAATGAGGCCGGCGATTACGGGGGCGCGACTGCTGGAGGTGTCGGGTGCCTCTAGCGGCGAAAAGGCGGACGTCCTGGCCGCCAAGCTGCGGGAGGTCCTGAACCCGGAGGACGTTCGGGTGTCCAGGCCGATGAAGACCGCTGAACTGCGCGTCGACGGCCTGGACGACTCGACGACTCCGGCTGAGGTCGCGGCGGCCGTCGCCAAGGCCGGTGGATGTCCGCCCGGGGACGTGCGGACGGGGGACATTCGCGTCGACGCCTCCGGGCTCGGCGCGATTTGGGTGCGGTGCCCGGTGGCGGCGGCGAACAAAGTCGCCGACGCTGGGCGTCTGTTGGTGGGGTGGGTTGCAGCGAGGGTGAGGCAGCTGCAACCCAGGGCTTTGCGGTGCTACCGTTGCCTTGACATTGGGCATGTCAGGGCACGGTGCACCTCGTGCGTAGACCGCAGCGAGCTGTGCTATCGCTGCGGTCAGGCCGGCCACAAGGCGGCCCAGTGCTCCGCGGCGCCAAACTGCAGCCTCTGTACAGCTGCAGGGAGGCCCGCTGGGCACAGAGCGGGCGGGAAGGCTTGTGGCGGGCCTGCCCAAAAGGGGAAGAGAAGGGGTGCCAAGGCTGCCGGGGGCTCTTTACCCCCCCCTCAGCCTGGCCTCCCTTCGGCCGACTCCCGGCCTAGGAATGGTGCGGAGGGAATGGACTGTGCCTAATGGCGCTGTACCATTTCCTCCAGGGCAACATCAACCACTCTGCCAGAGCTCAGGATCTCTTGCTCCAGAGCATGGCAGAGTGGTCGATTCACGTGGCTGTGGTCGCCGAACCGTACTTTGTCCCCCCCAGGGATAACTGGGTGGGCGACCTGGACGGTTTGGTGGCCATCATTGGCGGGGCTCTTGCCAACCCGTCCCGAGGTCACGGCTGGGTGGCCGCCCTCGTGGACGGCATTGGCACGGTTGGGGCGTATTTTTCGCCCAACAAGAGTCTCGCCGACTTCGAGAGGTTCCTTGTCGAGTTGGGTGCCGTCGTGGGCCGACTCCACCCTCGCCCGGTGCTGTTGCTGGGGGATCTCAACGCTAAATCTGCGGCGTGGGGATCTCCAGTGACCGATGCCAGGGGCGAGGTGCTGGAGGAGTGGGCGGTCACGACTGGCTTGACCGTCCTAAATCGGGGCACGGAGCACACGTGCGTGCGGCAGCGGGGCGGTTCAATAGTGGACGTCTCGTTCGCTAGCCCCGCTGTCGCGAGCCGTGTCCGCGACTGGCGTGTCGCCGCGGAGGTGGAGACGTTGTCGGATCACCGCTACATCCGTTTCGACGTCTCCGCCCAGACCGCAGGCGGCCGCGGTTTACCGGCCCCGCGTGTGGACGGTCCGCGCTGGGCGCGTAAGCGCATCGACAGGGAGCTTCTCGAGGAGGCCGCTATTGTCCAGGCCTGGTTCCGGGAGTCGGCGACGAACGGACCCGTTGACGTCGAGCAGGAGGCGCTGTGGTTCCGCGGGGCGATGACGCAAATCAGCGACGCGTCCATGCCCCGGGTCCACACACAGTCAGCAAGGCGCCAGGTGTACTGGTGGACCGCCGAGATCGCGCAGTTGCGCGTCGCGTGCGTGGCGGCCAGGCGCCAGTACACCCGATACCGGAGGAGACGTCTTCGGGTCCCTGACGAAGAAGCCGCGCTGTATGAGGTGTACCGCGCGGCGAAGAGGACTCTGTGGCTGGCCATCGGCGAGGCGAAGTCGCGAGCCAGGGAGGAGATGTTGGAGACTCTAGACGGGGATCCGTGGGGGCGCCCTTATCGCGCGGTTCGAGGGAAACTTCGAGCCGCGGCGCCCCCGCTTACGGAGAGTCTCCAACCCGAGCTGCTGGAGGAGGTGGTCGCAGCCCTCTTCCCGGCGAGAGCGGAGCACACTCCGCCGCCGATGGCATTGCCCACGGCCGCAGAGTCCACCGAAGAGAACGCCATCAGCGTCCCAGAGGTGACACAGGCAGAGATGGGGGCAGCCGTGATGAGGCTCCGGGCCAAGAACGTGGCTCCGGGGCCCGACGGGATCCACGGCTGCGTGTTAGCCCTCGCTCTGAAGGAGCTTGAGCCCCAACTGAGAGGACTCTACACAGCGTGCCTTGAGCGGGGCCAGTTTCCCACTTTGTGGAAATCTGGTCGTCTGGTCCTGCTCAGGAAGGCGGGGCGCCCTGCGGACTCGCCGTCCGCGTACCGGCCCATAGTGCTGCTAGACGAGGTGGGTAAGCTGTTCGAGCGGATAATCGCTGCCCGCCTCGTCGGCCACTTGTGCGGAGAGGGGCCGGACCTGGACGGCAGCCAGTTCGGCTTTCGGCATGGGCGCTCCACCATTCACGCTGTGTCGCGAGTGAGGGTCCTGGCGGAGGAAGCGGTGGCCCGGGGCGGGGTGATGTTGGCGGTGTCCTTGGACATATCCAACGCCTTCAACACCCTGCCCTGGAGTTGTATTCGGGAGGCACTGCGGTACCATCGGGTGCCTTCCTACCTCCGCCACGTCGTTGGGGCTTATCTGTCGGAGAGGTGTGTCACCTACGTGGGACGTGATGGCGGACACCAGCACCGCATGTCGTGCGGTGTTCCACAGGGCTCGGTCTTGGGCCCGCTCCTGTGGAACATCGGGTGCGACTGGGTGTTGAGGGGCGAGCTCCAACCGGGCGTGGACCTTACGTGTTATGCTGACGACACGCTGGTCACTGCCCGGGGGAGCTCGCACAGGGAAGCAGCGTTGCTGGCGACGGCTGCGGTGTCACAGGTGGTGAGCCGCATACGTCGCCTGGGCCTGGAGGTGGCCCTCAACAAGTCGGAGGCCATGGTGTTTCATGGCCCCCGGCGGGCGCCGCCGCCCGGATCACACATCGTGGTCGGGGGGGCTCGGATCGCTGTCGAGTCCACCATGAAGTACCTGGGATTGGTGCTCGACAGCCGGTGGGATTTCGGCCCCCACTTCCGGCGGCTGGCGCCCAAGTTGTTGGGCGCTGCTGGGGCGCTGTCAACGCTGCTTCCCAATCTGGGGGGCCCGAGCGCCGCCTGTAGGCGGCTCTACGTGGGGATCGTGCGATCCATGGCCCTGTATGGGGCCCCGATCTGGGCGACCGACCTGACGGCCGGTAGCATCGCAGTCCTGCGAAGGCCGCAGAGAGCGATGGCCGTCAGAGTCGTCCGGGGGTATCGCACGATCTCCTACGAGGCGGCTTGTGTACTGGCTGGATCCCCGCCCTGGGACCTCGAGGCGAAAGTACTCGCGTCACTGTACCGGTGGCGCGAGGAAGCGCGGGCGCGAGGCGAAGGGCTGACGCAGCGCCATATGGAGCTGCGTCGGTCTCAGCTTCGCGAGGTCCTGGTGGCGGAATGGCGGGAGAGGCTTTCGCGCCCTACCGCCGGCCTCGGTACCATCGAGGCGGTCCGGCCAGTACTCGAGCGCTGGCTCGGGAGGAGGCACGGCTCCCTGTCGTTTCGGGTGACGCAGGTGCTCTCGGGGCATGGTTGCTTCGGGAAGTACCTGTGTCGCATTAACAGGGAGCCGGACGCCCGGTGTCACCACTGCGTCGACTGCCGGGAGGACACGGCGTGGCATACGCTGGCAGAGTGTGCCGCTTGGGAGGAGCCGCGCCGTGCCCTCATCTCAGAAGTAGGCAGTGACCTCTCGCTGCCGGCCGTGGTCGAGTCCATGGTCGACAGCGAGGAGTCCTGGGACGCGGTGGTTTCCTTCTGCGAAACGGTCGTCTCGCAGAAGGAGGCTGCGGAAAGGGAGAGGGAGATCTCGTCCACTCACCCTGCCCGCAGCAGGCGCACCGGGCGTCGGCGGAGGGCGGACAACGCCCTCTTCCGGCCCCCCTAAACGGGTCCAGGGGCGACGGACTCGGGGACGTCCGTCGCCCCCCACACACCAGGACCCGAGGTGGCGGCGCGACATGTTCCACGCGCGCCCCTCTTAGACGTCGCGGGGGGAGTCAAACACCTCACTCCCCCCCCCGACCAGACGGGGCCCGCTGAGGCGGGCCGGCACCAGCCGGGGGTTGCGGAAGGATCGTACGTTCCCGCGACCCCCGGCGTAGGTGTGAGATGGAACACCGGGGTGGTTTTTAGTCAGTAAGAGTCTGACAGACCCCGCCGCCCGCCCCAGGGCGGCGGACATCCATGAGGATTTTCCACCCCGGATCAAAAAAAAAAAAAAAAAAGGTTAGGTTAGGTTAGGTTTCCCCCCCGGTGGGTTCCCGCATTGTCGAGGCGGGGGGGCTCAGTAGCCGTGGCTTGGACACCCACGGTGAAGCTAAGAGGAACCCGAGGAGGGGCCGCTCGTCAGGGCTTCTGCTGACAAGCCGACGACGTAGCGGCCAAAGGTAGGTTGCGGTGTCGCTTGAGCGACATCGCAACTGAGGCGGGCCGCGATGTCGTACGTACCGGAGGCATCGCGGTTGAGGGTTGGAGGCCGCGGCGGGAGAGGAGTGCCGGTATTACGGTGCGCCGCTCTCCCTACCTTCCGCGGCCTTGACGGGGTCGCCACCGTTAGATGGCGGACGCGGTGGGGCTGCAGGGGAAGAGGAGTGTCGGTATTACGTTGGCCGCTCTCCCTATCCTCTGCAGCCGAAAATTGGCAGGCGGCGGGGCCAATGTCCTGACCCGTCGCAGGGGGGACCAAGGGTGCCCAGACACGGGGTCGTCTGGCGCCCACGTGCTGGTTTGGTCCCTGGGGTGGTCACGGCGTGCTATGTGTTCTGGTGCGCCGGTGATGGGGAGTACTCCCCAGAGGAGGGTCCGGTAACGGACGGCCGCGGCGGGTTCACGGATGAGTGCTAACGCGTGCCCGTGTTCCCGCCGTAAGCGGCAGAGGAGGACACCGTGGAGTTTTAGTGGGTTAGAGTCCCACATAACTGCACTATCTCCCCGTGGTAGTGTAGTATGCATGAGCATTTCTCCACGTGAAAAAAAAAAAAAAAAAAAAAAAGGTTAGGTTAGGTTAGGTTGGGGGTCCCCCCACAGCGCATACGTCCACGTCGTGATCCCCGGGCAACGCCGTGTCTGACCACCGTAACGGAGTGGCAGACCGGCGGCTAAAGTGCGCTGTGACTTGCAGCCAACACGCGGACGACTGCAAGTACGAGTATGCCGAAAAAGCAAAGACGAGACGCCTCCGGGCGCTTTTTAACCGATTGTTCCTCCGGGGACGACACAAACGGCCCTTCTCAGGGCCAACACAGTGGCCCTTCCCAGGGCCAATCCACCGGCCCTTCTAAGGGCCACGTCGAAGCTGGCCGCGCACCATCCGTGGCCAGTTTATCCAGTTTGCAGGCGGAGTTTTCGGACTCCGGCGAGTCCGCCATGGACACGTCGGCGGCCGAAAACGACCGCCTCCAGCGGAAGCGGGCCTACCTGAGGCTCGGGTCCGGAGGCTCCTCGGGGTCTGTGGGCAAGACGGGGAAGAGGCCGAAGTCGAAAAAGGCCTCGACTCCTGCTCCGACTCCTGCCTCGAGTCCGACCCACGACGTGGGTCTGGTGGACGCCGAGCGTCAGTTAGGCCTGGCAAGGAGGGAGCAGCTGCAGCAGGACCTTGAGGAGAAGGTCGCTGCCAGGGAGCAGCAGGCGCGGTCCGCCAGGTCGAGGGCTGGCTATGGCACATCCAATGTGCTGTACGCCGACCACTCCCTGGCGGAGCTGGAGCGCATGGCACTCCAGGACAAGGAGGAGGTACTGGAGGTCGCCTCCAAGTCTTCGAACCTGAAGGGGACCTTCCAGAAGGCCCTCAAATGCCGGGCCGTGAGCTTGCACGGCATTGTCACCGAGCTGGTGCAGCGCACGGCCACAGAGGAGACGCGGCAGCTGCAGGCGAGGGTGGATCGCCTGCAGCTGGAGGTCAGCCAGCTGCACCAGAAGCTGGCTGAGGCCACGGCCCGGCAAGCCCAACCTGCTCCTGCGCCTGCCCCTGGTCCGGCAGAGGGAGGCTCCTCCCCTCCTGGCAACCTCGTGGAAATAATCCGCGGGGTTGTCATGGAGGAGAGGGCCTTCATCAGGGGCTGCTTCGCCGGTATTGAGGACCGGCTCCCGCCGGAAAAGCGGCTCCGCCCGCCGCTAGCGGCGGATAAGAGTCCGCCACCGACGGAGCCGGTGCCTGTACCTGCGCAGCCTGCGGGAGACCCAAAACCGGGTGCGCAGACCCAGGCCTCCAAGGGCAAGGGGAAGGGAAAGGGGAAGGGCAAGAGGAGCACGGTGGCTCCTCAAACCCCCACCACAAGCGCGGAGGGAGCGTCTGCCTCTCCGGCAGCCCCCCAGAACACGCAGCGGGAGGACGCCATGCTCCCTTCCACCACCCCGTCCAACCAGGCGTGGACGGAAGTGGTCAGGGGGGGAAAGGCCAAAAAGTCCAAGCCCGCTGCGACTGCTTCGGCAGCCCAGAAGGCTTCGGCGGGCGGGAGGAAGTTGGTTCCTCCCAAAACTGCGGCGGTCGTGGTGACCATCACCCCGGAGGCCGCAGAGCGGGGCGAAACGTACGAGTCCGTCCTAAGACGGGCTCGTGCTAACGCGGATCCCTCTCGGCTGGGGATCGGCAACATCACGTGCCGCCGCACCCAGGCCGGAGCCCGAATTTTTGAGTTCGGGGGGGAGCAGCGCGGCGCAAACGCGGACCTCTTCGCAACAAAGCTGCAAGAGGCCATCGCGGATGTGGCGACGGTCGCCAGACCCGTCAAGACCGCATCCTTGGAGGTGATCGATATGGACGATTCGGTCACCAAAGAGGATGTGGTGGCGGCCGTTGCCGCTGCGGGAGGTTGCAGCGCCAGCGCCGTGAAGGGGGGAGCCATCAGGCCCGGCCGCCGCGGCATGGGCGCAATCCGCGTCGAGTGCCCAGTCGCCGCGGCGGTGGCCGCCCTAAAGGCGACCAAGGGACGGCTGCTCGTGGGCTTCAGCTCGGCTGTGGTCCGGCCGCTTGAGGACAAGCCTGCGCGGTGCTTCAAGTGCTTCGCGCCGGGCCACACCCGATCTACGTGTCCCTCCAAGTCCGACTGGGGAGAGTCTTGCTTCCAGTGCGGACAGGAGGGACACAGGAGTGCCACTTGCAGCGTCGCCACGCCACACTGCCCGGCGTGTGCTGCCAGCGGCCGCCCCGCAGGGCACAGGATGGGGGGCAGGAATTGCCAGCCTCCCGCGAGGAAGGGCATAGTGCCGGCGCAGGTTCGCCCTGTCGCCGCCACCGCCGCTGTCGCCGCCGCTGTTACTCCAGCTCAAGCGGCGGTGGCTGAGGAGGGGGGTGCGATGACGGAATAATGGTTTCCTATCACCGCATCCTCCAGGCGAACACCAATCACTGCAGAGCGGCCCAGGACCTGCTGGTGCAGGCCATGGCTGAGTGGTTGGTGAACGTAGCGGTGGTCGCCGAGCCCTACTCGATCCCCGGCAGTTGGCTGGGTGACGAGGACGGCTTGGTGGCACTAGCGGCGCGGTCCTCCACAGACTCCCCTCCCCTCTCGCTATTAGAGAGGGGACCGGGATACGTGGCCGCCGCGTGGGGAGAGATAGCCCTCGTGGGCGTCTATTTCTCCCCAAACCGCCCTCTCCGGGACTTCGAGAACTATCTCGGAGCCCTGGCCGCCGTGGTCGGCAGGGCGGCGCCGCGTCAGGTCTCCGTATTGGGAGACCTGAATGCCAAGTCGGTGACCTGGGGCAACCCGGCCACCGACCATCGCGGGCGGGCAGTGGAGCAGTGGGCAGCCTCCTCTGGGCTCTCCCTCCTCAACAGAGGGAACGTCCAGACATGCGTGCGGCGACAGGGTGGCTCGATAGTGGACGTCACTTTTGCCACCCCTGCGCTGGCCGCGCGCGTGCTGAACTGGCGGGTGGATTTGGTGGAGACCATGTCGGACCACCGCTACGTGCGGTTCGACATCTCCACCGGTGGCCCCGGAGGGACGCGGCCCCTCTCGGGGCGGTCAGCGTTCCCACGGTGGGCTCTCACCCGCCTGGACAGGGAGGCGGCGGCAGAGGCGGCGTTTATCCAGGACTGGCTTTCGCCGCCTTCCGCCGGCTTGGACGTAGACATCGCGGCGGGACACCTGAGGGAGTCTCTGACCGAGGTGTGCAATTCCAGCATGCCTCGGTCCGGCCGACCGCTGCCCAATAGGGCGGTGTACTGGTGGTCGGCCGAGCTGGAGAGGCTTCGAGCGGGGTGCGTGGTGGCCAGAAGGGCCTACGCGCGGAGCCGGCGGCGGCGTCAACGAGACCTCGCCCACGAGGACCACCTCTATGAGGTGTACATAGAGGCAAAACGGGTCCTCGAGCGGGCCATCGCCGACGCCAGGGACTCGGCGAGAGCGGAGATGCTGGAGGGTCTCGACAGAGATCCCTACGGGAGGCCATACAAGGCGGCGCGAAACAAGCTGCGCCCCTTTGGTCCCCCGGTGGCCGAGACCCTGGAGCCCTCATTCCTGGATGGGGTGGTTCAGTCTCTGTTCCCGTGCAGGGACAACTTCACCCCACCAGTGATGGACCCTCCGCGGGGGATAGCTCCGCCAGCCGAGGAGGAAGAGGAGGCCCCTCCTGTCACGGAGTCGGAACTCAGCGCGGCGATTGTGCATATCCGCGCCAAGAAGACGGCTCCGGGCCCCGACGGTGTCCCGGCGAGAGTGGTGGCAATTGCCGCCACTCAAATGGAGGAGCGGTTTCGGGACCTCTTTAGCGCATGTCTTGCGTCTGGGAGATTCCCGAAACCGTGGAAGGAGGGACAGCTGTGCCTCCTTCGCAAGGAAAGCCGCCCCGCAGAATCGCCCTCGGCATACCGACCCATCGTCCTGCTCGATGAGGTCGGCAAAATGTTCGAGGGGATAATCGCTGCCCGCCTAAAGAGCCACCTGCGGAATGTGGGGCCGGACTTGTCGGACGCTCAGTTCGGTTTTCGGGCTGAGCGTTCCACAGTGGACGCGCTGGCCCGCCTTAAGGGCCAGGTGAAGGATGCGATGGAGGCGGGGGACGGATTGTTGGCGGTGTCATTCGACATAGCCAACGCCTTCAACTCTGTTCCCCACAGCACCATCCTAGAGGCACTCCGATTCCACGGGGTGCCTCTATACATGCGGCGTCTACTGGCCAGCTACCTGGAGGATCGGGCGATCGTCCTCGTGAACAGGGCTGGCCAAGTCCGGCGGTACGCAGTCGAGGCCGGCGTTCCACAGGGGTCGGTAGTGGGACCTCTCCTCTGGAACGTTGGCTACGATTGGCTCTTGCGGGGAACTCTCCTCCGAGGCACGAGTGTCATCTGCTACGCGGATGACACTCTCCTCACGGCCCGGGGGGAGAGTTTCAGGGAGGCGGCCAACTTGGCCTCGGCAGGCGGATCCTTGGTCGCAGGGAGGATCCGCCGCCTAGGATTGACGGTGGCGCTGCACAAGACCGAGGCCGTGTTCTTCCACGGGCCTCGGCAGCGCCAACCACCAGACGCCCACATCTTCGTGGAGGGCGTCCGAATCGAGGTGAAGGCCCAGATGAAATATCTGGGCCTTGTACTCGACAGCAGGTGGCGTTTCGGCCCGCATTTTAGCGGGCTGTCGACGCGCCTGCTGAAGACTGCAAGCGCCCTCTCGTGGCTGCTCCCCAACTTGGGGGGGCCCCGCGCGCGATGCCGGCAGCTCTTCGCCGGCATCTTGAGGAGTATGGCCCTTTACGGGGCCCCTATCTGGGAGGACTCCCTCCGCAGGAGGGAGAACGCCGCCGCATTGCGGGCCCCCCAAAGGGCCATAGCCCAGCGGGTGGCGAGGGCCTACCGCACGGTCGGCTTCTCGGCGGCATGCGCTCTGGCCGGCACCCCGCCTTGGGAACTCGAGGCGTGGGTGCTCGCCAGAGTGTATGAATGGACGGCGGGGCGGAGGGCGAGAGGAGAACGCCCCGCCCCCGAAGAGCGGGAGGCCGTCCGGCGGGAGGCGAAGGACGCCATTGTCGTCCACTGGACGCGGGACCTCGCCGCCGCAGCCTTCGGCCGCCGTACCCTAGACGCGATTGGGCCGGTCCTGCGAGACTGGCTCGAGCGGTCGCACGGGTTCGTCTCCTTCCGTCTGGTGCAGGTGCTGTCCGGGCACGGTTGCTTTGGATCGTACCTGCACCGTATCGGGCGGGAGGAGACGCCGTCGTGTCACGGCTGTGGCGCGGCGGAGGACACGGCGCAGCACACTCTTGAGGTGTGCCCGTCGTGGTCCGAGCCGCGCCGCAGTCTCACCGCGGCGATCGGAACGGACCTCTCGCTCCCCGGCTTGGTCAATGCCATGCTTGGGGACGAGGGGTCCTGGGCGGCAGTCGCCTCCTTCTGCGAACACGTCATGTCCCAGAAGGAGGCGGCGGAGCGCGCGCGGGAGGAAGACCCTCTCGCGCCGCCGCTCCGAAGGCGGAGGAGGGGTCGAAGACGACGTCAGTATGACAGTCACCTCCGACTCCTCCCAGGTGGAAGCCAGCAGGCGACGGGTGCGGGGGCTCCGTCGCCTGTATTGCACAGGCTTCCACCAGTGCCGGACGGGAATGGCCAGGTGTTCCCGGCCATTCCCGTAGCCCCCCAGCCGGGGGGACATGCGGGGCCCGCCAGTTAGGCGGGCATGCGCCGGGGGGGTTGTGGACGCAAAGGCTGAGCCGGATTCCCATGACCCCTCCATCAAGGCGACGAGGGAACACCGCTGAGTTTTAGTGGGTATACTGCCACCTTGGCAGGGAGTCCCACATACTCCGTATCGTCCCCCGACGATCGGAGATGCGTAATGTCATTTCTCAGCGACAAAAAAAAAAAAAAAAAAAAAAAAAAAAAAGGTTAGGTTTCCCCCCCGGTGGGTTCCCGCATTGTCGAGGCGGGGGGGCTCAGTAGCCGTGGCTTGGACACCCACGGTGAAGCTAAGAGGAACCCGAGGAGGGGCCGCTCGTCAGGGCTTCTGCTGACAAGCCGACGACGTAGCGGCCAAAGGTAGGTTGCGGTGTCGCTTGAGCGACATCGCAACTGAGGCGGGCCGCGATGTCGTACGTACCGGAGGCATCGCGGTTGAGGGTTGGAGGCCGCGGCGGGAGAGGAGTGCCGGTATTACGGTGCGCCGCTCTCCCTACCTTCCGCGGCCTTGACGGGGTCGCCACCGTTAGATGGCGGACGCGGTGGGGCTGCAGGGGAAGAGGAGTGTCGGTATTACGTTGGCCGCTCTCCCTATCCTCTGCAGCCGAAAATTGGCAGGCGGCGGGGCCAATGTCCTGACCCGTCGCAGGGGGGACCAAGGGTGCCCAGACACGGGGTCGTCTGGCGCCCACGTGCTGGTTTGGTCCCTGGGGTGGTCACGGCGTGCTATGTGTTCTGGTGCGCCGGTGATGGGGAGTACTCCCCAGAGGAGGGTCCGGTAACGGACGGCCGCGGCGGGTTCACGGATGAGTGCTAACGCGTGCCCGTGTTCCCGCCGTAAGCGGCAGAGGAGGACACCGTGGAGTTTTAGTGGGTTAGAGTCCCACATAACTGCACTATCTCCCCGTGGTAGTGTAGTATGCATGAGCATTTCTCCACGTGAAAAAAAAAAAAAAAAAAAAAAAAGGTTAGGTTAGGTTAGGTTGGGGGTCCCCCCACAGCGCATACGTCCACGTCGTGATCCCCGGGCAACGCCGTGTCTGACCACCGTAACGGAGTGGCAGACCGGCGGCTAAAGTGCGCTGTGACTTGCAGCCAACACGCGGACGACTGCAAGTATGCCTAGAAAACAAAGGCGAGACGCCTCCGGGCGCTTTTTAATCGATTGTCCCTCCGGGGACGATATAAACGGCCCTTCTCAGGGCCAACACAGTGGCCCTTCCCAGGGCCAATCCACCGGCCCTTCTAAGGGCCACATCGAAGCTGGCCGCGCACCATCTGTGGCCAGCTTATCCAGCCTGCAGGCGGAGTTTTCGGACTCCGGCGAGTCCGCCATGGACACGTCGGCGGCCGAAAACGACCGCGTCCAGCGGAAGCGGGCCTACCTGAAGCTCGGGTCCGGAGGCTCCTCGGGGTCTGTGGGCAAGTCGGGGAAGAGGCCGAAGTCAAAAAAGGCCTCGACTCCTGCTCCGACTCCTGCTTCGAGTCCCACCCACGACGTGGGTCTGGTGGACGCCGAGCGTCAGTTAGGCCTGGCAAGGAGGGAGCAGCTGCAGCAGGACCTCGAGGAGAAGGTCGCTGCCAGGGAACAGCAGGCGCGGTCCGCCAGGTCGAGGGCTGGCTATGGCACATCCAATGTGCTGTACGCCGACCACTCCCTGGCGGAGCTGGAGCGCATGGCACTCCAGGACAAGGAGGAGGTACTGGAGGTCGCCTCCAAGTCTTCAAACCTGAAGGGGACTTTCCAGAAGGCCCTCAAATGCCGGGCCGTGAGCTTGCACGGCATTGTCACCGAGCTGGTGCAGCGCACGGCCACAGAGGAGACGCGGCAGCTGCAGGCGAGGGTGGATCGCCTGCAGCTGGAGGTCAGCCAGCTGCACCAGAAGCTGGCTGAGGCCACAGCCCGGCAAGCCCAACCTGCGCCTGCTCCTGCGCCTGCCCCTGGTCCGGCGGAGGGGAGCTCCTCTCCCCCTGGCAACCTCGTGGAAATAATCCACAGGGTTGTCATGGAGGAGAGGGCCTTCATCAGGAGCTGCCTCGCCGGTATTGAGGACCGGCTCCTGCCGGAAAAGCGGCTCCGCCCGCCGCTAGCGGCGGATGAGAGTCCGCCACCGACGGAGCCGGTGCCTGTACCTGCGCAGCCTGCGGGAGACCCGAAACCGGGTGCACAGACCCAGGCCCCGAAGCCCTCCAAGGGCAAGGGAAAGGGCAAGGGGAAGGGCAAGAGGAGCACGGTGGCCCCTCAAACCCCCACCACAAGCGCAGAGGGAGCGTCTGCCTCTCCGGCAGCCCCCCAGAACACGCAGCGGGAGGACGCCATGCTCCCTTCCACCACCCCGTCCAACCAGGCGTGGACGGAAGTGGCCAGGGGGGGAAAGGCCAAAAAGGCCAAGCCCGCTGCGACTGCTTCGGCAGCCCAGAAGGCTTCGGCGGGCGGGAGGAAGTTGGTTCCTCCCAAAACTGCGGCGGTCGTGGTGACCATCACCCCGGAGGCCGCAGAGCGGGGCGAAACGTACGAGTCCGTCCTAAGACGGGCTCGTGCCAACGCGGATCCCTCCCGGCTGGGGATCGGCAACATCACGTGCCGCCGCACCCAGGCCGGAGCCCGAATTTTTGAGTTCGGGGGGGAGCAGCGCGGCGCAAACGCGGACCTCTTTGCAAAAAAGTTGCAAGAGGCCATCGCGGATGTGGCGACGGTCGCCAGACCCGTCAAGACCACATCCTTGGAGGTGATCGATATGGACGATTCGGTCACCAAAGAGGATGTGGTGGCGGCCGTTGCCGCTGCGGGAGGCTGCAGCGCCAGCGCCGTGAAGGGGGGAGCCATCAGGCCCGGCCGCCGCGGCATGGGCGCCATCCGCGTCGAGTGCCCAGTCGCCGCGGCGGTGGCCGCCCTTAAGGCGACCAAGGGACGGCTGCTCGTGGGTTTCAGCTCGGCTGTGGTCCGGCTGCTTGAGGACAAGCCTGCGCGGTGCTTCAAGTGCTTCGCGCCGGGCCACACCCGATCTACGTGTCCCTCCAAGTTCGACTGCGGAGAGTCTTGCTTCCAGTGCGGACAGGAGGGACACAGGAGTGCCACTTGCAGCGCCGCCACGCCACACTGCCCGGCGTGTGCTGCCAGCGGCCGCCCCGCGGGGCACAGGATGGGGGGCAGGAGTTGCCAGCCACCCGCGAGGAAGGGCATAGTGCCGGCGCAGGTTCGCCCTGTCGCCACCACCGCCGCTGTCGCCGCCGCTGTTACTCCAGCTCCAGCGGCGGTGGCTGAGGAGGGGGGTGCGATGTCGGAATAATGGTTTCCTATCACCGCATCCTCCAGGCGAACACCAATCACTGCAGAGCGGCCCAGAACCTGCTGGTGCAGGCCATGGCTGAGTGGTTGGTGAACGTAGCGGTGGTCGCCGAGCCCTACTCGATCCCCGGCAGTTGGCTGGGTGACGAGGACGGCTTGGTGGCACTAGCGGCGCGGTCCTCCACAGACTCCCCTCCCCTCTCGCTATTAGAGAGGGGACCGGGATACGTGGCCGCCGCGTGGGGAGAGATAGCCCTCGTGGGCGACTTCCGACTCCTCCCAGGTGGAAGCCAGCAGGCGACGGGTGCGGGGGCACCCTCGCCTGTATTGCACAAGCTTCCACCAGTGCCGGACGGGAATGGCCAGGTGTTCCCGGTCATTCCCGTAGCCCCCCAGACGGGGGGATCATGCGGGGCCCGCCAGTTAGGCGGGCATGCGCCGGGGGGGTTGTGGACGCAAAGGCTAAGCCGGATTCCCATGACCCCCCCATCAAGGCGATGAGGGAACACCGCTGAGTTTTAGTGGGTATACTGCCACCCTGGCAGGGAGTCCCACATACTCCGTGTCGTCCCCCGACGAGCGGAGATGCGTAATGTCATTTCTCAGCGACAAAAAAAAAAAAAAAAAAAAAAAAAAAAAAAAAAAAAGGTTAGGTTAGGTTAGGTTAGGTTAGGTTCAGAGTCGTCCGGGGGTATCGCACGATCTCCTACGAGGCGGCTTGTGTACTGGCTGGATCCCCGCCCTGGGACCTGGAGGCGAAAGTACTCGCGTCACTGTACCGGTGGCGCGAGGAAGCGCGGGCGCGAGGCGAGGGACTGACGCAGCGCCACATGGAGCTGCGTCGGTCTCAGCTTCGCGAGGTCCTGGTGGCGGAATGGCGGGACAGGCTTTCGCGCCCTACCGCCGGCCTCGGTACCATCGAGGCGGTCCGGCCAGTACTCGAGCGCTGGCTCGGGAGGAGGCACGGCTCCCTGTCGTTTCGAGTGACGCAGGTGCTCTCGGGGCATGGTTGCTTCGGGAAGTACCTGTGTCGCATTAACAGGGAGCCGGACGCCCGGTGTCACCACTGCGTCGACTGCCGGGAGGACACGGCGTGGCATACGCTGGCAGAGTGTGCCGCTTGGGAGGAGCCGCGCCGTGCCCTCATTTCAGAAGTAGGCAGTGACCTCTCGCTGCCGGCCGTGGTCGAGTCCATGGTCGACAGCGAGGAGTCCTGGGACGCGGTGGTTTCCTTCTGCGAAACGGTCGTCTCGCAGAAGGAGGCTGCGGAAAGGGAGAGGGAGATCTCGTCCGCTCACCCTGCCCGCAGCAGGCGCACCGGGCGTCGGCGGAGGGCGGACAACGCCCTCTTCCGGCCCCCCTAAACGGGTCCAGGGGCGACGGACTCGGGGACGTCCGTCGCCCCCCACACATCAGGACCCGAGGTGGCGGCGCGCGATGTGTTCCACGCGCGCCCCTCTTAGACGTCGCGGGGGGAGTCAAACACCTCACTCCCCCCCCCGACCAGACGGGGCCCGCTCAGGCGGGCCGGCACCAGCCGGGGGTTGCGGAAGGATCGTACGTTCCCGCGACCCCCGGCGTAGGTGTGAGATGGAACACCGGGGTGGTTTTTAGTCAGTAAGAGTCTGACAGACCCCGCCGCCCGCCCCAGGGCGGCGGACATCCATGAGGATTTTCCACCCCGGATCAAAAAAAAAAAAAAAAAAAAGGTTAGGTTAGGTTAGGTTGGGGGCCCCCCCGGTGGGTTCCCGCATTGTCGAGGCGGGGGGGCTCAGTAGCCGTGGCTTGGACACCCACGGTGAAGCTAAGAGGAACCCGAGGAGGGGCCGCTCGTCAGGGCTTCTGCTGACAAGCCGACGACGTAGCGGCCAAAGGTAGGTTGCGGTGTCGCTTGGGCGACATCGCAACTGAGGCGGGCCGCGATGTCGTACGTACCGGAGGCATCGCGGTTGAAGGTTGGAGGCCGCGGCGGGAGAGGAGTGCCGGTATTACGGTGAGCCGCTCTCCCTACCTTCCGCGGCCTTGACGGGGTCGCCACCGTACGATGGCGGACGCGGTGGGGCTGCAGGGGAAGAGGAGTGTCGGTATTACGTTGGCCGCTCTCCCTATCCTCTGCAGCCGAAAATTGGCAGGCGGCGGGGCCAATGTCCTGACCCGTCGCAGGGGGGACCAAGGGTGCCCAGACACGGGGTCGTCTGGCGCCCATGTGCTGGTTTGGTCCCTGGGGTGGTCACGGCGTGCTATGTGTTCTGGTGCGCCGGTGATGGGGAGTACTCCCCAGAGGAGGGTCCGGTAACGGACGGCCGCGGCGGGTTCACGGATGAGTGCTAACGCGTGCCCGTGTTCCCGCCGTAAGCGGCAGAGGAGGACACCGTGGAGTTTTAGTGGGTTAGAGTCCCACATAACTGCACTATCTCCCCGTGGTAGTGTAGTATGCATGAGCATTTCTCCACGTGAAAAAAAAAAAAAAAAAAAAAAAAAAGGTTAGGTTGGGGGTCCCCCCACAGCGCATACGTCCACGTCGTGATCCCCGGGCAACGCCGTGTCTGACCACCGTAACGGAGTGGCAGACCGGCGGCTAAAGTGCGCTGTGACTTGCAGCCAACACGCGGACGACTGCAAGTATGCCGAAAAAGCAAAGACGAGACGCCTCCGGGCGCTTTTTAACTGATTGTCCCTCCGGGGACGATACAAACGGCCCTTCTCAGGGCCAACACAGTGGCCCTTCCCAGGGCCAATCCACCGGCCCTTCTAAGGGCCACGTCGAAGCTGGCCGCGCACCATCTGTGGCCAGCTTATCCAGCCTGCAGGCGGAGTTTTCGGACTCCGGCGAGTCCGCCATGGACACGTCGGCGGCCGAAAACGACCGCCTCCAGCGGAAGCGGGCCTACCTGAGGCTCGGGTCCGGAGGCTCCTCGGGGTCTGTGGGCAAGTCGGGGAAGAGGCCGAAGTCGAAAAAGGCCTCGACTCCTGCTCCGACTCCTGCTTCGAGTCCGACCCACGACGTGGGTCTGGTGGACGCCGAGCGTCAGTTAGGCCTGGCAAGGAGGGAGCAGCTGCAGCAGGACCTTGAGGAGAAGGTCGCTGCCAGGGAGCAGCAGGCGCGGTCCGCCAGGTCGAGGGCTGGCTATGGCACATCCAATGTGCTGTACGCCGACCACTCCCTGGCGGAGCTGGAGCGCATGGCGCTCCAGGACAAGGAGGAGGTACTGGAGGTCGCCTCCAAGTCCTCGAACCTGAAGGGGACCTTCCAGAAGGCCCTCAAATGCCGGGCCGTAAGCATGCACGGCATCGTCACCGAGCTGGTGCAGCGCACGGCTACAGAAGAGACGCGGCAGCTGCAGGCGAGGGTGGACCGCCTGCAGCTGGAGGTCAGCCAGCTGCACCAGAAGCTGGCTGAGGCCACGGCCCGGCAAGCCCAACCTGCGCCTGCTGCTGCGCCTGCGTCTGGTCCGGCGGAGGGGAGCTCCTCTCTCCCTGGCAACCTCGTGGAAATAATCCGCGGGGTTGTCATGGAGGAGAGGGCCTTCATCAGGAGCTGCCTCGCCGGTATTGAGGACCGGCTCCTGCCGGAGGAGCGGCTCCGCCCGCCGCTAGCGGCGGATAAGAGTCCGCCA
Source organism: Luperina nickerlii (assembly GCA_963855955.1). Lineage (NCBI taxonomy): Eukaryota > Metazoa > Arthropoda > Insecta > Lepidoptera > Noctuidae > Luperina > Luperina nickerlii. The sequence goes on from OY979668.1 coordinate 24,898,053, forward strand.
CCGACGGAGCCGGTGCCTGTACCTGCGCAGCCTGCGGGAGACCCGAAACCGGGTGCGCAGACCCAGGCCCCGAAGCCCTCCAAGGGCAAGGGGAAGGGCAAGGGGAAGGGCAAGAGGAGCACGGTGGCCCCTCAAACCCCCACCACAAGCGCAGAGGGAGCGTCTGCCTCTCCGGCAGCCCCCCAGAACACGCAGCGGGAGGACGCCATGCTTCCTTCCACCACCCCGTCCAACCAGGCGTGGACGGAAGTGGTCAGGGGGGGAAAGGCCAAAAAGGCCAAGCCCGCTGCGACTGCTCCGGCAGCCCAGAAGGCTTCGGCGGGCGGGAGGAAGTTGGTTCCTCCCAAAACTGCGGCGGTCGTGGTGACCATCACCCCGGAGGCCGCAGAGCGGGGCGAAACGTACGAGTCCGTCCTAAGACGGGCTCGTGCTAACGCGGATCCCTCCCGGCTGGGGATCGGCAACATCACGTGCCGCCGCACCCAGGCCGGAGCCCGAATTTTTGAGTTCGGGGGGGAGCAGCGCGGCGCAAACGCGGACCTCTTTGCAACAAAGTTGCAAGAGGCCATCGCGGATGTGGCAACGGTCGCCAGACCCGTCAAGACCGCATCCTTGGAGGTGATCGATATGGACGATTCGGTCACCAAAGAGGATGTGGTGGCGGCCGTTGCTGCTGCGGGAGGTTGCAGCCCCAGCGCCGTGAAGGGGGGAGCCATCAGGCCCGGCCGCCGCGGCATGGGCGCAATCCGCGTCGAGTGCCCAGTCGCCGCGGCGTTGGCCGCCCTAAAGGCGACCAAGGGACGGCTGCTCGTGGGCTTCAGCTCGGCCGTGGTCCGGCCGCTTGAGGACAAGCCTGCGCGGTGCTTCAAGTGCTTCGCGCCGGGCCACACCCGATCTACGTGTCCCTCCAAGTCCGACTGGGGAGAGTCTTGCTTCCAGTGCGGACAGGAGGGACACAGGAGTGCCGCTTGCAGCGTCGCCACGCCACACTGCCCGGCGTGTGCTGCCAGCGGCCGCCCCGCGGGGCACAGGATGGGGGGCAGGAGTTGCCAGCCTCCCGCGAGGAAGGGCATAGTGCCGGCGCAGGTTCGCCCTGTCGCCGCCACCACCGCTGTCGCCGCTGCTGTTACTCCAGCTCAAGCGGCGGTGGCTGAGGAGGGGGGTGCGATGTCGGAATAGTGGGTTCCTATCACCGCATCCTCCAGGCGAACACCAATCACTGCAGAGCGGCCCAGGACCTGCTGGTGCAGGCCATGGCTGAGTGGTTGGTGAACGTAGCGGTGGTCGCCGAGCCCTACTCGATCCCCGGCAGTTGGCTGGGTGACGAGGACGGCTTGGTGGCACTAGCGGCGCGGTCCTCCACAGACTCCCCTCCCCTCTCGCTATTAGAGAGGGGACCGGGATACGTGGCCGCCGCGTGGGGAGAGATAGCCCTCGTGGGAGTCTATTTTTCCCCAAACCGCCCTCTCCGGGACTTCGAGAACTATCTTGGAGTCCTGGCCGCCGTGGTCGGCAGGGCGGCGCCGCGTCAGGTCTCCGTATTGGGAGACCTGAATGCCAAGTCGGTGACCTGGGGCAACCCGGCCACCGACCATCGCGGGCGGGCAGTGGAGCAGTGGGCAGCCTCATCTGGGCTCTCCCTCCTCAACAGAGGGAACGTCCAGACATGCGTGCGGCGACAGGGTGGCTCGATAGTGGACGTCACTTTTGCCACCTCTGCGCTGGCCGCGCGCGTGCTGAACTGGCGGGTGGATTTGGTGGAGACCATGTCGGACCACCGCTACGTGCGGTTCGACATCTCCAGCGGTGGCCCCGGAGGGACGCGGCCCCTCTCGGGGCGGTCAGCGTTCCCACGGTGGGCTCTCACCCGCCTGGACAGGGAGGCGGCGGCGGAGGCGGCGTTTATCCAGGACTGGCTTTCGCCGCCTGCCGCCGGCTTGGACATAGACATCGCGGCGGGACACCTGAGGGAGTCTCTGACCGAGGTGTGCAATTCCAGCATGCCTCGGTCCGGCCGACCGCTGCCCAATAGGGCGGTGTACTGGTGGTCGGCCGAGCTGGAGAGGCTTCGAGCGTCGTGCGTGGTGGCCAGAAGGGCCTACGCGCGAAGCCGGCGGCGGCGTCGACGAGACCTCGCCCACGAGGACCACCTCTATGAGGTGTACATAGAGGCAAAACTGGTCCTCGAGCGGGCCATCGCCGACGCCAGGGACTCGGCGAGAGCGGAGATGCTGGAGGGTCTCGACAGAGATCCCTACGGGAGGCCATACAAGGCGGCGCGCAACAAGCTGCGCCCCTTTGGTCCCCCGGTGGCCGAGACCCTGGAGCCCTCATTCCTGGATGGGGTGGTTCAGTCCCTGTTCCCGGGCAGGGACAACTTCACCCCACCAGTGATGGACCCTCCGCGGGGGATAGCTCCGCCAGCCGAGGAGGAAGAGGAGGCCCCTCCGGTCACGGAGTCGGAACTCAGCGCGGCGATTGTGCATATCCGCGCCAAGAAGACGGCTCCGGGCCCCGATGGTGTCCCGGCGAGGGTGGTGGCAATTGCCGCCACTCAAATGGAGGAGCGGTTTCGGGACCTCTTCAGCGCATGTCTTGCGTCTGGGAGGTTCCCGAAACCGTGGAAGGAGGGACAGCTGTGCCTCCTTCGCAAGGAAGGCCGCCCCGCAGACTCGCCCTCGGCATACCGACCCATCGTTCTGCTCGATGAGGTCGGCAAAATGTTCGAGGGGATAGTCGCTGCCCGCCTAAAGAGCCACCTGCGGAATGTGGGGCCGGACTTGTCGGACGCTCAGTTCGGTTTTCGGGCTGAGCGTTCCACAGTGGACGCGCTGGCCTGCCTTAAGGGCCAGGTGAAGGGGGCGATGGAGGCGGGGGACGGATTGTTGGCGGTGTCATTCGACATAGCCAACGCCTTCAACTCTGTTCCCCACAGCACCATCCTAGAGGCACTCCGATTCCACGGGGTGCCTCTATACATGCGGCGTCTACTGGCCAGCTACCTGGAGGATCGGGCGATCGTCCTCGTGAACAGGGCTGGCCAAGTCCGGCGGTACGCAGTCGAGTCCGGCGTTCCACAGGGGTCGGTAGTGGGACCTCTCCTCTGGAACGTTGGCTACGACTGGCTCTTGCGGGGAACTCTCCTCCGAGGCACGAGTGTCATCTGCTACGCCGATGACACTCTCCTCACCGCCCGGGGGGAGAGTTTCAGGGAGGCGGCCAACTTAGCCTCGGCAGGCGGATCCTTGGTCGCAGGGAGGATCCGCCGCCTAGGATTGACGGTGGCGCTGCACAAGACCGAGGCCGTGTTCTTCCACAGGCCTCGGCAGCGCCAACCACCAGACGCCCACATCTTCGTGGAGGGCGTCCGAATCGAGGTGAAGGCCCAGATGAAATATCTGGGCCTTGTACTCGACAGCAGGTGGCGCTTCGGCCCGCATTTTAGCGGGCTGTCGACGCGCCTGCTGAAGACTGCGGGCGCCCTCTCGTGGCTGCTCCCCAACTTGGGGGGGCCCAGCGCGCGATGCCGGCAGCTCTACGCCGGCATCTTGAGGAGTATGGCCCTTTACGGGGCTCCTATCTGGGAGGACTCCCTCCACAGGAGGGAGAACGCCGCCGCATTGCGGGCCCCCCAAAGGGCCATAGCCCAGCGGGTGGCGAGGGCCTATCGCACGGTCGCCTTCTCGGCGGCATGCGCTCTGGCCGGCACCCCGCCTTGGGAACTCGAGGCGTGGGTGCTCGCCAGAGTGTATGAATGGACGGCGGGGCGGAGGGCGAGAGGAGAACGCCCCGCCCCCGAAGAGCGGGAGGCCGTCCGGCGGGAGGCGAAGGACGCCATAGTCGTCCACTGGACGCGGGACCTCGCCGCCGCAGCCTTCGGCCGCCGAACCCTAGACGCGATTGGGCCGGTCCTGCGAGACTGGCTCGAGCGGTCGCACGGGTTCCTCTCCTTCCGTCTGGTGCAGGTGCTGTCCGGGCACGGTTGCTTTGGATCGTACCTGCACCGTATCGGGCGGGAGGAGACGCCGTCGTGTCACGGCTGTGGCGCGGCGGAGGACACGGCGCAGCACACTCTTGAGGTGTGCCCGTCGTGGTCCGAGCCGCGCCGCAGTCTCACCGCGGCGATCGGAACGGATCTCTCGCTCCCCGGCCTGGTCAACGCCATGCTGAGGGACGAGGGGTCCTGGGCGGCAGTCGCCTCCTTCTGCGAACACGTCATGTCCCAGAAGGAGGCGGCGGAGCGCGCGCGGGAGGAAGACCCTCTCGCGGCGCCGCTCCGAAGGCGGAGGAGGGGTCGAAGACGACGTCAGTATGACAGTCACCTCCGACTCCTCCCAGGTGGAAGCCAGCAGGCGACGGGTGCGGGGGCACCCTCGCCTGTATTGCACAGGCTTCCACCAGTGCCGGACGGGAATGGCCAGGTGTTCCCGGCCATTCCCGTAGCCCCCCAGCCGGGGGGACATGCGGGGCCCGCCAGTTAGGCGGGCAAGCGCCGGGGGGGTTGTGGACGCAAAGGCTGAGCCGGATTCCCATGACCCCTCCATCAAGGCGACGAGGGAACACCGCTGAGTTTTAGTGGGTATACTGCCACCTTGGCAGGGAGTCCCACATACTCCGTGTCGTCCCCCGACGAGCGGAGATGCGTAACGTCATTTCTCAGCGACAAAAAAAAAAAAAAAAAAAAAAAAAAAAAAAAAAAAAAAAAGGTTAGGTTAGGTTAGGTTAGGTTCCCCCCCGGTGGGTTCCCGCATTGTCGAGGCGGGGGGGCTCAGTAGCCGTGGCTTGGACACCCACGGTGAAGCGAAGAGGAACCCGAGGAGGGGCCGCTCGTCAGGGCTTTTGCCGACAAGCCAACGACGTAGCGGCCAAAAGTAGGTTGCGGTGTCGCTTGGGCGACATCGCAACTGAGGCGGGCCGCGATGTCGTGCCTGAGGCATCGCGGCTGAGGGTTGGAGGCCGCGGCGGGAGAGGAGTGCCGGTATTACGGTGCGCCGCTCTCCCTACCTTCCGCGGCCTTGACGGGGTCGCCACCGTTAGATGGCGGACGCGGTGGGGCTGCAGGGGAAGAGGAATGTCGGTATTGCGTTGGCCGCTCTCCCTATCCTCTGCAGCCGAAAATTGGCAGGCGGCGGGGCCAATGTCCTGACCCGTCGCAGGGGGGACCAAGGGTGCCCAGACACGGGGTCGTCTGGCACCCATGTGCTGGTTTGGTCCCTGGGGTGGTCACGGCGTGCTATGTGTTCTGGTGCGCCGGTGATGGGGAGTACTCCCCAGAGGAGGGTCCGGTAACGGACGGCCGCGGCGGGTTCACGGATGAGTGCTAACGCGTGCCCGTGTTCCCGCCGTAAGCGGCAGAGGAGGACACCGTGGAGTTTTAGTGGGTTAGAGTCCCACATAACTGCACTATCTCCCCGTGGTAGTGTAGTATGCATGAGCATTTCTCCACGTGAAAAAAAAAAAAAAAAAAAGGTTAGGTTAGGTTGGGCACGCCGCGATAGCGGCGGTAAGACCCGTGATGAAGGAGTGGCTGGAGAGACGCCACGGCGCCCTCAGCTTCCGGCTGACGCAGGTGCTTACCGGACATGGGTGTTTCGGGAAGTACCTGTGTCGGATAGGCCGGGAGCCGACGCCCGAATGTCACCATTGTGACAGCTGCCGCGAGGACACGGCGCTGCACACGTTGGAGGAGTGCCCAGCTTGGGCAGTACAGCGCCGTGACCTGGTCGCGGCAGTCGATGCTGCGGGCGACCTCTCGCTTCCGGCCGTTATTTCATACATGGTCGGGAGTGAGAGCGGCTGGACGGCCGTCGCCTCCTTTTGTGAGGACGTAATGTCGCTAAAGGAGGCGGCGGAAAGGGAGAGAGAAGCTGTTACCTCTCTCCCGGCCCGCAGCAGGCGCACCGGGCGTCGCAGGGTGGCGGATGATCTCCGGCCACCGTAGGGCGCGGCCTGCGGGCGACAGACTAGGGGCGTCTGTTGCCCGATCAGAAACAGGCCTCGAGGCGGCGGCGTAGTGTTCCGCGCGCGCCTCTTAGTGGGAGTTCCTGCGGCCACTGGGTGGCATCCGCAGAGGGTGACGGGGCCCGCCTACGAACATCTGGCGGGCCAATACCTGCCGGGGGCGCGGACGAATGCGCAAGCGATACCCGTACCCCCGACAATAGGTACAGGAAGGGAACACCGGGGTGGTTTTTAGCCGGTAAGAGTCCGGCACGCCCCTCCGCCTTCCCCAGGGCGGAGGATGTCCATGAGGATTTTCCCCCCGAGAACAAAAAAAAAAAAAAAAAAAAGGTTAGGTTAGGTTAGGTTAGGTTAGGTTAGGTTAGGTTAGGTTAGGTAAGGTTAGGTTTTTTTTTTTTTTTTTTTTTTTTTTTTTTTTTTTTTTTTTTTTTTTTTTTTTTTTTTTTTGCTTTTCCCCGTTCATGGGTACAACGGGACCTTGGCTATCTAATTTTCTCATTCATTCCAGTTCTCGCATTTATTCCTCTCGCACTTTCATTCTTCATACTGTATCTTTCTTTCATACTTCCTTTATATTCTTAGCCGGGTGGGACTCCCGCTATTCTAGCTACTGATTTACTTTTGATTTTCTTTATTATGGATTATTTAGAAACACATCGTTGATTTTTATTTACATTTTTCGTTTTCCTCTATAGCTGTTTACAGTCTTATGCATTGTTGTTTACATCTTGTGCATATTGTTACATGTCCTTTCTTATTTTACAAATGTTATTTCCTATTTTAGATATCAAGCATATTTTGTTTATTACTAGTTTTACATTTATTTCCTTATTCTATATTTGTTCAATACAAGATTTGTCTTAATAATTTATTTAACTTTTATTTTCTAATAACAATATTATCAGTTATCATCTTACTGTCTAACACATTTATCGTTATTTCCTAATTTATATATCTACTATTTTCTTACACGATTAGTTTTATATTTATTCCTTATTCTAAATATGTTTTATATAATACGTTGTTTATCTTTCTATACTTAATATATATTTCTAACATGATGTTTCAAATTTATCTTTTCAAATTCCAACACAATGCATACTTATTTAATAGTTATTTAGACTACTATTTAAAAGCTACTCAGTTCAATCTGTCCTAAGGGCTTGTGTGACTTTTCCTTAGCTTGATGCTTTTTTGTATTCTTGAAGTTTACGTCAATAATATATATATAGACATATGTTATACATATTTATTGCCAGTTCTTATTCTGGGGATTTATTTTATACTCAACTTTTGCAGGGGGCGTTTGGGGTGTGTGTGTTAGATATATTCGTATATATTTACTATATGTTTTGTATATCTGTGTTTGTTTGTGTTTTTTGGTTTCCATGTATCTGTTTATCTTTGTTATGTACTCCCAATTTGTGTTACTGTCTTGGTGTATTTCTGTATGTGTTGCGTGTGTGTCTGTGTGTGTTGTGTGTGTTACGTATGCCACAAGGAACAGTCTAGACATAAGCAGTCGTCGTCCTAGCCAGGTAGTCCCATTTTTTGCGGACCGGGCACTCCTTGCTGAACGCGTTATGATCAGTCCTTTGCAACTTCGAGTGCGAGCAGTTGCAGCACTGCGGCTCATCACCCGCGACAAATTCAGCGCATTTCTCACGGAGATGTGGTCCTCCGCAGTGGCTGCACCTGTCCACACTCTCGGTACAAAATTTCCGGCCGTGTCCGAATGCCAAACATTTCGTACACTGGATGAGCGGCGACTGGTCCTCCACCCTGACCCTTTGAAGGTCAAGGTAAAGGGCCCCAGCCTCCGTCATCCTCTGCCATACCGTGGGTCTGACCTGAAGAACGACGTGCGCCGTTTTTGGGTTTCTGGTTCGCTTTTTATATTTGACAGCTATTTCCTTTTCTTCTTCCTCTAAATCCCTAAAAATATTTTCATTTTGGGAGTGGAGCGCCTTTACCACGTCGTCGTCCCCGCTGTCCAAAAAGACGTCTTTTAGGACAACGAGTGGATTCTTGTTCTTCATGGGCGCTACTCTTAGGCCTCCGCCTCGGCTCTCAATCCTTTCTTTCACTCTTTTGAGCTCCGCTTCCGAGTCGCATCCCAAAATGACCGTCTGGTTTTTGGCCTTGCGGACTTTGTTTATTTTCAGGCCAGTTCCCCTGGCATCGACCGCCTCCTTCACCCTGGCGAGCACCTCGTCAGCAGTCTCCTGGCTGCCTTCAAAGGTGACCGCCATCGAGTGAAGTGCCGGTCGATGCCCGGGTTTGGCTGCCGCAACGTTGGCATATGACGGCGGGTCCGCTTTTGGCTCGCAGGCCACTTCCCTTAAAGCCTCCTTTATTCCCTCAGTCCCTGCGGCCACCTCGTCGACAACGCGATCGACCTTCTCCTCGAGGACAGCGGCAGCCTTAGCAATGGCCTTCACTCCTTGCGTCGTGTGGCCTATGTCCGCTATAGCTGTGTCTGTTTTGTCGCTGACCTCAAGGATCTTATCGATCACCTTGTCGACGACGTCGGCTCCGCTATCGTCGATGAGGTTGATCACGTCATGAAGGCCTTTAGAGACTTTTTCTTCAAGGTCACTTATCCTCGTGCTCATGTTGGTCTCCATTTTCTCGAGCCTTTCCAGAACTCCATCCGGCAGATCGGCTGATGAGGGCATAGTGTTCTTCTTTGCGGACGGAACTGTTTTTGGCGCTGTTTCCATGCCCTTTACTCGTCTACTCAGCTCGAACAGTATTCGTAGACATTTATCTGACTGTGTCTCCAGGAAGGCCTTAATGTCTCTCCTCATTTGAGGGTACTCGCTGATTCGGGATGGGATATCCTCGAACGTCTTCATGACCTCCTGGAGAAGTTTGTCATTTGATGATACTGCATAAAAGTCCGTCTGCTTTTTATAAGTCTCCATATTATCTATAGATCTTCGCTTCCGTTCCGGTCTGCGGATAAAAGTTCTGGCGGCGTCCAGCGCCTGTCCAGATGGGCCCGCGGGGCTGGGAGTGGTGGCGTGAGCGACAGTACGCGAGGTCCCGGCCGACGTTGACGGTGGTATCTCGGCTGTTTCCGCTAGGGTTCCTCGGACAGCGACTTTGCTGCCGAACTTCAGGGATATCCCCTTCGGCGCTTCGCGCGGTCCTGAGGGTCCCTCATTTCCCGGGTGGTCGGGTGACGTGGACTCTCGCGGCTTACTGGCGCCAGCTCCCGGCCTTTTCCCTTTCACTGGGGTGTGGAGCATTTTCTGCTAGTTAGGTTCCGTGTGTTTATTGATTCGTGTATATGGCTTGTGTGTAGAGGGCACAGCGATGAGAACGGGGAAAGTTGTCAAGTGTAAATTGTATAACAAATGTCAATGTATAAATAAAAGATCGTAAAAATCTTTTTGGGCTTCGTTCTATGAACGTGTCCAATACCGAAACAATAAAAGTTCCAAAAGTCAAGAAAAAGTCACAAAACAAAATTGTTACATAAAAGAATTAAGTCGTCCTTAAAACTATTCAACACTTAAACTACTTAAACTAATCTGGCTGTACTGAGAATAACCGCCCGTACCTATTTCTCTAGAGAGCCTTTTATGTTCCCAGAGACTCCAGTCAGAGACGCTCTCACCTTATAGTGAGCCTAGTGTATGCTCTTTCCGTACCGCGAGAGCCAAGGGATGCCAGAAAATAAATAAATAAATAAATAAATTATAAAATTTTTGGGGGTCTCGGGGGTCAGCGGTGGTCACGATAGAGGGGGCCCCGAGGTTTTAAGTTATATAAAGGGGGGCTATGTAAATTCTTATATATAAATATAGTTATTTCAATATTTGGGGTCAAGGGTGGGGGTCAAAAAAGTGGGGGTCTAGGGGGCTTATATTAATATGGGTACAAGTTGGGAGGGGGTGATGGGGGGGGAAAATTTTTTCCAAATTTTGAAATTCCCAGCCGTTCCCGAGATATTAGGGAATGAAGTTTTCCGGGGGAAGTAAGACGGCGGGTACCAGTCAGAGTGACTGGGTTTGAGTTTTGAAGGTCTCAGGGCACAACGGGTGTCACGAAAGAGGGGGCCCCGAGTGTTGGGCTATATAAGGAGTGACGTGTAAATTCTATGTATATATATATATATATAATGGGTATTCTGATATTTGGGGTCAGAGGCGGGGGTCAAAAAAGTTGGGGTCTAGGGGGCTTATATAATTATAGGTACGAGTTGGGAGGGGGTAACGGGGGGGGAAATTTTTGTCAAAATTTTGATATTCCCAGCCGTTTCCGAGATAATAGGGGGTGTAGTTTTTTAGGGGAAGAAAGACGACTGGTACCGGTCTGAGTGACTGGGAATTTGTTAAATACTAAAATACTTATACTTACTTAAACTTATAATATTTGAATTGAATGGTCCGCGGAAGATGCTAGAGGGGGGGGGGTTGATAATTTACTTAAGGGAAATTAAATTAGAGAGGGGGGTTTGATAGATTACTTAGAGGAAATTAAATAAAATAAAAAATAAAAGAGGGGGGGGGGGCTAAAGAGGGTGGATAATACAATGTTACAGTATTAGATATGCTGACTGGTGTAAAAATAGGCTAACTGGCTCCGTTTCCGAGATATCCGCGTTTTGTCTTACTTGGAGTCTCTGGTTCGATTCCCGGTTGGTGAAAATTTCAAAATCTTTTAATCAAATTTTAAATAAATAAATTTAGTAGGGTTTAATTAGGTGGTAAATTTAAGTAAACTATTATTATAATTAAAAAAAATTTCTCAAAAACAATACGTGGGTAATTCGTGGGACAAGACAAAAATGGGGAGAATTCTTTAAAATTACGCGAATTTACCCCGAAAAATTTTTAGAAAAGTCGCAGAGGGATGGGAGATAGTTCTTTAGGTAGTCCCTCAGGAGAAAACTTATAGTTTTTTATTATTGTCCCCCTACGACTTCCCGTTTGGAAGTTATAGCCTCCCCCATTCGACTTGTAAACAAGTTGGAATCGGGGAAATTACCCCGATCTGGGAGAGGCTATAACTGGCAAACTAGATACTATTTCACAAATAAAATTTTACAATTCTCACCCTAATAGCTGAAGGCTACTGCTCCAATAATAAAAAACACTAAAAACTAAGATTTTGAAACCTTTTTCCTTTTTTCTTTCGCCAACAATAACAATTTATTTGCGGGCGGAAATTTTTCTGTCTTGCACAAATTACAACAAAAGTCCTAAAATTAAAGTCCAAAAATTTTTATTTTTGCGTATCCGGGTTTGTTGACGTCCCAGCTATCCTCCCTGCGATTTTCAGGGTAGGTCGTCACTGAAGATTTTGTTATTTTGTGATAGGAAAACTTTTAGCACTGTTTCACGTCCGCAAATTAAGTTGGTAGTGGGAATAAATGAGGTATTCCTTGAGGAAAATTAATTTTTGAAATTACCTCCTGGGTCCTTTTCTCGTCCTCTTCCTCCAGAGGTAGTCAGCGATGTCTTGTGAGCCCTGGATCGGGACTTCGTCGCCTGGAAAACAGGGATTTTCTTGTATTTCCGTGCGCCTGCACGGAAAAATTCGGGACTTTTTTCAGGATTGTAGGTCTTGAAAAGGCGATCCTGTTAGCCTTTTAAAAAGTCTAGGTCGTCGCTTTAAATCCTGAGTTATTGCACTTTGAAAGTCAAATGTTCCCGAAATTTCACTGTTTTGGTGATAACTTTCACGGGCTTTCACCGATCACAACGCTTTTTCCACCACTATGACCGCGTCGCGATTCCGCGTGTTTTTATGTATCACACTTATACTTTTCAACACTTTTTGCTATTTTTCGGATTTTTAACGTACGGAGCGCGGTTTTTCCGTGGCGTTCGGGGCGGCGGTTGAAGCCAGACTGGTTAGGTTAGGTTAGGTTAGGTTAGGTTCCCGGCGGGCGCCGCCGCCCGGATCACACATCGTGGTCGGGGGGGCTCGGATCGCTGTCGAGTCCACCATGAAGTACCTGGGATTGGTGCTCGACAGCCGGTGGGATTTCGGCCCCCACTTCCGGCGGCTGGCGCCCAAGTTGTTGGGCGCTGCTGGGGCGCTGTCAACGCTGCTTCCCAATCTGGGGGGCCCGAGCGCCGCCTGTAGGCGGCTCTACGTGGGGATCGTGCGATCCATGGCCCTGTATGGGGCCCCGATCTGGGCGACCGACCTGACGGCCGGTAGCATCGCAGTCCTGCGAAGGCCGCAGAGAGCGATGGCCGTCAGGGTCGTCCGGGGGTATCGCACGATCTCCTACGAGGCGGCTTGCGTACTGGCTGGATCCCCGCCCTGGGACCTGGAGGCGAAAGTACTCGCGTCACTGTACCGGTGGCGCGAGGAAGCGCGGGCGCGAGGCGAGGGGCTGACGCAGCGCCACATGGAGCTGCGTCGGTCTCAGCTTCGCGAGGTCCTGGTGGCGGATTGGCGGGACAGGCTTTCGCGCCCTACCGCCGGCCTCGGTACCATCGAGGCGGTCCGGCCAGTACTCGAGCGCTGGCTCGGGAGGAGGCACGGCTCCCTGTCGTTTCGGGTGACACAGGTGCTCTCGGGGCATGGTTGCTTCGGGAAGTACCTGTGTCGCATTAACAGGGAGCCGGACGCCCGGTGTCACCACTGCGTCGACTGCCGGGAGGACACGGCGTGGCATACGCTGGCAGAGTGTGCCGCTTGGGAGGAGCCGCGCCGTGCCCTCATTTCAGAAGTAGGCAGTGACCTCTCGCTGCCGGCCGTGGTGGAGTCCATGGTCGACAGCGAGGAGTCCTGGGACGCGGTGGTTTCCTTCTGCGAAACGGTCGTCTCGCAGAAGGAGGCTGCGGAAAGGGAGAGGGAGATCTCGTCCACTCACCCTGCCCGCAGCAGGCGCACCGGGCGTCGGCGGAGGGCGGACAACGCCCTCTTCCGGCCCCCCTAAACGGGTCCAGGGGCGACGGACTCGGGGACGTCCGTCGCCCCCCACACATCAGGACCCGAGGTGGCGGCGCGATGTGTTCCACGCGCGCCCCTCTTAGACGTCGCGGGGGGAGTCAAACACCTCACTCCCCCCCCCGACCAGACGGGGCCCGCTGAGGCGGGCCGGCACCAGCCGGGGGTTGCGGAAGTATCGTACGTTCCCGCGACCCCCGGCGTAGGTGTGAGATGGAACACCCGGGGTGGTTTTTAGTCAGTAAGAGTCTGACAGACCCCGCCGCCCGCCCCAGGGCGGCGGACATCCATGAGGATTTTCCACCCCGGATCAAAAAAAAAAAAAAAAAAAAGGTTAGGTTAGGTTAGGTTAGGTTGGGGTGCACGTTGAAAAGCCTCCTCGTGGCGCACCCTGGGCAACGACGGCTCCAATTGCCCACCAGGTTTTGGTGGACAATTGGGGCCGGCGGCTAATTTTCAACACACGGGGGAAGGTCATGGTTCCAATCACCGATCATCTTTGATTGTCGGTGAAGGGAACCGGGCTACAGACGGGCGGTCGTACGTCCACTCCTCCTCTGCTTACAGAGGGATGTGAGTGGGCGTAGACTGGGAAGGGGCGGTTCGCGCCGCAGTACCCACGAGGGCGTGGGTGGTGAGGGTGTCCATTGTCCACGCTGCGTCTGTCCGGCATCCGGCGGCAGCGTGGGGACGCCCGCGCCGGGGCGGCGATTGGTTCTGCCCAATCGTCGGCCACCCCGTAATCCTGAGTTCAGGACCGGGGGCCCGGGCCACTGAGGCTCGGGCCGCGAGGAAGACAACCTCTATAAAAAATTACCCCAATCCTAAGGTCTAGCGTGCCGAAGGGATGTATGACCGGAGGGCATCCGGTAAGCTAGCGCGAACAAGGGACCTCACCCTTTAAAAGGAACAATGAAAAAGGCTAATGGTAAAACTATTCCCCAGGCGGGTACCCTCCTACCCAAGGAGGGAGAATCCCGCCCTTCTTCGGAAGGCAGCCCCTTCGTATCTGGGGGGGGCAACACTAGCCTCGTGGGCCGGCAGACTACTGCCGACCTGCGTCAACCTGCGCTTGCCTCGCAAGAAAAGGTGCTCCGGGTTAGCCTGGAGCGCCTGTGCGACGCAAGCGAACCGCTTGCCGTCGTGGACGTCGTGGACGGCAACAAGAGCCGAGGAGGCTCCGGTCTTGGCGAGGACCGACTGTCTGGCCAGGACACGTGTGGGCGTAACCCCTTGAGGAAGCGCCCACACAGCGAGGATTTGGGGTCGACAGGGCTCTCTTCTAGCGAGGAGAATCTGTCGGCCCCCAAGGTGCCAACGGCACAAAGAGGGCGGGGTCGTACGAAGGCGAGCGGAGCTCCTGCTCGGCTGCCGAGCCGAGACCGAACGGGTCGCTTTCTGCCAATCTCTCGGCCCCCAACACCAGTTCCCGTGGAGCGCACGGCGGAAAGCGCGGAGAGTGACCCGGGGCCCTCAATGGTGGACCTGAGTGAGGACTCCTCGATGACCTCACTGGGGTCCAATAAGGCGGAGGCGAACGCTGCTAAGCGGGCGCAAAGGAAGGCTGTCGCGGCTGACGAAGTCAACGAGTTGGCCCGACAGGCCCGAGAGCGGCGATCCGCTCGGATGGCTGCCGGGGGGAGCGTATCGGCGGTGGCGCTCAGCCGCCAAGCTATGGACGGCGTGGATGTCGTCCTGAAGGTTGCCACCAAATCGGGCAACCTGAAGGGCACGTTCACGCGCGCCCTAAAGGAGGCGGCTGACGGCATTAAGGAGGCGGTTGAGGTCCTCCTTAATCGTACAAACACGGAGGAGACGGCTAAGTTGTGGGAGGAGAACAGCCGTCTCCGAGCCGAGCTGGAGGACCTCAAACGCCAGTTTGCCGCGCAGAGCGCAACTCCCCTGGCCGCTGGCACCTCTCCCGGCGCGGCCCCGGAGTTGGCCCCGTTTTCGGCTCCGTCGTCGGCCCCTGCACTTGCGGATGCGGAGGTCGAGAGAATCGCGCGCATCTGCATGATGCAGTGCGGGAGTATGGTGGGTGCCCGGTTGGAGGCCATAGAGGCTAGACTCCCGGCCGAAAACCTTCGCCCACCACTCGCTGCGGACAGACGTAGGGAGGAGGGGCCACCGAATCGGGCCACAAAAGCCGCCGCGGCTGGCTCGAATCAGGCCGGGAAGGAGATCAAAAAGTCCGCGCCCACCTCCCGGACGGCCGCGCCCCGGGCGACCGGAGCCCCGCCAACCGCACCCCCGCCGACCGCACCTTCGGCGGCTTCCTCAGCGACCGCACCCGGGTCCACTACGGAGACCTGGACGACGGTCGTCAAGAGGGGCCGCCGTAAGAAGAGGAAGACGGCGACGACGCCACCGGAACCCGCTGGAGAACCCGCACCAAACAAGGCAAAGGGACCGCCTAGAGCCAGAGCCCCACGCTCCGCGGCTGTAGTGATTACGCTGCAGCCCGGAGCCGTCGAAAGGGGCGTCTCATATAAGGCGGTCCTTATGGAGGCCAAAGCCAAGGTCGCGTTCCCCGACCTGGGCATACCGTCCGGCCTCAGAATGAGGCCGGCGATTACGGGGGCGCGACTGCTGGAGGTGTCGGGTGCCTCTAGCGGCGAAAAGGCGGACGTCCTGGCCGCCAAGCTGCGGGAGGTCCTGAACCCGGAGGACGTTCGGGTGTCCAGGCCGATGAAGACCGCTGAACTGCGCGTCGACGGCCTGGACGACTCGACGACTCCGGCTGAGGTCGCGGCGGCCGTCGCCAAGGCCGGTGGATGTCCGCCCGGGGACGTGCGGACGGGGGACATTCGCGTCGACGCCTCCGGGCTCGGCGCGATTTGGGTGCGGTGCCCGGTGGCGGCGGCGAACAAAGTCGCCGACGCTGGGCGTCTGTTGGTGGGGTGGGTTGCAGCGAGGGTGAGGCAGCTGCAACCCAGGGCTTTGCGGTGCTACCGTTGCCTTGACATTGGGCATGTCAGGGCACGGTGCACCTCGTGCGTAGACCGCAGCGAGCTGTGCTATCGCTGCGGTCAGGCCGGCCACAAGGCGGCCCAGTGCTCCGCGGCGCCAAACTGCAGCCTCTGTACAGCTGCAGGGAGGCCCGCTGGGCACAGAGCGGGCGGGAAGGCTTGTGGCGGGCCTGCCCAAAAGGGGAAGAGAAGGGGTGCCAAGGCTGCCGGGGGCTCTTTACCCCCCCCTCAGCCTGGCCTCCCTTCGGCCGACTCCCGGCCTAGGAATGGTGCGGAGGGAATGGACTGTGCCTAATGGCGCTGTACCATTTCCTCCAGGGCAACATCAACCACTCTGCCAGAGCTCAGGATCTCTTGCTCCAGAGCATGGCAGAGTGGTCGATTCACGTGGCTGTGGTCGCCGAACCGTACTTTGTCCCCCCCAGGGATAACTGGGTGGGCGACCTGGACGGTTTGGTGGCCATCATTGGCGGGGCTCTTGCCAACCCGTCCCGAGGTCACGGCTGGGTGGCCGCCCTCGTGGACGGCATTGGCACGGTTGGGGCGTATTTTTCGCCCAACAAGAGTCTCGCCGACTTCGAGAGGTTCCTTGTCGAGTTGGGTGCCGTCGTGGGCCGACTCCACCCTCGCCCGGTGCTGTTGCTGGGGGATCTCAACGCTAAATCTGCGGCGTGGGGATCTCCAGTGACCGATGCCAGGGGCGAGGTGCTGGAGGAGTGGGCGGTCACGACTGGCTTGACCGTCCTAAATCGGGGCACGGAGCACACGTGCGTGCGGCAGCGGGGCGGTTCAATAGTGGACGTCTCGTTCGCTAGCCCCGCTGTCGCGAGCCGTGTCCGCGACTGGCGTGTCGCCGCGGAGGTGGAGACGTTGTCGGATCACCGCTACATCCGTTTCGACGTCTCCGCCCAGACCGCAGGCGGCCGCGGTTTACCGGCCCCGCGTGTGGACGGTCCGCGCTGGGCGCGTAAGCGCATCGACAGGGAGCTTCTCGAGGAGGCCGCTATTGTCCAGGCCTGGTTCCGGGAGTCGGCGACGAACGGACCCGTTGACGTCGAGCAGGAGGCGCTGTGGTTCCGCGGGGCGATGACGCAAATCAGCGACGCGTCCATGCCCCGGGTCCACACACAGTCAGCAAGGCGCCAGGTGTACTGGTGGACCGCCGAGATCGCGCAGTTGCGCGTCGCGTGCGTGGCGGCCAGGCGCCAGTACACCCGATACCGGAGGAGACGTCTTCGGGTCCCTGACGAAGAAGCCGCGCTGTATGAGGTGTACCGCGCGGCGAAGAGGACTCTGTGGCTGGCCATCGGCGAGGCGAAGTCGCGAGCCAGGGAGGAGATGTTGGAGACTCTAGACGGGGATCCGTGGGGGCGCCCTTATCGCGCGGTTCGAGGGAAACTTCGAGCCGCGGCGCCCCCGCTTACGGAGAGTCTCCAACCCGAGCTGCTGGAACAGGTGGTCGCAGCCCTCTTCCCGGCGAGAGCGAGAGCGGAGCACACTCCGCCGCCGATGGCATTGCCCACGGCCGCAGAGTCCACCGAAGAGAACGCCATCAGCGTCCCAGAGGTGACACAGGCAGAGATGGGGGCAGCCGTGATGAGGCTCCGGGCCAAGAACGTGGCTCCGGGGCCCGACGGGATCCACGGCTGCGTGTTAGCCCTCGCTCTGAAGGAGCTTGAGCCCCAACTGAGAGGACTCTACACAGCGTGCCTTGAGCGGGGCCAGTTTCCCACTTTGTGGAAATCTGGTCGTCTGGTCCTGCTCAGGAAGGCGGGGCGCCCTGCGGACTCGCCGTCCGCGTACCGGCCCATAGTGCTGCTAGACGAGGTGGGTAAGCTGTTCGAGCGGATAATCGCTGCCCGCCTCGTCGGCCACTTGTGCGGAGAGGGGCCGGACCTGGACGGCAGCCAGTTCGGCTTTCGGCATGGGCGCTCCACCATTCACGCTGTGTCGCGAGTGAGGGTCCTGGCGGAGGAAGCGGTGGCCCGGGGCGGGGTGATGTTGGCGGTGTCCTTGGACATATCCAACGCCTTCAACACCCTGCCCTGGAGTTGTATTCGGGAGGCACTGCGGTACCATCGGGTGCCTTCCTACCTCCGCCACGTCGTTGGGGCTTATCTGTCGGAGAGGTGTGTCACCTACGTGGGACGTGATGGCGGACACCAGCACCGCATGTCGTGCGGTGTTCCACAGGGCTCGGTCTTGGGCCCGCTCCTGTGGAACATCGGGTACGACTGGGTGTTGAGGGGCGAGCTCCAACCGGGCGTGGACCTTACGTGTTATGCTGACGACACGCTGGTCACTGCCCGGGGGAGCTCGCACAGGGAAGCAGCGTTGCTGGCGACGGCTGCGGTGTCACAGGTGGTGAGCCGCATACGTCGCCTGGGCCTGGAGGTGGCCCTCAACAAGTCGGAGGCCATGGTGTTTCATGGCCCCCGGCGGGCGCCGCCGCCCGGATCACACATCGTGGTCGGGGGGGCTCGGATCGCTGTCGAGTCCACCATGAAGTACCTGGGATTGGTGCTCGACAGCCGGTGGGATTTCGGCCCCCACTTCCGGCGGCTGGCGCCCAAGTTGTTGGGCGCTGCTGGGGCGCTGTCAACGCTGCTTCCCAATCTGGGGGGCCCGAGCGCCGCCTGTAGGCGGCTCTACGTGGGGATCGTGCGATCCATGGCCCTGTATGGGGCCCCGATCTGGGCGACCGACCTGACGGCCGGTAGCATCGCAGTCCTGCGAAGGCCGCAGAGAGCGATGGCCGTCAGAGTCGTCCGGGGGTATCGCACGATCTCCTACGAGGCGGCTTGTGTACTGGCTGGATCCCCGCCCTGGGACCTCGAGGCGAAAGTACTCGCGTCACTGTACCGGTGGCGCGAGGAAGCGCGGGCGCGAGGCGAAGGGCTGACGCAGCGCCATATGGAGCTGCGTCGGTCTCAGCTTCGCGAGGTCCTGGTGGCGGAATGGCGGGAGAGGCTTTCGCGCCCTACCGCCGGCCTCGGTACCATCGAGGCGGTCCGGCCAGTACTCGAGCGCTGGCTCGGGAGGAGGCACGGCTCCCTGTCGTTTCGGGTGACGCAGGTGCTCTCGGGGCATGGTTGCTTCGGGAAGTACCTGTGTCGCATTAACAGGGAGCCGGACGCCCGGTGTCACCACTGCGTCGACTGCCGGGAGGACACGGCGTGGCATACGCTGGCAGAGTGTGCCGCTTGGGAGGAGCCGCGCCGTGCCCTCATCTCAGAAGTAGGCAGTGACCTCTCGCTGCCGGCCGTGGTCGAGTCCATGGTCGACAGCGAGGAGTCCTGGGACGCGGTGGTTTCCTTCTGCGAAACAGTCGTCTCGCAGAAGGAGGCTGCGGAAAGGGAGAGGGAGATCTCGTCCACTCACCCTGCCCGCAGCAGGCGCATCGGGCGTCGGCGGAGGGCGGACAACGCCCTCTTCCAGCCCCCCTAAACGGGTCCAGGGGCGACGGACTCGGGGACGTCCGTCGCCCCCCACACACCAGGACCCGAGGTGGCGGCGCGACGTGTTCCACGCGCGCCCCTCTTAGACGTCGCGGGGGGAGTCAAACACCTCACTCCCCCCCCCGACCAGACGGGGCCCGCTGAGGCGGGCCGGCACCAGCCGGGGGTTGCGGAAGGATCGTACGTTCCCGCGACCCCCGGCGTAGGTGTGAGATGGAACACCCGGGGTGGTTTTTAGTCAGTAAGAGTCTGACAGACCCCGCCGCCCGCCCCAGGGCGGCGGACATCCATGAGGATTTTCCACCCCGGATCAAAAAAAAAAAAAAAAAAAAAAAGGTTAGGTTAGGTTAGGTTAGGTTAGGTTGGGGGTCCCCCCACAGCGCATACGTCCTCGTCGTGATCCCCGGGCAACGCCGTGTCTGACCACCGTAACGGAGTGGCAGACCGGCGGCTAAAGTGCGCTGTGACTTGCAGGCAACAGGCGGACGTCTGCAACGATGCCTAAAAAACAAAGGCGAGACGCCTCCGGGCGATTTTTAACCGAATGTCCCTCCGGGGACGATATAAACGGCCCTTCTCAGGGCCAACGCAGTGGCCCTTCCCAGGGCCAATCCACCGGCCCTTCTAAGGGCCACGTCGAAGCTGGCCGCGCATCATCTGTGGCCAGTTTATCCAGTTTGCAGGCGGAGTTTTCGGACTCCGGCGAGTCCACTATGGACACGTCGGCGGCCGAAAACGACCGCCTCCAGCGGAAGCGGGTCTACCTGAGGCTCGGGTCCGGGGGCTCCTCGGGGTCTGTGGGCAAGTCGGAGAAGAGGCCGAAGTCAAGAAAGGCCTCGACTCCTGCTCCGACTCCTGCTTCGACTCCCACCCACGACGTGGGTCTGGTGGACGCCGAGCGTCAGTTAGGCCTAGCAAGGAGGGAGCAGCTGCAGCAGGACCTAGAAGAGAGGGTCGCTGTCAGGGAGCAGCAGGCGCGGTCCGCCAGGTCGAGGGCTGGCTATGGCACATCCAATGTGCTGTACGCCGACCACTCCTTGGCGGAGCTGGAGCGCATGGCGCTCCAGGACAAGGAGGAGGTACTGGAGGTCGCCTCCAAGTCCTCGAACCTGAAGGGGACCTTCCAGAAGGCCCTCAAATGTCGGGCCGTGAGCATGCACGGCATTGTCACCGAGCTGGTGAAGCGCACGGCCACAGAAGAGACGCGGCAGCTGCAGGCGAGGGTGGATCGCCTGCAGCTGGAGGTCAGCCAGCTGCACCAGAAGCTGGCTGAGGCCACGGCCCGGCAAGCCCAACCTGCGCCTGCCCCTGGTCCGGCAGAGGGAGGCTCCTCCTCCCCTGGCAACCTCGTGGAAATAATCCGCGGGGTTGTTGTGGAGGAGAGGGCCTTCATCAGGGGCTGCTTCGCCGGTATTGAGGACCGGCTCCTGCCGGAAAAGCGGCTCCGCCCGCCGTTAGCGGCGGATAAGAGTCCGCCACCGACGGAGCCGGTGCCTGTACCTGCGCAGCCTGCGGGAGACCCGAAATCGGGTGCGCAGGCCCAGGCCCCGAAGCCCTCCAAGGGCAAGGGGAAGGGCAAGAGGAGCACGGTGGCCCCTCAAACCCCCACCACAAGCGCGGAGGGAGCGTCTGCCACTCCGGCAGCCCCCCAGAACACGCAGCGGGAGGACGCCATGCTCCCCTCCACCACCCCGTCCAACCAGGCGTGGACGAAAGTGGTCAAGGGGGGAAAGGCCAAAAAGTCCAAGCCCGCTGCGACTGCTCCGGCAGCCCAGAAGGCTCCGGCGGGCGGGAGGAAGTTGGTTCCTCCCAAAACTGCAGCGGTCGTGGTGACCATCACCCCGGAGGCCGCAGAGCGGGGCGAAACGTATGAGTCCGTCCTAAGACGGGCTCGTGCTAACGCGGATCCCTCTCGGCTGGGGATCGGTAACATCACGTGCCGCCGCACCCAGGCCGGAGCCCGAATTTTTGAGTTCGGGGGGGAGCAGCGCAGCGCAAACGCGGACCTCTTTGCAACAAAGTTGCAAGAGGTCATCGCGGATGTGGCGACGGTCGCCAGACCCGTCAAGACTGCATCCTTGGAGGTGATCGATATGGACGATTCGGTCACCAAAGAGGATGTGGTGGCGGCCGTTGCCGCTGCGGGAGGCTGCAGCGCCAGCGCCGTGAAGGGGAGAGCCATCAGGCCCGGCCGCCGCGGCATGGGCGCAATCCGCGTCGAGTGCCCAGTCGCGGCGGCGGTGGCCGCCCTTAAGGCGACCAAGGGACGGCTGCTCGTGGGTTTCAGCTCGGCTGTGGTCCGGCTGCTTGAGGACAAGCCTGCGCGGTGCTTCAAGTGCTTCGCGCCGGGCCACACCCGATCTACGTGTCCCTCCAAGTTCGACTGGGGAGAGTCTTGCTTCCAGTGCGGACAGGAGGGACACAGGAGTGCCACTTGCAGCGTCGCCACGCCACACTGCCCGGCGTGTGCTGCCAGCGGCCGCCCCGCGGGGCACAGGATGGGGGGCAGGAGTTGCCAGCCTCCCGCGAGGAAGGGCATAGTGCCGGCGCAGGTTCGCCCTGTCGCCGCCACCGCCGCTGTCGCCGCCGCTGTTACTCCAGCTCCAGCGGCGGTGGCTGAGGAGGGGGGTGCGATGTCGGAATAATGGTTTCCTATCACCGCACCCTCCAGGCGAACACCAATCACTGCAGAGCGGCCCAGGACCTGCTGGTGCAGGCCATGGCTGAGTGGTTGGTGAACGTAGCGGTGGTCGCCGAGCCCTACTCGATCCCCGGCAGTTGGCTGGGTGACGAGGACGGCTTGGTGGCACTAGCGGCGCGGTCCTCCACAGACTCCCCTCCCCTCTCGCTATTAGAGAGGGGACCGGGATACGTGGCCGCCGCGTGGGGAGAGATAGCCCTCGCGGGCGACTTCCGACTCCTTCCAGGTGGAAGCCAGCAGGCGACGGGTGCGGGGGCACCCTCGCCTGTATTGCACAAGCTTCCACCAGTGCCGGACGGGAATGGCCAGGTGTTCCCGGTCATTCCCGTAGCCCCCCAGCCGGGGGGATCATGCGGGGCCCGCCAGTTAGGCGGGCATGCGCCGGGGGGGTTGTGGACGCAAAGGCTAAGCCGGATTCCCATGACCCCCCCATCAAGGCGATGAGGGAACACCGCTGAGTTTTAGTGGGTATACTGCCACCCTGGCAGGGAGTCCCACATACTCCGTGTCGTCCCCCGACGAGCGGAGATGCGTAATGTCATTTCTCAGCGACAAAAAAAAAAAAAAAAAAAAAAGGTTAGGTTAGGTTAGGTTCCCCACCGAAGTGATCCCCACGTTGTCGTCGTGGTGGGGCTTGCGTGTCCCGATCCTGGATCTCGCTTTGAGGTTCAGGTGAGGGGCATTACCAAGAGGGACACAGGGAGGGTTCGCTCCTGCTCCGTCGACGCTCGTCGACCAGGCAAGAACGCGGCCGCCGCCGCTGAGGTGCAGGCGCACCGAAGCGGCGTTCGTTTGTCTCCTCGTTCATCGAGGAGCAAACCTTTCGGCGGGTCCGCTGAGTCGGGTTGGCCGGACAGCGGACGGAGGCATGTTTAATGCCGCCGCCGGGGGCTTGGCTTAACCGCCTGGCCCAGAGGAAGGACACCTCTAAGATAAAAAACCACCCAATCCCAAGTTTTGGGAGCGCGGCGAGGGGATGAATGGCCGTTGGGAGAACGGTTGTTAGCGCTCCCACCTGTTGGTACCTCCCGCCCCCAACAGTATAT
Source organism: Luperina nickerlii (assembly GCA_963855955.1). Lineage (NCBI taxonomy): Eukaryota > Metazoa > Arthropoda > Insecta > Lepidoptera > Noctuidae > Luperina > Luperina nickerlii. The sequence continues at coordinate 24,921,106 of OY979668.1, forward strand.
AGGGCTACGTTTAAGGGTATGGAGCCACTGCCCGCGAAGGACCCCAATAATTGCTTCCATTCTCGTGGGACTAAAATGGATAAAACTAATTTAAAAAACACAACAAAAGACGTTGAAGGAGAGAAAGTACTTCGTGTACTTGTGGAGAGGATTGGAGGTGCGCTCTCGGACTCGGACTCTGCGTCGAGTCTGATGACCGTCGCAAGCGCTGCGAGTTCCAACTCAAAGCGCCCGAGCAAGCGCCCTCGTAGTGGTACGGACTCGGGGTCGGATTCGGCCCTGAGTGATGCTTCGGTACCGGCTGCCAAGGTCGGTGTCAAAAAAGGCGGGAGAGGTAGGCCGGTGTCGACGGGCAAGTACGTTGGCATCGGCTTGTCCAGGCGCGAGGTTGCGGCTGCCAAGAAGGCTGCAGCCGACGCCGACAAACAAGCGGAGGATGAGCGGCAGATTGCGGCTCTGACAAAAAGGGTGACGGAAGGGAGGGTCACCCGCCTGTCGGAGTCGTCTTCTGTTGCCTCTGACATGGTCGTCGAGGCGGAAGACCTACCTGCTTCCGACCTCAACCAAAGATTGGTTGATGCCGTGGCTGCCATCAAGAGGGTCCAAAAGGTATCGAAGGGCCTCAGTGGCGTAAGCCAGAAGGCACTCAAAGAGGCTACGGCCTCGATACTGGAGAGTGCCGAGGTGCTACTCAGCCGCACCTCCAGCGAAGAGGCGGCTTTATTAACGGCCCAAAATGTTAAGTTGGCGGCCCAAATGGCGGAACTCCGCAAGGAGTACGAGGAGCTCAAGGCGGAGATGGCGTCCTTCCGCCGCGAGCACCTCCGGAAGGAGTTGGGCTCGCCACAGCCGCAGCAGCAGCCACAGCAGCAGCCGACACAGCAGCCGACACAGCAGCAGCCGCCACCAGAGTCGGAGTTGGTTCGCCTGGTCCGTCAGGAGCTGGCGAGCCTAAGCGCCCGATTCTCGGTGCTAGAGGGGAGGATCTTACGCCCTCCCCTAGCTGCAGACCAACGCAGCGCACCGGCGCCGTCTTATGCGGCCAAAGCCGCAGCGCCTCGTGCCGAACAGCAACAGCAACAGGCACAAGCGGCTGCTGCGGCTATAACGGAGAAGACACCCCCCATAGGCTCGTCTCAAGATGGGGCGAATGGGGAAAAAAAGAAAAAAAAGAAGAAGAAGAAGAAAAACAAAAACAACCAGTCGGGTGTAGCGGCTAACTCTACAAAGCCGCCAACACAATCCATGAACCAGGGCGACCCTAAATCCGCCTCTTCTCAGAAGGAGGCGGAATGGACAACTGCGGGCGCCAAGCAAAACAATAAAAAGGCGCGCCGCAAGGCCAGGCGACATGCCCAAAAGGCGAAGACGGCGGCCCAAGCACAGGCTGCGCGACTCCGTGCCCCACGATCAACGGCTGTGGTTCTGACGCTGCAGCCGGGGGCGGAGGAGCGCGGTCAGACATATGCCGGGATCCTCGCAAAGGCAAAAGCCGAAATATCCTTGAGTGATCTCGGCATAACGGGCCTCCGGTGCAAGCCTACGGCTACCGGAGCCCGGCTTCTGGAGATTTCGGGGGCTACAAGTGCCCCCAAAGCAGACGCCCTTGCCGAAAGGCTAAGGGCGTCTCTCGGAACCGACGACGTCAGAGTGTCCAGGCCCACTAAGTGTGCAGATTTGCGAATCTCGGGCCTGGACGACTCTGTCACCTCAGATGAAGTCGCCGCTGCCATCTCGAAGGCCGGCAACTGCCCGCCAGAACAAGTCAAGGCGGGCACAATCCGTAGGGGTGTCTCTGGCCTCGGGACAGTGCAAGTGAGCTGCCCCGTAGCGGCGGCCAATAAACTTAAGGAGGGCAGAAGGCTGCTGGTAGGATGGGTCTCGGCGCAGGTGACGCTCCTGACGCCCAAGCCCTTGCGGTGCTATCGTTGTCTCGAGCCGGGACACGTGGGTGTACGGTGCACCGCGGGGGTCGACCGCAGCCGACTGTGCTTCCGCTGCGGTCAACCGGATCATAAAGCTGGCTCTTGCACAGCCGCGCCGCACTGCGTACTCTGTGCGGCATCCGGCAAGCCAGCCGATCACCGGACCGGGACTAAGGCCTGCGCCAGACCTACAAAGAAGAGCTCCGGGGCCAAGACACAGCCGATTCATCCGTCGGCTTCTACGGACACATCGATGGAGGCAACCGGTTCCTCGCAACCGGCTCACCCACCGGCTGCGGCAGCAGATCCGCCGGGGACTGGGGAGGAGGAGACAACAATGGATACCCAATAATGGCCCCAGGTCATCTATGTCTCCTCCAAAGCAACATAAACCACTGCGCCAGAGCTCAGGATCTCTTGCTCCAGAGCATGGCGCAGTGGTCCATCGATGTGGCAGTCGTCGCCGAGCCGTATTTTGTGCCGCCCAGGGATGACTGGGTGTGCGATACTAGCGGCTCGGTGGCGATTGTAAGGAGATCTGCCGTGGACACCCCGCTCTTTGAAGCCGTCACCCGGGGGCGGGGCTATGTTGCGGCAGTTTGGGGCGATATTATGGTCGCGGGGGTGTATTTCGCCCCCAGCCTATCTCTCGCTGACCTCGAGGTGGTCATCTCAGATTTGGGCACGGTCGTCAGTCGTAGTCGTCCTCGTCCCGTTCTCGTTTTGGGGGACTTCAATGCCAAGTCTGCGGCATGGGGTTCCCCGACAACTGATGTGCGGGGCGAGTTGGTGGAGGAGTGGGCGGTCGAGCAGGGCCTGCTTCTTCTGAACCGGGGTTGCGTGCAGACATGCGTGCGACAGTGGGGCGGGTCAATAGTGGACCTCACGTTCGCTAGCCCCGCTCTCGCGCGCCGTGTCCATGGCTGGCACGTAGTGGAGGACGTGGAGACGCTGTCGGATCACAGATACATCCGATTCAGTGTCTCCACCCACACCTCGGTCGTGCCGGTCCAAGCAGCCCCGGTGGGCGCTGGAGACGGTCCGCGTTGGGCAACGAAGCGGCTGGACAGGGAGGCTCTCCTGGAGGCCTCTATCGTGCAGGCCTGGTTGGATGCTCCCGACAGGCCTGTCGACATTGAGGAGGAGGCGGAGTGGTTCCGGGAGAGCATGTCGCACATCTGCGACGCTGCGATGCCCCGAGTCCGGCCGGTACCATCCAGGCGCCAGGTGTACTGGTGGTCGCAGCAAATTGCGCACTTGCGCATCGTCTGCGTTGAGAGGAGACGCCAGTATGCCAGGTGCCGAAGAAGACGCCGCCGCTCCCCGTCAGCGGTGGCCACCGAGGCGGAACTATACCAGAGCTACAGGGAGGCGAAGAGCGCTCTCCAGTTAGCTATCGTGAGGGCAAAGTCATTGGCCCGCGAAGAACTGCTGGAGACTCTGGATCGAGATCCGTGGGGACGCCCCTACCGTATGGTGAGGGGCAAGATGCGCCAGTGGGCGCCCCCACTGTCCCAGAGTCTTCAGCCACAGTTATTGGAGGACGTGGTCAATGCTTTGTTTCCCTCACGACCAGAGCATACGCCACCGGCTATGGTTCCGCCTTGGAATGTGCCCGACGCGGAAAACGACGACGACGACGTGCCCGAAGTGACCCGGGTAGAGTTGAGAGTGGCGGTTTCTCGCATTAAAAACACCGCCCCAGGGCCCGACGGCATTCCAGGCCGTGCATGGGTCCTGGCCTTGAGGGCTCTCGGGCCCCGACTAGAAGGACTCTTAAGCGCATGTTTGGAGCGGGGCCAGCTTCCACGCCGGTGGAAGACCGGAAAGCTGGTCCTGCTAAAGAAGGAGGGGCGCCCGGCAGACTCACCGTCTGCCTACCGGCCCATTGTGCTTCTGGACGAGGTGTGTAAGATCTTTGAGCGAATCATCGCCGACCGCCTCGTCCAGCACATGACCAACGAGGGGCCGGACCTGGCGGACAACCAATTTGGTTTCCGTCAGGGGCGCTCCACAGTGGACGCAATCATGCGCGTGAGGGTCCTGGCGGAGGAGGCAGTCGCCCGGGGCGAGGTGGTCTTGGCGGTGTCGCTCGACATCGCCAACGCATTCAACACCTTGCCCTGGAATACTATCAGAGAGGCACTCCGGTATCACGGGGTGCCAGGTTACCTCCGCCGCATTATCGGGGCCTATTTATCCGAAAGATCGGTTGTTTACCCGGGTCGTGAAGGATGGGGTCAGCGAGAGATGTCGTGCGGTGTTCCGCAGGGGTCGGTATTGGGGCCACTCCTGTGGAACATAGGGTACGACTGGGCTCTGCGCGGTGCTCTTCTCCACGGAGTCGGCGTGACATGCTACGCCGACGACACGCTCGTAACAGCCCGTGGGAAGACGTACCGGCAGGCGGCCATACTGGCGACGGCCGGGGTCGCGCATGTCGTGGGTAGGATCCGGCGGTTGGGCCTGGAGGTGGCCTTGCACAAATCCGAGGCCCTCTGTTTTCATGGGCCGAGGAATAAGCCACCTCCGGGTTCAAGCATAGTGGTAGGAGGGGTCTCCATTGCTGTCGAGTCGACGATGAAATACTTAGGACTCGTCCTCGACAGTCGGTGGAGCTTCGGGCCGCACTTCCAGCGGCTCGCACCCCGCTTGTTGGGCGCCGCTTCAGCGCTCTCGCGCTTGCTGCCCAACTTGGGGGGGCCAAATACCTCCTGCCGGAGGCTCTACACAGGGATCGTACGGTCAATGGCGCTTTACGCCGCGCCAGTGTGGGCGGATGCCCTGACGGCCCGTAACATCGCCTCGCTGCGAAGGCCGCAAAGAGCGATGGCCGTCAGGGTGATAAGGGGATACCGTACGATCTCCTTCGAGGCGGCGAGCCTCCTAGCCGGATCCCCGCCGTGGGACCTAGAGGCGGATCTCCTCGCGTCGCTCTATAAATGGCGCGAGGAAGCAGTTGGGCGGGGCGAGCGCCTGGTGCCTCGACAAGTTGAGGCGCGCAGGGCAGAGCTCCGCCAGGTCCTAGTGGCGGAATGGGAGCAGCGACTTGCGCGACCCTCGGCAGGGCACGCCGCGATAGCGGCGGTAAGACCCGTGATGAAGGAGTGGCTGGAGAGACGCCACGGCGCCCTCAGCTTCCGGCTGACGCAGGTGCTTACCGGACATGGGTGTTTCGGGAAGTACCTGTGTCGGATAGGCCGGGAGCCGACGCCCGAATGTCACCATTGTGACAGCTGCCGCGAGGACACGGCGCTGCACACGTTGGAGGAGTGCCCAGCTTGGGCAGTACAGCGCCGTGACCTGGTCGCGGCAGTCGATGCTGCGGGCGACCTCTCGCTTCCGGCCGTTATTTCATACATGGTCGGGAGTGAGAGCGGCTGGACGGCCGTCGCCTCCTTTTGTGAGGACGTAATGTCGCTAAAGGAGGCGGCGGAAAGGGAGAGAGAAGCTGTTACCTCTCTCCCGGCCCGCAGCAGGCGCACCGGGCGTCGCAGGGTGGCGGATGATCTCCGGCCACCGTAGGGCGCGGCCTGCGGGCGACAGACTAGGGGCGTCTGTTGCCCGATCAGAAACAGGCCTCGAGGCGGCGGCGTAGTGTTCCGCGCGCGCCTCTTAGTGGGAGTTCCTGCGGCCACTGGGTGGCATCCGCAGAGGGTGACGGGGCCCGCCTACGAACATCTGGCGGGCCAATACCTGCCGGGGGCGCGGACGAATGCGCAAGCGATACCCGTACCCCCGACAATAGGTACAGGAAGGGAACACCGGGGTGGTTTTTAGCCGGTAAGAGTCCGGCACGCCCCTCCGCCTTCCCCAGGGCGGAGGATGTCCATGAGGATTTTCCCCCCGAGAACAAAAAAAAAAAAAAAAAAAAAAAAAAAAGGTTAGGTTAGGTTAGGTTAGGTTCCCCCCCGGTGGGTTCCCGCATTGTCGAGGCGGGGGGGCTCAGTAGCCGTGGTTTTGAGCCCCACGGTGAAGCTAAGAGGAACCCGAGGAGGGGCCGCTCGTCAGGGCTTTTGCTACCAAGCCGACGACGTAGCGGCCAAAAGTAGGTTGCGGTGCCGCTTGAGCGGCATCGCAACTGAGGCGGGCCGCGATGTCGTAACGGGGGAGTCGCGGCTGAGGGTTGAAGGCCGCGGCGGGAGAGGAGTGCCGGTATTACGGTGCGCCGCTCTCCCTACCTTCCGCGGCCTTGACGGGGTCGCCACCGTAAGATGGCGGACGCGGTGGGGCTGCAGGGGAAGAGGAGTGCCGGTATTGCGTTGGCCGCTCTCCCTATCCTCTGCAGCCGAAAATTGGCAGGCGGCGGGGCCAATGTTCTGACCCGTCACAGGGGGACCAAGGGTGTCCAGACACGGGGTCGTCTGGCGCCCATGTGCTGGTTTGGTCCCTGGGGTGGTCACGGCGTGCTATGTGTTCTGGTGCGCCGGTGATGGGGAGTACTCCCCAGAGGAGGGTCCGGTAACGGACGGCCGCGGCGGGTTCACGGATGAGTGCTAACGCGTGCCCGTGTTCCCGCCGTAAGCGGCAGAGGAGGACACCGTGGAGTTTTAGTGGGTTAGAGTCCCACATAACTGCACTATCTCCCCGTGGTAGTGTAGTATGCATGAGCATTTCTCCACGTGAAAAAAAAAAAAAAAAAAAAAAAAAGGTTAGGTTAGGTTAGGTTGGGGGTCCCCCCACAGCGCATACGTCCACGTCGTGATCCCCGGGCAACGCCGTGTCTGACCACCGTAACGGAGTGGCAGACCGGCGGCTAAAGTGCGCTGTGACTTGCAGCCAACACGCGGACGACTGCAAGTACGAGTATGCCGAAAAAGCAAAGACGAGACGCCTCCGGGCGCTTTTTAACCGATTGTTCCTCCGGGGACGACACAAACGGCCCTTCTCAGGGCCAACACAGTGGCCCTTCCCAGGGCCAATCCACCGGCCCTTCTAAGGGCCACGTCGAAGCTGGCCGCGCACCATCCGTGGCCAGTTTATCCAGTTTGCAGGCGGAGTTTTCGGACTCCGGCGAGTCCGCCATGGACACGTCGGCGGCCGAAAACGACCGCCTCCAGCGGAAGCGGGCCTACCTGAGGCTCGGGTCCGGAGGCTCCTCGGGGTCTGTGGGCAAGACGGGGAAGAGGCCGAAGTCGAAAAAGGCCTCGACTCCTGCTCCGACTCCTGCCTCGAGTCCGACCCACGACGTGGGTCTGGTGGACGCCGAGCGTCAGTTAGGCCTGGCAAGGAGGGAGCAGCTGCAGCAGGACCTTGAGGAGAAGGTCGCTGCCAGGGAGCAGCAGGCGCGGTCCGCCAGGTCGAGGGCTGGCTATGGCACATCCAATGTGCTGTACGCCGACCACTCCCTGGCGGAGCTGGAGCGCATGGCACTCCAGGACAAGGAGGAGGTACTGGAGGTCGCCTCCAAGTCTTCGAACCTGAAGGGGACCTTCCAGAAGGCCCTCAAATGCCGGGCCGTGAGCTTGCACGGCATTGTCACCGAGCTGGTGCAGCGCACGGCCACAGAGGAGACGCGGCAGCTGCAGGCGAGGGTGGATCGCCTGCAGCTGGAGGTCAGCCAGCTGCACCAGAAGCTGGCTGAGGCCACGGCCCGGCAAGCCCAACCTGCTCCTGCGCCTGCCCCTGGTCCGGCAGAGGGAGGCTCCTCCCCTCCTGGCAACCTCGTGGAAATAATCCGCGGGGTTGTCATGGAGGAGAGGGCCTTCATCAGGGGCTGCTTCGCCGGTATTGAGGACCGGCTCCCGCCGGAAAAGCGGCTCCGCCCGCCGCTAGCGGCGGATAAGAGTCCGCCACCGACGGAGCCAGCGCCTGTACCTGCGCAGCCTGCGGGAGACCCGAAACCGGGTGCGCAGACCCAGGCCTCCAAGGGCAAGGGGAAGGGAAAGGGGAAGGGCAAGAGGAGCACGGTGGCTCCTCAAACCCCCACCACAAGCGCGGAGGGAGCGTCTGCCTCTCCGGCAGCCCCCCAGAACACGCAGCGGGAGGACGCCATGCTCCCTTCCACCACCCCGTCCAACCAGGCGTGGACGGAAGTGGTCAGGGGGGGAAAGGCCAAAAAGTCCAAGCCCGCTGCGACTGCTTCGGCAGCCCAGAAGGCTTCGGCGGGCGGGAGGAAGTTGGTTCCTCCCAAAACTGCGGCGGTCGTGGTGACCATCACCCCGGAGGCCGCAGAGCGGGGCGAAACGTACGAGTCCGTCCTAAGACGGGCTCGTGCTAACGCGGATCCCTCTCGGCTGGGGATCGGCAACATCACGTGCCGCCGCACCCAGGCCGGAGCCCGAATTTTTGAGTTCGGGGGGGAGCAGCGCGGCGCAAACGCGGACCTCTTCGCAACAAAGTTGCAAGAGGCCATCGCGGATGTGGCGACGGTCGCCAGACCCGTCAAGACCGCATCCTTGGAGGTGATCGATATGGACGATTCGGTCACCAAAGAGGATGTGGTGGCGGCCGTTGCTGCTGCGGGAGGCTGCAGCGCCAGCGCCGTGAAGGGGGGAGCCATCAGGCCCGGCCGCCGCGGCATGGGCGCAATCCGCGTCGAGTGCCCAGTCGCCGCGGCGGTGGCCGCCCTTAAGGCGACCAAGGGACGGCTGCTCGTGGGCTTCAGCTCGGCTGTGGTCCGGCCGCTTGAGGACAAGCCTGCGCGGTGCTTCAAGTGCTTCGCGCCGGGCCACACCCGATCTACGTGTCCCTCCAAGTTCGACTGGGGAGAGTCTTGCTTCCAGTGCGGACAGGAGGGACACAGGAGTGCCACTTGCAGCGTCACCACGCCACACTGCCCGGCGTGTGCTGCCAGCGGCCGCCCCGCGGGGCACAGGATGGGGGGCAGGAGTTGCCAGCCTCCCGCGAGGAAGGGCATAGTGCCGGCGCAGGTTCGCCCTGTCGCCGCCACCGCCGCTGTCGCCGCCGCTGTTACACCAGCTCCAGCGGCGGTGGCTGAGGAGGGGGGTGCGATGTCGGAATAATGGTTTCCTATCACCGCATCCTCCAGGCGAACACCAATCACTGCAGAGCGGCCCAGGACCTGCTGGTGCAGGCCATGGCTGAGTGGTTGGTGAACGTAGCGGTGGTCGCCGAGCCCTACTCGATCCCCGGCAGTTGGCTGGGTGACGAGGACGGCTTGGTGGCACTAGCGGCGCGGTCCTCCACAGACTCCCCTCCCCTCTCGCTATTAGAGAGGGGACCGGGATACGTGGCCGCCGCGTGGGGAGAGATAGCCCTCGTGGGCGTCTATTTCTCCCCAAACCGCCCTCTCCGGGACTTCGAGAACTATCTCGGAGCCCTGGCCGCCGTGGTCGGCAGGGCGGCGCCGCGTCAGGTCTCCGTATTGGGAGACCTGAATGCCAAGTCGGTGACCTGGGGCAACCCGGCCACCGACCATCGCGGGCGGGCAGTGGAGCAGTGGGCAGCCTCCTCTGGGCTCTCCCTCCTCAACAGAGGGAACGTCCAGACATGCGTGCGGCGACAGGGTGGCTCGATAGTGGACGTCACTTTTGCCACCCCTGCGCTGGCCGCGCGCGTGCTGAACTGGCGGGTGGATTTGGTGGAGACCATGTCGGACCACCGCTACGTGCGGTTCGACATCTCCACCGGTGGCCCCGGAGGGACGCGGCCCCTCTCGGGGCGGTCAGCGTTCCCACGGTGGGCTCTCACCCGCCTGGACAGGGAGGCGGCGGCGGAGGCGGCGTTTATCCAGGACTGGCTTTCGCCGCCTTCCGCCGGCTTGGACGTAGACATCGCGGCGGGACACCTGAGGGAGTCTCTGACCGAGGTGTGCAATTCCAGCATGCCTCGGTCCGGCCGACCGCTGCCCAATAGGGCGGTGTACTGGTGGTCGGCCGAGCTGGAGAGGCTTCGAGCGGGGTGCGTGGTGGCCAGAAGGGCCTACGCGCGGAGTCGGCGGCGGCGTCAACGAGACCTCGCCCACGAGGACCACCTCTATGAGGTGTACATAGAGGCAAAACGGGTCCTCGAGCGGGCCATCGCCGACGCCAGGGACTCGGCGAGAGCGGAGATGCTGGAGGGTCTCGACAGAGATCCCTACGGGAGGCCATACAAGGCGGCGCGAAACAAGCTGCGCCCCTTTGGTCCCCCGGTGGCCGAGACCCTGGAGCCCTCATTCCTGGATGGGGTGGTTCAGTCTCTGTTCCCGTGCAGGGACAACTTCACCCCACCAGTAATGGACCCTCCGCGGGGGATAGCTCCGCCAGCCGAGGAGGAAGAGGAGGCCCCTCCTGTCACGGAGTCGGAACTCAGCGCGGCGATTGTGCATATCCGCGCCAAGAAGACGGCTCCGGGCCCCGACGGTGTCCCGGCGAGAGTGGTGGCAATTGCCGCCACTCAAATGGAGGAGCGGTTTCGGGACCTCTTTAGCGCATGTCTTGCGTCTGGGAGGTTCCCGAAACCGTGGAAGGAGGGACAGCTGTGCCTCCTTCGCAAGGAAGGCCGCCCCGCAGAATCGCCCTCGGCATACCGACCCATCGTCCTGCTCGATGAGGTCGGCAAAATGTTCGAGGGGATAATCGCTGCCCGCCTAAAGAGCCACCTGCGGAATGTGGGGCCGGACTTGTCGGACGCTCAGTTCGGTTTTCGGGCTGAGCGTTCCACAGTGGACGCGCTGGCCCGCCTTAAGGGCCAGGTGAAGGATGCGATGGAGGCGGGGGACGGATTGTTGGCGGTGTCATTCGACATAGCCAACGCCTTCAACTCTGTTCCCCACAGCACCATCCTAGAGGCACTCCGATTCCACGGGGTGCCTCTATACATGCGGCGTCTACTGGCTAGCTACCTGGAGGATCGGGCGATCGTCCTCGTGAACAGGGCTGGCCAAGTCCGGCGGTACGCAGTCGAGGCCGGCGTTCCACAGGGGTCGGTAGTGGGACCTCTCCTCTGGAACGTTGGCTACGATTGGCTCTTGCGGGGAACTCTCCTCCGAGGCACGAGTGTCATCTGCTACGCGGATGACACTCTCCTCACGGCCCGGGGGGAAAGTTTCAGGGAGGCGGCCAACTTGGCCTCGGCAGGCGGATCCTTGGTCGCAGGGAGGATCCGCCGCCTAGGATTGACGGTGGCGCTGCACAAGACCGAGGCCGTGTTCTTCCACGGGCCTCGGCAGCGCCAACCACCAGACGCCCACATCTTCGTGGAGGGCGTCCGAATCGAGGTGAAGGCCCAGATGAAATATCTGGGCCTTGTACTCGACAGCAGGTGGCGTTTCGGCCCGCATTTTAGCGGGCTGTCGACGCGCCTGCTGAAGACTGCGGGCGCCCTCTCGTGGCTGCTCCCCAACTTGGGGGGGCCCCGCGCGCGATGCCGGCAGCTCTACGCCGGCATCTTGAGGAGTATGGCCCTTTACGGGGCCCCTATCTGGGAGGACTCCCTCCGCAGGAGGGAGAACGCCGCCGCATTGCGGGCCCCCCAAAGGGCCATAGCCCAGCGGGTGGCGAGGGCCTACCGCACGGTAAGCTTCTCGGCGGCATGCGCTCTGGCCGGCACCCCGCCTTGGGAACTCGAGGCGTGGGTGCTCGCCAGAGTGTATGAATGGACGGTGGGGCGGAGGGCGAGAGGAGAACGCCCCGCCCCCGAAGAGCGGGAGGCCGTCCGGCGGGAGGCGAAGGACGCCATTGTCGTCCACTGGACGCGGGACCTCGCCGCCGCAGCCTTCGGCCGCCGTACCCTAGACGCGATTGGGCCGGTCCTGCGAGACTGGCTCGAGCGGTCGCACGGGTTCGTCTCCTTCCGTCTGGTGCAGGTGCTGTCCGGGCACGGTTGCTTTGGATCGTACCTGCACCGTATCGGGCGGGAGGAGACGCCGTCGTGTCACAGCTGTGGCGCGGCGGAGGACACGGCGCAGCACACTCTTGAGGTGTGCCCGTCGTGGTCCGAGCCGCGCCGCAGTCTCACCGCGGCGATCGGAACGGACCTCTCGCTCCCCGGCTTGGTCAATGCCATGCTTGGGGACGAGGGGTCCTGGGCGGCAGTCGCCTCCTTCTGCGAACACGTCATGTCCCAGAAGGAGGCGGCGGAGCGCGCGCGGGAGGAAGACCCTCTCGCGCCGCCGCTCCGAAGGCGGAGGAGGGGTCGAAGACGACGTCAGTATGACAGTCACCTCCGACTCCTCCCAGGTGGAAGCCAGCAGGCGACGGGTGCGGGGGCACCCTCGCCTGTATTGCACAGGCTTCCACCAGTGCCGGACGGGAATGGCCAGGTGTTCCCGGCCATTCCCGTAGCCCCTCAACTGGGGGGACATGCGGGGCCCGCCAGTTAGGCGGGCATGCGCCGGGGGGGGTTGTGGACGCGAAGGCTGAGCCGGATTCCCATGACCCCTCCATCAAGGCGACGAGGGAACACCGCTGAGTTTTAGTGGGTATACTGCCACCTTGGCAGGGAGTCCCACATACTCCGTATCGTCCCCCGACGATCGGAGATGCGTAATGTCATTTCTCAGCGACAAAAAAAAAAAAAAAAAAAAAAAAAAAAAAAAAAAAAAAGGTTAAGGTTAGGTTAGGTTAGGTTAGGTTAGGTTAGGTTAGGTTAGGTTAGGTTAGGTTAGGTTAGGTTAGGTTAGGTTAGGTTAGGTTAGGTTAGGTTAGGTTAGGTTAGGTTAGGTTAGGTTAGGTTAGGTTAGGTTAGGTTAGGTTAGGTTAGGTTAGGTTAGGTTAGGTTAGGTTAGGTTAGGTTAGGTTAGGTTAGGTTAGGTTAGGTTAGGTTAGGTTAGGTTAGGTTAGGTTAGGTTAGGTTAGGTTAGGTTAGGTTAGGTTAGGTTAGGTTAGGTTAGGTTAGGTTAGGTTAGGTTAGGTTAGGTTAGGTTAGGTTAGGTTAGGTTAGGTTAGGTTAGGTTAGGTTAGGTTAGGTTAGGTTAGGTTAGGTTAGGTTAGGTTAGGTTAG